>CM070511.1:53653917-54253917 GCA_036346375.1 Guadua angustifolia
GATGGAGGAGCCGGCCGGCACCTCCCGCCGGAGGCTGGCGACGGTGCGATGCGTGCTGACGATGGTTATGGCGAGACGACGGCCGTCTCCGGCGCCGCCACGCCGGAGACTCTCGATGCGTTTGGCCAGGTTAAGGAAAGGGATGAGGTGGCCTTGCGCCAGGAAGGGGAAGAGGAGGAGGTGGCTGCGCTCGCCGTGCTCTTGTTCATCAGCCATGGCGACGGAGTTTGTCCTAGCGGAATGGGCAAGGTAGGTTCTATGGCTATCTGATTGTGCAAAAACACCGCGCGCCACGCCGCCAGCTCAGTTTGGCCCTGGCTCGCTTTCTGTTTGTTCCGTTTGGTGTTTGTCCAGTGGAGCGTGGCAAAACGATGAGCGGAAGTCGACAGGCACCACACCAGCGCGGGAAAAAAAATCGTCAAAAAAAAATTGGTGATAAATTTGGTGGTCCGTGAGCTGGCCAAAATTCAGCATGAGAATGAAGTAGCTGTACATGTAAGTACTCTGGTGACCACCGATTGAAACATGATCACGGTTTAATGGAAGGCTAAGGCACCGTACGGAACACGTGAATTTCGTAAGATTTTATAGAAAATTATTTAATTCCAGCATAATTTAGAAAAAAAAATACTCATGCTCCAAACAAAACCTAAGTTTTCATTCAACGAAGCTGCAACGATATTTCATCGAAAAAGACCGTATCGTTATACCTGCTTAGATTTTGGTGTGAGTTGGTTACCAAAGTTTGTACTGAACACATTGAAACTCCTATGTACACCCATTAGGGCTGCGGATTGCTTCTTACTTTTTTATATAAGGATCGGTTCTTTTTAGGTCAGGTCAGGTGAAAGCCTCCTTGTGCTTTAATAGATCTATGGCACTAATGTGCTCCATTGACGTGTTTTCTCTACTAATATAAATTTGCAGTTGGTGACAGCGGTCCGTTCTTTTTAGCCCCCTCTCCCGTCATACCTCCAATAATAGTTAGTCATTATACCTGATTTACAGCCAACTATATCTCTCTAAATATGGCTGATTATTATAGCAAAATCCCTGATTATTGCTGGTAATTAATAGCCGGCCAATCATTCCTTTTGTACCTATATATGTTATACAGTTTTCACAGAACCAATCAAAGGAATTCATTCAAGATCTCCTATGTCGTATCGCCGCGGCGAATGAACTCGACGAACAGATCAATAAGTGACGGACCGACGTACATGGCGCAGGCGCAGGAGGCCGAAAGCACCGTGGTCGTAGTAATCGCGCTAGAAGGACACAAAGCGCGACGCCATCGGTGCCGTGACCCAGCCACGGCCGCTTGGACGTGAACAAAGCGTACGCCGCTTCGGCATAGTTGCCCGGCGACACCGGTGGGATGTTGGCGGCGGTGAGAGAGTCATTGGCATACCCGTTAGAGATAAACGGGTTGATCCAGCAGAACGTCGTGAGAGAGAGAGAACGACGGCGGCGCACGGCGTGGCGGGCGCCTCGGCGTTGGTATTTTCTGGTTCACCTTCATGGGCTCCGGCATCATGGCCAATGAAGCCAGTAATGGCTAGGTACGCCAAAGGCATGGAGACAAGTAGGCCGGCAAAGGCGAACGCGTTATCTGGGAAGAGCAGCGAACCGTCGGCACAGCGAACCACCGCCGAAGCGGAGAAGAGCACGGCGCCGAAGGCGGTGGCGATCCAGAAGACGCGGAGGTGCAAAGGCTAGGTAGCGGCGGTGACCCCTTTCTCCGAGGTGATTGACCACGCGGCCATGGCGTGCGCGACAAAGTGGGCGACGAGGAACATAGACTCCATAGCGCACCATGGCGTGCTCGGCAAGAGGAAGCGAAGACGGCGGACGCCCCGAGCATGACCGCGTAGCGGCCAGTGGTCCAGAATGGCAGTGGCTTCGACAGCAGCGTCTCGTGCTCGGCGGAAGCTCCCGTGTCGCCTCTGCGAAGGCGGTGGATGACGAGGATGAGCGAGACGACGAGGAACAAGGTCGATGGCGCCGAGGAGCACGCGCTGTGAGCATGACGAGAGGAAGAAGAAGAACGCGAGCTGATAATATAAATTGTAAAAAGGGATAAAAATGATTGATTGATTTTTGAGATTGGTAATATATATTGCTACGTACAATATATTTGGTTTTAATTTATACCGGAGAAGAAACTATAAAAACTTTTGTAATCGGGAGAAATAGATGTTTGATCTTGTAGCACAATTTCTTTTATTGCTTAACCTTTATGTTTCGTTACCAATTTTATTTTTCATAGCAACGCACGGACATTGATCTAGTACTATGCAAATGTTACCGTTGTTGAAGATATCGGCGATGTTGGCACAATAGTTACCGATGCTTGTATTACTAAATTTTAGTTGCATTGACTAAATTTGGCAAGTATCGTAGAAGCTACAAAACTCCTGGTGTCATAAAACCTTTTTCCTCACTGGCGCGATGCTGTGATGCAGTGCGGAGGATGTTCATCTGCTGAAATACACCGTGTATTCTCAATTCTCATGAGGCTGATATTGTGATATACGCCCGAGCAGTTGCGGATGAGACTCGGCGGGCTTGTTTGTTTTTTAGGGAGCACCTATGATATCATTCCAATGTGATTTACATTTGTGAGAAATTCCGAATTCGTCTAAAAAATTGGTGATCAAATTTGGTTGTCCGTGAGCTGGCCAAAATTCAGCATGAGAATGAAGTAGCTGTACATGTAAGTACTCTGGTGACCACCGATTGAAACATGATCACGGTTTAACGGAAGGCTAAGGCACCGTGCGGAACACGTGAATTTCGTAAGATTTTATAGAAAATTATTTAATTGCGGCATAATTTAGAAAAAAAATTCTCATGCTCCAAACAAAACCTAAGTTTCCATTCAACGAAGCTGCAACGATATTTCATCGAAAGTGGCCGTATCGTTATACCTGTTTAGATTTTGGAGTGAGTTGGTTACCAAAGTTTGTACTGAACACATTGAAACTCCTATGTACACCCATTAGGGCTGCGGATTGCTTCTTACTTTTTTATGTAAGGATCGGTTCTTTTTAGGTCAGGTCAGGTGAAAGCCTCCTTGTGCTTTAATAGATCTAGGGCACTAATGTGCTCTATTGACGTGTTTTCTCTACTAATATAAATTTGCAGTTAGTGACAACGGTTCGTTCTTCTTAGCCTCCTCTCCCGTCATATCTCCAATAATGGTTAGTTATTATAGCTAATTATTCTTTCCTGATTTACAGCCAATCATATCTCTCTAAATATGGCTGATTATTATAGCAAAATCCCTAATTATTGCTGGTAATTAATAGCGCCAATCATTCCTTTTGTACCTATATATGTTATACGCTTTTACCATGCAAATGTTACAGTTGTTGAAGATATCGTCGATGTTGGCACAATAGTTACCCATGCTTGTATTACTAAATTTTAGTTGCATTGACTAAATTTGGCAAGTATTAGGTTTGTTGCCAAATTTTGTCAAAGATTCCCTTCTCCCTTAACTCTCGTTTATTTTCTTGTCAATTTTTAGCAAAAATATTGACAACCAATTTGATGACTAAATTTTGACAATACCAAATTTTGATAAGATTTGGTGAGACAAATTTATCATCAAACCAAACAGCACTCTAATTCCTATAGTATATCAATGACAAACTTGCATGATCTCTACAAAGAAGCATGAAATTTCAGTGCTATATGCACCACAAGCACGGGCAAATATAGATAATTGAACTCGTGGTCTCCGTGATACAATCACAATTCATCAATCCCATATACATTGCTGAGAATAAAAGCTCCGGTAGGACAGCCTTTGTGCAAGGAACTTAGCAAGTTTGATAGCTGCAGGCCCAGGTCTAAGAACATCCGGGTTACCTGAAACAGAACATGGAGTGTCATCACCAACACCTATGCACCATCCTCCTGGAACTGGCTCTCCAGACAGGCGGTGTAAAATTTCCTCATCAATGTGGTCAAGCACAGGATCATCCTTGGGAAATCTGGTCCCGAAGGCTGCACCGCTTTTTGTCATATTTTCTACATCAGCCAGGGTCAGTAGACGGGGCTCGTTTTTGGAAGATACATCCCATGTTGAATAGTGCAGGTCATGGTTAACAACAGTCCTGTTGAATTCAAGGGAATTGCAAAGAACTGTCTGGAAATACTTCCTGTGTGGCAAGGGCACGTTAGTATAGTACATCAGCAGAGTTCTTGGCAGATTATCTGTACCGACGATACAATATTCAATAAATTTCCGAGAAAGGATGACAGATGAAGAGCCTGCAAGCAAACAACAGGTCAAATTAAATACCAATTTAGTTTCACTAATAAGTCAAAAAAGATGGTAAGATCAGATACATATGAGTTATATAGTGAACTCAATAGCATTTATTGAAGAAATGAACTTCTAATGTTCTTTTAAAAACTACGGAATTCTTCCAGCCCGTTTCTTGACCAAAACAGTACAATCGTGCGAGTCAATAGCATTTATTGAAGAAATGAACTTCTAATGTTCTTTTAAAAACTACGGAATTCTTCCAGCCCATTTCTTGACCAAAACAGTACAATCGTGCGAAGCTCTTTTAGGGACAGGCAAAATTACATGACAACAGGGTTATGTTTAGGCCCACAACAGTGTTGTTCTCATGTGATATATTTATGATATTCATCCTCATTTCAGTTCCCACAAGTTTTTGTACACAAGGATAAAGTTGCTTATGAATGAATCCAAAAAACTAACAGAAACATAATCAATCGACTAGTCCAAGGTTCGACTTAGTATGAAGGCAACTGTGCTTTCTCTCTTTTTTTTTATTTCGAATGTTTCCTTGTCATTAATTTTCTTCCCTTTATTTTTGCCCATGAAGTATGCACTTATTATGATATCCATCTGCATTCAATCGCATGTTTGTAGTGCATTTTGAATTGTCACCACCAAAAGCAAACCTTTATTCAAGCAATACTTGAAAGACCATGGGATAACAACAAGTCAAGACATTAAAATGGACCTTTATTCAAATATCTGTACATCTGCATATACTAGTTTGTTGAATCTACGTGAATATTTCCACGGAATAAAAAGTCACGTATGCGTCTGTGTGGGTGGGACCAAAAGACCAGCTTCCTAAAAGTCCCTATTGTTCTACTTAGGCTAATCTTTCATTTAAATAGTATGATTGGACAACATTGATATCATTAGTTAACAAGTGTTCATTTATTGTCAATAACAGTTAAATCTGATAAAGGGAGCTTATCATAGAGTGATGACGTGCATCATACCAAATGAATTAGTGTTTTCCCAATCAGACTTAATGTCTTTGAAACGAAACAATTTTTATGAACCCAAATAAAAATCACATCTTCACGTCATTGCAGAATCGACAAAAGTGTGGATACCTAATGAAGCATTAGTTAACAACTAGAATGAGGGCTAAAGTATATAGAACTCTAACAGGCGGAATGTTAACCAAAGTATGCAAGTTATATGGTACATTTTCTACGCGTTTAAGAAAACTATGTGTCCTAGTTTGGTAATCTAATGGAGTACCATGCATCAATAACAAAATATCAGGTCAACTAAATCCATTAAATCAACATATGATAAAGGAGTTTCACCTATACCCTTTGATCAACTGTAGATTGTGTCACCATTAGCATCATATAGTATAACTGCTGACACATACTGAAAACATATTAACCCTCACCTATAAATAATTTATAAGCATTTGGCAGGTCACGTTTTTGAGTGGCATAAAAAATGTCAGTCCTGGATGAGAGATATAGACCAGGATCAACAACAATTGGTCTTATCTGTCTTGACCTGCACAGACATACAATGTCAAGAACTTGCATCCCAAATTGAAATGAACAAATCTTAAATTCAGAATGATGAGATGCCCTTACTCCTTCCAACCGATATAGCTGGTATGCTGAATGAAGTTGAGATCCCTTGGCAGATATGACAAAACATGGAGGAGATCTGCAAATAGCTTGAAGGCATGTCAGCTAAGAAGTGTTACATTTTACAGATTAAGCTTCTTTCACTAGTTGTTATTAGTTTCCAATACAACGGGATAATGAAAGCACAATATAGGAACATTTGCTACCGTTCTGTTGTACTATTTTCTAACCAAGCAATTCTACAAGCTATTCTAAGACTCTTTTTAGGAATAAGCAAATGTAATGCATGTGATGTACATCAAAAACTCTACAAGCATAAACATGAGACAGGGATTCAAAAAAAGTTTTACTTTGCTTATTAAGCTTCACCAAGACCAGTTCTCTATTCTGATCTAATACAAAGCATTAGTTCAATTAGATCACAATTCTCTTTCAAAACCGGATTCGATCACCATTTCCATGCCACCCTTGTGCTATTCCACCGAAAACATTATATTTGTAGGGCGGGAAAGCAAAAAAGGTAGCAAGCTGGAACGATAGTAATGTTGCCAAAATAATACCTTTCCACTTTTCAAACTCCAAAGTGCTACTTCTTTCAATGAATTAAAAATGTGAATTCAGTCTAACCAAGCTGCACATGCTCTATACAGAAACAGATGTGGTCGCAATTTGTTTTGGATGAATTAATGTGAGAAAGAATTCGTTCCTTGGGAAGCTACAAAAGTAGAAAAAATACTTTTCGTCAACGGCAATAGGACTCTAGCCCCTCTATTGTGACATTTTTTAACCCATTCTAATGCATTGAAGATGATATTCAGAAAGGGAATTAATGTCTACAGGTAGCCTAATTCATCAGCCCTCCAGCATTGAATCCATAGAGATCTATCTACATTAAACAACTCATTTCATACAAACATTAACAATCTATCAGAACAAAGTAGCCAGATTAACACTTTCATGATTTACTGAAATGCCTAGATCTATCTAGAACACCTCAGAGACACTAATGTCTTCCACATACACAAAGCTATCCAAATAGGTGCAGAGAGTAATCACCATCCGGGGTGACGAGCGGGTAGTCACCGGCGTCGAGGTGCACGAACCAGTCCCAGCCCTGGCCGATCCGCAGCAGCAGGGCGGCACCGTGCAGCGCCGCGGCGAGCGCGGACGCGCCACGGGGGTTGGCGTACCCGGGGTCGCCCACGACGTGAACGTTGGAGCGAACAGGGCCTGTCCGCGCCTCACGGGAGAGACGCGCGCGGTCGGCTGCGGAGGCGGCGCGGTCGAGGAGGAGGAGGTAGAGGTTGCGGGGGTGGTAGGTGGCGAGAAGCAACCGTAGGAGGCGGTCAGCGTCGCCAGCTGAGCCGGTGAGGAGGAATGCGAGGGTGGGCGGGGTCGGGCCGGCGGAGGAGGTGTTAACGTGGTGCGGCGTGTGGTGGGGTGCGGCCGGAGGTGGGGGGGAAGGGGAGGAGGAGAGGAGGTGGAGGAGAAGCAGGAGGAGGAGGGAGGCGAGGAGAAGGCAGGGGAGGGGGCGGGAGTCCTTGGGGAATACGGCGAGCGACAAGGCGGCGGTCTTCGCCGGCGCGGCGGGCATGGGGGGTTGCATGGGGGTTGAAATTTTGGGGTTTGTGGTGTCGGGGGTGGAGTGAAGGGATCAGGAGGAGGATTCCGGAGGGAAGTTTCCGAGTTTGGTGGACGGGTGGACCGGTGGACCGGGCGGGTGGTGCAGTGTGTCTGATAAGACCGGGGGTCTTCTTTGTTTGGTGTAATCTTTAGTTCAATTGTTTTCGTGTTTTTTTTTTTGAGCTATATGATTTGATAGTCCATAGAAATAGATTTAGTATCATCTTTTATCTATTGTTGATATCATTGATACTGTCAGACCCTAACCGAAGTCTTCTATTCACCTTAGCCTATGTTAATTACCATATTGCAAGTCTACTTAGCATTCCTATCCTGAGCCATTTAGCTCGCTCCTTTACATTTGTGAATATCGTCTAAATCACCTCTACACTGCAATCATGTTGGATTTTCACACCTCGTTACAATATCACATCTCTATTTGTCCATCACACGAAACCAATGATAAACGTGATTACAATCGACATGATTTTTTTGTAATTCGATGGGAAGTTCATTTCAATTCGATCATGGAATCCTTTGGGATTTTCGAGCATGAAAAAAGTACATATTAATCCAGTATCATACACATAAAATTTTACAAATTTTTGTTGAGAGACGAATTCCTATTATGCCCTGGCAATCTAATAGAGCACTAGGCAACATATACAACACATTATTAATCTAAAAATGGAACAACTAGTTTAGCGACGACGTTCATGTAAGCGTTTTGCCCGCAACAATTCTCACCGAGGACTCGGTCCCCCCAGCCGCTTGATCATTTTTGAGTCCTGATCATTTTTGAAACCCTCATACAAGGACACAGACGCATGCATGTAAGTTTTTTCATATGTGTTTGTGCACACTATAATGCGTGTAGAACAACATGGCCCAATATCTCCATGCTTAAAAAAATTGCAAAATTTTGTGAGCTGCAAGTAATCACAAACCCTTCCTCCGTAGAATCGAGGCATCCCAAAAATTAAAAGAAGATGGATATATGATCTCGTTATTTTGGACGAAATCCAGTCAAAATTCAAAAAGCAAAATTCAAATCCAGTTGAGATAATGATCAAAATGTAAGAATTTTTAAAAATTTGAACAGTGCTACGTCATGTTAAAAACCTTACCGGCAAATTTGAACAAAAGGAAAAATAGTCCAAAACATGTTAGAAAATTTTGAAAATTTTGTGGATGGTCTTGATATAGCATTAATGGTTATATAAAATTTTTAGATGATGATCATGCTTAAATAATTTTTAAAAATTCTGACAGTACGTGCTACGTCCTGATAAAAGATCGATGATCAATACATAGATTTTCTTTAGCAATAAAAAAAGGTTTAAATTTTTTTAAAATTTTTACAGAAGGGTAATAAGGAAATATTTAAGATCTCATAAAAATTTTGAATTATGATCACACTCTATTGAATTTATAAAATTCTTACAAGGAACAATAATATTTATGTTCTTTCTCTTTTTGATTTTGAAATATAATATAACAAATGAAGTTCAGTGTTTGCATAGATTTAATTGACCAAACAAAATAAGTTTAAATTTTTTTAAAATTTTATAGAATGGTACTGAGGCAATTCTTAATCTCTCATAAAAATTTTAGATCATGATCACACTCCAGAAAATTTATAAAAATATAACAAGTTTACTGTCCCAATTATGTTCATTCTGTTTTTGATTTTTTAAAGATAACAAATGAAGTTAAATTATTTTAAAAATTTTCTATATGATCCTACACTACTACATATAGTACCAAAATATCTCAAAATTTTAGTTTTCAACAAATTTTCATAGAAGATGACTTTCTTAAGAGTTATTGGACCAAATCCAGTCAAATCCGGCTCTAAAACATTAAAATTCGGTTTCACATCCTGAAATTTCGCCGAAATTATTGTAGCAATTTCAAATTTTTTCAAAATTTTATCGTCCGGTAATTTAAAATTCGTTTGGTCCCGAAATCCGAGATTTCGGCGAAATTCTATTCCCTGCGTGGTGCACAACCCAGGCAACGATTTGGCCAGAGGGAGTGTTGCACCACGGCATGCTCCGTAGCAGTACCTCTTCTGCCGCCACAAATATCCCATTTGATCCGGCCCCTACTCGCAAAGTAATGTCAGAGAACCAGTCTTGCAGGAGGAATGCTAGCCATGAATGTATGGGGCCATCTCATCGAGCTGTTGCTCGCAATGCAAGGCCATGTGAGTATGCAATGATAAGTCTTTAGCCTAGTCTTAGCCTAGATGCTCTTGGGCTCGGCATCATTTTCAGACAGCAAGTGTTGCCGCTTGCAGGAGAAAAGCCATGAAAAATGCGGCAGCAGGGTGACCGAACGCATCCGCGAGCGGCACGATGCGACAAGCAGTGCCCCAATGCCTGCGTCTACGGGTAGCACAGGCCACTTTTCGTTTCTCGCTGGCGTCTCACACGGATGGACGTACTAGCCTGAAAACACACGGAAAACGGAGCTAGAGCCGTCAAAATCATATGCACCTGCAAGCTGCAACGCAACAGCTTGCCCGGCCGGTGATACATACACATGTCGCATTCTATGTATGCTCTCCACTCGATTGCTTTGCTTTGCTTTGCTGCTAGTGCTAGAGGAGCAATAGGTAAAACATAGCTTATCAGCTTATCTCCATATGACTCCACGAGTCTTGTTACGGCCAAGCAGGATGCAGAAAATTATGATGGCGATGACGCTCTTCTTCTCTCTCCCTCTTTCCTTGCCTGAACTAAGATACTACCAGAGAGCACCCAGCAGCTATTCCTAAACCCCTAATCCTAAAGTCTCCTGACAAAATGGACATTCAAAAGAAAAGGAAACTGATAAGGAGCAAACGCTAATCATAATCCCTAATTATTTCCATGACTCCATCCTCCATCGCCAAGAAAGCAACGGTTTTTGTTTGATTGCTCCATCACTTGTCCTTGACGGCGGCGCGCGCCGCCGCGCGCTCGGCGCGGCTGGCCTTGGCGCTGGAGCGGTCGGCGGCTGAGCTCTCCTCCTCCTTCTGGCGGCGCATCTCCAGGACGCGGCGGTGGGAGCTGGAGTGCAGCAGCGGGGAGAAGGTGGGGCTGTTCGCTGGGCGGTACTCCGGGAACAGCCGCCCGGATTTGAACCGCACGCCGCACGCGTTGCACAGCGTGCGGGGGCCGTCCGGCCCCAGGCGCCACTGCGGCGTCTCCTCCACAGCGCAGTGAATGCACCGGCGCCGCGGCGCCCCAGCGGCCGCCTGGGGCGGACTCGGCAGCACCGGTGGGAGGCTCCACGGGGCCGTCACCCGCCGGCGGCGCCGCAGCCCCTTGGTCCTCGGCCCCACCGCCGTGCGCGCCGGCGCAGCCTCCACCTCCGCCGCCATGGTCTCCACCGATGGGAACGCGTCCTTGTTCGAAAGCCACTCCAGCTCCTCCTCCTCCTCCTCTCCCTCCCCCTGTCCCCCTCCTCCCGCCGCCACCTCCAACCCCTGCAAGAACCACAAAACAAAAAACAAAATTTATCGCCCATATCGCAACCCAACCCCAGCCAGCCACAGGCATGGGAGAAACAGCTACCGTGTGGTCAAAGAAGCCATTCAAGCTGGCGCCCGCGCCGCCGGGTAGCTCTTCAGCCAGCGCCGCCGCGTCCTTGTCAGCTGCCCCGTCCCCCACCATGGTCGCCGCCGCCGTCAGGCACACTGATAAAGAAATGATAATTTTATTCGATTTCTTGACACTTCTATTTTGATTGATTCAGTGGCCTTTTTATCATCAGCTTTTCACCCTTTTTTTTGTAGGGTTTTGTTCCTATCTTAGCGGTTTCACAGGTTAAAAAAAAAGCGAGAGATTTTTGTCTGGGTTCTTGTGATGATGCGAGAAATCCATAGGTTTTAACGATGGTAATTGGTAATAACCCCATTGCGTTCACGTGGGTTGGGGTGGTTCTTAAATCTTTAGGATTTGGGCTGTCACTGTGGCTCTGGTCTCTGGACGATTATTAGCTGCTTAAAATGGTCGGGTTAACCAGGATCTTCCATTAGGGCTTGCTTAAGGTTTAAGCAGTGGAGAAAAAACAAAAACAGAAAGAAGACATCCACGCTGGTTCCGTGGTTTCTATTCTGCACGCAGGGGTGCATGTATTTCATGAATCGTGGTATTGAGATTCAAGGGGGTTCGTACTGTGATCAAACTGTATCCTATTTTTCATACGCTTTTTTATGGACTCGTTGGTAGGATAGATGAAGGCTGTTTTGGAGATCTATGTTTGTGTTTTTAACTTTTAAAATGGAATTTCTCGCTGTTAAGTTATAGAGAGATGTGAATTAACGATGAAAAATGCACACGGTTAGTTTATTTTTTCGAATTTTTTGCGCTTTTGGCGCTTTGGACGGAAGTTTTTGCGCTTTTGGCTCTTGTCGCGAAGGAATAGCAAAAGTGGCCGTCTGACAAGCCGAATTCGCGGACGGGGAGCGCTGCTGCCGTCAGCGCTGCTGCCGTCTTCGCGCGGACGGCGAGCGCTGCATCGTGGAGGAGCTGACGCGCGGCGGGGAGGCAGCGGCTGCCGGGCGCTGCAGGGCATGCAGCGGCTGGGGAGCGCTGCATGCCCCGGTCTGCTGCATGCGTCGGCAGTCGAGCGAAGCTCTGGCGATTTCCCGGCCTGGCTCTGGTGATTCCTCTGGCCCGCGCAATAGACCAGGGCTTCGTCATTTTGCTGCCGAACGGAAACATCTCTGGTGACAGCACTGAAGGGAACATCTTTGTCATATGATCTGCCTCTGCCAGCCTCAATGTTTTTTATGATAGGTTGCTTCTCAAGTGCATCTGAATGATCATTCTTGACCATCCCAAGAATGTGAGGAGGTTGATTAATGACACAAACATCAGCAGGCATGTGAGGATGGTATAGATTCCCGTCATCTGGGCAATAACCACCATGTCCTGGACCTTGCCTTGCTGGCTGCTGCTGCCTCCGGGTTGAGTACGACCTGATCATACTGAGCAAAATGTTTCACAGGACTACCGCCAGTGGGTTGATCAGGAGGAGTATGCCAGTAATCAAACCATGGAGGAGGCATACATATATTAGGGGCTTCTGTAACATCCAGTTGAACCTGCTGGGCTTCCTTTGGCAACTTTACAGCAGGGAAGGGAGCACCTCCGTCGGAAGGATATTTTCATGCCAGAGCTTCGCTGCCGACGCATGCAGCAGACCGGGGCATGCAGCGCTCCCCAGCCGCTGCATGCCCTGCAGCGCCCGGCAACCGCTGCCTCCCAGCCGCGCGTCAGCTCCTCCGCGATGCAGCGCTCGCCATCCGCGCGAAGACGGCAGCAGCGCTCCCCGTCCGCGAATTCGGCTTGTCAGACGGCCACTTTTGCTATTCCTTCGCGACAAGAGCCAAAAGTGCAAAAACTTCCGTCCAAAGCGCCAAAAGCGCAAAAAATTCTATTTTTTCGTTATACCAAAGTTGAAAAACTACATATTCGATGCATCACCTTGTTTTTTTAATTTTGAATATAACGAAATGTATGTGCTGGTTTGTTGCCCTGGTCATTTACATGCGAAAGGGATAGCCGTAATTTGTCGTATTTGTGTGGGACATAATGTATCACATCGTATTTTCTATCCATTCGTTAACAAGAGAACACATGATTGTTTGTAACTATTTTTTTTTTCAAAGAGAACACGGTGTTTGCCATTCCTAGTATTTTTACTAATGGGTGAAGCAAATTTTCATGTAGATGATGTGATTTAAAGGTACGAGAATGCCCTTCTAATCCTAAAGACATGGAAATGAGGCGCATGAAGAGGTTACATGAACTGGGTTAACTGCTTGAAGATAGGTAAAATAGAGTTGAGGTGGTCAATTTTCGCTCAGTTTTTATCCTTTGCAAAATGCCAAAATCATTTGTATTTTCACCTAATGGCTTAAGCGTTTGCAGCCAGCCAGCCACAGCACAATCGCCGGTTTGGTGAAAAGGGAAAAACCGCGGTTCATGATCTGTACCGCATAACCGGAATTCTTACGACGAAAATCCGAGGACACATGAATTGTAAACATAAATTTGGTAGAATTGACCTGGAGTACACACTGCACCAACCCGACATGTTCAGAGCCTTTAATTCGGCTGCTCTAAATCATGCTTCGTGCCCATATCTGCTTGGGTTTACACTCCAAAGCCCGAAGCTTCCATTTTTGCTTCTCGATCCACGCGGTCGTGGGCCGTTTGGGCGCAGCTTGTAGGCTTCATAGCCGATACAGGCATACAGGTCGTGCCGTGCGTATCGCACATGGTGCATTGCCGCGCGGCAGACTTGCCCCGCGTGCAGGCTGGAGCCGTTCTTTGCCAACCCGAGCGGAGGCGCCAGCCTCAGCGGCGGCCGGCGGTGCAGACGCAGCTGCCCGTCGACGCTTTTCTGGGAGGACTGTTTGGGACGCATCTCGGGGTCGTCCGATCAAACACCGTGGTGCGATCGGACTGTTACGAGAAGCAACCTCATGTGGAGATCGTCATCTGCGATACGATGATGTCCAAGCCAGTTCAAAGGAGGGAAGAGAAGAGACAGAATTAGCTCAATACATTCCAACCATCGACAGGAAAAAGAAGAATCATAGAACCGAACCCAGAGTATGAATCGATGCCGAGAGAGAGAGAAAAAAATAGCGCGGTTGGTCAAGCGTCCAAGCATTGCAATGTGTTGGGCCGGCGTAAGGTCCAGGATGAGGAAGCGGACGCGCGCGCGTTTGCTCGGGCATGGCCTGTGCGTGTAACGATGTATGTGATCGGGCGCTCAAAGGAGAAGAGGCGGATCTGTGGGTGGTGCTGCCTGCCACCGCCGAATCTTCCTCCTGCCATGTTTTTTTTTTAAGGAATAGGCAGGAGCTCTGCCAAATGCATTAAGGGAGAAGATAGACAAAAAGTATTACAAATTCAGAAAGAATTTGCAGTTGACCGCGAAAGAAAAGAAAACCGACAAAAGGGAAACGCAACCCCGCCTCACAAGCGGAAACACGACCACACGGCTAAATTACATGATGAGACTACGACCACTTTGATATTAGGTACAACATGATCAGAAGGCTAGAAGTCAAAGCATTTCGAAGGCCACCGATCGGGTATGAGCATCCGTGATGATTGTGTCGGCCACCCACTGCATTGTATTATAGGTATTTTGGAAGATCCTACAGTTCCTTTCTTTTCACAGATTCCACAGGCCGTAAATAACCAATCCGTCAAATTCCTTTCGCTTGGGCAAGGTCATTACAAGACAACGAGTGTTCTTCCACCAAGCGGCGTTCCCAGCTTGGAACATGAGAGGCGAGGGAGGAGTTAGGTTCGCTTGTATAAGGCGAAGCACCCTCGACCAAACCTGCCTAGCAAAAGAGCACGTTAGCAACAAGTGGGATGCGGTCTCTTCTTCTAAGCCACAAAGAACGCATGTGGTGGGAAGAGGCCATCCCCTGACGGCAAGCCTGTCTGCCGTTAGAATCCTATCCTGCAAGAAGAGCCAAGCAAAGAACTCAGATTTCCCCGCATGCATCAGATCATCTTGTAGTTGTGATCCAGTGTGGCACCTATGAACTGGGCCCTGTATGCCGAGTGTGCTGAATATTCCCCAGAGGTCGTCCACCTCCACATGATTTGATCCTCCATGAGAGTCTGTAGATGAACCTGTTGCAGGGCGTGCCATAGAAGAAAGAACTCCTGCAGCTGCCTTTCGTTAGTAATTCGGCGCAAATGGCTTAATCCAATTCCCGGATGTTAGCAGGTCCTTAACTTTGCCTTTTCTTCTTCGAACAAGCCTGTAGCAAGAGGGAGCCATTTCAGCTGGCGCTTTCCCATGTAGCCATCTTGATTCCCAGAAATCAGCAGTTTCGCCATTACCTAGAGCTATGGTAGTGCTCGCAGCGAAAAGCCCACGATCTGATGCAGCGCAAGGGAGTGGCGAGCCAAACCAAGGCTTATTTCTGTCTTTTCAGGCATACCACAACCAACGAACTCGAAGCGCACGACCAAATCTGTCCAAGTCTTTTACCCCTAGACCCCCCAGCGTCTTTGGCCTGCAGATTTTTTTCCAATTTACCAGGCAGTGACCCCCGTTGCATTCCTGTTCGCCTCTCCAAAGGAAACTGCGCCGGATTCTATCGATTCTCTTTGTAGCCCATTTGCTGAGAGGATAGACCGTTAGATGGTACACTGCAATAGATGTCAACACTGAGTTTATCAGCGTCAAACGGGCGGCCCTAGATAGCAATTTCCCTTTCCATCCTGCGAGGCGCGAGCGCACTTTGTCAATCAAGGGTTGAAGGTCAGCTCTTTTCAGTCTAGTTGGCCGGAGCGGAAGGCCTAGGTACCTGCAGGGAAATTGTTTTACGGCTGCTGGAAAATCCTGTAAGATTGGTTCCATGTCGAGCGCGTCGCATGCAATGGGGGTAAACCTCACTCTTGTGGATGTTGTTGTGAAGACCTGTAGCTCCTCCGAAACATGCAAGAATTTCCTGAAATGCTCTAAGTTCCACCCTGCACGAGGTGGCAAAGATTGCCACATCATCTGCATATAGGGAGACGCGAGATTTCGCCCAACCTGCCGGGGGCGAGGATAGAATTCCGGTCTCCATGGCCTTGGAAATTAATCTCTGCAGGGGTTCCATGGCCAAAATGAAGAGCATAGGGGATAGTGGATCACCCTGCCTCAGGCCTCTCTGTAGGGTCGAGGATGCGCCTAGAGGGGGGGTGAATAGGCGTTTTACGAAATTAATCTCTCACTAATCAATTCGCTCTAATACACCCCTAAATCAAAACCTAATCAATTTATATATGCGGAAGCGATAAATAGGTTTTGACAATTAAAGCCTAAATCAACTAGGCTCACTAGTGCACTAACTAAATTATGTCTCTAAGTTAGAATTGCTAAATTGAACAATCAATTAATACTAGGCAATTCTAATACAATCAAGCAATTGATAAATACTCAATAATGTAAATGCTTGAAAGTAAAGAGACAAGGACAACCGATGTTTTTCCGTGGTGTTCGGAGACTTGCCGGTCTCCCTAGTCCACGTTGAGGTAGCCCACACTTGGACCGGCTCCCGCCGAGCACCGCCTCTTTCCACTAGTCGTGGTTTTTCACGCTGTGGCGTAGGCTCAACCCGAACCTTCACAAACTTCGGGGGCTTCTCACAACCTTGAGAGCTCCTCAAGACGACGCCTTACGCCGTCTAGGAGGCGGCAACCTCCAAGAGTAACAAGCCGCTCCTTCGCTTGAACCTCACCGGCACAACAAATGCGCCTCGGTGATCACCAAGTGCAACACATGCACAAGGCCTCCTCAAGTGCAACACATGCACAAGAGGTACCCAAACCACTTCCTAATTGCAACAAATGCAATTAGTCTCACTCTTAAGCTCAAGAGGCAAATGGAAAAGAGCAACACATGCACACAACTCCCACACCCTCAACAATGCCAGCCACACTTCTGCCCCAAGCCCCCCAAGGGGTCCTTTTATAGCCCACAAAGAAAAACTAGCCGTTGGGGGCAAGAATCCAGAAAAACGGCCAAAATCCGGTCGGACCGGACCTCACAGACCAACGGTCGGAAAACCGACCGTTACTCGGCCGGTCCGACCGCTTGCACTCCGGTCTAACCGGACGGCCGGTCCAACCGACCTCCGGGCGGTCCGACCGCCTCCACAAATGAGCCAAAACACGCAAAGCAAACGCTCTCTGGAAAACACGCACCGGTCGGCCGGCGGTCCGATCAAGACGCCCGATCGCACCGACCCATGCGGGGCCGACGCGCCACCTCCAGCCGCAAAGCACACAAGAAGCCGGGAAAAACGCAGACTGAAAAACTCACATCATGCAGCGGCCGGTCAATCAGCCGTACGGCCGGTCCGACCGACTGGGCGGTCGCAGACCGCCTGCACCTACCGCCTCAACGCCACACCGAAAAGTCAGCCGAAGGGGGCGGTCCGACCGCCGCCGGTCCGATCGCCCCCAAGCAGACTTGGCTCCAGAAACTTCCAAATAATTCTCCGGAAAACCAAATGCACTTCTTTGAGCCTCAAGGATGATCAACACATGATCATTTACCCGTGCAAAACACATTTGCACCAATTCAAATCATGCTCAAAGAATTCAACCCAAATTACGAAAACACATTTCGCAGTCGACTCAAGATCTATTTGCAAAACGTATTAAGCGAATCAAACTCGAGTTTATGAGATTAATCCCCCTAGCCATGTGAAGGTCAACACAAGACCCGGTCAACTTGCCAACACCCGTTGCAAGCCCCACTCACATGCTCTCGGAATTCCGGACTCATAAACCTCAGTTTATTCGCTGTGAACTTGCAAATAACGCAATAAACACATTTCATGCTTGAGCACTACTCTTTGCAACATATGCAAAAGTCTAGCTCCAAGCAACATCAAATCAGGATGCATGAACTCTCTAATTGCAACACATGCAATTCTCTAGTTCCATGCAACACCAAAACCAAACTTTAACTAAACCAAATCAACCGTATGAGCTCTTTACTCTTAACGCATGCAAGCCTCTAGCTCCATACAAACACACAAACACAAATTGCTTGAGCTCTCTCCTTTTGCAACACATGCAAAACTTAGCTCCAAGCAACCACACGGTTTAAGAAAGATTGTTTTATAACCAAAGCATGAAGCTTCAACTAATGCAACACATGCAAAAATAAACTTCACGCAAAAGCCAACGCACTAGCTTATCATTTCTTGCAACACATGCAAATCAAAGCATTATGCGAAAACCAAATGCAACCAAGCATAAGTTTAACCCATTCGCAACACATGCCAAATGGTTAAACCATATGCAAAAACCAAATCAAATAAGATTTGAGCTTTGAGTGACACGGGATTGAGATCACCAACACATGATGAAGTTCAAGCTAAGGAACGACCCCTCTTAATAGTACGACGGTAAAACCTTAGACACAAAGACTACAAAAGTCCTTAGCCTATCTAGTTATACCTTCGCCGCCGCGCAAGCAATCCCCTTTGGGGTCTTTATGATCATCACTTGATACTCCCCCGGGATCTCCACTCGACTCCGCTTCGGGATCCACTCTTGACGCCCATCAACACATGATGCCGTCCTTGTCCCGTTCTCATCATCTCATCCATCTTTGGACCTAACTCAATAACAACTCATACAAATAGTTAGTCCAAGATGCATGGTTGTCTCAATTATCTCTTGCACTCCATTAACACATAATGGATGCCTTTAGATCAATTGAGCACAACCTAAATCAATTGAAATGATTGTAAATGTGTCTTAAATATAATAATGCAACACATGCTTAATTATACTTAAGAACTATCCATTTGTCTTTAATTAATCAAGGAGCACCATCAACACATGATGAAGTGTTCTTTAATGATTAACAAGACAAATGAACTCAATTTAAATTATCATTTAAATTGATATGAGTATATATTAACTACACAAGTTTTCATATACTTATGTTGATGAAAAGTAATGATCCATTATGTGTAGGCTATATGGAAATGATCATTACCCTAAGTCATCAACTATAGAATACACTCCACATGTATATGTGCATACGTATGATTGACTTGGATATCATATGCACATATTCAATTTGATTGTATTGGAGCATATCCTATATTACCATGAGTATACTTATAACTAGGCAATTCAAATACATACTCAAGGATTTAGTTTCTTTGTCTTGATCCTTATATGTGTCAATAACGAATCCATCAATACAAAGATACTTTCAAGTTAAACTACAAACTCCCCCTAAATATGTGCATTCATGTAATATATGGATTGAGAAACATAATGCACATTTTGTGGTAAATATAACGGGGACATTCATATTTTAACTTGACTCCAAAGTATGCAACTAACATTAGAATGAATACACATACATACCTCGGGTTTTCCATTTTTCAATGCGATGAGACTAATCAAAGATATTCTAAATAAACAAGTTAGTCTCAATATAAGATTGTCATTAATAACACTATCGCATTAGGGGATAAACTCAATATTGGATTTGTCATTAACACAAGATTAGATTTGTCATTAACACCAAAACCATAACTAATGAAGGTTGAACTTACAATCTCCCCCTTTTTGGTGATTAATGACAAATCCAAGCTTAATAAGCACATTTGGATTAAAACTAACATATTGAGAGAAATTTAAGCCATTTGAATACATATGCATATTAATTCTCCCCCTTAATCATATTAAGCTCACTTTTTAAACCAAATGATATTAAGCTTCCTAATTCTCCCCCTTTTGGCATTAAGCACCAAAAATGGAAAAACAATAAGATTTACTTTGAAAAACATTCTCCCCCTTTTTGGCAAATATTTTCCCTTTTTAAATATTCTCCCCCTTTTTACTTTAATCATTCTCCCCCGTTTTTGGCATTTAACAAATTATGTTTAATGAAGGTCATATAAGAATTAGAATGCATACTTATGACCTTGGCAATGAATTAGATTTTAGATACCAATTGAAAGAGATAGGCAATAAAATCCCAAATGAAAAGGATATACAAGGAATAAAAACAAGTTTTCATTTGAAATATGGCCTGATACCAAAAGAAGAAAGACTCGAAAAGAGACCATATTCGGGATTTTGAATACCACTTTGAAGGAAGAATAAGCGCTTGCAATTATGGATACCACTTGTAAATACAAATAAGCATAAAAAGCAATGAAGGGTATCTCACGGTTTATTTGAAACGCATTCAAATAATTCACTCCTCATTTTATTAGGCTTTGCAACTTTTCAACATGATTCTCTTGAAGAATCCAACAATTTGCCTAAACGGGTCAAACGAGGAACCCAAGAAGAAATAGATACCACTTGAGAAGTTAGATACCACTTGTAAATTTAATCTCAAGGGCTTTGCTTGAAGATTAAAAAAGAAATGAGCATTCTTAAATTTTAATGAAGGACAATGCTCAAACAAGAGATTTCCTCTTTAATGTATTTCAACCCATAAAGACTCTCACACAAAGAAATCTTAGGCGGTTGAACTTACAATTTTAATTTGAGAGGAAACTCTTACTCAAAAATGTGGGTATCGGAATAATGCTACACAGAGGTAATGAAATACCACTTGTAGGAAATAAATGAATTTAATGATACCACTTGGAGAAATGAGAACCTCAAAGATACCACTTTGTAAGCATATGAAATGAATAAAAGCTCGATTTGATACCACTTAGGATCAAATCACAAAGATTGATACCACTTGAAAGAATTATCGATAACATCGATGGGTATCAGAGCAATATTCTCAGAGCAATATACTCACGGGTATCAAAAGCTCAAGAAGGATCAATAAAATCTAAAAGATTTAGTATCAGAGTAAAACAAAGGCATGATGTCACTTGGAAGCAATTAAGTGCCCAAAACTTGATATGAATAAACTCCCTGAGATATTCAACAGGTGAATTATGGAGTTGTTTGCATTTGAATTGCACAAGTTTTGTCTTTTCAAAAGATCAAGTGAAAATCACGCTTTAAGTCAATTCAATGCTCCTAACTGATACCACTTTGAAAACGAGATCAAATACATTTCAGAGCTTTTCAAATTTTGCTCAAAAGAACTTTGGGATTATAAGAATCTTTTCAAAAAGAATTTTTGAAAAATCACATTCCAATAAAAAGATATCCCAAAAATAAAGTCGAGAAAAATCTGAAAATTCAGAGCTGACCATGCCATGGCCGGTCTGACCGCATGGGGTCCGGTCCGACCGGCCGGCCGGTGCAACCGCACCCCAAGCGGTGTGACCGGCCCTGACAGGCTGAAAAAGCCCAGACTTTTTGCAAATTTGGCAAAAACGATTCAAACGAAGTCCAAATAATTTGAAATTTAGAGGAAACCAACTTTGGACTAATTAGAAGGTTTTGCAAAAAGAATTTTCTCAAAATCAATTTTATTTTGAAAGATATGGCAATTTGCGCTTTGAGGCATAAAAGGAAATTGATTTTCACAAAAAGCCTCAAAATGCAATTCAATTTGGATTTCATGCAATTTCAATTTTCATGGCTTAGATTGGTGTATCAAGAATGTTTATAGCCAAGATTTATAATGAAATCCAACTTGAATGTCATGATTTTGACATATTGCTAATCTAGGCTATTTTGGTTCAAATCAAATCGTTTTTGAGCCAAATTAGATTTTAACATAGAATTTTCATTTTGAAAGCTTGTAAAACATTTGAAATACTTAGTAGAATACTTTTTCAAAGCTTTTACAAATTTGGTCCTTTTAAATATGAATTTTGACTTTTGATCTAAATAGTCCAATTTGAAGAAGCAATAGAAATCAAGTCAAATTCAATCAACACAAAAATTCAAATGAAGCATGGGGTAAGATATATGGATTTGAATTTTGTGTATGAGTCTAAAATGCCATTTTGAATCACAATTCTACACAAGAATGGATCCAAATGGGGAAACTCACTAAGTGCAATAATATGACCGTTATGGGTCAAGTATAGTTTTTCGGTGAGTTTCAAAATCAAATAATTTTTGATAAGTTAGCCTTTTGAAAATCTTTTGAACACGAAAATTGTTAAGAATGACCAACTCTAGGATTTTCGATTTGGAATTACTTTCAAAATCCTTTTACATTTAATTCTATGAAAATTATAAGTTTAAATCCAAAACAAGATACAAGTAACTAGATTTTGGAGTTAAAAACTTATTTTCTTTTGAAATTAGTTTTTGTAAAGCCAAAACCATTTGAAAACCTTTTGGAAGCATTTGTATACATTTTTCAACTAGTTTTTCACAAGATTAGTAATAGTATACAAAGTTTTGACTTTTGGCTAAATGGTTGATTTTGAAAATATATAAATATGCACTTATATTAATATGGGCACACGTAGGGATGTGATACACATGAGTATGAATTAACAATCCCCCTAAATGTGCCATTTCTAAACTTGCTCAAGATTTGCAATTAAGAGAATAGATAAGAGGCGAGAGCAAGTGACCATAACAAGTAATCTAAATTGATTTTCATTAATATTTCAATATAACCTACACAAGGCTACAAGACATAATAGTAATCAATTTAAATACTTGTTACCGAGATGGCATTGGCTCATGATAGACTTGATTTTCTTCAAGCTTGACACCACTTGTAGACAAATATAATCATTCTCCTCTTGAGTGAGCAAGCGTCCAATCCATCTCAATATTGCCTAAAATTCTTTTAGGCGGATTTTGGTACCCAATCCTTGTTGGGTCCGACAATGTTAGTCACAATTGATTTAGGAACCCAAATGGTCCTAATTTTAGCATATTTAACTTGACTAACTTGACTAGAAATAGAATTGCAATAATTATTCCTCCTAGGCAAATAATTTGCATTTTTATGAAATGACTTAGGAGGGCAATGATAATTTACAAAACTATTTCTAGTTTGATCTCTTCTAAGCATGTGATGATTAAAATTATGGAAAGGCTTAGAGGATCTAGCAAATCTAGTAAATGTTTTGCTATTGTTATTTCTCCTAAGCAATATATTAGAATTGAATTGAGTGGGCTTAGGAGTCCTAACAATTTTAGCAAACCTATTTCTAGATTTACTCTTCCTATGCAAATGAATATCATTTTTAGCGGGCATAGGGGCTTTGACAAGCTTGGCAAACACATTGCCATTCTTGTCCTTCCTAAGCAAATAATTTTCATTAATACGAATAGGCTTAGGAGTGATACCTTTGGGACAATCCTTACCGAAGTGTCCCTTTACCCGGCAATTGAAGCATGTCACGCTATTTGGCCCTCTCTTGACCGATTTGACTTGCTCCTTGCCGGTTTGCCTCATGGTTGGTGTTGTGGCCTTGTTATCCACTTGATTGGGGCACACGGAGGCGAGGTGGCCCTTCTTGTTGCATGCGAAGCACTTGATGGTCTTCGTGTGTCGCGCATTGTGCCTCGTCTTGCTATTTTCCCTCTTGGAGTTGTAACCGAGTCCTCGCTTATCTTGAGGCGCCCTTGGCTTGCTCAAGATCTCGTCGAGGAGGGCTTTTCCTTTAACGCACCTCTTCAAGTCATTTTCCAATTTAATGACTTGGGCCTTGAGCTTATTGTTTTCCTCTACAAGATTAGTATCTAAAGACATAGAGGAACTAGAAGCAATTTCATTAGAGCAACAAGGTAAATCATCACTAGAAGTGGATATGCATTTAATTGATGAATTGTTTGTGATAGAAATTGAGTGAGGCAATTCATCTTCTAAATTGCATTGAATAGACATATCCATACTAGCTTTAGTGAATTCCTTGAGAAGGACTTTTTCATGATTTTCTTTTAGAACATCATAATCATTTTGAAGTGACTCATGTTCTAACTTTAAAATCTTATATTTAGTTTTCTCTTTCCCAAGATAATTATTGAGCTCCTCTAACATATCCATTAAATCATCATATGAGGGCTCTTCGTCATCACATACCTCATTTTTACCTTTTGCCACGAAGCAACGAATTTTTGATATAAGTGAAGATTCGTCGTCGCTTGAGGCGGAGGTTGAGGTTGAAGGAGATGTCGGTTCATAGCTTGATGTTGAAGTTGAATCGTCAACCGACACTTCTTCCTCATTGCAATCCTCTATCGATGTGGATGATTCAAATAAGTCTTGAATTTTAATCCACATTGCATGAGCGCTTGAGAGGTTGCAAATGAGATTGAAAATATCTACGCTCACAACGCTAAATAAAACGTTAGTAGCTTGAGCGTCGAGATGTAGACATTTCTCCTCTCCTTTAGTTGGAGCAATATCATTTAGTGGAGAAGAAATGCCGACATCTATGATCCACCATATTTGTGGGCTCATGGATTTAAAATGCGAAATCATAAATAATTTCCATGAAGCATAATTAGAGCCATCAAATATTTGTGAATCGGTGGAGTGCACTAAACCGCTAGGCGCCATCCTTTTTACTCTCTAGATGGTTAAGCCTAAAATGAGAGTGACCGTGGCTCTGATACCACTTGTAGGGTCGAGGATGCGCCTAGAGGGGGGGTGAATAGGCGTTTTACGAAATTAATCTCTCACTAATCAATTCGCTCTAATACACCCCTAAATCAAAACCTAATCAATTTATATATGCGGAAGCGATAAATAGGTTTTGACAATTAAAGCCTAAATCAACTAGGCTCACTAGTGCACTAACTAAATTATGTCTCTAAGTTAGAATTGCTAAATTGAACAATCAATTAATACTAGGCAATTCTAATACAATCAAGCAATTGATAAATACTCAATAATGTAAATGCTTGAAAGTAAAGAGACAAGGGACAACCGATGTTTTTCCGTGGTGTTCGGAGACTTGCTTGTCTCCCTAGTCCACGCTTGAGGCTAGCCCACACTTGGACCGGCTCCCGCCGAGCACCGCCTCTTTCCACTAGTCGTGGTTTTTCACGCCGCGTGAGGCTCAACCCGAACCTTCACAAACTTCACGGGCTTCTCACAACCTTGAGAGCTCACAAGACGACGCCTCGGCTGCCTAGGAGGCGGCAACCTCCAAGAGTAACAAGCCGCTCTGTCGCTTGAACCTCACCGGCACAACAAATGCGCTCTCGGTGATCACCAAGTGCAACACATGCACAAGACCTCCTCAAGTGCAACACATGCACAAGAGGTACCCAAACCACTTCCTAATTGCAACAAATGCAATTAGTCTCACTCTTAAGCTCAAGAGGCAAATAGAGAAGAGCAACACATGCACACAACTCCCACACCCTCAACAATGCCACCACACTTCTGCCTTTAAGCCCCCAAGGGTCCTTTTATAGCCCACAAAGAAAAACTAGCCGTTGGGGGCAAGAATCGAAAACGGCCAAAATCCGGTTGACCGGACCTCACCCGGTCCGACCGGTCCTCATGAACCAACTGGTCGGAAAACCGATCATTACTCGGCCGGTCCGATCCGCTTGCACTCGGTCTAACCGGACGGCCGGTCCAACCGACCTTCGGGCGGTCAGGACCGCCTCCACAAATGAGCCAAAACACGCAAAGCAACGCTCTCTGAAAACACGCGACCGGTCGGCGGGCGGTCCGATCAAGCGCGCCCGGTCGCAGACCGACCCCATGCCGGCCGCATGCCGCCACCTCCAACATAAGCACAAAGAAACCGGGAAAAACGCAGACCGAAAAACTCACATCATGTGCGGCGTGGTCCAATCAACCTACGGCCGGTCCGACCGGACTGGGCGGCCGCCGCCAACACCAACCGCACAACGCCACACCGGAAAAAGTCGGGCCGGAAGGCGGTCCGACCGGACAGGGCGGTTGTAGGGTCGAGGATGCGCCTAGAGGGGGGTGAATAGGCGATTCATGAAATTGATCGCTCACTAATCAATTCGCTCTAATCAACCCCTATGTCAAAACCTACACAATTATAATGCGAAGCGATAAACTCGGTTTTGACAATTAAGGCCTAAATCAACTAGGCTCACTATGTGCACTATCTAAATTATGTCTCTACACAAGAATTGCTAAATTGATCAACTAAATAATACTAGCAATTCTAATTCAAGCAATTGATAAATATTCAATAATGTAAAGTGCTTGAATATAAATGAGACAATAGACAACCGATATTTTTCCGTGGTGTTCGGAGACTTGCGGTCTCCCTAGTCCACGTTGAGGCTAGCCCACACTTGGACCGGCTCCGCCGAGCACCGCCTCTTTCCACTAGTCGTGGTTTTCACGCTCGCGTAGGCTCAACCCGAACCTTCACAAACTTCACGGGGCTTCTCACAACCTTGAGAGCTCCGCAAGACGACGCCACGCCGCCTAGGAGTCGGCAACCTCCAAGAGTAATAAGCCGCTCCTTCGCTTGAACTTCACCGCACAACGAATGCGCTTCTCGGTGATCACCAAGTGCAACACATGCACAAGGCCTCCTCAAGTGCAACACATGCACAAGAGGCTCTCAATCCTCTTCTTAATTGCAACACATGCAATTAGGGCTCACTCTTAGCTCAAGAAGCAAATGGAAGAGGGCAACACATGCACACAACTCCCACACACTCACAATAACTCCAAAGAACCTACCCCAACACCCCAAGGCCTCCTTTTATAGCCACCAAGCCAAAACTAGCCGTTGGGGGTCAAATAGGCGAACTCCGAGAAAATCCGGTGCTCCGCCCTACTAGAACCGGTAGCACTGCCTGACGGGCCAACGGCTACAAAACTAGCCGTTATCGAAATCCAGAGCACCGACCAACTAGAAGAGGTGCTACTCGCCAGTAGCACCGGCCTCAAGCCCGTAGCACCGACCACCGCCAACCTCAAAAACACACCTCTGGAATTATCACACGGCCAGAGAGGCGGTGCTACCGCTCACACGTAGCACTGGCTACCACCACCAGAGCAAGCCTCCACAGAGAAGACAAGATTTTTCACACTAAAATCATTTCTCCAAAAACCAAATGCCATTCTTTGAGCCATATGATGATCAACACATGATCATACACACGCAAAACACATTTGCACCAACTTAGCTCATGCTCAAAGAATTCAAACCAAATTGCAAAACACATTTAGCAATCAACTCAAGATCTATTTGCAAAATGTATTAAGCAAATCAAACTCGAGTTTATGAGATTAATCCCCTAGCCATGTGAAGGTCAACACAAGACCGGTCAACTTGCCAACACCAGCTTGCAAGCCCCATTCACATGCTCTCGGATTCGGACTCATAAACCTCGGTTTATTCGCTGACAACGAACTTGCAAATAACTCAATGAACCCATTTCATGCTTGAGCACTACTCTTTGCAACACATGCAAAAGTCTAGCTCAAACAACGTTAAATCAAGGTGCATGAACTCTCCAATTGCAACACATGCAATTCTCTAGTTCAATGCAACCACAAATCAAACTTCGACTAAAACCAAAACCATACGTATGAGCTCTTTACTCGCAACACATGCAAGCCTCTAGCTCCAAACAAACACACAAACACAAATTGCTTGAGCTCTCTCCTTTTGCAACACATGCAAAACTTAGCTCCAAGCAACCACACAGGTTTTAAGAAGGATGTTTTATGAACCAAAACGTGAAGCTTCAACTAATGCAACACATGCAAAAGTGAACTCCACGCAAAAGCCAACGCATATTGCTTATCCTATTTGCAACACATGCAAATCAAAGCATTATGCGAAAACCAAATACAACCAAGCATAAGTTTAACCCATTCGCAACACATGCCAAATGGTTAACCCTCATGCAAAAACCAAATCAACTGATTTGAGCTCGAGTGAACGCGGAATGAGATCATCAACACATGATGAAGCTCAAGCAAAGGGAACGACCCCTCTTAATAGAACGGCGATAAAACCTTAGACTCAAAGACTACAAAAGTCCTTAGCCTATCTAGTTATACCTTCGCAGCCGCGCACAAGCAATCCCCTTTGGGGTCTTTCTGATCTTCACTTGATACTCCCCCGGGATCATCACTCAACTCCACTTCTTTATCATCTCATTCATCTTTGGACCTAACTCAATCACAACTCATAAAATAGTTAGTCCAAGATGCACGGTTGTCTCAATTATCTCTTGCACTCCATTAACACATAATGGATGCCTTTAGATTAATTGAGCACAACCTAAATCAATAGAAATGATTTAATTGTGTCTTAAGTACAATAATGCAACTCATGCTTTATTATACTTAAGAACTATTCATTGTCCTTAATTAATCACAAAA
Source organism: Guadua angustifolia (assembly GCA_036346375.1). NCBI lineage: Eukaryota > Viridiplantae > Streptophyta > Magnoliopsida > Poales > Poaceae > Guadua > Guadua angustifolia. The sequence goes on from CM070511.1 coordinate 53,682,178, forward strand.
CACCATCAACACATGATGAAGTGTTCTTTAATGATTAATGAGACAAATGAACTCAATTTAAATTATCATTTAAATTGATATGAGTATATATCAACTACACAAGTTTTCATATACTCACGTTGATGAAAAGTAATGATCCATTATATGTAAATTGTATGGAAATGATCATTACTCTAAATCATCAACTATAGAATAAACTCCACATGTATATGTGCATAAATATGATTGACTTGAATATAATATGCACATACTTACTTTAATCATATTGGAGTATATCCTATATTACCATGAGTATACTTATAACTAGGCAATTCAAATATATACTCAATGATTTAGTTTCTTTGTCTTGATCCTTATGTGTATCAATAAAAATCGATCAATACAAAGAAACTATCAAGTTAAACTACAAACTCCCCTAAGTGTGTGCATCCATGTAATGTATGGATTGGGAAACATGATGCACATTTTGTGGTTAATATGACGGGACATTCATATTTTAACTTGACTTCAAAGTATGCAACTAATATTAAGATGAATATGCAAACATACCTTGGGTTTTCCATTTTTCTATGCGATGAGACTAAACAAAGATATTCTAATCAAACAAGTTAGTCTCGATATAAGATTAGTCATTAATAACAATATCGCATTAAGGGATAACCTTAACATTGGATTTGTCATTAATACAGGATTAGATTTGTCATTAACACCAAAACCATAACTAATGAAGGTTGAACTTACAATCTCCCCCTTTTTGGTGATTAATGACAAATCCAAGCTTAATGAGCACATTTTGGTTAAAACAATCATAATGAGAGAATTTAAGCTAATTGAACCCATATGAATATTAATCCTCCCCCTTAATTATATTAAGCTCTCTTTTTAACCAAATGACATTAAGCTTCCTAATTCTCCCCCTTTTGGCATTAAGCACCAAAAATGGAAAAACTAAAAGATTAACTTGAATTACATTCTTCCCCTTTTTGGCATTTAAACATTCATCATAATTTTCCCCTTTTTGGTTATTCAATTATTCTCCTTTTGGCATTTAACAATTTATTTTAGGGTCTTATCTAATGGAGGTCATACAAGAATTTAAATGAATACTTATGACCTTGGCAAAGGAATTAGATCTTAGATACCAATTGAAAAAGGTAGGCAATAAAATCCCAAATGAAAAGGATATACAAGGAATAAAACAAGTTTTCATTTGAAATATGGCCTGATACCAAAAGAAGAAAATTCGAAAAGAGACCATATTCGGGATTTTGGATACCACTTTGAAGGAAGAATAAGCGCTTGCAATTATGGATACCACTTGTAAAGATTTGCATTAAAATATGGATACCACTTGTAAAAACAAATAAGCATGAAAAGCAAAGAAGGGTATCGCACGGTTTATTTGAAATATTATTTGAATGTGTTTCAAATAAATCACTCCTCATTTTATTAGGCTTTGCAACTTTTTAACATGATTCTTTTAAAGAATCCAATACTTTGCCTAATAGGGTCAAACGAGGAACCCAAAGGAAAAACAGATACCACTTGAGTCAATAGATACCACTTGTAAAATTAATCTCAAGGGTTTTGCATGAAGAACCAAAAGAACCGAGCATTTTCAAATTTTCATGAAGAACAATGCTCAACAAGAGATTTTCTCTTTTATGTATTTCAACTCATAAAGAATCTCACACAGAGAAAACTTAAGCGGTTGAACTTACAATTTTAGCTTGAGAGGACAATCTTAATCAAGAATATGGGTATCGCAATAATACTACAAAGAGGCAATGAAATACCACTTGTAGGAAATAATTGAATTCAATGATACCACTTAAAAAATTCAAATAATCAAGGATATCACATGAGAAAAGAACAATAAGATCCATGATACCACTTGGAGAAAAGAAAAACTCAATGATACCACTTGTAAGCATATAGAATAAATGAATACTCAATTTGATACCACTTAGGATCAAATCACAAAGATTGATACCACTTGAAAGAATTATCGATAACCATTGATGGGTATCAGAGCAATATAATCAGAGCAACATATACTCACGGGTATCAAAAACTCAAGAAAGATCAATAAAATTATGACGATTCAAAGATCGAGCAAAACAAAGACATGAATTCACTTGGAAGCATTTAAGTGCCCAAAACTTGATATAAATAAACTCCCAAGATGTTCAATGAATGAAACATGGAGTTATTTGCATTTGAATTGCACAAGTTTTGTCTTTTGAAAAGATCAAGTGAAAATCACTCTTTAGGTCAATTTAATGCTCTTAGACTGATACCACTTGAAACCCTTCAAGTAAATCGAGAAACTTTTGAAATTTTGCCAAAATAAACTTTGGGATCACAAGAAACTTTTCCAAAAGAATTTTTGAAAAGGAAGTTCCAATCAAAAGATATCCCAAAGTAATTTTGAAAACTCAAAATTCAGAGCAGACTGTCTGCAGCCGGTGCTACTAGCTCCCACATGGCCGGTAGTACGGGACTCGTGCTATGCATGATCTTGGCGGTGCTACCGCTCTGACAACTGAAACTTTGATTTTTTTGCAAATTTTAGCAAAAATAATTCAAATGAAGTCCAATTGATTTGAAACTTTCCAGAAATGAACTTTGGACTATTTGAAAGGTTTTACAAAAGAATTTTCATAAAAGACTTTTATTTTAAAAGATATGGCAAATTGCGCTTTGAGGCAAAAACGAAAATCGATTTTCACGAAAAAGCCTCAAAATGCACTTCGGTTTGGATTTCATGCAATTTCTTTTCCATGGCTTAGATAGGTATATCAAGAATGTGTATAGCCAAGATTTATGATGAAATCCAACTCGAATGCCAACAATTTAGCATATTGCTCAATTAGACTATTTTGGATTGAATCAAATCGTTTTGAGCCAAATTAGATTTCAACATAGAGTTTTCCCATTTGAAAGCTTGTAAAACATTTGAAATACATAATAGAATACCTTTTTAAAGCTTTTACAAATTTGGGCCTTTTAAATATGATTTTTGACTTTTGTCCTAAATAGTCCAATTTGAAGAAGCAATAAGAGAACAAGTCAAAATCAATTAACACAAAGATTCAAATTAAGCATGGGGTAAGATATGGAGATTTGAATTATGTGTATGAGTCTAAAATACCATTTTGAATCAAAATTCTACACAAGAATTGATCCAAATGGAGAAACTCACTAAGTGCAATAATATGACCATTCTGGTCAAGTATAGTTTTTCGGCGAGTTTCAAAATCACATACCTTTTGATAAGTTGGTCTTTTGGAAATCTTTTGAACACGAAAATTGTTAAGAATGACCAACTCTAGGATTTTCATTTTGGAATTATTTTCAAAATCCTTTTCCTTTTAATTCTATGAAAATTATAAGTTTAAATCAAAATCAAGATACTAGTAACTAGATTTTGGGCTAAAAACTTATTTTCTTTTGAAATTAGTTTTTGTAAAGCCAAAACCATTTGAAAACCTTTTGGAAGCATTTGTATACATTTTTCAACTAGTTTTTCACAAGTTTACTAATAGTATACATAATTTTGACTTTTGGCTAAATAGTTGATTTTGAAAATATATATATATGCACTTATATTAATATGGGCACACGTAGGGATGTGATACACATGAATATGAATTAACACTCCCCCTAAATGTGCCACAATTAAACTTGCTCAAGATTTGCAATAAGAGAATAGATAAGAGGCGAGAGTAAGTGGTCATAACAAGTAATCTAAATTGATATTCATTAATTATTTCAATACAATCCACACAAGGCTATAAAGCATAGGGATCAATTTAAATACTTGTTACCGAGATGGCATTGGCTCATGATGGATATGATTGTCTTCTTGCTTGACACCACTTGTAGACGAATGTAATCCTTCTCCTCTTGATGTGCAAGCGTCTAATCCATCTCTTTATTGCCTAAAATTCTTTTAGGCGGTTTTTGGTACCCAATCCTTGTTGGGTCCGACAATGTTAGTCACAATTGATTTAGGAACCCAAATGGTCCTAATTTTAACATTATTGAATTGACTAACACGACTAGCAATGGATTTGCTATTTTGTTACTCCTAAGCGATTTATTTGCATTGAATTGAGAAGGCTTAGGAGTATTGGCATTCTTAACAAATCCATTCCTAGTTTGATTCCTTCTAAGCACATGATAATCATTATAATAAAAATGCTTAGAGGATTTAACATTTTAGCAAATGTTTTGCTATAGATATTTTTCCTAAGCATATGATTTTCATGATTTTGCATAGTCTTAGGAAACTTAGCACTTTGAGCAAACACATTTCTAGAATTGTTCTTCCTATGCAAATGAATATCATTTTTAGTCGGCATAGGGGACTTGACAAGCTTGGCAAACACATTGCCATTCTTGTCCTTCCTAAGCAAATAATTTTCATTAATCTGAATAGGCTTAGGAGTTATACCTTTGGGACAATCCTTACTGAAGTGTCCTTTTCCGGCAATTGAAGCATGTCACGCTATTTGGCCCTCTCTTGACCGATTTGACTTGCTCCTTGCCGGAATGCCTCATTGTTGGTTGTGGGTTGATCTCCACTTTATTAGGGCACACGGAGGCGAGGTGGCCCTTCTTGTTGCATGCGAAGCACTTGATGGTCTTCGTGTGGACGCGCATTGTGCCTCGTCTTGCTATTCTCCTTTTGAGTTGTGCAGAGTCCTCGCTTGTCTTGAGGCGCCTTGGCTTGCTCAAGATTTCGCCGAGGAGGGCTTTTCCTTTAACGCACCTCTTCAAGTCATTTTCCAACTTAATGACTTGAGCCTTGAGCTCATTGTTTTCCTCTACAAGATTAGCATCTAAAGACATAGAGGAACTTGAAACAATTTCATTAGAGCAACAAGGTGAATTATCGCTAGAAGTGGATATGCATTTATTTGATGGATTGATTGTAATAGAATTTAAGCAAGGCAATTCATCATCTAGATTACATTGAGTAGCACTATCCATACTAGCATTAGTAAATTCCTTGAGAAGGACTTTTTCATGATTTTCTTTTAGAACATTATAATCATTTTGAAGTGACTCATGTTCTAACTTTAAAATCTTATATTTTGTTTTCTCCTTCCCAAGATAATTATTGAGCTCCTCTAACATATCCATTAAATCATCATAAGAGGGCTCTTCGTCATCACATACCTCATCTTTACCTTTTGCCATGAAGCAACGAATTTTTGATGTAAGTGAAGACTCGTCGTCGCTTGAGGCGGAGGTTGAGGTTGATGGGGATGCCGGTTCATCAATTGATGTTGGAGTTGAATCGTCAACCGACACTTCTTCCTCATTGCAATCCTCAATCGATGTGGATGATTCAAATAAGTCTTGAAGTTTAATCCAATAGCATGAGCGCTCGAGAGGTTGCATATGAGATTAAAAATATCTACGCTCACAATGCTAAATAAAACGTTAGTAGCTTGAGCGTCGAGATGTAGACATTTCTCCTCTCCTTTAGTTGGAGCAATATCATTTAGTGGAGAAGAAATGCCAACATCTACGATCCACCATATTTGTGGGCTCATGGATTTAAAATGATCGATCATAAATAATTTCCATTGAGCATAATTTGATTCATTTAGCATGAGTGGATCATGTGAGTGCACTAATCCGCTAGGCGCCATCCTTTTACTCTCTAGACGGTTAAGCCTAAAATGAGAGTGACCGTGGCTCTGATACCACTTGTAGGGTCGAGGATGCGCCTAGAGGGGGGGTGAATAGGCGATTTACGAAATTCGATCGCTCACTAATCAATTCGCTCTAATCAACCCCTATGTCAAAACCTACACAATTATAATGCGGAAGCGATAAACTCGGTTTTGACAATTAAGGCCTAAATCAATTAGGCTCACTATGTGCACTATCTAAATTATGTCTCTACACAAGAATTGCTAAATTGATCAACTAAATAATACTAGCAATTCTAATTCAAGCAATTGATAAATATTCAATAATGTAAAGTGCTTGAATATAAATGAGACAAGAGACAACCGATATTTTTCCGTGGTGTTCGGAGACTTGCGGTCTCCCTAGTCCACGTTGAGGCTAGCCCACACTTGGACCGGCTCCGCTCGAGCACCGCCTCTTTCCACTAGTCGTGGTTTTTCACGCTGTGCGTGAGGCTCAACCCGAACCTTCACAAACTTCACCGGGCTTCTCACAACCTTGAGAGCTCCACAAGACGACGCCTCGCCGTCTAGGAGTCGGCAACCTCCAAGAGTAATAAGCCGCTCCTTCGCTTGAACTTCACCGGCACAACGAATCGCTCCTCGGTGATCACCAAGTGCAACACATGCACAAGGCCTCCTCAAGTGCAACACATGCACAAGAGGCTCTCAATCCTCTTCCTAATTGCAACACATGCAATTAGGGCTCACTCTTAGCTCAAGAAGCAAATGGAAGAGGGCAACAGATGCACACAACTCCCACACACTCACAATAACTCCAACAACCTGCCCCAACACCCCAAGGCCTCCTTTTATAGCCACCAAGCCAAAACTAGCCGTTGGGGGTCGAAAATGGGCGAACTCCGAAAATCCGGTGCTACACAGCCCTACTAGAACCCAGTAGCACCGCCTCTGGCCAACGGCTACAAAACTAGCCGTTATCGAAATCCGGTAGCACCGACCAACTAGAAGAGGTGCTACTGCTCACAGGTAACACTGGCCTCAAGCCCTAGAGCTTGGGACCACCATGAACCTCAAAAACACACCCTCTGGAATTATCACACCGGCAGAGAGGCGGTGCTACCGCCACCCGTAGCACCGGGCTACCACCACCGCAAGCACTCCTCACAGAAAGACAAGATTTTCACACTAAAATCATTTCTCCAAAACCAAATGCCATTCTTTGAGCCATATGATGATCAACACATGATCATACACACGTGCAAAACACATTTGCACCAACTTAGCTCATGCTCAAAGAATTCAAACCAAATTGCGAAAACACATTTACAATCAACTCAAGATCTATTTGCAAAACGATTAAGCAAATCAAACTCGAGTTTATGAGATTAATCCCCTAGCCATGTGAAGGTCAACACAAGACCGGTCAACTTGCCAACACCAGTTGCAAGCCCCATTCACATGCTCTCGGGATTCGGACTCATAAACCTCAGTTTATTCGCACAACGAACTTGCAAATAACTCAATGAACCCATTTCATGCTTGAGCACTACTCTTTGCAACATATGCAAAAGTCTAGCTCCAAGCAACGTTAAATCAAGGTGCATGAACTCTCCAATTGCAACACATGCAATTCTCTAGTTCAATGCAACCACAAATCAAACTTCGACTAAAACCAAAACCATACGTATGAGCTCTTTACTCGCAACACATGCAAGCCTCTAGCTCCAAACAAACACACAAACACAAATTCGTGCTTGAGCTCTCTCCTTTTGCAACACATGCAAAACTTAGCTCCAAGCAACCACACGGTTTTAAGAAGGATGTTTTGCGAACCAAAACGTGAAGCTTCAACTAATGCAACACATGCAAAAGTGAACTCCACGCAAAAGCCAACGCATATTGCTTATCCTATTTGCAACACATGCAAATCAAAGCATTATGCGAAAACCAAATGCAACCAAGCATAAGTTTAACCCATTCGCAACACATGCCAAATGGTTAACCCTCATGCAAAAACCAAATCAACTGATTTGAGCTCGAGTGAACGCGGAATGAGATCATCAACACATGATGAAGCTCAAGCAAAGGGAACGACCCCTCTTAATAGAACGGCGATAAAACCTTAGACTCAAAGACTACAAAAGTCCTTAGCCTATCTAGTTATACCTTCAGCACAAGACAAGCAATCCCTTTGGGGTCTTTCGATCTTCACTTGATACTCCCCCGGGATCATCACTCAACTCCACTTCTTTATCATCTCATCCATCTTTGGACCTAACTCAATCACAACTCATAAAATAGTTAGTCCAAGATGCACGGTTGTCTCAATTATCTCTTGCACTCCATTAACACATAATGGATGCCTTTAGATCAATTGAGCACAACCTAAATCAATTGAAATGATTTAATTGTGTCTTAAGTACAATAATGCAACTCATGCTTTATTATACTTAAGAACTATTCATTGTCCTTAATTAATCACAAAACACCATCAACACATGATGAAGTGTTCTTTAATGATTAATGGGACAAATGAACTCAATTTAAATTATCATTTAAATTGATATGAGTATATATCAACTACACAAGTTTTCATATACTCACGTTGATGAAAAGTAATGATCCATTATATGTAAATTGTATGGAAATGATCATTACTCTAAATCATCAACTATAGAATAAACTCCACATGTATATGTGCATAAATATGATTGACTTGGATATAATATGCACATACTTACTTTAATCATATTGGAGTATATCCTATATTACCATGAGTATACTTATAACTAGGCAATTCAAATATATACTCAATGATTTAGTTTCTTTGTCTTGATCCTTATGTGTATCAATAAAGAATCGATCAATACAAAGAAACTATCAAGTTAAACTACAAACTCCCCCTAAGTGTGTGCATCCATGTAATGTATGGATTGGGAAACATGATGCACATTTTGTGGTTAATATGACGGAACATTCATATTTTAACTTGACTCCAAAGTATGCAACTAATATTAAGATGAATATGCAAACATACCTTGGGTTTTCCATTTTTCCATGCGATGAGACTAAACAAAGATATTCTAATCAAACAAGTTAGTCTCGATATAAGATTAGTCATTAATAACAATATCGCATTAGGGGATAACCTTAACATTGGATTTGTCATTAATACAGGATTAGATTTGTCATTAACACCAAAACCATAACTAATGAAGGTTGAACTTACACCGGTCCGACCGCCCCAAGCAGACTTGGCTCCAGAAACTTCCAAATAATTCTCCGGAAAACCAAATGCACTTCTTTGAGCATCAAGGATGATCAACACATGATCATTTACCCGTGCAAAACACATTTGCACCAATTCAAATCATGCTCAAAGAATTCAACCCAAATTACGAAAACACATTTCGCGATCGACTCAAGATCTATTTGCAAAACGCGTATTAAGCGAATCAAACTCGAGTTTATGAGATTAATCCCCTAGCCATGTGAAGGTCAACACAAGACCGGTCAACTTGCCAACACCCGCTGCAAGCCCCACTCACATGCTCTCGAATTCGGACTCATAAACCTCGGTTTATTCGCTGTGAACTTGCAAATAACGCAATAAACACATTTCATGCTTGAGCACTACTCTTTGCAACATATGCAAAAGTCTAGCTCCAAGCAACATCAAATCAGATGCATGAACTCTCTAATTGCAACACATGCAATTCTCTAGTTCCATGCAACACCAAAACCAAACTTTAACTAAACCAAATCAACAGTATGAGCTCTTTACTGCAAGCGCATGCAAGCCTCTAGCTCCATACAAACACACAAACACAAATTCGTGCTTGAGCTCTCTCCTTTTGCAACACATGCAAAACTTAGCTCCAAGCAACCACACAGTTTTAAGAAAGATTGTTTTATGAACCAAAGCATGAAGCTTCAACTAATGCAACACATGCAAAATGAACTTCACGCAAAAGCCAACGCACTAGCTTATCATTTCTTGCAACACATGCAAATCAAAGCATTATGCGAAAACCAAATGCAACCAAGCATAAGTTTAACCCATTCGCAACACATGCCAAATGGTTAAACCATATGCAAAAACCAAATCAAATAAGATTTGAGCTTTGAGTGACACGGGATTGAGATCACCAACACATGATGAAGCTCAAGCTAAGGAACGACCCCTCTTAATAGTACGACGGTAAAACCTTAGACACAAAGACTACAAAAGTCCTTAGCCTATCTAGTTATACCTTCACCATGCAAGCAATCCCTTTGGGGTCTTTATGATCATCACTTGATACTCCCCGGATCTCCACTGACTCCGCCGGGATCCACTCTTGACGCCCATCAACACATGATGCCGTCCTTGTCCCGTTCTCATCATCTCATCCATCTTTGGACCTAACTCAATAACAACTCATACAAATAGTTAGTCCAAGATGCATGGTTGTCTCAATTATCTCTTGCACTCCATTAACACATAATGGATGCCTTTAGATCAATTGAGCACAACCTAAATCAATTGAAATGATTGTAAATGTGTCTTAAGTATAATAATGCAACACATGCTTAATTATACTTAAGAACTATCCATTGTCTTTAATTAATCAAGGAGCACCATCAACACATGATGAAGTGTTCTTTAATGATTAACAAGACAAATGAACTCAATTAAATTATCATTTAAATTGATATGAGTATATATTAACTACACAAGTTTTCATATACTCATGTTGATGAAAAGTAATGATCCATTATGTGTAGGCTATATGGAAATGATCATTACCCTAAGTCATCAACTATAGAATACACTCCACATGTATATGTGCATACGTATGATTGACTTGGATATCATATGCACATATTCAATTTGATTGTATTGGAGCATATCCTATATTGCCATGAGTATACTTATAACTAGGCAATTCAAATACATACTCAAGGATTTAGTTTCTTTGTCTTGATCCTTATATGTGTCAATAACGAATCGATCAATACAAAGAGACTTTCAAGTTAAACTACAAACTCCCCCTAAATATGTGCATTCATGTAATATATGGATTGAGAAACATAATGCACATTTTGTGGTAAATATAACGGGGACATTCATATTTTAACTTGACTCCAAAGTATGCAACTAACATTAGAATGAATACACATACATACCTCGGGTTTTCCATTTTTCAATGCGATGAGACTAATCAAAGATATTCTAAATAAACAAGTTAGTCTCAATATAAGATTGTCATTAATAACACTATCGCATTAGGGGATAAACTCAATATTCGATTTGTCATTAACACAAGATTAGATTTGTCATTAACACCAAAACCATAACTAATGAAGGTTGAACTTACACTCTCCTGTGATGGATTGGGGGACCTGGGGTCCCATTCAAAATGACCCTGGAAGATGAGGAAGCTAGGATCATGACGATCCACTCTCTCCAACGCGGGCCAAAGCCTAGGCGGGTAAGCAGGTCGATGAGGAACTCCCAGCTGACTGAGTCGAAGGCCTTTGCTATATCCAGTTTAAGGAACAGAGTTGGGATCCTGTTTCGGTGCATCTCAGAGATGACATTCTTTGTATAGAGAAAATTGTCCTGAATAGATCTTCTGCAGATGAAGGCACTTTGGCTGTGTGAGACTAATCCCTGGAGATTAGGTGCCAGCCTGCTTGCGAGCACCTTGGAGAAGATCTTCCTCAGACTATGAATCGGTGATAGGCACAAAATGAGTTATCGCAGAAGCATCCTGCCTCTTAGGAAGCAACACTATGTTTGCACAGTTAATCAACTGGAGATGCCGCCCACTCATGCCATGCAATTGGGAAAAAACATGCATGAGATCCGTCTTAATAATATCCCAACAAGACCTGTAAAAGAGACCCGTGAACCCATCAGGGCCCGGCGCCTTTTCAGTAGGCATGGAGAACACCGCTTCCTTTACCTCTTGAATGAGGAAAGGTTTTTCCAGCATGTGGAGGTCATGCTGCGAAAGGTCCAGCGAGTCCCAGTTGAAGCCATGGGAACGGTGCGACTTAGTTCCTAGCTGAAGGCGGAAATAGTTAAAAAGTTCTTCTTGTTTATGAAGGAAAGTGTGAGCCGTTCCCCTGTCGGTTGTGATGGAGTGAATGTGATTTTTCCTCTTACGGGCGTTCACCCTAATGCAAAAAAATTTTGTATTAGCATCTCCTTCCCTAATGAAAGTCATCCTTGATCTTTATCTGATGCGACTCCGTTTGACCGCCGCCAGGCCCAACAACCGCCTCCTGCCATGTTAAGTAGGGCTTCAATCAGTTACGTGAAGCGTACGTGGAGATTTCGTTTGGCACGGTAACTACACACCCAGATGAATTTAATTAACACCAGCGGCCATGATCGGAGGAACAGCCCAAGCTGCATCCTCTGCAAAGCCGGCTAGTGTTCGGTCCAAGGGGTAGCTTACACGAACAACGAAAGTATACGGTCCGGGGGAATTAACGAGTCCACTAACTCTATGTGCATCGTCGGTACCGTACGTACCGTATGCCCATTGCCCAGCGGAGAGGGATTGGATGTACAAAAGGAAATTATATATGCATGGATGCAATGCGCAATTATGGGACTCGGGAAGGCGATCGAAGCTCCAAGTCCACCGCAATCCCTCGCATGCAGTAGAGCTAATCCAATTCAATCCGTTGTATATACCAACAAGTGGGCACTATGTCCAAGCTAGTGTCCTGCCTTTCACTACCAAACACATATATTCTCCTCCTGATACATCAATACACCGCATCTCAATTTATTTATACTCCAAAGCGCCTAGCTAAACAAGAATGTTCACCAAACTACAAGCGTGTTTGTAGGTACGTACGCTGTCACGGTTTTAAGGATCGGAACCGAGGGGCTAGCTTCTCCTCTTATTACTACTCCATTCAACAATAAACAAAGCAACGCATATATATGCATGTGAGTATGCATGTTACGAGGTACTTACAGATAAGAAACGAGCCAACCCCGCAAGTCGCACCCTAATTTGGATACTGAGTGTTCAGTGCACTCTATTCTTCTTGTTATTGTGAACATTTAACGATGTAATTCATGAATACAAAGGTCAATTTGTTTCTGTTTTCGGTTCATATTAATTTCGTAATTGACATGGTACTACTTTCACTAACATTTGAATTTCCAGAGAGGGGGAATTGGAGCAAAAATGGTGATCCCCTTGGAAACTTCCCTTGTTCAATAATAGAGATTAGAGAATATCAAAAGCAAACATTACCTCCGGTGCCATTTGAGTTAATTTAAAGCAAAACCATATGGACGAAATACCTCAATAATGGCTCAATAATCCACCCTTGCAAAGAGAATTCCAGAAGCTGCAAAGCGAGAGGCACTTCACATGGCCCCATCTTAGCCCCATGCTGGCCCTGGCAATTAACAAAAGGGTGGAGAAAGTACAAAGATGAAGGCCATGTGTGCATGCATGTGGCCTGGCTAGCTAAGGTCCGAGGCAACCGAGTTGGAAGGGAGGCAGCTAATTGCATGCATTTGCTGTTGGTGGCTGCATCTTGCATGATTGCGGCCGGCTAGCTAGTATGGGTGCCTTCTTGCCTCCACCCTTTTCTGCCCCTTCTTTGCACACATTGAGCCAAAAATTTTGCCACCCTACTTGAGCTCTCATCTCTGCCACTAGATCGAAAGTGAAATAGAATATGCATATTTTCTAACTATATTCTATAACAAAAGGAAATAATAAAAAGAAAGATAGAAAGAGAGGGGGAAGAGCTCCTTCTAGGCAGTTTTGGACTGAGCTTGGCTCACTGGGACTTCAACTTATGATATCACACGCAAGAATGGGTAATCTTAACCATTGAGCTATTACATTGTTTTATTGTAACTGGTATATATACACAAAATTTACCTGAGGTGGACAGTGTAAATGTAACATGTGTGGATATACATTAGTGTGTCTTTTTTTTTTTTTGAAATATAGGCAGGAGCTCTGCCAATGCATTAAAAAGGGTAGAACAGTTACAGAATAGCCGAAACAGGGAGGATGAGAGGGATACCCTATGGAGCTACGCCCACAGGGTTTCCCTGATCAGAGAGACAAAGTCATACAACAAGAAAAACGAGAAGATTGGGAGGCATGGCGGGAAGCTTCCGGCCCCCGAAACAGCACAACTTGCGGAACCAGAAATAAGCTAGGCCATAAAAGTCCATTTGGGGGTTTGGCACCCAGTTTCATTCTGTGACATGCATGGAGCATATAGTGCCAATTGGACCCATCATAAGCAACATTTAATATCGACTTTTTAACCACAAAATGAGCCAGCATATGAAGTCTTTGGGAGGGGGGTTGGCATAGAGTCTACATTGCCAATTGGGATCTATCGTGAGAAATTTTTAACACTAACTCGGACGGATTTAAAAGGCACCCAAAGAATGAGCCCATATGAAGTCCATTGGGGGATTTGCCACTCAGTTTCATTCTTTGACTTTTTTCATACGCATGGAGTCCAGAGTGCCAATTGGCACCCATCATGAGGAATAGTTAACACCGGCTCAGACGGATTTCAAACGCACCCCGTAATGAGCTAGGTCACATATGAAGTCAATTGGGTGGTTTGGCACTCAGTTTCATCCTGTTAATTTTTTCATACGCACAGATTCGAAACTCTCCTCGAAAATAGCTAGGGCACATGTGAAGTCCAATTGGGGAGTTTGGTACTCAGTTTCATTATGTGACTTCTTTCGTACGTATGAAGTCTACAATGCAATTGGGACACGTCACGAGGAACATTTGACACCGACTTAGATGGATTCAAAAGGCCACCGAAATATTTAACCTATGCTAGTAAGTGGGGATTTGATGATCAAGATGATCTTAGATGACCTCTTACATATCTCAGAAAGCAAGAACGCTCAAGAAAAATCTCTCAAACAAGCAGGATCAAAATCTATCTCAAGAACTCCCTTCTTAACTCAAAAACTATTTTTTGGAGAAACTTGATTGATCAAGAAGAAACTTGCCTAGATGGTTGACAAAATGATCTATAGAGGATATATTTATCAATCATACATTCTTGACAGCACGAGATCAAGCAAGAAAGAAACCACTAGAAAAGATCAAGAGCCAAAGAAGAAGATGATTAAAACTTGAGGCAAGAACTTGAGCAAAGAGATTATTTGCATTCGGATCATAAGGAATATTTGCAATGCCTCCCACCTGAGGGCAAAGTTTCCAATGAGCACAAAAATATCAAAATCTTGTGAAAACCGTAAGCCTAGGCTTAGTAGCTTAGTCTAAGGTTTTAAAGCTTCTCCTCCTACTACGTCTCCTTACATAATGGAGACAACCTTAACCCTAAAATTTAGACACTAAGTTGGATACCATCCACTCTTACATAGGCTAACCCGTTAACCCAACACTATACTGGATTTTGTACTCACACAAGCATGCTTTTCAAAGCGGCCATTACATTGATGTCAAATCCACTTCACAAGCCTGAATTTGCCTCCAACTCCACTTTGGCGTGACCTAAACCACTTAGGCCACCGCCGCGGTTTTCCAAACCGCTCAGACACTAGTATTGGGCAAAATGACCATTTTGCCTCAATGACTTGTCTTCCTTCTCCTCAAAGCATCGCCATGTTTCGCGCTTTCCACGTGGTTCCACTAACTTGCCGACAAGTCTCTCATGCGTCCAGACTCTCATGAGCTGTCCTTACTTATAAACGGGCCCAACTTACTTGGCACGCCATGTGTACTTAACAACTTCACCATGGTGGCACCGGCTTTCTTGACCATTCTATACCACGACTCCTCCTTGAACTTAATTCCGGTCCTTATTACCCGCCATGTCTATCACTAGTGCTTCATGCTCGGCTTCCTTGTCTTCTCGGCTTGCAACCACTTTTTGACCTTGATCATCTTCCGACGTCTCTCGATCATTTTGGACCTTAGCTCTCCTAGTCTATTCTAGGTCTTGCCTTCATCTCACCATGACTTAGCACCAAAGTGCTACAATCAACACAGACAAAAAAAACACATCACATAGCATTGTTCACAATAATATACAATTAAATAAATAAAATCTAAATTTCAATTCACTGGAAACCCGGTACTACCACCAACCAAAGGCCGGTAATACTACAAGTCCGATAATACCGCTCCGTAGTTGTAGGTAGTACCGCTTCTCTAAGAGACTACATTCTGGAAAATAACTACCGCCTACTAGAGATCGGTAGTACCACACCCCCGGTATTACCCCCAGAAGCTAGTAGTGCCGCTCTTGACATACCCTAGAGAAACTCCTCTCTATAAAATGACTACCGCCATCCCACGGCTGGTAGCACCGTAGGGCCAGCAGTACTGCAACTCCCAGGTCAGTAATGCCACCTGGCTAACACTACCATCGTTCTAAGGCCAATAGTGCTGCTCCAGTTGACAACAACTCAAATTGCTTCAAATTCGACAACAAATTCAAAACCAAACTCAAACTTAAGCACCACATACTTAAACACTGTTAATAACTCATCACAAACATTGATAGACCTCCATATAGTCATTCAATTTGTTTGTTGTTTTTAACATTAACCATATCTCCTAAAATTTATTATGTTCCATCGCTGGACAGGGTGAACACTAGTATAAGTAGTTTTTTTTTGCCGCAAACACTGGTATAAGTAGTTTTTTCCGTAATCTCCCTTTCAAGAAATGAACCAGAAAAATTAATATATTAACCAATTTATGAAAAAAAATAAGTTGAGATTTCTAGAGAATGTTGTATACTTCAGATCTTCAACAGTAGAACTACACCTTCAGGCTTAATACTTCAAAGGAATAACCTTTCATAACTGCAAAACAACTATGTCTGCAAGAATTAACACATGAAAATAGGGAATCAACTCCAATGGAAACCACCATGTTCTGTGTTTCAATTAATGATTGCAATTCACTTTGTTTAAACCAACAAGACAAAATTCTCTCTCCAAAGCCGAGTGATTAATCTCCTTTCGCACATTCTCTTAACCACATGGGGGCATGTCTCCCCAAGCTCTCAATAATTCCAAGAGCATTTCCAGCCTATGTCCATGCTCCCTTCTATCCTTTACACTCTCATAACGAGCTGTTAATGTGCTATCCAAGGCCCCACAAAGTCTACTAAACCATGTACCTAACACTACAACACAGACTAGTATACCAATGCATTAGCATACCACCAAGTAGTATTTTATTACCCAATCCCTCTCCAAACACTTAAATTAATGCTTTAATCTAATCCTAATCATAGACATCCTCTTATATACTTTCCTACAAGTTTCCCTCCATTTCTCTATTGCTTAAAACAAGGCAATGAAAACACAAAACTAGTGAGAGAGACCAGAGGAGCACCAAGGAGTGAAGGAGAAGGGAAGAACAGAAGAACCAAGTATGACAAGTGCTACTCCAAGGCCAAGTAGCACTTCACACTTGTTCTTCTCCTTGTCCTTCTCCTTGTCACTCTTGTGCTGCATTGTCGGGTCCAATGCCGCCGGTGACGAGGCCGCGGCGTTGCTGGCCATCAAGGCGTCGCTTGTTGATCCATTGGGCGAGCTCCGGGGCTGGAATTCTGCGCTGGGCTCATCGCATTGTACCTGGAAGGGCGTGCGTTGCGATGCCCGGGGCGTGGTCACCGGCATCAACTTCGCCGGCATGAACCTAAGCGGCACCATCCCGGACGACGTCCTCGGTCTCACTGGACTTACCTCGATCAGTCTGCGGAGCAATGCATTCGCCAACGAGCTGCCGCTGGCGCTCGTGTCCATCCCGACGCTCCAAGAGTTCGATGTCAGCGACAACAGCTTCACCGGCCGCTTCCCGGCCGGCCTCGGTGCGTGCGCCTCATTGACATACCTCAACGCCTCGGGCAACAACTTCGTCGGTCTCCTCCCGGCCGATATCGGCAATGCCACCGCACTCGAGACGCTCGACTTTAGGGGAGGCTTCTTCTCCGGCATGATCCCGAAGTCCTACGGCAAGCTCCAGAAGCTCAAGTTCTTGGGACTCTCAGGTAACAACCTCACCGGCGCTCTCCCGCCTGAGCTATTCGAGCTCTCGGCATTGGAGCAGCTCATCATTGGATACAACGAGTTCGACGGCCCGATCCCGGCCGCCATTGGCAAGCTTACGAGTCTCCAGTACCTCGACATGGCGATCGGCAACTTAGAAGGTCCCATCCCGCCGGAGCTCGGCGGGCTGCCGTACCTCAACACCGTTTACCTTTACAAGAACAACATCGGCGGCCAGATACCCAAGGAGCTCGGCAATCTGTCCTCCCTGCTCATGCTCGACCTCTCCGACAACGCGATCACCGGCACGATCCCGCCGGAGCTGGCGCAGCTCACTAACCTACAGCTGCTGAACCTCATGTGCAACAGGCTGAAGGGTGGCATCCCGGCCGGCATCGGCGAACTTTCTAAGCTAGAGGTGTTGGAGCTGTGGAACAACTCCCTCACAGGCCCGTTGCCTCCGACGCTCGGCACCGCACAGCCGCTGCAGTGGCTCGACGTGTCGGCGAACGCACTATCAGGGCCGGTGCCCGCCGGCCTCTGCGACAGCGGCAACCTGACGAAGCTGATATTGTTCAACAATGTCTTCACAGGCCCGATCCCGGTGGGCCTGACCACGTGCTCCACGCTCGTCCGCGTCCGTGCGCACAACAACCGGCTGAACGGCACGGTGCCTGCGGGGCTCGGGCGGCTGCCGCGGCTGCAGCGTCTTGAGCTGGCCGGCAATGAGCTGTCAGGTGAGATCCCGGATGACTTGGCGCTCTCGACGTCGCTCTCCTTCATCGACCTGTCGCACAACCAGCTGCGGTCGGCGCTGCCGTCGAACATCCTGTGCATCCCGACGCTGCAAACGTTCGCGGCGGCTGACAACGAGCTGATCGGCGGTGTGCCGGATGAGCTTGGCGTTTGCCCGTCGCTGTCTGCTCTCGACTTGTCGAGCAATCGGCTGTCCGGCGGAATCCCGGCCAGCCTCGCGTTGTGCCAGAGGCTCGTATCACTAAGCCTCCGGAGCAACCACTTCACCGGGCAGATTCCTGGGGCGATCGCCATGATGCCAACATTATCCATCCTCGATCTCTCCAACAACTTCTTCTTCGGCGAGATTCCGAGCAACTTCGGCAGCTCACCGGCGCTCGAGATGCTCAACTTGGCTTACAACAACCTGACCGGTCCAGTGCCAGCGACGGGGCTGTTGAGGACAATTAACCCCGACGACCTTGTCGGGAACCCGGGCCTGTGTGGTGGCGTCCTACCGCCATGCGGAGCTAACGCTCTGCGGGCTTCGTTGTCCGAAGCATCAGGCCTCCGGCACTCACACATGAAGCACATTGCCGCTGGTTGGGCGATCGGCATCTCGATCGTGCTTGTGGCCTGCGGAGCCGTATTTCTCGGCAAGCGGCTGTACCAACGGTGGTATGTCAATGGCGGATGTTGCGACGATGCCGCCGTTGAGGAAGACGGGAGCTGTTCGTGGCCCTGGCGCCTCACGGCATTCCAGCGGCTAAGTTTCACCAGCGCCGAGGTGCTTGCCTGCATCAAGGAGGCCAACATTGTCGGCATGGGCGGCACTGGGGTGGTCTACCGCGCCGATATGCCACGCCACCATGCCGCCGTCGCCGTCAAGAAGCTGTGGCGTGCTGCCGGCTGCCCCGAGGAGGCCACGGTCCACGGGCGCCAGGACGTCGAGGCGGGAGGCGAGTTCGCCGCCGAAGTGAAGCTTCTCGGGCGGCTCCGGCACCGCAACGTCGTTCGCATGCTGGGCTACGTGAGCAACAACCTGGACACGATGGTGCTCTACGAGTACATGGTCAACGGCAGCCTGTGGGAGGCGCTGCACGGCCTGAGGAAGGGCAAGATGCTGGTGGACTGGGTGTCCCGGTACAACGTCGCGGCGGGCGTCGCTGCCGGGCTCGCGTACCTGCACCACGACTGCCGGCCGCCGGTCATCCACCGCGACGTCAAGTCGAGCAACGTTCTCCTGGACGCCAACATGGAGGCCAAGATCGCCGACTTCGGCCTCGCCCGCGTCATGGCGCGCGCCCACGAGACCGTCTCCGTGGTCGCCGGCTCCTACGGCTACATCGCCCCAGGTCAGTATCAACGTCCGCAAGAACAACTAGTAGTGATTTTCCAACCGCGCGCGGTGCGTTCGTGCTAATGTTACTTTGGCTGCGTGCAACAGAGTACGGGTACACGCTGAAGGTGGATCAGAAAAGCGACATCTACAGCTTCGGGGTGGTTCTCATGGAGCTGCTCACGGGGCGGCGGCCCATCGAGCCGGAGTACGGCGAGAGCCAGGACATCGTCGGTTGGATCCGGGAGCGCCTGCGCAGCAACAGCGGGGTGGAGGAGCTGCTCGACGCCAGCGTCGGCGGCCGCGTAGACCACGTCCGGGAGGAAATGCTGCTGGTGCTGCGCATCGCGGTGCTGTGCACGGCCAAGTCCCCCAAGGACAGACCGACGATGCGGGACGTGGTGACCATGCTCGGGGAGGCGAAGCCGCGGCGGAAGAGCAGCAGCGCCACGGTGGCCGCCACCGTGGTGGACAAGGACAAGCCAGTGTTCACCACGTCGCCGGACTCCGGCTACGTATAGTACGTGTTTTTACCGGAGGGCTCTGACGTGACCGAACGTGAAATTGGCCTCATTAGTAAACGTGTATGTTTTGTACGTAGTTCATGTATAATCTACTACTTTTACGTAGTTTTCAGTTATATTTGGTTTTTTTTCAGGGGACGAGGGACCAATATAAACAATATTTATACATTACAATTTTAGGATGTAAAGGAATTGGCCCCTTCAAAATTCAAATAACAGGTACCTTTTTATGGCAAGCTCTCTTCTCTTGCTGTGTAATAAAGCAAAAGAATTTCATTTAGATTTACCCAAGGAAATGGGCTGTAACATATAGGACGGCCTTTTACGTTCGGCCCATAATCTAAGAATCCGTGAAGACGCATGAGGCCCAGCACCTCATGGACCCGGCGTCTATTGTTGCAAACCTGCTAGGCCTGCATGAACGTCGGCCTCATTACATCCAATTTGGACTTAATAGGCTGAAGCCCACTCTTCTGCATGCCCTTGCAGCCACTTATGTTGTTTCAGAATAAAATCTGCTGCACCATACATTACCTTTTTCTTCAGAGAGAGTACAAAACTGAACACACACCGTCAATGGCAGCATTGTAACACAGTGCTTTTCCTATTAATTTTATCAAGCTTTCGAACAGGTACCTTCAAGTTACCAAGTAGAAACAAGACTAGGAGAAATGTACAGATAATTAAAACAAACAAAGATGACACCAAAAGCAACGCCGTACGCCGTCCAATATAATAGTTCTACACCATCGATTGGATTTGGATCCCATGCTTTGAGGCGACACCATCTCTTGCTTGCGTGGGCACAAATTCGAGCCCCAAAGGTCGGAACAATGCCGCGCTTTTTCATGTCAAGCACATCAGCAACGTGGGAACGTGGAGGACATAATTGTTTTTGCTTACTGGTGCTGAGCGTGACCTGTCCTTTTTAACTTGATAGCAATTGGACGTTCAGCAAGAGACCCTAATTTCCTCTTCCAAAGAGAAGACACCCAAGTTAATTTCCTGATAGTGGATGTGATATGCTGAAGGAGTTGATCCCTTCAGTATAGATTAGAAATAAGAAGGAATAGTATACACAGAATTTTGTGGGTCTAGACTCTTGATTCTAGAATGTGTCGTTCCACTTGAAAAGTATGAAGCGCTGATAGCTCAGCAGCTGAAGATCAAAGAAGAAATTATGACAATTATGAATGGATGTACTGTGAATATAGATTCTCCTACACACCACAAGCAAATATCATTCTCATCCGTGCAAATTAATTAGTACTATACTGACTTCATAATAAATTCACGAGGGTGCTTCTATGTATTTTTTTTAAACTCACATAAATATTAAAGTATGAACGAAAGATATATAATGATTACTTATCATTTCACTTGTTTCAAGATTTATTCAACTTAAATTAGAGGGTGATGCATAAAGCGCTACTTTTTACATCAGCAAAGCCACAAAGCCCAAAAAATGCAATAATCAGATGAACCGACAAGTAACGCATCAAACAGAATTTGAGAAAATGAAGAGCAAATACTGCATTGTGCACCAAAAGATAATCAAAACATCATCTCAATATCTCACCAAAAGTCAATGCCAGAAAGAGAATTTTGGTTGCACCAAAGAGAATTTTGGTTGCACCACCACCACTACGTGCCATACTAATATACTAGGCAGCCTACAGGTTACTGAATTTCAATTGTAGCCTCTAGCTACAGAGGCTTCAAAGAGCATATACCTGAGATTTTAGTACCACATTTTCTTCCATTTCATCCTTCAGAGAGCCCGTGATGTGCTCATTGGCCTATTGCACAAGCATAATAGCGAGCTAAACACATCTTGTTTCAAGAAGACACTGCCATGGACAGGCAAAAGCCATCAGCACACAAGCGAGACCAGAGTTCCAATTGAACATGCCTCTGGTACGTCAGACCCAGGATAAAAAAAAATCTCAAAGTAGGAACTATTGTCTGGGTGAAACCAATTCACTACCCTTACAATAGTGACACAGCTCTGATTCAAAACCTGACGAAATCACAATGTGAAGAAAGAAACACGATACTGAATCAGAGCACTGATTCCCCAAATTGATCAAAAGTACTCCCACATGGTCACATCAAACTTTTCACACGATTCAAGGAGACAGGCTACATCTCTATGAACAGGAAGCCATTGACAAATAATGGAAGAATGCTCAATCTTATCAGTCCCAGCTAAAACAAGATTAATCAATAAGCAAATCATTCAGAAAATATCACTACTTGACAGAATAGCATCTATCTTAGCTCATTACTGGCAAGCAAGGTAACCGCAATCTTCTCAATCAGATCGACTCAGCCCTATACAATTATACAATAGAAACAAATCTCCTACTGCCATTTGCCCATTAACATAGCAATCAGAAAAGCAATATCTTGCATGAAGAAAGGTATCTCTATAAGTCCCTCTCTGGTTACTTACTGATTGAGCATATCAAAAGATTGTATACATAAATTTTGAAGCATACAGCTCTAAGAGTGAAGCAAACAAAATAGCACAACAACAAAATTGATATACCTCTAAATCCTGTAAGGACTCACAAAGTATTATTGAGCAAACAAAAAAAAATATAGGGGTAAAGCAAAGCCTGTGTGCCATTTTTTAACCAAAGCATTTTTGGTGGCACGACGTCTTACACCTATAGGGGCTAGATCATCAAGGACATACATGATCACCGAAACTACTGCATTCAAGGAACTTTTGACCAAGTATATGCATCAGAGCACCTTCAGGGACGATAGCTATTTCTGGTCCCTTGATCTCATCTATAAGAAAAACTACTTGTGGTTTAATTCTGATCTCTCCGTTCCCTTTTCCAAGAATTCTTGGCAGCTTCAGCAGATGAACCATTAGAATCTCCACCTTTGTCCTTGGGCTTAGAGAAGAATGGATCCCATTCGTGAGGTCCAATTGTCCGTTGTGCTTCTTCTAATAGATCATATTTCCAGCTCTGCTCTTCGATAAAATCTTTATCTTCACGACCAGCGATGATCTCTCTTCTCAACTTTGTCACTTTGTTAATAATTGCATCTACAGAAACATCAAATGCATCCTTTAGTGTTTCCAGTTTCGACCTTGGATCAGCATATATCACCCTTGATATGAGACTGATGACTTCTTCCCTCATCTTCCTGACCATATCTGGATGAATACTTTTTAGCTTCTCTTCAACACTGAAATTTCCCTTACGGATGTCATCTTCGGGAATGAAGACAGAGTACCTTGTATAGTTCTTTGGAAGATGCCATGTATATTGGACATACGCTGAACCAGGATGGAAGAAAACAGGTATGCAACCAGCCAACATCGAGTCGAAGGCAGATCTTCTTGTATAGGAATCACCCTGGGGTTGCAAGCAGAACAAAGAGCTTTGGAACATCTTCATGATTGCGCTTGGGGAGTGGCACTTGCTCTCCCCAAGGTCACACTCCAACAATTTACAAACACTTGATATCCTGCATTGATCGATGAGCTGCCCTCTAATGGACTTTGGATCGTCAGGACGAGGAGCCCCTGCAAACGAGAACAGCCAGGGCCGCTCCAGGCTCCTCATTCTATCCTGCCAAAGTAAAACATCAGCATCCTTTGCAGGGTGAAAGTAAGTAGGATATGGTATCGCAAAATCATTGGCATTCCACGGACTTGACTCCACCACCAGCATTGACATATTCTTCGCAGCCGGCAAGAATAGCAGCTTGTTGCCCCAATCCAATTCTTCGTCCGTCAACCGTCTGAAATCCCATGCGATTCTTCCCCCAACCAGGAAATGGTCACGCCCGCCCATCACATTCCACTCAGGCCTCTTCCTCAGCCAATCCACCAAATCCAGAGATGCAGCGTCCCTCATCGAAATGTTATACCCCCAAAGATACCTCGCAATATCAAATCCTGCGTAGAACGGCACGAACACCGCCGCAGCAATCGACGAATCCTCGGTCAGGCACTCGTACTGCTTCATCCGGTTGCTGAAGATCACATCGACGGTAAACTGGTTGGTCGCATACCACCCGGTGTTCGAGAACACCCCCTCCTCGTTGCCCAACGGCGGTCCAAGCCCGTCGTTGCTCATGAACTTGCACATGTTGGTCCAGAGGCTCAGCCTCTTGCACTCCCGGAGCATGTCGTCGTTGAACCGCGGCGGCAGCTCGTGCACGTAGATGTACCGGCCGCCGCACGGGTCGCTCTTGTTCTCCGCCGTCTTGAGCGCCCGCTGGAACGGGTACTCCTTGGGCGCCTCCTCCTGGCGGACGGCGGCCGAGACGGCCGCGGGCTCCTCTTGCGGGAGAGTGGCAGGAGGTGGCTCCGAGAGGAGGGCGGGCGGAGCGAGGGGGAGGTCATTGGGGTGGGAGCCGCGGTCGGGTACGGCAAATGGAAGGTCGACGTGGGCAATGCTGGCTCCGGCGGCAGCGGGCTGCGCCATGGAGGCGTCGGGCTCGTTGGAGATGACGGAGAAGTGAAAATAGAAGATGAGGACCCAGAACATGGCGGAGAGCGTGGCGAGGAAGCAAAGGCGCGACTGCGGCGGCTTCCCTCCTCCCTTCTCCATGTCGTCCTGGTGGGCAGGCAGGACCGGCCGCCGCCTCATAATAGATGGCCGCCGCACCGGCGCCGACACCCGATTCACAGGCCAGGGTCCGAAGCGCGCCGCACCAACACCAAAAGTGTCCCAAAACCCCAACGCCGAGAGGGCGGGGAAGAAAGAACAGAGCTTGATCGCCGAAACAATGGCGGAATTGATAAGCGATTCGGGAGTCGGGACACGGTGCGGAAATATCGGATCGGCGGGTCGTGCGGAGTGGAGGGGAAAATGGCGGTTTTGGTTTTGGGGGAGTATGGAATGTTTTTGCTCGCGGCCGGTGTGGGATGTTGTTTTTTTCTTCGATTTAAAGGATGTTTCAACGCCGTTTATTTTTGCCGAAGCGGAGACGGGAGGGAATAAATGAAACGCGATGCGGGGGCCGGCGAGGGGGGAGACGTGTCGCCCAGCGCGGCCGTCTTCGGCAGCGCAGGATATGGGGTCCTCTTATGTTCATTTATACTGGATCGAGCGATGCTACGAACATCTGCATGTTCATTTATACTGTTTGTGCTACAGTGTATACCGTAGTAAAAGATCGGCGTAGTATTATTTTTATGTATTTTGGAAAAATTTAGATCGATGTTTTTTATCAATAACTTATGTATGACTGCATTTGATCTCTTTCTAATAGCGACATAGTATGGGTGCATGCGCTGGCTCAGTGGGTTGATGGGTATGGTCGTGTGGGCTGTGGAAAGAAAAGGAGGAAGCAAGGAATAACCGGGGTTCTTCTCTAAAACTTGTGTGATTGTGGCAATGGCAGGGGAAATAGCGAGGAGGTTTAGAAAAAGTGAGGGTTCAGGAGAATTGGATTTGGCTAGGTCAATCCCTATTAACCCCATCCTACTAGGTCTAATCAGGTGTTGATCAGATAAGAGTCGAGTGCGTGGTGTGTTGTGGGGGCACAAATGTCTTTTCCCATTGTAGAAGATGCAAACTTACTTGAAATTCAAAATAAACTTGTTAGGGTTAGATGTAAATAAAAATAGAAGCACAAGATTTAACGTAAAAAAACCAAATACGAGAGATAAAACACTAATCGGTTCTATGAACCCTAACAAAACAGGAATGCCATATCGTCCTTTTCGTCTCGCAAAAGTAAAATAAAATCTTGCCGGCCAAAGGAAATCTGCTTATGTATTGCATATTGGTTTGGACTTGGATTGAGTCAACAAAATTTAGTAATACAACAACAGTAGCCAAATGCTATGCTCTGTTTTTTTTTTGGCAGTGTGTAAAAACTGTGCTCGGTTGGATGCAAATCACGCAAAGGAATCAAGGAACTGGTGTGTAAAATTCAGAGTCTGGTTACGCTACAAGAGAACTAGACGGCGACGGCAGGCGCAGCCAAAACGCGCGCGCGCCGGCGAAATCGTCGGTAGCCGGTCAGAGAAGGGAGACAGCCAACGTGAGGGCGGTGACGTGCCGGTCGCCGCACTGGTTGCGCCGGCTGTCCTGCACAAATAGCCCCGTCGCGCTCACGCGGAGGTGACGGATCCGGCTCAGATCCGAAAAGAAACGGAGAAACTACTGGAGGAGTAGAACAGTGCTCTGCCGACAAATGTTTTATGCTGTTTCTCCTCCTCTTCTTTTTCATCGGATCTTTTGGCCTCGCCGCCTCGGTGAAAACTGAAAAGTCTGTAGCAGCAGCAGCGCTTGACGGGTGTCGCGTTGGAACTCGGTTCCATGTATTCGAAAACGCAGATTTAGATTTTAAGGAGATTCGTCTAACAAAAGTTAAGATAGGTAAAGTGAAAACGGAACGAAAACGATCGGTAGATAGTAGTTTTGTTTTTGTTTCTATATTTTTTTATCAGTAACGAAAACGAAATCAGAAACCCAGAAATAGACAGTGATAGAAATGAATGCGGAACGGAACGGATACACAAACGAAAGCGAAAAATTTCGTAAAAATGTCTATCTAAAGTTCCAAACATCCCACCTTTGAATAGTATTGTAGTTACATATAACAACATCTTAATTACATTAGCATAAGGGATAGTGGACAAACTATATCAGATGTTGTGCCAAAAAACTATCGGATGTTTCTGTTTCATATGATTAGCTTCCTTATATTCCCCTGGTGACAATCAATATCAGATTCTGGCCAACTTTATTTTGACCAATACTAGTTATACATGAGAAGTTAAACCATACTAATTGTAAGCCAAAAAATTTCATGAATCACTAGTAAAAGGGTTGTTTGGAGTCTCGTCTTGAAGTCAAATAATAAATTCAGTATGCTATGTTTGGATCCATTAGATCTAATAGTTAGGCTAGCTAAAATTAGCTAAAGTGAATCCAAAGTATTATAGGTAACTAATAACCCAAATAACAATGTTATCTCATTAAGATGATTCTCCCTACTAATTCCTGCTAATAGATAGTGAAATGACTAATATACCCTCAAATTACTAGTAGTGCAAACAACTATTAATGCAAGGGTATTTATGCAAGGGTACAATGGACATTTCCAACAACAACTAAATTTTCAACCACCTATTAGCTAGTACCTCCAAACAGCCATAACTAATAATTAACCAGCTAATAGTTAGCCAATAATTAGCTATTAGCTAGCTAACTATTAGTGCTAATGGATCTAAACATACCCTCATTGTATGCTATCTGGTGGCCCAAAATCATCTGCTGATAGATTGTAATCTTGTAGGTGGTTACTTTAGGAGATGCAACTATTACAGAGAAGTCACACTCTCAGTTGTTCAAGCCTATTTCACATATTAAATTTACTAAGTGAAAGTCCTAGTTCCCACATTACCAAAGAAACATCAACATTTCGTTCTGTAGGCTAGGCTAAGAAAATGTAAAGCTTTAATCAGTTAGTGAGTTAAACACCAATCCGGCTATTTGGTCGCTGACAACTTTCTTTATGGACAAACTTCAAATTTTTATAAACAAACTTTCTTCATAGACAAACTTAAGATTTTCTAGAAGAGCGACACTAACAGTAAAACAACACTAATTCAATCCCAAACACCCGACCCCAACGATGTGACATCAAAAACTTACTGGTTAATCATGCATAATACAACCAGCACACAGCAAGAAAATTTCACCAACGACCACTAGTATCAAACAAGAGCACATTCGCCGTAGCCTATTCCCAATCTAAAAGAGTACCCACACCTCGCTCGGTAGGACGCGGACGCTCTCGGTGAGTTCCCTCTGGCCGGTGTGGTCGGACCAGATCTGGAGGCGGAAGAGGCGGGAGAGGAAGAAGGACCGTCAGCGGTGGTCAGTGGTGGAGTCAAAAATTTTAAAAGGAAAGGTCTAAAAATAAAATGAATCTCTACTAATGATTGATATTCAAAGTTTAATATATAATAAGTACAATATATAACACTTGTAATTTGCAAAGATTTAGAAAACGTACCATTTATTATTTCACAAGAGGTGATAGTTGATATTTACGAGTCTTCGTGTTCTGAAAATGCTGTAAAATATCTTCTATGTCTATCTTTGCATACACATCTCACTCAATATAACAAATCATAAGATCATTCAGCCAGTCGTCACTTATCTTATGACGTAAATCTGTTTTGATAATCTTCATCGCCGAGAAAGCCCTTTCAAGCTCAGAAATGTACACCCCAGAAAATAAGTGCTAATTCAATCAGTCGATAAACCAATGGATAAACCACGTGCGTCTTTGTTTCAACCATCTTCACAGCAAGAGTAGCAAGATTATCACAATTTGAGAATTTGTCTCTTCTCATATCAACAAGAAACAAGTGAAGTTGTTCTTCTAGAACTATACGATCAGTTGCTGAGAAATCATCATAATATATTTCTGAGAGTCGAATAAGACTGTCATGATCAAAGTTAGCAAATGAATCTCTTGGGTTTAGACAAGCAATACACTTCAAAAGCTTTGTAGATGTTTCATTGAACCGACTATTTAACTCAGTAGCAAGTGAATCAAACACAACAAGAAAAATATCAATATAATAATAATGATGATAAGTGACAAATTGCTTTTTGCGTCTCATGTGATCTCTAGAAAGTCTCACATTAGAAAGTTCAATGGTTTTATTTTGATGATCATATTAGGGCGTTTGGGTTATCTAGACGTAAATAGTGTCTCATCGGATGACTTTGATTTTGACAAAGATATAAAATATATCTTCATCTAAAAATCAAAATTATAGACATTAAATCGATGTAGCTTGAAGCCTTGATCATTGATAATTAATAGCTTACCTAATACCTATTATAGATTAGTACAACAGAAAACATATAATAATTAATAATACCTTGTCAGCGGTGGCGGCAGACGGCAGTGGCGGCGCAGGCGCAGCGGTGTCTTGTGACTCATGCCATCACGCTCGTGCGGAGTCTCTCGCCGTCGCCGCGCTGGCGCAGAGTCGCACAGCACGGAGAAGGTGAGATGTTGGTGTTTCATTCGTTTGGTCTTCGACTCAATTTGCCCTTGGGCTTTGACCACTTGACGGCTTGAGTCGCTCCCGCAAACAGGCAGAGTCACGGGCTCAGGTCTGTGACATATACGTACTTTTCATGGGCCGACCGGAGGATCCGCCCCAACGACTCACTTTGTGGCGTGGTCAACGAGCTTGTTGATCTGCTTGGACCGCATGGAGACAAGGTGCTTGTTGCTGCCCTCTTAGTCGTTCTCCCGCTCAAAAACGATTGCCAGCACTCGGTCGGCCTTGCGCTCCTTGGCCACCACGAGGTGCCTGGAGGAGGCCCACGGGATAGCGGGACAACGACGATGACCTCGTCATGCTTGGTCCGTCATGAGGCGTAGTAGTGGTTGCCGCCATTAGGGCTGCGGTGAAAGCGACTTGAGCCGAGAATCTAAGAGACTGAGATGCTTGAGGAGTTAGCTAGGGTTGCATTTCCTCTTGGTGGGGCTTCGGGGCTTCGCCGCTTCGGTAGTTTGATGGGCTGGGCTGGGCTCCTCGAGGCGCTTGACCGGTTCGAAATTTCGGATTAGAGCTATACGGAATTTTCGTTTCGTTTCCGCTTCCGTCGGAACTGGCTCTCTCGTTTCCATTTTCGTTTCTGAAAAAAATTTCGTTTCCATTTCCGTTTTCGAAAAAAAACTTATGTTTCGTTTTCCTCCGAACCGTTGGAAAGTTTCCATTCTATTTTCATCCCTAATCACAGGAGATTTGCTCACACATGTACAACCATTGGTTTAACCATAGGAGCTCTGTTTACAGCACAGGGTTTGCACGGGAGCGTCGAACGTCGGCTGGCACCTATATATGGAGGTGGGTAAAACCGTGAAGAGCGAAACCAACCAAGAATAAGGAGGTCTAGAACTAGGAGGACAGAACACGACGGTCTTCTCGGTGAAACCGAAGGCTGAGTAAGTACTCTACAAACGCAAAATACAATTTGCCAGATGATTAGGAGCCAGGACATCGTATGATGCCACATTGTCTATTTGTCTCCACGGCATCCTCTTCCATCATTTTATTGGTCCCGGCCTTGTCCCCCGATACCACGGAGCGTTATCACACTACGATTCATACCAACAACCGTGGGCGGATCAGTAGTGGGTCTCACGAACGTCTCCGAGGCTCCGAGCTAATCTCTACGGCATGTCCGAAACAGCAGCGAGAGCCGCCATCTGTCAACCCATAAGCCCCGTCCAAATGGGAAGACTCCACAACAAAAAAAAAATGCCATCAGGTTCAGACCCTACCGGAACCCTCTAGGCGACGTTTGCTGGGTCCACGATCACCGGCGTGCCCATGGGCACCTGGCGACGACTTGATGAACTGCAGCGCACCTCCCATGTTACCTTGTCGAGACTCGAGACGGTGACGTCAATGTTAACGAAACAGCAGATAGTGAGATGCTGTTACCTCTGTTAATTTTGTAATCTAATCATGTAAACAGCGTCTCGAGATCCGGCCGGCGGGTCGTACGGAGAACACGTAGCCCTGAAGAAATGGTGACAGGCCTTCAGTACTTGGTATGAGCTAGGGTGATCGTTTGATGCTACGGAGTATTAGATTGATCCCATCTGAGAATCTGCAAGAACACAACAAATTATGCTTGGCAAATCCGGGTCTTTTAAAGGATTATCGCTCCAGATTAGCACTGATCCGGAAACTTGACAATATAGGACCATCAATACATCTACTACACGAACAAGAATCCACGCGTTCACCTCCTCCTTCGGTGAAGAAAGATCCATTATTACTAGTGCAGTACAAATTGTTACTCTAAAGTTTCGAAAAAGTACACTTGGCGCGCTAACTATTTCGCTACAGTACCGTTGCAGTGCACGCACGTGCTACAGTTGAGTACGACAGAGTACCGCTGAATCGTGGCATATTTGTGTTGATCTCTGGCCATTTTTTTAGAGAAGACCAGGGGCCTTTTTAATCGCTGTACTTGCTAGTGTTCAAAGATAAATTCGTATAAACATCCAGCACGTAATGCGTCCTGACGTCCAGCAACACCGCAATATAGGCGCATCGATTCAATTCTCCACCTTGGTATATATTCCTGACCCCCTCCAAGCAGTTTTGGACTCCATTCTGCCACAAGACCACAATATTCGTCTGGTAATCGGGTTGCTATGGACATAGTGCTAGTGACTAGTGTGTGTGTGTGTGTGTGAGAGAGAGAGAGAGAGAGCTTCTTGGCAAGCTAATCGTCTACTATTGTTGCCTGGTAGTAAAGCAATCGATCTCAATCCAGGGTTTGTTTGGGTGAATGGAGATTAGATTCAATCCATTCGGATTGATTGGGAAGATATGCTTCAAAAACGAAGGGGGCGAAGAAAAGGTAAAAAGACCTTTGATAGATCAAACGGGCCTGATCTACTTATTTGCATGGGCCGCGCCGCTTCAGTCTGGATAAAGCAGTGCACAACACGTTGCTTCGGGCCTTTGGTAGGCCGGATTAATTTAGGCTTACTAATGTAGATGAAGACCAAATTTTCCAAATAAACTGCACCGGGCCAGTTGCAGTGACAAATATTGCGATCTGATTTGTTCAGATTTCGCCCAAAAGGCATACATCAATCCTTGGGCCAGGCCAGCAACGCATCATGGCACCGTAGTCCTCGTCCTCCTCCTCCTCCTTTAAATGGAAGCCCTAACGTTCTAATTGAGATTATTGGCACCTCTGAACGAAATTGCTAGCTACAGCTCACATAAATCAAAGCGCATTTGTGTTTGAGGCCTATGCAATGATAAATAAACTAAATCGATTTTATTTTCAGTTGGAGATGCCACCACATATTAACCAAATGGTAAGTTGGTAAAAGATACGCTCAAAACGCATTTGCATGTATCGTTGCACCATTAATTTCTGATTTGCTAATAGTACTATTGCATCGCTCTTGGCATCCTCCCTAATTATCTGACCTAACTTGGCTGGATATCTCCATTGCTGTTTGCATCAGATGCCCCCGCGACGCGCCGTCTATCTCCTTCTTCAGCTTCTTTACCCTCTGGATGACCGCCTCCACCGTCAAATCCACGGCGTCCTTCAGCGTCTCCAGCTTCGACCTAGGGTCCGCGTACACCAGCCTAGGAATCAGGCTGATCACCGTCTCCGTCATCCGCTCCGCGACGTCCGGCGGGATCCTCCGGAGCGTCTCCTCTATGCTGACGTTGCCGCTCCGAATGTCGTCCTCGGCGATGAACACCGAGTACGTGTCGTGATCGTCGGGGAAGTGCCACTTGTACTGTGTGTACGCGGACGCTGGGTGGAAGAACACCGGCACACAGCCGGTCAGGATGGCGTCGAACGCCGACCGCCGCGTGTACGTGTCGCCCGGCGGCTGCAGGCAGAAGCGCGTTCCCTGGAACACGCGCATGAAGGTGCTAGGGATGAGGCAGTTCTTCTCGCCCTTCCGGCACTGGACCAGGTTGCAGAAGCTGGACGAGCCGCACTGCCTGATGAGGTGGTGCCGGATCGAGTTCGGGTCCCCAGGGCGCGTGCCGCCGACGAAGGAGAAGAGACACTCGCGCTTCATGCCGCGCATCCGCTGCTGCCACTCGAAGATGTCGGCGTCCTTCGCCGGGTGGAAGTAGGTCGGGTACGGCACAGCGAAGTCGAAGTCCGTCCAGGGCGTCTTCTCGACGAAGAGCACCGTCATATTCTGCAAGGCCGGCAGCCGGAGGAGCCTGTTACCCCACTCCGAGTCACTGTCCGTCTGCCTATTGTGGTCCCACGCCGTCCTGCCGGACAGCACGAAGTGGTCGCGGCCGCCCATGGCGCGCCACTCGGGGCGCCGCGTGAGCCAGTCGACGAGCTCGAGCGACGCGGCGTCCTTGGACGAGGCGTTGTTGCCCCACAGGTGCTGCACGACGTCGAACCCGGCGTAGAACGGCACGAAGACGGCGGCGGCGCGGGAGGAGTCGTCGGTGAGGCAATCGTAC
This sequence comes from Guadua angustifolia, assembly GCA_036346375.1. Taxonomy (NCBI): domain Eukaryota; kingdom Viridiplantae; phylum Streptophyta; class Magnoliopsida; order Poales; family Poaceae; genus Guadua; species Guadua angustifolia. The sequence goes on from CM070511.1 coordinate 53,715,488, forward strand.
TGCTTGATGCGGCTGTGGAAGATGATGTCGAGGCCGAAGTGGTCCGTGGCGTACCATCCCTCGTCGGCAAAGACGCCGTCCGCGTTGTCCAGCGGCTCACCAAGGCCGGCGTTGCTGAGGTACACGCACATGTTCATCCACTGGTACCACTCGCGGCAGTTGCTCAGGATGTCGGAGTTGAACCGCGGCGGCAGGTCGTGGATGTACACGTACCGCCCTTGGCAGCCGTCGTCGACGTCGACGTGCCGGTGCCTCTCATCCTCCGTCGTCGCGAGCGCACGGGCGGATGGGAGGCTCTGAAGTTGCTCTTCTTGCTCGAGGAGGAAACGTTGGGAATCTTCGCCGTCGGACGCGGCGGCGATGAGTGACGATTGCGGTGAGCTGACCGGCGCGCCGTCGAAGACCGAGAGATGGCAGTAGATGATGAGAAGCCACGGCGTGGCCGACAGAGCGGCGAGTAAGAGGAGGCGAGGCAGCCAGCGTTTGCCGCCGTGGGCGCCTGCCCTCTCCATGCTCTCTCGTGTCGCGGAGAGTTTCTTTCCGACTTGAGAGAGCAGTGTAATTAAACGTGCCGAAGCTCGAAATGACCATGCGTGTGCAGAACACTGATTGATATACGTGGTGACCTAACCTCGAATGGAGCAAAATAAGAGGCACTTTATGCGTTGTAGTACTGAGCTAGCTGTGACTTCTGAGTTGTACGATGTAGCAAAAAAAAAAAGCACAGACTCTCTACATGTACATTAATTAAAAAAAAAAAGCACAGACACTCTACATGTACATTAATCAACCATGGGACCGTTAAATGAGGGGGTGAAAATGAGATTGAGATTCAGCCGTTGGATCAGAAGTTATCTCACCATATATTCTTATTTCATTCCCATTTCTCATATCCCATTATCCAAACAGCCCCAAATATAAGTTCACGTGAGGAACCCTAAAGAGCAAAAACTCTGCCGAGTTTTCAGATTTCAGTTGAGGTTGAGATTCTAAATTTCGGTAGAATAAAAAATTTCATATTGCTACAATGATTCCGATGAATTTCGTCTTTTTTGGATCAGTATTCATGGTTTTTGGACCGGTTTTGATATTTTTAAGATTGGATTTTGCTCCAATTTTTTCGTAAAAAATTGTAATGCCTTTTATGAGGAATACATGTGAAAATTTTGCCAAAAAAAATACATATTAGAGTTATCAAAGTGTTGTTAGGGCTTGGATAGCAATTCTTTCCTTTTCCTATGGACAATTGGTCCCTGGCTCCCCAGAGTAGAAGTAAGTGCCCCAATCACCATTGTTGCCATTCTGAACATCACAACAGCTGGATTGCTCAGTGAATTGGATGACCCAACAGGCCAACACCCCTTGGTGGCTTAAGATTGTTGGATGAGTCCACCACTTGAATGTTTCTGAAATAGCTGGACATGCCAAACCCTTCCTCTGGGAAGTGAGTCAAGTGACCACTGCCCATTTGTGTGGAAGTGTGGCTGCCGTCAGGCTCCGAGTTCACCACCTCATCACCCCCCACTCTCATGGAGGCACTGTCTGCCAAGTAAGAGGAGGAAGGATGGCCAGTAGCCCAAAACATATTGCCAAGCTGCAACCACCAATTGCCCTCCTTTGGATCCTGCAAGGCCGTGATTTACAGGCATATTTAGGGCAAGTCTTTGGATCCTTAGAAGATAGGATAATTATCAGGGAATATAATAGGTGTCTTTTAGTGCTTTTAGGGCAAGTTGTGAAATTACAACATAATGGCACATGGCAATGCCAACGGGCAAGAGTTTAGTTTACCAGGAGATACAGATTTCCAAATTTTCGTTACAAGAGACGCGCACGCTATTCGCAGTTTTCCCTGTGAGCACCGCTACTGGACAGTTGTTTTCCGGAGCGAAGTGTGTAGAATTTGACCGGCGACGTGCATTCGTCGAGGTTGCACTGGACTGATATCGGTCACTGGCTAGGCTGGCCAGTTTTGCGTGAAGCCTTAGATTTTCTATTCTCATCTCTTTTTTTTTTACAGATCTAACTCTTATACAAACACAATTATAAGGATAGTCCATCCTTTAACTATAGAAGCATCGATAGATAACACGTATCATCTGTCATACCTATGTGCCACAGTAGGAGGCTGAGACCATAGTGAACCATCGATCGTAGCAAAACTGCCTGTTGAGTTAGGTAGGGCCGTCTCTATAAATTTGGGGTCCCGGAGCGAAATGCAAATTGAGACTCTAAATTTTGAAAAATTCATGTGTACTATAAATAAAACATACTTTTAGACAATTATATAACTTTAATATGTGTTTTTTTTACAAAATTTAGGAACATATCAAATATCAATGCTAAAAGAGTCAAGATAGTACTGACCTCATGTTCTACTAAAAAGCATCATCTACCTAGTATTTCTTGAAATAAAATCTTCAATTATATCTTCATAATTAATCTTCTCGAAAACATCATTTTCAAGTGCTATCATTGCCAACCCATTTGAGTCTTTCTTGTGTTATAGTAGAACGCAAGTAGGACTTCAACAACTTGAGTTTAGAAAAGCTTATTTCCGCAGATGCAATAGTAACCGAATGGTTAACAAAATTCTATATGCAATAATAGCATTAGGATAAAAGGGACGCTTTTTCAAAAACTTCAGAATATCAAGAGGACCCATAGATTACTTGAGTAAATCTTGGATGAAAATTAACTCCCCAAACAATTCCTGCCCATCAATATCTTTGTGTTCTCCACTCTCAAGTGCATCCTCAAGATTAACACAAGCAGCCATCAAACTCTTATCATCCAAGGATCGCAGCCTATCTAAAGTAAACAAGAAACTAAAAGTTTTTTCATACCCCTGATATTGTTCAAATCTGATTTGAGGGCTCTAGTAACTTTGGGGGCCCTGTGCCAGTGCCTAGATGGCACTTGGCCATCGACGGCCCTGAATTAGGACATCACGGTAGAAACTTGAGCACCACGACAGGTCCCACTATCCTGCCAACACTACCATCCTAGCGTGGCAGATGACTCATATCGTTTGTGATGCCTTCTGAGCACATTAAAAGAGCATTAAAAGAGCTAGTTGTGTAAATTCAAACAAATGAAGACCAAATTCGCTAAAAATGAATTTTAGACGATAGAAACGCTTCCTAGGAAAAGGACCGGCTCCGTTTTGCGTGGATACGAATGTGCGATCCCTATAGACCGCACGTGGGTTGCAGACTTGCACGCAGCCTCAGACTCGGGTTGCCAGAGGAGTTGACATGGGCCTAAATTTTATCAAAGGTGGATCTTAGATCAAGAGTAATTATGGCAGAGCATTAATCAATTTGCTCGATCTTTGGGTCACGAAACGCTCGATTCGATCGCCGCGCGAGGCGGCTTCGCATCTCGCGTACGCGTGGCCGAATCGATCGAGAACGAGAAAGGTCGTTGGGATTTCACCGTCGGCCGCGTAATGCACAAGCAACGGAGCACGGTGTTACACCACACATACAACGGTCATCGGATGACAACAGTCGCGAAGAGGGACGTGCGACGTTCTCTTGAGACAGCAGGTACTGCCAGCATGCACAAACAAAAAAACTATTTTTGCGTGTCCCTGAAGCGATGCACCCCTCAGTTCTGACGAAAGATGCACTCCTAACTGATAACCAGATCACCAGATGGCATGTTACTATGTACTACACGGGTGCTTTCCGGGAAGACATCAATGGCGCTTGAGTACACCAAGTCCGCAGTTTTCTATGGTCGAGGTATAGCTAATGGATTAGTGCTTCGTGCTCCTGCATGTGCTAAGCTGAAAATTTCTCTGGCAGTTCTGGTTTCAAGTTAGGTATTGTTAAAGGGGTTCACAAAACCGACAATTTTAGTCATGATTTTCACGTGTATCGAGATGGCTCAATAATAAAAACAGCTTGGTAAACTAATCAAGTTCAAATTTAAATTTAAAAATTTTTATTAAAAAGTGTTAAAATTTCTTAAAATTTTTTGTGCGATGTCCTAAGGCAATTCTAATGATGTTGTAAAATTTTTAGATCATTATCAAACATGTGTATTTTTAAAAAATTCTGATAGTGCTAATGTCTTTGTATATGCTCTTCTATTTTTTATTTTCTAGGGGAACTAAATGAAGTCCAATATTTCTAAAAAAATTTGTATGAGGTTCTTAGGAAATGTTAATGATTATGTAAAACTTTCAGATGATGATTAGTCCTATATATTTTTAAAAATCCTAAAAGTGCTACTGTTGAGAGACCAGACGAGGTACCATGGGGCAGAGTAGCAGAATAGCAGCTCGTTGGCCGCGTTGAGTCAACCTCTGAAAATTCTGAGCTCTTAACAGCTCAATTTTTAATTAAAATAGGCAAGGCTCCAGCCTCCAGGCCGCGTGATAAACTCAACTCTGCAACACACTATTAAATGGAACATACGAATGCTGTAAAGCACAGCCATTCTAGAGTATCAAGTGAAAGTTCCAAACTGACGCGTACTGCTCAATGCAGATACTCCTACCAGAAACTTCCGAAAATTCATCAGTTTCAAATGTTTTAAGGGTGTGTTTAGTCTGTGGGATAAGATTGAATGGGATAGCATGATCCTATATCATTTTGTTATATTATTTGAGGTGAATGGAATGGTTTAATATCTACAGAGAATATTCCTTAAATTTGTATCATATCATCCATAATATGATATTTCAATTCAAACAACTAAACACATAGATAATTTTTTTCTTAAACCATCTTATACATTTGGAACAAATCGAAATACAGTTACATACACTACCTGTGCAGAGTGCTATCGTTTGATTCTATATTTTATAAAGGAAGAATTGATTTTTTGCCTGTTTTAGTTGATGCAATTGATCTGGCCCGTATGTCAGTGAAACATCACATGACAAATAATTAATGGCACAAGTAAATGAAAGGAAATCATCGATTATTCCTTTTATAAATCAGGGGGCTATTCTGCAGTTCACTTGTGCATCCCGGTAGAGCTAGCAGTCTACTTTCCTTAAGTATTTAAATCGTGGTTCGCGATCCATCACGATAAGGAATATGAAAAAACTATCACGGCTATAGCGGGCTATCGCGAAAGCTATACTACACATCGCGGTGTAAATATTTTTTTTACCATTTCAAAGTATGTGGTATTGGTAATATACATATTTTTTACTATTTCAAGCATGTGGTATCGTTAATTTATATATATTGAACTATATTTAAATTTAAAGTACATGACAATTGTTATATATTAGTCGTATGATGTGTAATAGAAAATAATTGATATAATTATGTAAATTTAGGAGATGGATTAGGATTTTAACTAATATTTATTATTTCTAGGAACTAAATTAATTTAATTTAAGTATAACAATATATGATAAAAAGAAGAAGAACATAAACAAAACACAATTAATGTTTAGAAATATGAAGAAAATTGACACATGTAGCACAGTAGAACTACTATGGCTATAAAAATAGTGGAAATAGTGGCTATAGCAGTTGTAACTGTGTTCGTAAAATTTTATTCAATCACGTAGCGTTTTATGTATAAAAAAACCTATACCGAAACTTTTGCAGAGCTATGGCGGCCAATTTAAATCACTGATTTTCCTAGCTTATTTCGGCCGGAACCTAAACCTCGCCAAGGCGTAGCGGAGCGGAGTCCTCGTCGGCCGGTGTGTTGTCATAGACTGCCACACCGCTCCGGAGCCTGGCCACTCTGTCGATGATTCCCTCTACGGCGACGTCAAAGGCGTCCCTCACTGTCTCCAGCTTAGATCTGGGATCGGCGTATATCACCGTCGGGATGAGCTTGATCACCTCCTCCCGCATCCGCTCCACCGTGGTTGCAGGGATCGCCCGGAGCGTCGCTTCGACGCTCACGTTGCGCGCCCGCACGTCTTCCTCCGGGATGAACACCGAGTACCTGGCATGGTCCTTGGGGAGGTGCCACGTGTACTGTAGGTACGCCGACGCCCGGTGGAAGAACACCGGGATGCACCCGGCCACCATCGAGTCGAACACCGACCGCCGCGTGTACGAGTCGCCGGGCGGCTGCAGGCAGAACGTCGCCTTCTGGAACAGCCGCATGATGTTGCCGGGGGAGTGGCACTGGCTGCTGCCGAAGGCGCAGCCCAGCTGGCTGCACGCGCCCGACGCCTTGCACTGCGCTATGATCTGCTCTCGGATGTTTGTTGGGTCCTCCGGCCGCGGCGCGCCGACGAACGCCATGAGCCACTTTCGCTGAATATTGCGCACCCTGTGCTGCCACCGGAACACCTCGGCGTCCGTCCTGGGGTGGAAGTAGGTCGGGTAAGGCACGGCGTAGTCTCTCGCGTGCAGCAGCGACGACTCCAAGACGAGCACCGACATGTCCCGGCCACCCGGCATGACGAGGAGGTTCGTGCCCCAGTTCGGGTTGATGTTGGTGTCTCTCCGGAAGTCCCACCCCGTCCTCCCTGCGACGAGGAAGTGGTCGCGGCCGCCCATGCGCCTCCACCCGGGCTGCTTCATGAGCCATTCCGTCAGGTCGATCGACGCGGCGTCCCTCGTCGCGTTGTCGTAGCCCCAATGGTAGCGGACGAAGTCAAAGCCGGCGTAGAACGGGACGAAGACGGCGGAGGCCACGGAGGAGTAGTTGGTCAGGCAGTCGTACTGCTTCATCCTGTTGTGGAAAATGGCGTCGAGCGCGAATTGGTGCGTGCCGTACCACCCTGCCGCGCCCGTGAGGACGCCGTCGGCCGGGTCCGCTAGCGGCCGGCCGAGGCCGGCGTTGCTCACGAACCCGCACATGTCAGGCCAGTGGTCTTTGGTCTTACTACAGTCGCGGAGGATGTTGGCGTTGAAGCGGGGCGGCAGATCGTGCACGTAGATGTACCGTCCCCGGCACGGGTCGGCGCTGCCATCACTCCCGCGGCCCAGCAGCAGCGCCCCGCCGTTGAGCATGGAGAAATGGTAGTAGAGGAAGGAGGTCCATGCTATGACTGCAATGACGACGATGAACCGGAGCGGCGGCATTGCGCTGGCCGCCGCCTTCTCCATCCCCTTCATTCCGACGGTATGCCGCGGGCGAGTACCCCTTTTCGGTGCAGGTTTGATCAGCTGGCGAATCAAGAACCACGGAACAGCAAAAGGCTATATAAAGTAGATCCATGGGGGAAAAAAAAGCGCTTGTAGATGGAGCAGAGTGCAAGCAAGATATCAATTCAAAAGGAAAAAAGTGCATGCAAGATTGGATGATACAAGAGATGTATGCATCACGTACCACTTGTATGAGCGAGTTTGCCACGCTAATTTGCATGTTGGAGAGTGGAGAATATATATATAGTAGCAATGGACCAATGGGTGGAATCCTTGTCAATTGCGAGAGGAGGAAGACAAAGACTAGCTACAAAGGCTGGTGAGGGTGATGAACTACTACGACACACCGAGAACTTGCTAGCTACCTACACTATACCGTCAACTCCAGTAGTAATTGTTAATCTCCTAGTTAATGCATACATACTTGTTTATTATAGTGCAAACGCCCCCACTTCGGGGCAGCGTTGACAGTACTATATATGGAATGAGATTTTCGAACGCACAGCAACATTTTTTTCTTTCACGTGCAACATTTTTCTTCGACAAACAGTGAAATTCGCTATAGTAAACAGATGTTGCAAGTGTTCAAAAAAATATTTCACGCGTTGATAAAAAATATTGCAAACGTAGAAAAAAAATGTTGCAAGAGGCGTCGATGGGATGAACAGAAATCGGACGTTCGAGCACTAGTTTCTCCCTACTATATATATTCCTCTGGTAACAAAAGAATGACATTTTAGACATTAACACGGTCTTCAAAATCTAATTTTAACCACTAATTTTTATAATATATTAAACTTAAGAAAACTATAATATTATAAAAGTATTGTCGGGGACTGAGAAGCCTCTGACAAAGTCAACGCACGGTCAATAGGGTCCCCAGCTCGGGACGATGCAGTAAGGGGCCTCGACCATGACCTAAGCGACGCTGATTCCCGCACAACCTCGAGCTTGGGCAGTGGGGGGTTCCGTCCCCGCACGACCTTGACCTTGGCTTGGGGGCGTGCGTTTACTCGGCGGTTACCAAGACCGAAGATCCCGGAGTTAAGGCAGACGTGGGCGTCAGATCCGGGACGGTTGCAGCATGTCTTCATTGCACGCCATGCACTACCCCGAGAATCTCTCTTGGCCGTTTCTTGTAACGGCTGGGAGGGGTATAAAATCCCCTGAAGCAGAACGACAGAAGGAACAACACAACATCAGCGCACTAGCAATAGACCAACAAACACGACTAGAACGCTCAAGCCCGGGTTGTAATCCACATTCTGTACGCACGACTAGTGAATTCCTCCGCCTCAGGAGAAGACTGGAGTAGGGCTATTACCCTTGTGGGGGCTCGAACCAGTATAATCCGCCGTCTCTTGCTCGTTGACGCCTCGCCCCGAATTACGTCTGATCCATCGTTGAGCGCAGCTCTTTCTGGGTCCCCATTCACACTAACCCCACTTTCACATTTGCGGTCAGGCGATCCCGATCATCGATAAGTATTTTTCAAGATAAATCTGCACGCATCACAAATCATACGTCAAATCTAAATATTTATAGAAATATGTATAAAGTTTACAAAGTTTAATTGCACATGTCATGAAGCCCCTTTTTTTATTGAAGGGAATACTTAGCACCTACATGGTTGAGATTAACTACATGTTTGTACGTACTACTTGTTTACTAGTATGTCATTGGGTTAATAAATATGTTCACATTGCAGCTTAAAGAAAGTGTAATATTGTTGGTCAATGAAGACTTGGGAAACATGACACGTGAGAGCATCAGCTGATTCATAGGTCACCGTCCATGAGAAGGTGAGTTAACACGAGATTTATATAAGTTCATATGCTAAGATAAACACTATACTTTTATCGGTGTGCCCCTCAAGCTGTTGCAGAGGTACTTTCTTGTCCGAGTTCCCTGAGGGTACATGCGTATCTTGTATTCAATCCGAGTTTGAGTTACGAGCGAGAATTACAGCGAGCTTTTATATACACCAGGAACATAAGCAGGACGCACGTCGCGCGTGTGAACGGGAAACGATTTTCCTTTTTTTTAAAGAAAAAATAGGTTGAGATGTATTTTCTATTTTTTTTGAGGCTCTCCTGTTTTTTTTAGGAAAATGGAACAAGACGTTTTTTTAAAAATCTTCGTAGAATCTTTCTATCTTTTTTGGGGGAAAATGGACTAGAACGGAAAAATAGACAAAGGTGTAGCTCCTAAATCTTCGGAGGTTTTTTTGTGGTGGCACTCGGACACTCTCTAAGGTCCTGCAACCTCTCAACTTTAATACATAGTATATATTTTCTCGGGAAAGATGGAGAAAGGATCTTCTTTTGCCGAATTTAACACTCTATATGTTCAACCGTCAATAATATATGCTTCGAAAAATACTATAGATCGAATTGCAAAAAAAAGCCTATAAAGATACAACCGTACACATATTTCTCACTCCGGAAAATAGCAGAAACTGAGTTACAGGAAAAAAATAGAGAGATAGAGTTGTAGAAATATCTTTTTCGACGAATTATTTGGAAAATATTGAAGGCCGAGCTGGAAAACCGAGGTGGGAAAATAGTCTAGAGGAAAAAGGGTGAAAAATTATTAGAGATGACAACCTTCTTTTGTCGAGCCTAATACTCTACGCGTTCACCGAGTAATAATACATGCTTTAAAAATATCAGAGATCGAGATGGAAAATCGAGCTGGGGAAAAGTCTTGAGATAGAGTTGCACACAAATCTCTGGTGACGAAATCATTTTTTCCGGAAAAACGTAGAAAGGACCTAGACGTAAGGAGCAAGGGTCTATTTGTTACGTTTTTGGACCTGTCCGCTATCCTGAAAAATTAGAAAAGGGCTTGCTTGCGATTTGAATTTAATGGGAGTTTTTTTTCCGTAAAATAGCGCACGAGGGACCCAAACGCGAGAAAGGAAAAAATATTTTCCCCTCACAAAAAAACGCGAAGGACCTATTCGTAATCTACAGTGACCTATCCGTAATTTGAAGAAACGGAGGGGGTTTTCTGCAAATGCGCATACGGTCGACACATGGCACCGTAGCTATCCAGGAAACTTGCAAGCTTTAATAGGGGTATGATTAGGCAGGGCGGATCAGATTAGGGCGCGGGTCCAAGTGACCCGACGCCTCAGATAATCCTTTATACCCTTCGCCAAACTCTGTTGATGACCCCGACGGCAGATTAGTCTGGACCCTAACCCCGTGCTTATCCAGCCTGACTAGTCATCCGAAGCAAGCACTCGTGAGGCCGTGATATCGGCGATGACCCTGTATGACCAATTTTCTCCGCCTCGTGATTAGGTCTAGTACACAAGGACTGTATTCTTGCCCTTAGTGGGATGACTTAACCATGAGTATCTTTATCGTTTCTGGAAAGTAATAGTAAGGGCTTATTTGGTAGGGATTCAGTTTAAATCTAGCAAAGCTAAAAATTCTAGTTTTACCATATTCGTGAAACTGAAACTGTGAGTATATTGAGTGTTTAGATGGATCATCTTATTTACATTTTAAATTAAAAATATAAACTTAATTCACTTTATTTTAGTCTACAAGTTTCAGATTTCAGGTGAAACTGGAATCTAAAGCTCTACCAAACAAGCCCTAGGGGTGTGTTTGGTAGGGATTCAGCTTCTCCAGATTCGTGAATCTAGTGAAGTTGAAAATTCTAACTTCACCGGATTCATGAAGCTGAAGTTGTGAATATATTAAGAATGTTTAGATAGATCATCTTGTTTATATTTTAGATCAAAGATATAAATTTAATTTACTTTATTCTAGCCTATAAGTATCAGATTTCAGGTGAAACCACGGGGGGCTCAAGACTTGGTTCTCGAAGGGCTCACCTCGCGAAGACCGCGGGAGGTCTCACGACCGCACTCGCCGGCTGATTCCAAGGGGTGAGAGCGTCCCTTCGTCTTTGCGGGTACTCAGGAGGATGCCCTGAGTGACAGGGCATATACAAGGCAAAGTGCGCCAAAGGGACCGGGCGGCGCCCCATGTGCCCAATGGGATAGAGCGTCATGCGATGAGCCCTACCCAAGGGCTCGAGGCCCAACTGCTGGGGCAAAGGGGTGCAAGTATTTTCCTAGTAAGTAAAGAATAGGAAAATTACTGCTCCAACTCTTAGGCTATTCACAGTGTATTATATCTTATCATAATATCTAAAGCTGCCATGTCATATAATATTATTGAAGATACAACTATCCCAATGCATGGTATCATAGATTATTTCTTAGTCCCTACAAGATAATTAAATGCTAGATGTGTATGAGAGTATGAATTGTGGGCCACTTAGATGATTCAAGTTTCAATGTCTATGATTTCGTGCTCAAGTGGTATCTTTCTCAAGATATAGCTTTCTTCTCTCCCCTCTTAACTCTCTTGCCACATCATCAAAAATGTTTATATGGCATGCATTAAATAGATATGTTACCATGCACTGGGAATAGCCTTAAGGGCATCTCCAATGGTATTAGCTATAAGAAATGTCCATGTCATCTATAGATAGCATATAGACAACCTCTCCAATAGATTAGCTATAGCATTGTCTATAAAATTAAATATTGACTCACATGTGTAATAGATAATAAGTGCTTTGGAATCAGTTATAGCCTGACTATACATTAGTAGCCAGTCTATATCTCTCTCCTCATTTTTTCTCTTCCACCTAAGCAAAATGCTGAGATGGCACACTTATAGCTAGCTGAAGTGCCATTATTGGAGATGCCCTAAGAGCTTGTACCCAACTAGATCATCTTGTTTATATTTTAGATCAAAGATATAAATTTAATTTACTTTATTCTAGCCTATAAGTATCAGATTTGGTGAAACCACGGGGGCTCAAGACTTGGTTCTCGAAGGGCTCACCTCGCGAAGACCATGGGAGGTCTCACGACCGCACTCATGGCTGATTCAAGGGGCGAGCGTCCCTTCGTCTTTGCGGGCACTCAGGAGGATGCCCTGAGAGCATCTCCAAAAGTTAGGCCTTAAAATAGAGTCCTATACATCAAAATAGGGTTTAAACTAAAAGAATTAGGGCACAAAATAGCTATTGACTCCAGCAATTAGACCCTAAACTCAACTACCCTTTAATTTTCGTGGCACAAGTCTTGGCGCCACAGTCTCGCGCACGCCGCCATAAAATCCTTACCACCACCAGAAAGAGCCGGATTGCCCTGTTCCAAAGACACCTTCTTGGCTTCCCCGTCCTCCTCCTCAATGTCCTGCTCCAGAGGCGCCTTCTTGGCCTCCTGCTGCTGATCTTGGGCCTCCCCCATCTCCTCCTCTTGCGCTTCCCTGTTCTCCACCTTGTCCTGCACCGGAGACGCCTTCTTGGCCGCCGCCTCTTTGGCCTCCTGCATCTCCACGTCGACCTCCTGCTCCTCCTCTTCGGCCTCCTTGTTGGCCTCATGCTCCTCCTCTTCGGCCTCCTGCTCCTCCACTTCGGCTTCCTCCATCTCCACCTCCTCTACCACCACGCCGCTGGCCTCCTCCTCCTCCTCTACCTCGTCCTCGCTGGTCTCCTCCTCTTCTGGTATTGCCCTTCCCGTAAATCGCCGGTGGGCGCATTGCTTGAAGCTTGGGGCGAGGCGGGCAACCTCAAGGACACAGGTGGCGGAAGCGGAGGGAGATTGAGGACTGGAGGAGGAGATGTGGGCGTCGAGGTCATCCTGTGAAGGGGAGGGGAAGGGCGGCGGCGGCGAGGCGGTCGAAGGCCTCATGAGGCATCCTTCTTGGCGGGGGGCGGCGATGGCCATCGCCGCCTCCAGCTCCGCCGTCGACATTGCCATCGGCGATCACCGGGTAGGGTTGCGCCATGTGAGGAAGGGATAGGAATTGGAGTTTTACTGGCGGCGGCGCATGATTGAGCCGAGAGCTCCTTCATGGCCGACGGCGAGGACTAAAACCGACGAGAGGACTTCTCTCGTCACTGGCCTCTGCTGTCCCGGACCGAGAGAGAGGCGAAGAGCTGGCGCCAAGCGCAAGGCGATTGGAGGCGGAGGCCAGGCATGCGCGAATAGGATAGGGCCAGCCAGCGACGTCGCCAAATATAACGACAGGGCACACGAGTCCTAAAAATATTTGATAAATTTTCTCAAAATACAACTGTTGTTGGAGCTATTTTTTTCTACCAAAGCCCTATATTTCCAATTAGCAACCCATTTAAGGCTTCTCTTGGAGATGCTCTGACAGGGCATATACAAGGCAAAGTGCGCCAAAGGGACCGGGCGGCGCCCCATGTGCCCAATGGGATAGAGCGTCATGCGATGAGCCCTACCCAAGGGCTCGAGGCCCAACTGTTGGGGCAAAGGGGCGCAAGTATTTTCCTAGTAAGTAAAGAATAGGAAAATTATTGCTCCAGCTCTTAGGCTATTCACAGTGCATTGTATCTTGTCATAATATCCAAAATTGCTATGTCATATGATATTATTGAAGGTACAACTATCCCAATGCATGGTATCATGGATTGTTTCTTAGTCCCTACAAGATAATTAAATGCTAGATGTGTATGAGAGTATGAATTGTGGGCCACTTAGATGATTCAAGTTTCAATGTCTATGATTTCGTGCCCAAGTGGTATCTTTCTCAAGATACAGCTTTCTTCTCTCCCCTTTTAACTCTCTTGCCATATCATCAAAAATGTTTATATGATATGCATTAAATAGGTATGTTACCATGCACTGGGAATAGCCTTAAGAGCTTGTACCCAACACCCCTAGCACATTTTTTAGGACTAGTGAAATTTGCACTTGGAGATCATCTGACTTACGTCAATCGATCGACGTTCCCGACATGTTGTCCATTTAATTTGGATTATTAGTTTTTTTTATTGTACATCCATTGCTGTTTTGGTTTTGCTTGTTGTAAGTAGTCTATTTTTTTTAAACTCTAATTCGATTTTCCTAGTCTTTATGAGACGGTCGTACGTTATTGCACACATGGCATGAACTCTTACCCTGTTTGAAGAGTCTTGCATTTTAGACCCCACTTAGAACTTGATAATATTTACCGGTTTCTGCGAGAACTGAGGGCCTGTTTGTTTCAGCTTTGGATTCTCTAAAAGCTGATTCTGGATTGTGGTTGTAGAGAAGCTGATTCTCCAAAAAATCGGAATCCGTACACATATGAAGTGGATTGTGGATTCTAGTGTATATGGGTGGGCTGGATTGTGAGAATCGGATTCTAGAATCAGTTTGTTTGTTTCTGATTCTGCTTTTAGGGCCAGAATCCAGAATCAGAAGCTAAAACAAACAGGGCCTGAGTTTTTCATGTGAAATACCTGAATTCCAAACAGGGACGTATTTGGCGCTTTCCATTTGTAGTAGATCGGTACAAAATGCAATTTACGACATGAGCTTGCTTAGCAATGCTCCTCCTGCTGCTGCTAATTTTGCACTGTAAGTGTGTAATACTCCAGCTAAAGGCTACAGTATCAGTACAAGAGCTAAGATCATTATAAGTTCACATTATTTTTATTAACAAGGGTTTCTATAAATAAAGGGCCTCGATGAAGCATTAGTATATATACTGCTACTGCTGATGTGGACGAGTTGCTAATGGCGCAGCATCGAGAACGAGAACGTCGGAGAGGGACTCAGATCCATCGGCGAAGATTCAGAGGTATTATAAACGGCAACATATCCGGTGCAACCCCCCTCCGTGAAACCACCGTGCAACTGAACTAAAAAAAGTTTCAAAAAATTCTGAAAAAAATCATGGATGTACATCTCAACTTACCCCACCTACATATAAAATTTCATGATCAAATTCATCCTATCCTAGCGGGTACAAAAAAAACAAGCAGCAAAAATGAATAGTGATGAACAGTAAAAATCACTGTTCATGCGAAATTTGTCTTTTTGTAGCTGCTAGTATAAGATGAATTTGATCATGAAATTTTATATGTAGGTGGGGTAAGTTGAGATGTACATCCATGATTTTTTTCAGAATTTTTTGAAACTTTTTTTAGTTCAGTTGCACGGTGGTTTCACCGGGAGGGGTGATTGCACAGGATATTTTTCCATTATAAATTGACAAAACCTAGCCAAAGCAAGATATAATTAACCATACGTATACAACTATAGACAACAATATACTCTTTGTTTAAGTTTATAGGACGTATTTTCTCTTATCATATAAACCAAAGAGACATTAAAAATGTCTAAACTACTCCTAATTGTTATCTTTAGGCATTATATTCATTGTATATATGTAGAGAATATCAAGTAAATCTAAACATTTTTAGGGGTATAAAGGGATGTCACACTAATTTGTATTGGAATATGAAATATGCTCTATATTCATGGTTTATGTGCCAAAAAGTGATATGTCTTATAAACTTGGACGAAGGGGGTACTATACAATGCTGTAGCGTTGCAACGAAATAGCATCTAATCGTTTAATTCCCTCGTCTGTGACTTCATCATTCGCACAACTTGTATGATCTCTTGGCCTAGAAATACTATGCCTCTATCTTGTTCCCCTTTCCCTCTCTCTTCTTTGATTCCACGGCCTTGGGTGGTAGCCCCAAGGGCACAGGAATGGATTCGATAATGTCGGGAAGCGAGGATCTACGGCAACAATCATCTTTATAGGAAGATGCTAAGTGCGACGGCATCGTCAACCACGGTCGATGATGTCGCCTGAGGCTGCGTTCATGCAAACTGTTGTACCGAGAGTTTCCACAATGCATCGGGCCTACAATTGGGAAGCATCGGTCGGTGGTTGCATAGATCTGGCGACACATGGATCCGGTGATGGCGTGGCAAATAAAGATGAGGTTCAATGGCCGTGGTCCCCGATCAGCGTGGCACCTGAAGGCTAGTAGCATACCGTAGTGGTCGTGGGCCGAGTATTGCGATGTGTAGCCACAAGATCCCCGGTGGTTCCTTAACTTTTTCTTAAATTTGATGTTTTTTTAAACTTGAACGAGACTTGTTAATTTTCCCGTGAAACTTGTAGAAACTCTCAAACACTTTGAAATTTGTCCTTTTGAAACTTAGTTAAAATTCTTCTGAAACTTGATTTTAACCAAGTTTCATATTTGACACTGCACGAATCTTATAGGTTCATATTTGAAACCCGTTGAAATTTGTCAAAACACACTGAATCCTTACAAAACCTATTTGAAACTCTTTTTGAAATTTGATGAGACACGCAAAACGTGCTCTAAAACTTTCAAGTTTGTCATTTTGAAATAGTTGAAATTCTTTTGAAACTCGTTTTTAATCAAGCTTTATATTTGAATCTGGAAAAAACTTTTAGTTTTAGATTTGAAACACATTGTAATTCATAGAAAATGGCTTGAAACCTTCTGAAACCAATTTGAAACTCTTTTTCGAACTTGATGAAAGCTACGAAATGTGCTTTGAAACTTTAAAGTTGGTCTTTTTTGAAATTTAATTGAAAATCTTCTAAAATTTAGTTGAAATTCTGTATTCACTCCCATCATAGCACATCCTTAAAAACTTGGTGAAACTTCTCAAAAATTTTGATTGAAACTTGTTGAAACATATAGGTTGAAACTTGATGAAACTTGTGTTTCAAAGTCTGACACTTGTTGAAACTTTGGCTTAGAATCTTCCAGAACTCTCTAGAAATACGCGTAACTCATTGAAACATAAAACTTTTTAAACATTCTTTTGAAACTTGTTGAAATTGTATACAACTTTTCTATATCATTGGTAGCACTTTTAGCGGTGTAGCATTAGAATACAATACTATTAATTTTATAGAAAAACTAAAAATGGTACACCATTTTCCTTCGCTTTGACAGTATAGATTGCACCCGTTCGATCGAGTCAGAGACGCATGAATCCTTCAGTGGTAGGCAAATAATCTTCCACTTCTTTCCATTCACCATGTCTATTTGTTCTGAGAATCTCCAATAGGGATCCGATGACCAGAGTACGGGTGTGATGTGAACCCTTCCTTGCTGGTGTGTTGTTCCTAACCGGCGCGCTCCTGCCCGATAGTCGCATCCAGGTAGATGGTGACCGGCGTGTGGTTGTGATTTAAGCACCTGCCATGCTCCTCCTCAGCGACGTCCTCCCGTCTGGCGACTGCATCTGGGTGGCTGATGAAGTGATGAACTGCGTGCGGATTCGATGAGAAGTATCTCATCCCTAGCTGTGAACTACCCCTCATCGCGTTCTTGCCCATCCACCACATCCCGATGAACGGCGACCGGTGTGACGGTGCTGCCAGCAAGCCCCTTCTCCTAGGCAACCTACCCTATTTAGTGTGACACCTGTGCTTCTATTATTATTATTATTTTCTTCAGGTTTGCTCTCTGAAA
Source organism: Guadua angustifolia (assembly GCA_036346375.1). Lineage (NCBI taxonomy): Eukaryota > Viridiplantae > Streptophyta > Magnoliopsida > Poales > Poaceae > Guadua > Guadua angustifolia. Next base: position 53,732,875 of record CM070511.1, read on the forward strand.
TACTAGATGGAATTGTGATTGAATTTTTTGAAACTTTGCTTGTTATACCTGTGCCTCTAAAATTGTGATTGAATTTTCTGAATACTATCTAAATTTGTGATTGAAACACTATCTGTGCCCCTAAAATTGCTCAAACTCTGTTCAAGTTTACTTTTGTTGTGAAACTTGACTGAAAACTAGTTAGGAAACTTCATGAAAATGTATGGGATTTGAAGGTAGCTACTGAATTTTGTTTGCGAAACTTCATGAACCTTCAGGTTCAGGTGCCAGAGAGGTAATCAATTTTTTATGAAACTTCATGAACCTTTGAAGGTAGTTGATTAAACTTTTTATGAAACTTGATAGGTACTAAGAGGGGTAGCTAGTGAAATTGTTATGAAACTCACAGAAACCTACCTGAAACTTTAGTCATGAAACTTCATGAAATACTATTTATGTCTCTAAAACTGTGATTGAAATTTCCAAAACACTCCCTGAATTTGTGATTGAAATACTTTATGAGCACATAGAATTGTTCAAACTATTTGAAAGTTTTGCTTTGTTAATCTTTGAAACGTTATTGAAAAACTTACCGAAACCTACTGAAACTTGACTAACATGGGCATAATCTTCTTTTGTTGTACTTAACGATGTGGTTTCTCACATTTTGTATTTTTTAGGTATGGATTATCCATCTGTTGACACTGATTTTGTTTCGATTCAACAGAAAGAAATAAGACGTTGGCCTCCGACAAAAGCGAAGGATCCAATTACACCCGCATCGTCTCATGCAAGTCAAACGAGCTCGAAGCCTGCACACACTAGTCATGGAATGAAGCACAAGATGCCTGAGGTTGATATTGAGAAGCCTAAACCCACACCTCATGGCATTAAGAATCCTAAGTACCCCTCAGGGGGCTAAGAAGGTACATTGCAGCTAATGGTCTTAGACTTTTTTCCAAACTATTTTTTTTTCCCAAACCAAAAATAATGATGTTGTCATTAATGTAGATTTGAATAGTATCTTACATATGCTCTCCGCATTGTATGCCATCAATAGTCAAGTCTTTTTTCGAGGCACAGAAAAGCTATGTCCAAAATATTGGATTCGGAAGTCCCCTGCCAATGGCAGTATACCAACTACATGAGTGCTTAATCAACCAAGTGGACTGTGACAAAGTTACTTTGGAGGTTGTTGTTAAATCCATACACATCAAGCCTTTGATAGAGAAAATTCTTGGTGTTCTATGTAGTTCTGTGCAAGTACCATATGATGCAAATATGGAGGATACCCTCAAATGGAGGGAGGGGAGAGTCGTCAACCTTGTCATTCCTAAGATGACAGCGAAAGACATGAGGAATATTTTTTCAAGGAGTAAATTTCACAAAAATGCAGGTTTATTATACAAAATATCATAAAACTACAAGTTTTATCTTCTATTTTACAAAACTACAGACTGTAGGAGAATTTATCTTACAAAACTACGGGCTTTAAAATTGACCGTTTCTTTTAATGGGTATGACAATGTAGGCCCACATAGCAATCTCACGTGCAAGTTAAAACCTGTAGTTTTCTGATATTTTGTACAAGAAACCTATATTTTTCTAAAATATACTCTTTTCCAAATCATTAATGCTTGTGATGCTTTGCTTATACTTAGCATCCAATAGAAACTATAATATCAACAGATCACCAGCCATGTGCCCATGTGTTGCAACGAAAACTCAATTTACGATAAAAAGTCTATTTGCAAAGAGCACTAACAGTGGCAAAGATGGGTAATTAAAGAGCAGTGGTAAAGGTGGGTAATTTTGATGAAGTGACACGGGAAGAAATTCTTGCTTTATATAGTAGAGATTTATGGATACCCTAAGCGATGTAGAGAAGATTATAAAAATGAATTGGTGCAATTTTATCGGGGACTATTTGCTGCAAGGTATCAGGGATTGCTGCTGCTGCCTCCAGAACCTTTTCCATCCCCACTTCCTTTGCATGGAAATTCTGACAGAGATATGGTGTTTCTTCATTCGCTATGCTGAACCTGAAACTTCAACTGAGATGGAGAAGTTCACTCTGGAGTTGTATACTCTGTTCATGTCCACTTCTGATAATTCAAATGCAGTGCTGTCTAAATGCAAACCATCGATGGCTTCGTTTATGGCAATTCTCAGTCACTTGAACAGTGCCGATGATGACACTAACATGCTTTGTTCTGCAATGTGGGATTTATAACATTTCTTGCTGAGGGAACGGCATTGGGCACTCACTGACCTTGCAATCGGCTTCTTTGGGTACTTTGCCGCTGTCACATCTTTCACACAGCTCTGGAAATTCGTTCCTGGAGATGCTGCCCTTTCATATAATACAAGCACAGGGGTGGACATAGACGAGAACGGAATCATGTCGGAACTGAGAGCTTTTCTTCAGAAAGAGGCTGCCTTACACGCTGACAAATGGTCTGAAGAGCAAATCTGTTTTCTATGCTGAAGAAAGTGGTTGAAACATCCTCTGAAATTTCACCAGTCCAGAGCCTGCAAAAGCTGCGATTACTAAGGATGTCAACCCAAAGAAGAGGAAGATGCCAGATGGAACTCGTGAAGGGATGGTGCTGCTAAAGAACGGTCTCAAGGTCATGCGAAGCGCTCTCGATGAGACGGACTTTGCAGAGCAGAGGAATAGGTTTGCTGCGCACTTGTTGCGCCTTGACGACGCAGTTTCTCAATTTGCTAGTTTCTCTGATAAAATCCGATATTCTCCATTGTGACTTTACAGCCTTCAGACGCCACGCATATACAGTCGCTGCTGAGTGTAGAAGATGATCCCGTTGCGATCGACAAACAACTAACTGTTGACTGTGCACTGAAAAACAAAGCTAATTATTGACTTCCCGTTAATCTGTAGTGTATACAACGTGCAGTTGCCGGCTTGCTGCTGTAAGTTAGTTTACGCAATTTTGTGCACCATTGACGTGATCGAGCGGCATGCGCACCAGTGGGATGCCCATACAGGGTGGGTATTCGGTTTTTTCAGTTTTAAAATAATTCAGTTTTTCGAAATTGGTAACTGAATTTCTCGGACCAAAATAAAAAATCGAACCGAATTAACCGAAATATTTCAGTTTGGTTAATTCGATTTTTCGGTTAACCAAACTATGAATATACACTAGATAGATTAGATTTAGTTTTTCTCATATAGCAACACAGAATAGGGATAAACCCACACAATATTCATAGATCATTATAATATAAGCATAATAGAACATATGAATATACCAAACATATGCATAAATGTATTAGAAAATGAGAATTGTTTAGTGTCTTTAGGAAGAACATTATAAAAGTTGTATTGTACATAGGCTATTCGGTTATTTCGGTTTTTCGAAACGAAAAACCGAATCGAACACCGAAAACCGAATTATACCAAAACAAAAACTAAATCAAAAACTGAAATAATCGATTAATTCGGTGCGGTTCGATAATTCGGTTTCGGTTTTAAAATGCCCACCCCTACATTGCATACCTCTCTTTGCTCCCAGTCCCAGCCTGCATGGTCACTTGCCGCCGCCGCAGCCGGCAGGGTTGCGTTCTTTGAGCTCGCGCACATTTGTAGGGAGAATTCAGGATATACCACTTCATTCGTTGGCACTTTAGAAAATATCATTCATTGTCTCAATGATATGTTAAGATTCTTGCGGCACACTAAATTCAATATATTTAATATAGATCGTTCATTCTTTTCGATCTAATGGATTAGACTAGCTAGTAGAGTACTAAGAATACTCTTAACAAATCAATTGCTAGATCTGATTTTTACTACCCACTGTATACTACTCCATCTAGTCATAAATAGCTACCATTTTGGATATCGACATGGTCTCTAAAACACATCTTTGACCACCGATTTATATTATAATATATTTATAAAACCAATAAAATTATAATATTATTAAAGTACTTTTCAAAACAAATCTACCTATATAGTTTTTATGTATCCAAATTAAATATTTAAAAAGATATTGATGGTTAAAGTTTTGAAAGTTGATTGCACCTATGTCTCAAATGATAACTATTTGACCAGAGGGAGTACCGGTATAACGCACCGTACGTAAAATTTCTCAAAATGTTAACGAGTCTAAGGCGAAGGCCGACTTGGAGATGATGATTTGTGTTGCAAGTAAATGTACTTGAGGTATTTCTCCAAATGGATTACCGCAACATTGTACTGCTTTCATAACTCATACTTGCTGCAGACGACGCAAATACACATTTTTAGCATCATGACACGCAAACAAACCATGCACCCATGATCACGAAGCGCCCAAAACAACCCCTGAAACCACAATAAACTCATGGTCTACTACGCAAGATGGACAGTGATCCTCAGCAGCGTCTCAGCGCCGTCGGTGACGTGCTGCCCTGAGGCGATCAGTGGGCGCACCTCCGCGAACCCCCAGGCGCCCTTGAACACGCCGGTGCCTCCGGTGATGGACAGCCGGCACACGGGGGTGCCCACCTTGTACACCCCGAAGAAGTTGAGCGTGTCGCCGTACTCGCCGCCCTCCATCATCGCCGTGAACGCCATCATTTGCGCCGACCCGTCCGCCGCGCTCGCCACGTATACGCCCTGCGCGCGCCCGACCGGCTGCGACCCGAGGTCGGGCCCGTTTGTCAGCACGTCGTCGATGACGGTGATTGTGCCGAACCCAAGGCTGAGCCCGTCGGGACCGAGCTGCGCCTGCGCCGGGGCCGCGGCCGTGGCGCCGTTAGCCTTCTGCACGAAGCCAGCGCCGGCGAGGCCGGTGTCTAGGGGAATGCCGTTGTTGCCGTTGTACGTGGGGATCGCGCCGTTGGAGTTGGGGATCGGCACGCCGTTCTTGGGCGTGGCGAAGCCGATGGGCCGCGCGAAGGGGACCTGGCCGTTGTAGATGTTGCCGAGCAAGCCCGTGATAGGCCGCGCCGTCAGGCTCGAGCCGCCGAGGATGTCGTGCATGTAGAGCTCCAGAGGGGCGTCCACGCCACCCACGCCGGCCCCGCCACTGCCGGACTGCGGGTTTGTCGCGGAGACCGCGGCTCCTGTCGTTGCCGCGGCGGGTATCTGTGCATGGGTAGCGGCAGTTTGCAGTGTGGTGATGACAAGAATGGCGAGACGGACGGCTGGTGATGCGAAGGTGGTCATTTTTGGGTAATGCGTGTGCCTGCTCGAGCCTTGAGAGCTCAACGTACGTTTGAAAGTCTCGTGTGTTTCTTGGTGTGATTACACGATTGGTAAGAGTAGAATTTTATATGAAATGTTTTGATGCAGAATGGAAGCATGGGTGAGTGAAGCAGCTGTGTTTTCGCACCAAAATCATCTGGAGCGAGGAGTGAAGCAGTTGAGTTGAGGAACTGAAGTGGGTCTACCAGAACCGATATACACGAAATAATTGCTGGGCAGAGGCAAAGATTAGGTAACAACAAGACTACCTCAGCGGCTAGCTAGTTGTCAGGAGCTTGAAAGAACTAGAAAATTTTTCGCGGCGTAATACGTCGCGCGGTCCGGTTTTTCGTAGATTTTTTTTTCTGACGGCGTTTTAGTTTTGTAATCGTCGAAATAATGAGCGAAACGGTTGAAAGAACACAAAATTTTTCGCGGCGTAACACGACGTGCGTGGCGTATTTTCGTAGAAAAATTTCTTTTTCTCTTCGGCGGCGATTTTTTTTTAAATCGTCGAAATAATAAGTGAAACGGAGAAAAAATAGAGAGATAGAGCTGTAGAAATATCTCTTTCGACGAATTATCCGGTAAATATTGGAGACCGAGATGGAAAACCGCGGCGGGGAAAAAGGCTATAGGGAAAAGGGCGAAAAACTATTAGAGATGACAACATTCTTTTGTCGAGTCTAACACTCTACGCGTTCGCCGAGTAATAATACATGTTTAAAAAAATCTCAGAGACTTGCGGTGTATGCGCGTGCCGTTTTTCCGTAGGAAAATTTTCTTTTTTTTCTCGGCGGCGCTCTATTTTTTAAATCGTCGAAACAATGAGCGAAACGGCTGAAAGGATACAAAAATTTTCGCGGCGTAACACGCCACGCGTGTCATTTTCCCGTAGAAAAAAATAATTTTTTTTCCGGCGGCGATTTATTTTTTAAAATCATCGAAACAATGAGCGAAACGGGGGGAAAATAGAGAGATAGAGTTGTAGAAATATCTCTTTCGACGAATTATTTGGAAAATATTGGAGACCGAGGTGGAAAACCGCGGTGGGGAAAAAGTCTAGAGGGAAAAGGTTGAAAAAGCATTAGAAACGACAATATTCTTTTGTTGAGTCTAACACTCCACGCGTTCACCGAGCAATAATACATAATTTAAAAAATATCAGAGATGGAGATGGAAAATCGAGATGGGAAAAAAGTCTACACACATATTTCTGTTGACGAAAAAAATTATTCTCGCGAAAAACGGAGAAAGGACCTAAACGTAAGGAGTAAGGACCTGATTGTTACGTTTTTGGACCTGTCCGCTATCCTGAAAAATTAGAAAAGGGCTTGTCCGCGATTTGAATTTAACGGAGGGGTTTTCCCGTAAAATGGCGGCGAGGACCCAAATGCGAGAAACGAAAAAATCTTCCCTCACAAAAATTGCGAAGGACCTATTTGTAATCTCCGAGGACCTATCCGTAATTTCAACAAATATAGGGATTTTTTTGCAAAATTCCAAAAGTGCCAGGTGGAGGGGCTCTCCATCCGGGAATCCTTCCATCTATATTGAGGGCGATTTGTTTTTTAAAATCATCGAAACAATGAGCGAAACGGGGGGAAAATAGAGAGATAGAGTTGTAGAAATATCTCTTTCGACGAATTATTTGGAAAATATTGGAGACCGAGGTGGAAAACCGCGGTGGGGAAAAAGTCTAGAGGGAAAAGGTTGAAAAAGCATTAGAAACGACAATATTCTTTTGTTGAGTCTAACACTCCACGCGTTCACCGAGCAATAATACATAATTTAAAAAATATCAGAGATGGAGATGGAAAATCGAGATGGGAAAAAAGTCTACACACATATTTCTGTTGATGAAAAAAATTATTCTCGCGAAAAACGGAGAAAGGACCTAAACGTAAGGAGTAAGGACCTGATTGTTACGTTTTTGGACCTATCCGCTATCCTGAAAAATTAGAAAAGGGCTTGTCCGCGATTTGAATTTAACGGAGGGGTTTTCCCGTAAAATGGCGAGCGAGGGACCCAAATGCGAGAAACGAGAAAAAATCTTCCCCTCACAAAAAATTGCGAAGGACCTATTTGTAATCTCCAGGGACCTATCCGTAATTTCAACAAATATAGGGGTTTTTTTGCAAAATTCCAAAAGTGCCAGGTGGAGGGGCTCTCCATCCGGGAATCCTTCCATCTATATTGAGGGCGATTTGTTTTTTAAAATCATCGAAACAATGAGCGAAACGGGGGGAAAATAGAGAGATAGAGTTGTAGAAATATCTCTTTCGACGAATTATTTGGAAAATATTGGAGACCGAGGTGGAAAACCGCGGTGGAGAAAAAGTCTAGAGGGAAAAGGTTGAAAAAGCATTAGAAACGACAATATTCTTTTGTTGAGTCTAACACTCCACGCGTTCACCGAGCAATAATACATAATTTAAAAAATATCAGAGATGGAGATGGAAAATCGAGATGGGAAAAAAGTCTACACACATATTTCTGTTGATGAAAAAAAGTATTCTCGCGAAAAACGGAGAAAGGATCTAAACGTAAGGAGTAAGGACCTGATTGTTACGCTTTTGGACCTATCCGCTATCCTGAAAAATTAGAAAAGGGCTTGTCCGCGATTTGAATTTAACGGAGGGGTTTTCCCGTAAAATGGTGAGCGAGGGACCCAAATGCGAGAAACGAGAAAAAATCTTCCCCTCACAAAAAATTACGAAGGATCTATTTGTAATCTCTAGGGACCTATCCGTAATTTCAACAAATATAGGGTTTTTTTTTGCAAAATTCCAAAAGTGCCAGGTGGAGGGCTCTCCATCCGGGAATCCTTCCATCTATATTGAGGGTAGTATTTCGTGACTTGTGGCTATGCCAATCCAGAAAAGCTGTTCCATGATGGTTGATTCATGGTCACATCACGTACTCACGTGGACTGTTACAATATGTATAGAGAGCCACGCAAATTTTCTACACAACTACACAACTAGATATTACGATTCTTACAAGTGTATTTAGAGATACAAATGTATTTTCTATACAGTATTAATGCCTATGATTGAATATATAGATGTACTTGTTATATAGCTGTAAGACTTTAATACGTATTATTGAATACATAGTTGTGTGTGTTAAACTTCTCTAACAGATGTAGCACTGATAGGCAACCTAAACAAACCTTAAAAAAAATCCTCCAGCGCAGGCATGTAGCTTATACCATTGAACTATTAAGGAACGACAAAATATTATTAAACAAAATGTGTTGAATCATGTAAGCCAAACAATATCTTAGGTACATGTTGGGTGGGTTGTGCGGATCGGGCAAGATCGGCTGGTTTCTTCCAATTGGGGGATGCGCAGGATATTGGGCGACGATGCTTTAAGAATCAATTTAAAACAGTCATGGCGGGCGGAACGGCGGTTGCTAGTGGCGATCGATTTAATGGTCGCAGCTATGGTGATCCACTTCGTCCTGCTCGTGGTGGTCTTCGTCCCCCAAGATTTCAAGTAGGTGGTCATAGACGATATGGAGTCCGTGATCGCGTTCAAGATTTTGGGGGGCGCAATGATTCAAATAGCCGCGGTGTTCTTGGTGGTGGCGTCCAGAATGTTGGAAATCCAGGGGGCTGCCGGATTGTGGCGCCCAGAATGTTGGAAATCCAGGGGCTGCCGGATTGCTTACGCGGAGAAGATTTCTGATGATATTTTCGCTAAGCAATTCAATGAAAAGGGGGAGAGCTCTGCGATCCAGGCTGGTAGCAATCAAGACTTCTCTTTTTTTCTTTTTTGTTTTATTTAAGGGCTGTGTTTTTGTTAGCGAGGCGGAAGAAATTTTAAAGACTTGTATCATCTTGATGTAATGTTCTTGAAATTAATAAAATCTTCCTTCATCTAAAAAAAATATACACTCATTTAGAAGATGACTACGTAGGGCGAAGCAACACGGAGGAGGAGATGCGCCTTCGCAGCCCTACCGGCTGCCGACCTCTACCGACGGTCCGCAGACGTGAGCCCAGGGCGGTGTTTTTGAAGGCGCCATCGTGATCTGTTGGAGCTTGTCCAATGGTGATATGATCCCCAGCCAATACAAATCTAAAGATACATATAGATAGTGACATGCCTAAATTTTTTTCTAGTATTAGATAGTAGTAACTGTATTATGAGCAGCATTATCATCAACGAGCAATTGAGAGAAGAGGGTCTGCGTTGCTTTTTCTACCCCGGCCCCGGGCTGTCAAGTTGCGTACGTTGCTTTGTTTCTTCCTACTGCACGACACAACCACCAATGAAGCAAGGAAAGAAACTAGATTTGTTTATTTTTTTCTACCGAACCAAGCCGGACAAACTATTGACTCGTATTTAGTAGGAAATTTGTGCTGGATTTCTATTCAGTCTATTTGGTATTTAATGTGGGACAAACCGAAAAACCCTTCCTTCGAAACACATCAAGTGCTGGAGAAACTTACGGCCCATTTCCCTGCCCCTGTGCGTTGCTAAACAAATTTTGAAACACAATGCATATATATTTGCTTGTTGCATGGTTGTCAGATGGCATTGTTTAGGAATTGTTCGTTTATTTGGCCTCCTCTCAATTTTTTTTTTCAAAAATAGCTCTCTTGGAAAAAAAATTGTAAAAATAACTCCCTTCGCACTATAATACTGCAGAATGCACCTTCTGCGCTACAGTATTGAGGAAGATGATGATGTAGTACCTGTGATACTGTAGCATGGCACCTCTGCTTCCTACAGTGCTGTAGCCCGAAAGGGGTAGGTGTCACCCCTGGTCCTTCCACAGTGGAGAAGGGGGCTATTTTTGCAATTTTTAGAGATATACCTATTTTTGCAAAAAAAAAAGAGAGGGGCCAAATTAGTGAACAGTTCATTGTTCAGTAATTAGCACTACTATACAACCGAGCTAGCCAGTAGTTAGTAACTTCTGCCTAGCTTATCTTGGTCGTGGCATAATAAAAGTTATTATATACAGATTACTAAATCTCGGCTAGAAGTTCATGTGATTGTTCTTCATTATAGAAGCTCATGTATTTCAGTTGCTCCTTAATTAGTTTTTTATTTCTCATCACTTAAAAGTTGATGTATCATATTTACTAAATATATTTTATGAACACACCCTTACAAGAAATTATGGTCATGATTTCTTCAATCTACATTCACCTTCAACAATTTTCTTATTGATGGCCACTTGAGGATGCTTGTTGTGTTTATTGTACCGACAAATATCTACTTCCTCTAATGCAAAGAAAATATCTATGTCACATTCATCTGTATTTTTTTTCTACCATTCATTACACATGATATAAATAAAGTGTAAAAATACACATGAATAAAACAATTAATGAACTTTCCCCTTTTATTTGTGTGTTTTACTACACATAGTAATTTTTAGTGTTACAGCGTATTACTAAAAAATCATAAAGTTGTAACATTACGATAGTGTTTTATCTATGGATGTTTAAATAGTCTAAAATACATATTGACAAAAAAAAATGTTGTTGAGTATATATAAAGAAGACCCCGCTCACCACTGTTCCGCCGCACGGTTTCGAGTGTCGTTGTAGGAACCATCATGGCGTCGGCGTTGGCCCACCGTCCAGTCAGCAATCCAACGCCCCCGAATGCTCCGGATCAGCGATCTATTGGAGAGCATGAACGAGGATTATCTCAACATTGTTTCTTTTGCATTCGATGCGTGCGGGAGTATGGGGAGTAGAAGCTTTGTTCAATGGAGTGAATTCAATTTTCTGTTGAGAACTGAGAGTACCTTATGCACTCTGTGGCCCTGTTTGGAAGCAATGTATTTTTATAATTTCTAAACAATACCATAGTTTCTAAGAATACCATGGTATTTTATACCATGAGGTGTTTGGTTATCATGCCAAAAACTATGTATTAAAAACCATGGTTTGGTAGATACCATGGTATTTTTGGAGTATTTGAAACTCTACTTCAACCTAAAGTTTTCATGGTTTTAGCTAACTTCTTGTTTATTTCCACTCAAATACCATGGTTTGTGATGTTGCATCCAAACAGTTGGTAGTTCCAAGAAATACCATGGTTTTAAAGGAGTTTGGTAAAACCATGGTATTCATGACAAAACAATTGCAAACCATAATATACCAAAACCATTATTTTGAAATACATTGCTTCCAAACAAGGCCTGTACTGTGGACTTCTTCTTCTTCTTCTTCTTCTTCTTCTTCTTCTTGGGGGAGGGGGCACAGAGATGTGTGGTATGCAATTATTCCCAACAAGCTTACCGGTTCACTTGGATATGGCTTGATGGAATTCGCAACCCATGAAGATGCTAACAATGCTTTGCAGGCTCATAACGACACGTAAAATGCGAAGAATGTCCTGGGCATCCATGCAGATTAAACTGGACTTATACCAGCTCTGGGGAGAAGCGTGGTGTAGAGCCTCACCATTCGCTTTATGTAAAATCTTTGACAGATGATGTCACGGATACCATTCTTCAACATATTTTCAAGTGGGATATCCATATGTTAGAACGGCAAGAGTCGTCATGGATTCAATCACTGGGAGATCTAGAGTGTATGGGTTTGTTGTGTTTGCAGATGGGAATGAAAGAAGCCGAGATATGCATGTTACTATATTAGTCCTCAACTGTTTCAAAAAAAAAAAAACTATATTAGTCCTCACAGTGGTGTACTTCTGAAGGTAGCTAAAGAAGAGCACTGGATCACACTTCATCTGGTAAAGGTTACTCGGTACTTGATGGGGTCCCTGTATTACTATCTAGGTGTGCTGATGAGGCACTTCAATTGATGCACAACATTCTTGTTGAGTTCATATTTCATAGGATTTATTTTTGCTGGTGCTAATAAAATGAGGGTACCTGGTTAACTACATCATCTGTAAAGGGAGAATATGCAATGATTTATTTATAATGGAATATAACGCAATGCTATTGCAAGTAGATTCTTATCTGTTGAAGTTTTTCTTGCAATAACTGGATGTTTTATGTTAAACATGTTGGGATGTATGCAGCAGCAGCTTATGTAGTAGCGCAGCTCTAACCAGTTTACCAGATAGGGGTCCTACAAAGAAGATCGTAAGAACCTTTATCATAATTCTAGCTATTTAAGCTGTTTTTTCTACCTGGGAGCCATTTACTCTGTTATCTATGCCTTTTACATTTGGATACATTTTACGGATACTTGTTGGATGTGTGTATTGTATTATTGGACTAGTCCCTGCTCCTGCTGTTTAGCTGGTCCAATTCACCTGTGGTATACTGGTATTTCTATGTTTCTGATGTGCAATTACATGCATGCTCAAATATGCTATTGTTCATTAATTAAGCTTTAGAACTATGTTTAGCCCGCATTTTATGCACTTCACATTTAACAGGGCTGAGATGTAAAGTTCAAACAGTTGATACGGCTCTGCTTTCTTTTATTGGCAGCATTAGCACCTAGTCTTCTTCATGCGCTTAATGCGACAAGGCTTCTTACATTTTGCCTAATGTAGGGTTTCTGTCTCTTTATTATTATTTTCTGTTAATTTTGCTAGAACAAGGTATTACTTCTTTTTTCCATCGAAAGGGCAGTGCTTGTTCGACCGTAAAGATGTATCGAATGTTCTATGTACTACCATTTCACTTTTGCAACTTTACTATGTTGAATGTGCTTCTATAGTCATCATTTTTTTTGGTGATGTAGCAGAGTGCTGACGCTTCAGCCGATTGGCTATAAACTACGACACCAGATGGTCAGAAGTAAGTTTATTACCACAAAGTAACAAGGGAACGCAGCTGGGCAAATTCCTTTTCAAAAGGTTTTTGTTAGTTCTTTAGTGTGATATATACATTTGAGTAGTATTAGAATATTTCCACAATTGCATTGTCTTACCTTTTAGTTTAAATATCAATCAGCAGAGAAGGCATCAAATCTGCATCCTAATCGAGAAAAGTGAAACAACTGCTGGTGCTCCTGCTGTGGATTCACCTCGACTTCTGCTATACTACCTGCCAATCAATCTTCTTCTACAGTAAGTATAACAGCTTCAGGTACACATGATGCAACAGACCATTTCACACAGACCATTTCACGTTGGTGTTTTTTTGTAAATCTTTGCTACGTTAAATGTGCTTCTATAGTGTTGAAGTACTATATTTTTTTGGTGTCGTAATGGGAGATGATGTGCATCCAGGGGCACCGGCATCCCATATCTTTGACGTTGATGTTTTGTCGAGATTTGTGCCGCTTGGTGTATTAAAGTAGGTATATGGATTTTTGCTCGTGTTATACGTGCCATATTCTATCCAGGAAAGGATACTGTTGGTATAGGTAGCAGGGGTGTACAGTGTAATGGTCTGACAATGTGTGTGCATTGGACTATTGGAGTGGCCAAATCGATGCAATGTACCGAGGTGGGCTGGGCCAGTTTTTGTTTTTGTTTTTGTTTTTTTTTATAGTTTAGTCTTCCTTAGAATGAAATTGCAAATCTAGTAATCCTCTCAACTACAAAAGAACTAAGAGACGACACGTGTCTTACCGCGATACGAGACCTAGAGAATTAGAGAAGGAAGTGGGAGAGGAGTGCGATGAGTGGCCACACTTACCTTGAGGAAGAAGGTGCAGATGGCGACGATGACCTCTTTGACGGGGAGAAGGAGGTGGTGGTGGTGGTAGAGAAGGAGAGAAGTATGTGCAAGAGATGCACTAACTCGTACCGACCCGTGGAATTCTTTGCTTTTATAACCTTTTCATATTTTTTTTTACAAATATGGCCCCTTTTCAAATAAATTACAAAAACGGTCCCTTTCCCGATCATGAAATGTGACACATATCATCTGTCATGCTCGTGGAGCTCGATAGCTTTCTAGGCGGTGGCAAGCTGCATGACCACAATAGCAGTGCTTGGGCTCGTCTCAGTGTCGTGCTCCTCTAGCTCGGAAGGAGTTTACACGCTCAGCCCCACACTCAGCAGACCTCCTATCGAGTTTGGATACTCGTGTGACCCTCTACCGAGTTGTCCATGCTCGATGGTGACCGAAATCTCTTGAACTACACAAAGTCAGATCAAGGAGGGTCATTTTTGTAAATTTATTCAGAAAGAACCTATATTTTTTCAAAAAAGTTTATGAGTGGGCTAAAAAAACCAAGGTCTCCGTCATGTGAGCTTTAGACGAGTAACTGTTCACTTCTGGCCCCTCGTTTTTCTTTTTGCACAAATAGCTCTCTCCCAAAAAATTTTGTAAAAATAGCCCCCAGTGCATGTGGAAGACACCTTCTATGCTATCATATCGCAGAAGGACCTTCCACGCTTCCCGTGCGTGGCACCCGACCACCCACGCGTGACGCAGCTGCTCCCTCCTCGGCAAGCTGGCCTTCTGCGCCATCGGAGCGTGACAACCACCTGTTGTCGTGCTCACCGCCCAGCTGCCGCACTCTGGCTTTGTGGCACATTTACCTCCTGTGATACCTCAACGCAAAAGAAGTTAGATGTCACCTCTGGTCCTTTCGTAGTGGACAAGGGGGTTATTTTTGTAATTTTTTTTAGAAAAGATCTATTTTTCTAAAAAACGAGGAGAAGGCCAGATAAATAAACAGTTCTCTAACGAGAGAGAGGGGGGGGGGGGGGGTTGGTTTGAAGTAGGCGTGAAGTACTGCTCGAAGTGAAAGGGGACGGCGTTACGAGCTTACCGAATGATTCTGCCGGGTGTTGGAGTGGGCCGTTTTTTTAGCATGCTCCGTGTGGGAGCCCAGGTTAGGCCTTGTTTGTATGGAAGCCTGAATAAAATTTGGGCCCAATTTCAAATAGCTTACGTCCTCTAGACTGAGCACCTTACGAATTGCAAGTTTCAAGTAGGGGTGAAAACGGGTCGGGTAATTCCCGACCCGTATCCGTATTCGAAGGAAAAACTATCCGAAACAGACGGGTAGTATCCGTACCGAAAATAAACGGGTAGTATCCGTACCCGTATCCGATCAAATGCATCCGGGTACGGGTAGAATACGGGATAAGCAATACCCGATACTACCCGAGATAAAATGGGTAAAATTCGGGTACCCGATATTTTTTGATTTTCGGGTACCCGATTTACATCCAAGAACTGGCCCAGCAAGACGCAAGCGCCAACAGGCCAGCGCCCACGCCGGCAGGCCCAATAGGACATGGTGACGTTTCTGCTCTTTCATTTCATGCATGAATCTCAATATTTTCGTGGGTGTTTTTTTCTATATAAGAAAGCTTTCTGTGCATGGATAAGATGACAACCGGGCAATTAACATGCATGCTCGTGTGTTGACCCATAGTTGCATCGACATGATGTAACACGGTTGTACTAGCTATCTGTATATTGTGCTGTTCCTTCTTGCGTTACATGCGCACGCTTGCTTTTGCTTCTTATCCTGCTCACGATATGCGTGCATACATTATACATGACACTGTATATGTAACGTATGCATTATGTAATAATGTTGCTGCTTCCTGGTCTTTTCTATCCTTTAGTTCTACTAGTACAGGTTTGTTTTGTTCAGTTCTACTAGTTCACGCTTACCACCGTTGTTGCTTATTAAATTGTTGGTATCAAAGTACCTAAGACATTGCTAATGCACTGAACGTTTTATGCTCCTCCTTTGTAACATTTGTTTTATATATATATGCAATATGCTTTGATTCTACATAGTTTGCGTACTATCCGACTAAGTACCCGTTATCCGTATTGTACCCGTCTGTATAATATCCGTATCCGTTTTGTATCCGCCCGTAAATACCCGATATCCGTATCCGTATCCTATCCGATTTTTCACTACCCGTACCCGTACCCGTATCCGAAAAAAAATAATTAGGGTAGGATACGGGATGACCTACTACCCGACCGTATCCGACCCGTTTTCACCCCTAGTTTCAAGTCAGGCTCCAAACATATTCCAAGACAAGCAAATGACGCAGGTCATGTGCTGGCAAAAGCTCACAGAAAAAAAAAAAAAATTGCCACTACTTCGTGCCACAGTTTGTATCACAATAATCCTTGCAATTATCTTTCGAACTTGTAACTCCCAGATATGTATAATATCAACGAAGGCCCAATCTTTTATCTATAATGAAAGCCCCAGTTAAAGGGAACATGATTTTTTTAAAAAAAAACTGGTTAAAGGTCCAGTTTGGGATATGTCGTAGTTACAGGCTTACAGCTAACGAGTCATTTTATAACTTTAGAATGTGACGCGTTATTGTTGAAGTTGATGAGCCTTTCTATGATTTCGCGCATGGTCCTTAAAGGTGACTGATCCTTCTACATGGTGGCCGTAGCCCGTATCATGTAGTTTCGTTACAGGCCAGTAGTGAGTCCTTTTTTAACTTCAGACTGCCCGGATTGTTGTCACGCACACGTATCCGGTAACCCTACCCAACGCTCTTCCGGGCCGACTAGCTAATACCTGATGTCACATCCACTTCAGCTTTTACTTCCGAGGTAAACGACGCCAAGAAGACGTTGAAGATCACTTTATACTTACTGTCTTTTTTTCTGACATGAAGGGAGCAAAATTAAGAAGAAGAAAAAGGATGCCGTTAAGTCTGGCCACATCGCCTCCCTCCCCTGTCGTTGCGTCCTTGTCTTGTAGCCTATTGATGTGCAGTGGTGCCGGCCGGACCAATCCGATCGGTGGGGCAGCAGCTGCTGCTGTATGCATGCATGTGACTGTTGATGCTTCACTGCCATGGCATGCATCCCCAGCCGACAGGCTAGCTGCACGATGCAAGGACCTGCACCTGCAAGCGGATTCAGGCTTCGGGCCATGATTTGTCGATCGATAACGCTAGCTGTAGGCTAATGTTATTTAGCTCAGCTGCACGGACAGGGCATTTAAAACGCGCCTGATGCGAGCTCTGCAGTCCCTGGATGGTTTGTTAGTACTAGCACGTAGGACGGTAGGAGTACTAGCGTAATAGCATTTCACAGAGAGAGGCCAGGTTCAAATCTTTGATGGAATGCAAATGCAGTTGTGTACACTACCGTTGGGACATTGAATCAGGCAAATCTTATAACAGCTGCAGCCTGTGAGAGTAAAAGCTGAGGTAGACTTCAGAAAAAACGAAAATTTTCTTCAGTGTGGTTGCCAGACCAAGTTCGAGCCTACGCTCATTTACTTGTCCTCGTACCTTTTTTTTCCTCCTGTCCAAAGAGCTGCCGATGCTGATAAGTTGAGCGTTTGGGAACTAACTAACGCTTCACTCGGTTTAATTTACCGATCAGATCACGGCTGCATTTCGTTGGATGGGGAGACGACTAGAGAGAGCCAGAGCCAGCCACCAATCGGTTTAATTTAATCATGTGTATTCCTATTCCGATGGATGCCACGTGTCTATCTAGCTAAATCTCAGCCTCATCTTACCAACAGTGTTATTAATTGGAGGAGTGAGAAATCAAAGGTGTTATTAATAGGAGGAGTGAAAAATTATATGAATGGTTGAGATTGACAAGATGAACACATGGTATCTATCAGAATGAGGATACACAGAGTTAAATTTATATACCTCCTCGACGGAATTTTTTCCACCCTTACCCATCCGAGACTTTTACAACGAGTGTGGAGTGCTGCGGAGTGCAGAGAGCGCCTCCTGACAAAACCGCTGCGTATCGACAGCACATGACGTGGAATCTTCAACGGCTTGCAAAATTGCAAATGGAGGACGAGACAAAGCGTAAGGAGACGTTGTTACGGAAAGTACAATCCCAAAGAATAACCTGAAAGATCGTGTTATTATCGAGAGAAGGGCAGCTCAGATCACTCTACGGATCGACGAGCATAAAAAGATTCTTCAGTTCTGGCTAACGAAAGACACCGGCAAGTTCAGAGAGGCTAATTTACTTCAGAATAACCCGCGCAGTTTTCCCTCCAGAAACATGAAAAGGCCGTCCTTTCATCGAGGTTAACATGAGACACCAAATAACTGAACCTCATTTGGTCAGTATTCAGTAATTCCTGCGAAGTAGTAATACAGTAACAACTACAATGTACAGCACCAGCCGTTTTCGTGTCATTTCCCATTACCAGACGCTTCCAAGTTCCACGAGACATGCATTAAGTGATTCATAAATTGTTTCACGCAAGTAGCATGATCGAACGGAAACACAACTAACAGCTACAATCCTGTACTCGCAACTACATCAAAGCTTATACACATTAGCTCTTAATTTGGTGTCTTATCAGTAGTGAAATTAAAACAAACAGGGAAGTATAACTAGAGGAAAACTAATACTTCCACGTAGTCTAATTGAAAACTAAGTCAGATGAACAGCTGGACATCCAAAAAAATTGACAAGTGCTACAACATCAACTCTTCAATGAACTAAATTTGTTGATTGAATTGGTTCCAATTTTGGTGGTTTGGGATTTTTAAGACCTTGGAACTATTTGTATTGTACTTTTAGTATTTTAGTAAATTTCAAATATATGTATTGTATTTATAATCTTACAAAATAATTGTACAAGATTATAGAATTATATATATGTGAAGTGTGCACCCCTAACAAAATTTTTCTAGTTTCGCCACCGTAGACATGAATGCTAGGCTATTTACTTCTTTAATTGTACCGCACCCAAAAAATTGCATGAAAAGATTGTATTTATCGAAAACAACAAGTCAGGTAAGCCTCCAAAGAGAGCAGGTGAGAGTTTCCTCGCCTGCAGCAAAGTGGAAGCCAATTAGCCAGGTGCCTTCCGATCAGGGCAAGTGATAGTGATCAAATCAAACCACTGAGCAAGGTAACCTTCCATCTTTTCTTCAATTATTTTGTTAGCAAGGGACAAATCCTATCCAGTACAGAGACACGGAGAGAGTTAGCTGCTGATCGTGCACGTTAGGACATGGTTAGTTGCTGGTTTGCTGCACCTAAAAGATTCAGAAAGTTGACCAGTGATGGGCACAGGAAGCTCTGTTTCATGGACCGCGAGGCCCAGCGGCCACCGTTGGACAGATCGGTACAGTTCTTCTCAAGGGACCACTGCAAGCAATAACACAAAGCTAGCACACACGTCACAATACTTAGAAGAAAGGAAACACTAGCCTAAACAATAGTGCTACTGATAAGCAAGGGGCAAAGCATTTTAAAAGCAAATCTACAAAGTTAGCCATTGGATCCATAAAAGAATGCGAGGATACTCAAATCACAGCTACCAAAAAGCTGTTATTCCCCAGGAATGTCAATGGACTTTGCTGCTTGCCTAGCTGTTTTTAATTTGCCTCCTCAAGGCAGGTGGCCTGGCTGCAAGTTGAGCACAGGAGAAGGCAGAGGAGGACAAAAGAATCAGTAAACAAAGTGGAATGGAAGGGGATGCATTGGACTGTTGTAGGCTTTCAAGGAAGGAAGCACATGGTCTCTTACACTTAACAATATTTGCTTGGAAGCGATAGATCTCCTCTAGGAACCTGTATTTACCACTAAGGCTGCACAGTTCTTAGAGCTTGTTTAAGCCGGATCCGAATTCATTTTGGTTCCATCTTCTACTATAATTTAGAGTTCTACTCCTATACAGAGTTCTTTATATTCCACTATAAATATGTTCCTATAATCTATAGAATAGAGTAAGGCAAGCAAGATGAGAGAAGAAAAAAAGATAACCTCGTTGTAAACATCTTCTAACATAGTGATATTTATCTTTATGCGTCATGGTTTTTCTCAAAAGAGTTTTCCACGTAAAATCCGTATCTTCCGTTTCCTTTGATGCTATATTTTTGCTATGCGTTTTGTAACAGAGTTTGCAGCTTTAGCATCTCTATTTTTGTCACCTCATACAGAAAATAACATGTGGGGCAAAGATTTTTGAAATGCAGCTGTATTCATAATCATTATTACTGTAGAATGTATCAATTGTAATGGCATGTAATGTAACAGAGAGGGAGGGAGTGGTAACACTTGACTTGAGCATACAGAACAGCTATGAGGGCAAAATATACATACAGCTACAGCTCTGGAGAGTGCAGATGAGCCTCAGCAACAGTCTCCACCAGATTGAATACAAAAGCAACAGGTGGACGCCACAGGCAGGGAAAATAAAAGCAAACATCAATGGCACCCAGCAAATCCTGAAAATGCCTCCCCAACCAACT
Organism: Guadua angustifolia; assembly: GCA_036346375.1. Taxonomy (NCBI): domain Eukaryota; kingdom Viridiplantae; phylum Streptophyta; class Magnoliopsida; order Poales; family Poaceae; genus Guadua; species Guadua angustifolia. The sequence continues at coordinate 53,753,147 of CM070511.1, forward strand.
CGCCCAAGACCTCTCCACATATCTCCATGCTGATTTCATCCACCTCCAACCGCAGCGTCTCGGACCATCCCCTGCCTTGGATCTCCCTACTGACAACCCAATCCACTACCAGGCCTGCGTTGTCCACCCCATTGACCATATGCTTCTCGTCATCGAAGAGCCAGCCTTTCACTAACCTCCATACATCGTCAGTTAGCAGCACGTCACCTGTGGCAACTCTCTGTGCATTAGCGTGTGGTTCAGTGCAAGGGTAAGCACCCCAAAGCTTGCTTTGGCCAATGTCTTGTAGGGCAGCATTGACAGAATCAATGAGGAGCCTCTGGTTTGACCGCCTCTCTCTGCACTTGGCGTCCTCCAATTTGCGTTCCAAGAACTGGTCAAGCACAGTTGGACCCAGAGGACAATCAAGTGAATGCCACCGAACAAAGATATCGTTGGTCTTCTCGTAACTGAAACCAGCAGAAGAAAGAATCTTCTTAATGAATTCATACTGCTCTTGCTCATGACTCTCTCCTTTGGTAGAACACAATGCAGCCTCTTGGGAAGAATCATCCCATGATAAAGTCCGCGCAATTGATCCAATCGGAAGAGATCTTGATAGAGGTTCTGCAAGCAAGAAAAATGCTGAGAGTTAGAGAAGGAACTAGTACTATGGCCTAGCCAACAATTATTAAGCACACATTATTGGTGCTACTGCCTAATTTTGTGTCCGCAATAACAGCTCATAGTCATACCAATAAGGGTTAATCGTGAAGTGCAACAGTTAACATGCATCAACCAAATTGGTGAAAATTTGTCAGAGAAGACATGTCATAATGCGATACCTTGTTTAGAGGTAATTGCACTATCTGATGAACGGGGGGACTTTTCATTAGCATCCTCAAATGATGCATCAAGAACTGACGTAGGGCTGGGCTGATCAAAATGTGAGTTTCGAATCTCAAATGAGAGTGCTTTCTCAAGAGAAATTGGAGCCTGCAAAACCATCCATCCAAGTTAATACATATTTACCATATTCCAATTTAAAGAAAGCTAATTTTACATGCAGGTAAACATATAAAGAAACAAAAGTACCTTAAAAGAAGAAGATGGTGATTCTGGTTCATTGACCGGAGCTGCTATTGGTGCATTGCCAAACTTCTCTTGTAAATTTTCTGAAGCAACATCTTCATGTAAGCTAGTACAAGCAGGCTGTGATACATCTGAGTTACCAACTGATACATTACTGGCCGGTGGAACCCTGCCATTCAAGGCCCCCAAGGGAGATGGGGTCAGTTTCTCTTTTTCTGCTTTCTTCCGTTTTGAGAAGAAACTCGAAATCTTTCCCTTGAGAGATGACTTCCCACTCTTAGGTTTGATCTCCTCCTTCGGCGTTGTGGGTCCTTTATGTTGAGGATCTGAACATCCAACATCTAAACGCTGGCTGTCAAAGGCTGATGAAGAGACTGGACCAGATATTGATCTTGAAATTTTCCTTAGGGAGCTTTCTCCTTGTTCACCATCAATAGAACAGTTAAATGGTACCGCGAGTCTTGGTTCATTGCTGCACAACTGGCTGCTGACATCAGTGGCCACTCGATCAGCAACCTCTTCTTTCTTCATATCAGGCATGGAAAGCATTTCACCAAGCGTGCTCAAGCTCCTTCGCACTAGCACCTTTTCTCGGCTAATCTCATTAGAAGATGAAATTGGCCACCTATCGGAGGTATATTTCTTAGCCTCCCTAGTTACAAGTGACTCAGGAGAACAAGAAGCATGGCTTAAAGATGAGCCAAAGTAAGGATTGCTAAACCGATAGATGTAATCCCAAGAATGATGTGATGTTTGAGTTCCAATCTCCGAGTCACTGAAGTTACTACCCTCGTCTTCAGCATACTCATAGTATAATCTATCTCTGCCGAACATATTTGACTGTATGCAACCCTGCAAAGATTCATCATGCTGGTGGCACATGTCATGTACTGACCAATTTATCTCGTCACTCAAATGCCTTGATAAGTCAGGAGCTTCAGAATCGTTCATGTTATCATGACCATTTTGCTGAAACTGCTCCACTGAAGTAAATGTCGAGCTAGGTTTTAAGACCACTATCCGAGTGTGCTGCGGAAGACTTTCTACTTTGGCATGACCAGCACCAGACTTCCTATGAAGATTGCTTTTCTCTGATCTACTTCCATTAACTGTCTGGTTTTTCTGCCTTTTGATTGCTCTTTCACTCTTCATCTCTGCTGATTTGGCGGGCTTCAACACAGTTATGCGCTTCCTCTGGGGTGATGTTGGTGCAGAATGAAATTCGCTAGATTGCTTTGCAAAGAGCGAGTTAGGTTCTTCGAGAAATTTGAGAAACAAGTCTTTATTTGAATTCAAAACCTTAAGGGCATCGTGGAATTCCTTCGATTGGAGAAGATTCTCATGTGATGCTAGCGGTTTTGCTTCAACAAACTTCCGGCGGACAAGATCCATTCTTTTCTTGCCGTGATCTTCATGCGGTCTCCCTCTTCGTGGAGATTCGTTGCTCATATGTTCACCTCTTGGTGGCTGGTATCCAACTTCATAGACATCCTTATACTCTACATTTTCAATGATGCTTGTGTGCTTGTCAAATGACATTTGTTTGTTAACTCTTGCCAATGTGGCAGACAAATGGCCATCCGGAAATCTCGTACTGTTGGAAGGTTGAACAGGCTTAGGAAGAGCCACATCATCAAGACCCATCAGCCTTGCAACGACACTAGTGGTCTTCTGATTTGTGTCGCCCTCCTTTGCCATCTCCTGCGCTATCAGCATTTTCATGGGCGTACCACCGGATCTATCTGACGAGCTCCTCCTCATGCTGCCAGTCACCTGCCGACATGGATCATGCAGTGATCAGCAAATTGTAAACAGTTGACAAGCACACGGTTGTCAAAATCAATAGCTGTAAAATCTATGCTTACTGTCTTGAGATCATCAAACTCCTTCCGGTCCGATTGAGTACCTCTCACCGGGGAACCTGACAGGAGAGGAGAAGATACAAAATTAGGATATTCCATACCTTCCTAACTGAAGAATCATCCCCCCAAAAAAATTCTGAAGAAAATCATTAGAGTTAATCATGTAGGCAAGTACTCGAAGCAAGAAAATCATTGTCAGTTTGTTAGTTGCATAATGGTACCATCTCTTGTGGCAACCCTGGCGCTGACTCCAGCGCTCAAATCAAACAGATTGATCATTCTGTATTCCCTCAATCCACCACCACTCAAACAAACAGCTGCAACAAAAATTGCCTCCACTAAATCATGGCTGGAGCCTGTATTCAAAAAAAAAAAAAAAAACAGCACCAGTGAAAACAAGTTAGGAAAGATAAGAAAACTGCAACAGTTAGAGCAAAAGCAAGGAACCAAAGGGATGTTGGAGAAATGGAGATTTCAATCGGATTAAAAGCCAACGCCCATCGAAATAGCAGGGCGGACCTAACGTGGGGCATGTGGGTTCAGTTGAACCCCCAAAATTTTTGGAAAACAAACTGCTATTAGTACTCCACCACGCAACAAACTGCATGGATTGGAGTATCCATCCCAGAAAGAAAGATTTGGATGAGGCTGCTCAGAGGAAAGAAATGATCCCCCACGAGGATGTTGACGGGGGGTCTCCGGCTGGAGCTCACCGCCTCTGCCGCCGGAGAAGGGGGAGTGGGGAGATCCGGAGAACGGTGGAAACGAAGGAAGGGGAGGAGAAGAACTCACCGCACCGGCCGCGGAGAAGGGAACGCGAACGGTGTAAACGAACAGAGGAGGCGGAGAACGTCTCGGTGAGTCGGTGGCTCCTTTTGCAGGGCGAACTGGCGAAGCGGTGTCCGGACTCCGGGGGTTGATCGGTGGGTAGGACCGTAGGACGAGGTTGAATGGAACGGCTGTCATTTTTCATTTGTTTTCATTATTTTTGTGAATGTATTGTGTGGCATCTAAACAAAATATTTCTTAAATTTGTATCACATCATATAGTATATAAGGATCTCATTTAAACAATCAAACACATACAACCTAAGCAACCAAATACACCATTAGTGTTACGAAGGCAAACTTTGCCTTTACTCGATCTACACCGTCTAATCCAAATCAGTAGTCGGATCCTCACAACTGAACAGTAGTCTAAATTTTTTCTCATAACTTGTATGCTTCCCAGTCGTAGCCGCCCGCTGTTTCTCCTCTTCCATCGAGCGTAAGAGCTCCATAGCAGTTCAAAGCTTCAAACCATTATCGATTAACGTAAAATAAGAAAATGTTATTCTTCAAAGAAAAAAAGAGAGCACAGAACCGTAGAAAATCCATTCTATCGTGTTGCCCTGGACTATGTAATTGTTCTCTTCTCTAGATTTAAGATATTCCATTAGAAGATTATGATTGAAGCATTGGAACAAACATATCACATCTTGAACCAAAAAAATTACATCAAATCAATCTTAAAAAAGCAAAACATTATCGATTCCCTAGTTACCTAAAGGAACCAAAAGAAATAAATCAGTACTAGAAACTATGCACCCTAGCTACCGATCAATTAGAATCAATTAAAAAGCACATGTTGTCCCCAAAGCTCCGATGATGAATTTCAGATCTACTGGAGCAATCTGGCTTTCCCTTGCTTCAAATCTCCTCAATACAGCAGCTAGAATGTGGCCCGTGGTGTGTGCAGGTAAAAATTGAGTGAAAGATGAAAAATGAGATTGTCAAGTTGGGAATAAAAGGTGCCTGATAGCTGACACTAAGCAGGAGGAAAGAGCTCTTGCCAATCATGGACGTGAAGAACATAACAGGAAGGAATGAAGGATAGGGGATCATTTACTTAGTTGATGGCCATCACTTGTTAGTTGGCCTATAAATCTAACCTGTCATATGAAATGGATATGACACAGACGGTGTGGATGTAGTAAATGCAAAGTTTGCCTTTAGACTACAAAAAGAGAGAATGCCTTTCCACAATATCTAGGCTTGGTTGTAAGGAAACTAGGACTATAAGCACTAGAAAGATAGAATATTCTTCGTATAAAAATACTTCTCTACTTAAACAAAACAAAGAGAATGATTAGTCGTCAGTTGTTTAAAATTTTATCATTGAATTTATGTCAAATTATTTTAGTTGATCTTACTCGTTCTTATTATAGCCACAAACCATAGCAATCCTAATTAGCCACCATCACCTCTACCTCCACTCCCCCAAGATGCCATCCCCACCCTGCTACTGGTGCTACCCCTACCGCTACCAGTAGCAACGGGTGTAGGGTCCTAGGAGAATCTCCCATGTCCCCGACCCTCGTTAGGCATCTTGAGGGGAGACGATGCCTATCCTTAATCTTAGAGGGTTCGATCAGCACGGATTCCTACGGGATTAAACAATTGATTAAATTACGTTTTAAAAAATAATGTGACTTTATCTTTTAATTTATTAGTATTTATGTTTTTTAAAATATAGCTTCAAAAATTATATTCAAACTTATAGATTCAGGTTTTAGTCCTAACATATAAGAAAAGAATATATTTACAAACAAAATAATATATTTATGATTTTTACCAGGTCCCATGGGGCCTTACAAGGGCCTACCCTATGAAAGAAACTGCCATCCCTATTTTCCACCACTAGATCCGTCATCTTAACCATCTACTGCTTTTCCAAGACCTAACGTGCTACTTATGATTGTCTCCTATCCCCTTAACACCTTTTGTCGCCCTCCTGCATACCCACAGCCAGTGGCGCCACCACCGCTTTGCCTCCTAATGCTAGTCCATCATCGCACTCCTCCCCCTATTGTTGGGGATTCTAGTAAACTCAAACCCTAATTTGGGTAAACTTAAATCTTAACCCCATTAGATTGTTGGACGAGTCGAATGCCTTGTCGCCGAAGTACCAATTGTGGTGCAAATCCAATTGTAAAGAATTTAACTATTTTTCTAAGATTTTCAGTTGAATATTATTTAACAATTCTGCTTAAATTATATAGTAATATTTTCTATCAAATAGAGTAACATTTAACCTTACAATTCTATCTATATACTTCTTTACAGAATAATTGTTAAACTATGTAGATTGAATAACTCTCCTCATTACTCTATAAAGGTAAATGAGTATCCTATAGTTAATTTAGCCAGATAATTAGGTTTTTAATCTTGTTTTACTATATATACATGATAGTGCTATTCTACTCATACATATACACGATAGTGCTATTCTACTCATGTGCGTTGTGCTACCTATTCTACGCACGAGCCGTATCGTTGTGATGCCATCGTATAGCTACGCGTGCTGTGCACAACGTACTGATTGCTAGCAATTTGGTAGTAAATCACAAATATATTTTGCTATAGAACAACATATGCAAATACTGTCGAATCAATTACTAGTTAATGCATAGGTCAACCCAATTAATTAATGCGTATTGTAGTTTGCATATGAATTAGTTTCTTCTTTATTTTAGTCGTATCTTTTTATTGGTAGCTCGGATTTGTAAATGGTTTTCAACAGCAGCTTACTAACGATGAGAGGAATAAAATGATATAAGTCTTGCTATTAAAAAATAATTTTGTTGACTGGTAAAATAAATTACTATTTTATAAAATTAAATTACAACATCTACGACTAGAAATTACTATCATACAGTATAATTGGAAAATATTACATACATCAGCCATTTGGCAGTAAAAATCCATGAAAACTATATATACAAGTTCTGAGAAATTCTCAAAAATTACCATACGTAGGGGATGTGAGTTTCTATACACCTGTAAAATTTGAATACCAAACTCAGTCGTATTTGAAAGATATGAAACATATCTTTCAAATAAGATTGATTTTGGTCTGCAAATTTTACAGGAATGTAGAATCTCACCTCTCCTAAATATAGTAATTTTTTGAAAAAATTTTAAAACTTGTACATGTAATTTTCATGAATTTTACACGATAATGGTCATTTACACAAGATATATTGCCTTTAATATCTAGAAAATAACATGTTACTTGCTATTATATAAGATGTTACTAAACCAAAATAAAGTGAACTATTAGAACAAGAATTTAGTTTTGTTTATCCGTCTTGTAGTAAAATATTATATGAACAACCATAAACGTTGCTGTAATAGATAATAAAATCAATTAAAAAATATTCGTAAAAATGTTAAGCGTAAGTAAATCCTACATAGATCAGTCATTTGGCAGTATACCACCTATATCATGTAAAGTCCATGAAAACCATATGTACAAGTTTAGAAAAATTCTCAAAAAATTACCATACAACTTTATAAAATTTGAAGACTAAATTTACTTGCATTTGAAAGATATGAAAAAGAATAAATTTACTATTCATCACTGATTAGCACTTGTTAATTTCATATCTTTTAAATGAGATTGATTTTGGTGTTCAAATTTTACAAGAATGTAGAATCTCACCTCCTCTAATTATGGTAATTTTTTGAGAAATTTTCAAAACTTGTACATATGGTTTTCATATATTTTACACGATAAAACTGATTTACACGGATGTAGTAACATCTTATGTAATAGTGAGTGATATATTATTTTCGAGATAGTAAATTTCAGTTTCGAGATTTGTGATTCAGTGCTAACATTACAGGTTCGGCCGAATAAAATTCTATATAACTAATTGAGGTCAAGAAGAGACAATGCGCATGCGTATGTACCATGATTCAATCGGAATCTTGAACAGCTAAAACAAATGCACGGTCCTAGCTAGTATGTCTCGAATAATTTGGCACCGACTAATCGCTGCTATATATAATTAAAAAAGTTACATCGTACTGTCAAAAGGTTCTGATTACAGTTTAGGGGTGAAATGGTACATACATTGATTCAGATTACAGAGTTGCATGTATTGCATGCTGTTTCTGTCGACAGTTTTTTTTTCCGCAAAACTTCTGATTACCACCACTCTTATATAGATAGTAAAATCTATTACTATCCTAATATAAAAGCTAGCTCCACTTCAGTTCATGTATGACACAACATTCATGTTTAGACATAGTCCCCTTGTCGAATTTGCAATCCAGTATTCAAGATAACTAGATACACAATGGGTCCGCGTGTTGTTACGGGCAGAAGGAACCGCCGAGACATGTAGGGATTTTAACAGTGAAAAGAAATATTTTTCAGAAACACCTTAGGAGAAAAAAAGGAAAACAAATTTTCATAATTTTTAAAACTGGTCAAATGCCATAATGTTTAAAAACCATGTTTTCGGGACCCTCCTAAGATTTTTTCAATAACTCGTAAATTTAGGAGCTCAACCAAATCAACGAAATTGCTTTGAATGTATTAGCACCATTGTCAGTATTTTTAATGATTAAAGGACCATTATAAAAAAGTTTCAAAAACTTACGATACGATCCAATAGTTCAATCATCATCGAAGTGCTTTCCTTTTTAAAAAACACTGTAGCCACTGCACTGTAGCTTCGCGAAAAAATGCCTGCAGTTCTTGCGATATCCTGGAATCGAACCCTCGATCAAGCGGCGCTGGCACCGGGCGCTCTAACAAAGTGAGCTACGGCGCTGCTCGTATAAGAGCATCTCCAACAGTTACTTAAAACTAATCTCAATACGTAATTTAGGGGCTGATCGAGAAAAAATGATCTCCAACCGTTCCTCATTCGACGTCCTCAATTTTTCGCACGCCCTAAACTCGCCCCCTCCATCCTCAATTTTCCGCGCCGACGCCGCGCTCCCAATCCCCGTTTCGCGCTCCTCCCCCGCCAAATCGCGTGCGCGCCATCCCAGGTCTTCCCCCACCCCATCATCTGCAGACGAGCTCCTCCCCCGCCATATCGCGTGCGCGCCATCCCAGGTCTTCCCCCACCCCATCATCTGCAGACCGAGGTCCTCCCCCGCCAAATCGCGTGACACGAGGCTCGGTGGAGCGGTGGCGGCGGAGGCTGCTCGGGCGTTCCAGCACTGCCTGGACCGGGCGGCGCTTCACACGGCGGGGCGGTGGGCGGGCAAGCTCGTGGCCGCGGCGGTGTAGGCGCTGCGGATCTACTACGTGAAGGGCTTCTACCTGCTGAACCTCATCGGATTCCTCACCCCCGTGGTCGACCCGGAGCTGCAGGTGGTCGACGCCGGCCCCGCGCTCCCCACCCGCGGCTCCAACGAGTTATAGTCCTTCATCCGCCGCCTCCCCGAGTTCAAGGTGTGGTATACGTTTAATTATGTGAAATTAATGTTTGATTTGTTAATTGGAGTTGCAATCTACACCAGGCAGCCACCGAAACACATTGAGTTATTCATGTTCATGTTCATATAAACAAGAGATATTCATGTTCCTCTGTATGTGGAAAAAGATGATATACCTTCACCCAGTATTGTTTTTTGTTGAATGATTGTGGACTTGTTATGTCATAGACAACAACTGCAGAAAATGTATGCAGAAGCATTATAAATGATTGCAAAAAACATAAATCAAGTAAGCAGAAATTGTATGTGCAAGCACTAAAGATAAAAAATTAACCAAAGATACCCATCTGTTAGAACAACCATGACAGATCTGTAGCCCTGGTTATGCTATGTTTGATTCCGTATGTGTGGTCAGATGAAAATGGTCAGTTATCCTTATATTTGCTTGTAGAACTAGAACATGCTGGTCCTTGCGAAGAGTAATCCCATTTGTACTACTTTTACAGCTCGGAGGAAAAGTTACGTTCAATATTTTGTTACGGTTATAGTTCCATTAGTTCAATTTGGATAATTTGGCTAAGGAAAGCTGAGCTGGGAAAATGTGATTTGGATAAACAATTTTATTCATCCAAGTCGTGGTCCTTTGTAAATATTGCTAATTTTCTACATCATAAAGTTATGAACTTATTATTGTTGCTAGAGGTTGTGGGTCTTGGTTTTGATGCATTGATGCAAGTCAGAACTCAGAACTGAAACCAACATCTTTCAGTGCCATTTTGGCTATAGGCATACAGTTTCAAGCATGAGTTGAAGCTTTTAATTTTTATGTTCTCTTGAACCTAAACGGTTGTTTGAGAAATGAAGCATGTGACCCATAGTTAACACTTGGCTTTGTATTTGATAAATTACAGATAAGGTATAGCATTGGCTGCTAGATCTTTGAGAGAAGGCCTGCCAAGGTCCAGCCTCTGAGATGCAAAGAGCCTTCTGTTGAGATCTTTGTTTCTCTATTTTAGTTCAGTAGCTTGATACTTGTAAGGTATAGCAGGAATGTTATGTCACTGAATATTTGTAATCTAAAGATGCATGTTTCAGAATGCTTGTCCATTTATGCTTTATCTAATCATTCCCAATATCAATGAGTACTTGCACTATTTTCCTTCCATGCAAACATAGTAATCATCTGGTTTTTATTGTATTGGCTAGGTGGTATTGAAAATGGAAGGAGGATACTATAGTAATTTGTTGAGTGAGGACAATAATATCTTTTCTTTGGTGACTTGATAGCCGCTTTGAGCAAAGACCTTCTCCGTTGTTCCCTCATCAAGACCAAACCAAAAAAGGTCGAAAAATTTCAGTGAAGAGGAGGATGCATTGGTTGTGTCAGCATGGTTGAACATTAGTATGGATCCAGTGAACGGCACTAATCAGACTCGTGGTACTTTTTGGAAGAGGGTTTTTGATTACTACAACACCAACAAGAACTTTGCATCAGATCGGAGCCAGAGTTCAATATTGCATCGATGGGCATCTATTCAGGAAAACGTGAACAAGTTCTATGGATGTCTAACAAGGATTGAGGATAGAAGGCAAAGTGGGATTACTTTTCAAGACAAGGTAATTCTTATAAATTTTGGTTCTTACACACGTCATTGCTATGCATAGAAACTTGTAGTAACTAAGTTTACCTTCATTGACATGTGCAGCTTGTTCAAGCCTTGGCTTTGTTTAAAGCTGAAGACAAGGACCACAAATCATTCCAATACATGCATTGCTGGAATAGTTTGCGGAATCAACCAAAATGGCATGAGAAGCGCAAGCAGATGGAGGATATTAAAAAAGCCACCAATAAAAAATCAAAGGCAAACACGGATTCTAGTCCAGGAAGGTGCACCGCCATCGTTGTTGATAGTAGCACTGATCCTATCATTGAGAATACATGTCCTGCATCCGATGCCCCTAAGAGACCAATTGGTAAGAAGAAAGCCAAAGAAGCATTGCGGCGAGATGCAGGTGATTCTTACATGGAGGCTTGTGAGCTTTTTTGGGGGGAAAAAAAAGAGTCTGATGCAGAAAAAGAAAAGAAGAAAGAGGAAAGATTCAATCGATCGTATTTAACTAGAGAAAGAGAGACTTGACTAGATCAAATAAGGGTTGCAAATGAACAAGCGAGGGCTCTGGTGAACAAGCGAGGGTTGCAAATAAGGCAAAAATCTAGAGATAAAGGAGAATGAATTACAGCTGAAGAGAATGTTAGAGGAAGAGAGGATTATGACAATTGACATTACTTCAATGCCTGACCATCTGCAACAGTTCTACAAGAACCTACAAAATGAAATCATTGCTCGTCGTGTTTCTAAATAGCTTCGAGAGAGAGGTATTTGTTGCTGTCATCTCCACCCCTTATCTTCACAATACATGTCCACAAAGTTGGTTTCTGCATTGAGCGCCGCATTTTTATTTTTGGCAAACCACCGTGAATGCGGCAAACCGAAGATATCTGCTGTCTTCCGAGATGTCGTATGAAATTGTTGTCCTATGAGTTTGTGCATATTGATTATAGGACTGCTATTCACACCTTTTTGTGAGCTCATGCCTGGTGTGGAAGTCAGTGCTACGTTGTTGTTGTTGTTGTTCACACCTAATAAGGTTATTATTCTCTTTCAGGATGTTGGATTGTGGCTTGAAGAGATAAATCTTGGTAGCTACAGACAAGTGTTTGAAGAAAATGGTGTCAATGGAGAGTATCTAGAAAGCCTGTCAATGGAGTGTTTTGTTCCTACACATTTTGCTCTTTAGTTTTCATTTGATTGTATGATGTGCCATGCAGTCAATCAGAATGTTTTGTTTTCTCACCAATTCTATCTTTTTTTTAGCAAATATTGAACTGATCAAAATACAAGTCAATTGAAGTGCTAGAACTCCTTGCTTTTTACATTTTGAGCTCAAGCTTGTTGGTATTGGCTGTCCGTGATATGTAGACGCCAAGAAGTTGAGCTGAGTCTTCCGCAAAAAGTTTGCGCAGTGATCTGTTGCCAACTTGGCAGCAACAATTTTCTTGCTGTTCTGTAATTCTGTTGTCTTCATCATCAAATATATTATTTGTTGCGGCAAGTTTAATGATGTCAGTATATAAATTGATTCTTTTTTCTTTCGAGACTCGTACATACAACTGATTATCAGTATGTTGTCTGATTACGCGGGATAACATTGTTGAGCAAGCACTTTGGGAGTAACAGGGACAAGGATGCAAGGTGTGTTACGTCGTCTTGATCTTGAACGTGTTGCGGCGACAACGTCGATCCCGTCCGCTTCAACGTGTTGCGGCGACAACATCTACACCTTGAAGCTGCGTGGCTGCGTGCGTCGACGAAGTCTTGCGTCGATATATTCACTGCATGCCTATTGGACTCCGGCCCGAACACTAAAATTAAGTCCATGAAGCGATCGGAAAGGGCCCACGGTGGCCTAATAACTGCTTTTTTGGGATTCACTGTTTAGCTGTTGGAGGAAGGCAATTTTTATTGGGAAAAACACTTTTTGGGAAGGCCCTAATTACATGTTTTGGGAGTTAAGATTTTGAGAATTGTTGGAGATGCTCTAACGTGCGTGCTATTAGAGAAAAACGCGCGTGGCGGATTCACGTGAGCCCGTCCGTACTTCCCAACTAATATATAGTTTTATACTAGTTTAATGCCCATGCGTTGCTACAAAAAATAAAATTAATAACGAAACATAAAGGTCAAGCAATAAAAAAATAGTGCTACAAGATCAAACATCTATTTCTTCCGATTATGGAGGAGCGGGGATGCACCGGGAAAAGCATCTGGACTCGCAAATAGGGCGACTGTCGTGTTCGTGGAGAAGTCGGGAGGTGAGCATATCGTGAGGAACGGAACGAAAAACGGCTTAGGTTTTTTTTCCGTCGATCGTTTTTTTTTCATGGTTTAGCCGTGGGTTGGTGATAGAGAATGAACGTGTCACCACCAACTCCTAATTAGAAGTAGTAGAGATGATACAAGTCGATTTCCCCTATTTTAGGTGGTGCTGGACCATATTAGATCTTTGTACATATAACACATAAATTAAGTTTTGCAGCCAAAGGTTATTGCATAGGGGTAAATATGAACCATATGTACAAGTTTCAAAAAAAATTTCAAAAATTATTATAGTAGGAGATGTGAGTTTCTACAATCCTATAAAATTTAAAGACCAAACTCACTTGCACTAAATAGTGCTTTTTAATTTTATATCTTTCAAATGTTATTGAGTTTAGTATTCAAATTTTACAAGGTTGTAAAAACTCACCTCCCCTACGTATGGTAATTTTTTGAGAATTTTTTAAAACTGATATATATGATTTTTCATGTATTTTGTATGCCAAAGGTTGTATACCCGGGATATAATAATAACTTGTATAGTAGATAGTAATATATTATTTTTTAGATAGCAGGAAGTAATATATTGTGTAAACTATTTCTGTCATGTAAAATTATATATATATAAGCTTTCAAAAATTCTCAAAAAATATCATAAATAGAGAAGGTGAGATTCTACATCTCTGTAAATTTTGAAGACCAAAATCAATCTCATTCGAAAGATATGAAATTAACAAACGCTAATCAGTGATGAATAGTAAATTTGTTCTTTTTATTTCTTTCAAAAGCAAGTGATTTTGGTCATCAAATTTTACGATGTTGTAGAAGCTCACATCTCCTGCATGTGGAAATTTTTTAAGAATTTTTAAAACTTGTACATATGATTTTCACACACTTTACACGATAAAAGTGGTGTAGGACTACTGAATAGGCGCTTAACATTTTTACGAATGACATGTGGCATATGTGCGGTAGTAAAATCTTACAATACATTAAGTAATTTGATGTTTATTTGGTAACGAAATCTGATTCATGCGGTATTTATTGGCGAGACATATATTATTCTGTTCTTTTCATCGTCAGTAAGCTACTGATAAAAAATATTCTTGAATTGAAGTTATTAATAAAAAATTATGGCTAAAACAAAGAAAACAAGATTCATATACAAACTAGAAAACACATTTACTAGTTGATTTTGCTACGTGCTGACTGATTGAAAGGGGTTCAATTGCGTTAATTAATGCCACGCGCGGGTTCGATAGGACTATCTAGCGCTTAGAAGCTATTCTATACGCAGCTGTGGAATAGCATACATACATATAAACACACACATACACATACATATACATATGTATGTATGTATGTATGTATGTATGTATGTATGTATGTATGTATGCATTCTTCCCAAAATTGCATAAATAAGGTTTTAACCATTAATTAAGATAAACTATATTTCTTAAATTTTTATGTACATAGTCTGCACTAATTTCTCTTCTTAGCTCTGTTTGCGTTTAATTAGTTTCATTATACAATTTGTTTTAAATAATAAAATAGTATATTCTTATTTTTATGTTATTTTTATATGGGAATGATATCATGCACTATACCGTGTTACTTCGTTTGTCTCGCAATATAAGTCTATTTTTATAAAAAGGTTTGTCCCACAATATAAGTCTATTGAAGAGATTAAATGTGTAGTTATTACAATATTTCCACTTTATACCACTATTTTAATGATGAAAAAGTGGATAACTAGATTTAATGTCTTCTTGTTTTGTGTATATGATGTGCTTAAACTTATATTGTAGAACAGAAAAGTAGTGGTATTCCCTACAAGGTGTATACATCCAAATAGTTTCTTAAAAATCAAAAGAGAGATAATTTCACAAGAATGTTCTAGATTATCAAATTTAAAATTTATAAATCCTTAGAAATATCTAAGTACTTTAGGTATTTCCTTTTAATAAACTATATTATGTCAATTGTGATGAATTTAGTCTATTTATACAAGCAAATTATCTCATTTCTCGTATGTGGATATGGCATAAGGAAAAAGAAGTGTGTAATTGCTATATGTCAGTTTTTTTTAAAAAAAAGTAATTTGTAATAGAGTTGTGCTAAAATAGAGTGTATTATTTTTTAACTATAGGATGTTAGTTGAGTCGTCTAAATGTTTAGCGTGTTAATCCTTATAAGTTATATTTTAAATGGCACCATGAACTCTTCATGGTAAAAATAATAATTTGATGAAAAATATTTCTCATAAGAATTGTAAATCTAGATCAATGTAAATACACTTACTAATTGTCGAATGTTAGAATTTTTTTATTGTACATGTTCTAAAATGTCACTTAAAAAGAATGAAAAGAGTTTTTGCTACATTTAAAGATATTGTAATGTTTTATTTCGAACCCTATTAGTAAAGTTCTATGTCTGCCAGCAGATGGAGGTATTCAACGCTACCAAGCTATACAGAGAGCAAAGAAGTTAAAAGACGAAGACACCATACTAGTGTGTGCCCTGCTCCTATCCCTGGGAAGTGGTCCAAACAAAAGCCAAAAAGGTGAAATTTTTACCGCAAGGGAGCACAAAAGCGGGCAAAGATGGCAAGATCCCATTATCCTTTGCATCAATTTGCTCCAATTCTGCGTCGAGGAGCCCCAAACCACAATCCCATAATGCGGATAACATAGCTCGGTGATGAACCCGCATTGAAACCGCGTGCAAGGAAGGGGCCAAGGAAGAAAAAAAAAAACAAAAGCCATGTGCAACGCACGGAACTATCCAAGAATGGCGAGGCAACGAGGACGACGACGGCAATGGCATCAGCAGTGGCTTTCGATCGCCGGTAACTGTGGGCCCCTCATCGGCGCTGTAGGGAGGGCAGAGGTTCTTGAGCTTTTGTATTGTAGCGGAGGAGAGAAAGCGAGGGAGGTTGGTTGTGGATTAAAGGCAAGAGGGTGTTTAGAATAAAAATGATGGGAAATTTTCAAAAATACCCTCCATGTCATGTGTCGTGAGTGTGAATGCAGGTTGCTGTTTGATGATAATGTAATTTTCAAGGAAGATTTAGAAATTTGCCACTCCTCAATTTGGAAATTCGATGGCCCATACAAAAAATGCCACTCAGTGGCATTTTTTCTACATGCAAATGAATTTCCAAATTGAGGAGTGGCATATATCTAATTATTCCAATTTTCAAGTATAGTAGCGAGAACTTAGCTAAATAGTTCGAGCAATTGTGTCCATTTCAAACACTGTAGACAATGACCGTTGGGGAAGGCTGTCGATCCAAGTTGAGGCATGTTGGGAACATAGCAACGAAATTGTACTTGAAAGTTGGAATTACAGTAGAAATCGTTCGGAATTCCATCCGACGCATGATTTTTGATAGTGTTGAACATGAGCGGTAAACTAAACACCTACATAATCTCGATTTGACATAGCAACACTTTCCACCTTTCTTCTCTTATAATTCATATGTTTGAGACCCTTCCTTAGTGCTTGACATAGACCACAACATAAAATGTTGTGAATTTTTCATTGTTGTAGCCCTAAAAAAAGTTATTTTTTTAAGAATTAGTCTTTGTTAGATTTTTTTACAAATTTAGCCACCGGGCCTACAAAAGCCGTGCACGGGAACGCGAAATTTAGGTTTGCAATGGATGGGAAGCGTTGCAATTCCGTCAACGTGACACCTGGCATTGCAAATGTTCCATCTCAAATAAACGCAAAAAAATTAAAAAATGCAATGCATTCTCGCCAGGAGTGCCTCCGTCCCGTCCCGATCTAAATTTTCCTGCTCCGTTCAAAAAAATCCGTAAAATGAAAATTTCACACAAAAAAAGGAAAAAGAATGCATGCATTCATTGAAGATTATGTAGCAAAATGTGAATATGATGGGCTAGAGAATATGTTTGCAATCTAATATATAAATTGGACTAAACTAAATTTGCATGCTACATCCTGAGCTCATAAAATGCAAAAAAAAAAACATGTAGCAGATCAAGATACTACCTGTACTTAGCACACATTTTCTCTGGGTGGAGGGTGGTTTTGGAAAAACTAAATTATAATTTTATTAGATCTTATAAATACATTATAATAGACAAAAATCATACGGTGATTATTTCTAAAAAATAATTCTATGGGTAGTTCTAAAAAAATCACACGACGGCTAATTCAGAAAATCGCATATCTTACCACAAATATTTTGAGGACTCATATTCTGTAGACCATATTTTATCGAGGGACAAAATATAGCACAATATATTTAAGGACCCATATTTTGTGAGCTCAATTACCATCAATAATTCTACAGGACATCAGTAATATTTTTTATGAGCTATATTTTTAATATTACCGACGACTCACGGTAATATTTTTTTGCCGACCGTAAGTAAAATAAAAATATTGTCCACAAAAAATATTACTAACGGCCCACAGAATTATTGACAATAATTAGATCTGCATAATTATTAACGGTAAAATATTTGTGGTAGAACATGCAATTTTCATAACTAACCACCGTGTAATTTTTGTAGAACTACACGCAGAACTATTTTTTCTAGAATAGCCGTCGTACAATTTTCTATTATAATGTATTTATAAGACCTAATAAAATTATAATATATTTTCCCAAGAACTAGCTTCCACCGATAGCAAATAAAAAACCAAAACCAAAACCAAAAAACATGTGCTACAGTACATGCAGCGGTACTATAGCATGCATCACTTCAGTACCACTGCATGCTTTTTTTTTTTTGCATTTCGCAGTTTGGGCTTCGCTGCACTGCATTGCAGCGCTCGATACCTGGCATTGTAGTGCTCCGCATTTGCTGCAAACCTAAATTTCGCACTCCACATGCGCGGCTTTTGCGGACCAAGGGCCAAATTTATAAAAAAAATCCAACAAGGGCTAATTAAAAAAAACTTTTTTAGGTGCTACAACATCCAAAAGAATCAAATGTTGTGATAGGGAATTATGTGATAGCTCAGTAATTTAATACCGTTGTCATAATTATATAATAAATCATAAATTCAAATTTGTCTCATGCATGTTTTATACTAGGAATATTTTCGCGCGTGATACGTTGTTTTTTTCGCAGAAATAATTTTGTTTTTTTTCCGAAGGTATTTTTCTCTAAAATCGTCGAGAAAACGCCTGAAACGGTTGAAAGGATACAAACGCAATCACGCTTTTTTTTCATATTTATCTAGGGCCTTCTTACGAAGGATCCGCGATTACGCTAAATCGAAAGGTCCTTTTCGTAAAAAATAGCTGGAACGATCCAAACGTAATTACGCTCTTTTTTCAATTTTTCTGAACCAGAAGATCATTTTCGTAAAAAACTATGGAAAAAATATACACATCATTACATATTTTTTAAGAGACCTACATGTGAGGAAAAAAAACGAAGCCGGCTCTCCAGAGTTTAGTATAGGTATGATTAGTATATGCAAGGTTTCGCGTTGTTGATTAACCTCTCGTCACTTGTGATCGCACTAGTGCCTTTTTCTTTGACAAGGGTTGTTTTATAAAAGCGATAACACGTGGGTATGGAAAAAGGTAAAAAACACAACAATAAGATCAGAATATTTTACGGTGACTCAATCACAGTGGAAGAGTTGAAATAGCTCAAGGTAAATTGGTAGTGTCCCTGCGGATTTATCCATGATCTGTTCTTCTACAGGGGCCTCTAACTAACTTGGGAGCCCGAACCCGAATCCGAAAAAAGTGCCGTCTATCCGAACTCACTAAGCTTAACGGTACAGATTTGTGCCTATACCGAATTCGATAGATACTCGATACCTAATGAAAACCCATAGGTAGGCAAACAACAAACTGAAATAGGCATGAAAAAAAATCACATTACAAGAACATAATCTATGTTTGAGCTATCTAACAGTCGCTAGCCACTATTTCATGGCATCTCTTCATAATAGCCTCGTACTAAAGCTATAAAATAGTAAAATGCATGGTTTGCCAATAACGACATTTCCTAAATGTGAAAGTCCGATTTAGTATTGGATGTCTCCTTTCTAGTATCAGCTGCAGAATAACTTAAGTTAATTCTCCTAACAAAATCACATAATTAAACTGTGCTCAAGTAGTGTGCCATAACGTTTGTGCAGAAGAATAACCATTCAAGCTGTGTGAAGAATTACCCATTCCAGACATGTGAATATTGCTTCCAGCACCTAATAGGGTGCAAAGTGCGCAAGGTGAGTGTTTTGCAAGAATGCTCAGCAATATGACTTAAAGAGACATTTCATAGTGGATAGATCAATGGAGTGTAAAAAACAAGCAATTGATCTTTTTTCATGATATTAATCTGACAAGTTACACAAATAATACCTAAATCAGGAAATCCCCTTGGATTTCTAGCCTTTTTCTGAGATGAATAAGGAAGAGCAACCTGTTCTAGAGCGCTTTGATCTCGAATTGGATTTCGCAAGATCTACATGGAGAGAACAGTCCTTCTCATGGCCAAATATCATTCCCTACATCAAGAAATGACTTAAAGTGTATGCTTGCAATGCAGAAACAGTTAGGTTGGGGGTTGAGTAAAGCATTTGAGAAAGGAACACCAAAGTTTGGAAACCCTAGTGTGGAGCAATCAGAGTCGGAGGTAAGGAGAGAGGGGGGAAACCTGGGAGGATTTTCCAGAGGTGCGGATTTGGGAGGAGACGTAGCTGGGGAAGTCGCGGAAGAGGTTGAAGACCTCGCGGGGCTTGGCGTTGCCGGGGAGGCCGGCAATAAAGAGGGCGCGGAGCTCGTCGCATGGCAGTAGGGGCTCTGCGTGATCGAGGCAGAGCGAGATGAGGGGACCGAGCTGGCGTCGAGGGAGGCGGTGGCAGAGGGAGGTGAGCCTACGCTGAGGGAGATTGTGGCGAAGGGCGACCAAGGCAGAGGTAGGTGAGCCTACGCCAAGGGAGGTGGTGGCGGAGGCTGGGGCAGAGGGAGGCGAGGGAGGGGTGCAGTATGGCTGCTGGCCGGACGGGAGGGAGGAGGCGAGTGGATCGGGGGATTGCCGAATGCTAATTGCGGCTAGGGATCCCTAATTGTGGTGGGCAAGGGCGACAGGGTGAGTGAGGGACCCTCGTTGAGGGTTTTGTTTTTCACATATAAAAAGTAAGGCCCACATGTCATAAGATATCCATTGGGTGTATCCATAGGTACAATTTAGTAACCACACCTATCCTATAACCTTATCGGGTACTCAAACCCAAAAACTTATGGATCCAAAGTGCTATCCGTGCCCGCCCTTATCAGGTCGGGTACGCGTGGGTACCCGAACCCATGGGTAAAACTGTCATTCCTACCCGGAAGAGCTATCTTGTGTGTGCACATGGCCTATCCATTGGTGGGTTCTACCTTAATTCACACCAAGTAACCCAAGAGCCCGAAACGTCGTTCCATCAATCCCCTCCGTTCCCCTTATTCCTCTCAAACACACCTGTCCCCATCTAAGGTTTTAAATCTCATTTTCAGACGAAATATCGAAAGCGACCAAAATTTGATATCTTAAAATTTTAGGAAAATCTCAAACAAAATTCAAAATATGAAAGTTTTATCAAGAAAAATGAAATTTTGGCCGATATACCCGAAATCTTGGCGAGATTTTGGTGTATTTCCATAGGCCAAAAAAAGGTCAAACAATGATGAAATATTTTGAATTTCTTTGAAGGGTCCTGACATATTGATGATGTTTTCATAAAAATTTCAAATGATTATGAAGTCTCTGGAATTTTTGAAAATTTAAAAATTGCTACTGTCTCGATAAAACGCTGACTAGCAAATTTGAACCGAATGAAAAATGGAACAAGACACGTTAAAAAATTTTGAAATTTTTTGTGCATGATTATAACATATCACTAATCTTTCCATTAAATTTCCAGATGATGATGAAGCTCGAGGGATTTTTAAAAATTTGGACAGTGGTGATATCCGAATGGAAAATACTTGAAACCACGTTAGAAAACTTTAAAATTTTGTTTGAATGGTTGTGATGCATCATTAATCTTTTCATAAATTTTTAAATGATTATGAATCTATGAAGTTAGAAATTTCAGTAGCATTTCAACTATTATTCGGATTTTCAGGGTCACAATTGGAAACAATCAATGTATATTTGCATTTCAATTAATAGGCATGAAATAAAATTAATACATATGAAAATTTATCACATATCCACCACAAATAATACTATGCAGGAGCACATAAGAACTACATGTGAGGTTGTGAAAGCACGGATGACGTCAAAATGCAACGATCAGCCGGAAGTCCCGAACCACTTGCAAGAGCTATAATTGAAGAATGAGTATACAATATGAACATGTATTGCAAGAAGATGCATAATTAAAGGAGTGAGATTATGCAAAGCACGAACAACAATGTGTTTACTTACCTACGAGTAGTAGTACGACTGTGGTGCAAACTCGACCTCTTGGTTATCGACAATGACCTCGTAATACCTACTCTCATGCAGTTACTTGTTTTCTTTCCTGGTCATGCCCCATGGTAGGTAGACATATTTCCAATATTCATAATGAGCCATCCAACTGGTATAATTCTAACTGGTGAAGGTACCTGACATATATGCCTCATGCGTATGGATTGATGTATGGATTGGTGTAGTCAAACGTCCAAGGGATGCTCGATTAGTCATAACTTTGCTTGTAACCGTATCCATCCTGATCCCATCCATAGGGCATCGAACCGTATGCACTATGCTCAGTTGGGAAGCCCAAATAGCTAGAAGGTTGGCTGCTACACCATGAACATGCGTCATCCTGGGGTTGTCCTTCCTGTCGCCTACCCCCACCACTCGATAGCCCTTCCCCATATTGCGGGTCTGCCTATATGAGCCCCTCTTCGGGGCACTAACCCCTGTTGCAATCCTCCCGGTGATTGTGGTTGTGAACGGGGCCGGAGGGGGTAGTGAACAGCGTTTGTCCTATCATCGCCGGGAGAGTCTGTCACTATCGCTGAGCTACTACTAAGGTATTGCATATTATAAGGAGATGTATCTGTATCATCATGCCACCAATATCAGGCTCATCATCACTTCGAGCCTTTCCTTTTCCCTTAGCATGCTGGCTGCCCGATACCTTTGCCAACCCATATGATCTACCATCACGAAAACATGCGGGAGGTGGAAACAAGATGCCAATCATAATGATGATACGTCACAACAGTATGATCAAATACACTATATAAATGATAGCCATCATACATATTACTTGTGCATACATGCATACATCTCTCACAACACTTGTGGATACATCTCTAACAATACTTAGGTCATCACAACAAACAAAACATTATAGATCATTTGATAGCAAGTAGAACTTGTCCTATCATTGTTGAAACTTGAAAGTCACAACTATAGTATTCTTTGATTTCAAGCCAACAAAAAAAGGTGGCAGCAGCTATAATCCTTTGATTTTAGCTATCATTCTTTGATTTCAGCTATCATTCTTTGATTTTAGCTATCATTTTTGAAAGTCAAAACCACTACACTAAGCTAAGAACTAAATGAACTAAAAGGTGGCAGCAGACAATGAATTAGTACAAAAAACCACTTCAAATCTGGCCATATCTGGGAGCTAAAAAGCTCATTTTGTCTAAAAATGGTGAAATATCAGGTCTAATCACTGATATTTCGGTCCAAAAACAAAAAAAAATTCATTGTGCTAGAAGCCGAGATTTCGGCTAATCCCACCTAAGATTTCGCTAAATCAAGCCAAGATTTTGCTAAACCTACCCAATATTACCTGTTTTTTGGCTAGAGAAGACTGGATCCTCGCCGAAGATGGCGGATTCACCCCGCTGCCAAGTGGAAAGAAGCCTGAGCTGAGTTTACAGACTCGTGAGGAAAAGCGATCAGCTCCTTTTGTTAGATCTGAGGCCGAGGCTACAAAAATTTTAAAGCCTCCAGCGTAGTAGGCAACACAGCTCGACTCAGATGGTTTAAGCCGGGACAGATAAGGCTCTGAGCCCTTTTCAGGGCGTGGGTTCTCGAATCCCACACCCAACAACAAAATTTCAAATTTTTCACCTTTTTCCACATCTATTCCTCGTAGATGGTGTAGCAATGCTCCAGAAAAAATTTGAACTCAAACCCAGCCTGAACTCATTGCAATCTGGTCAAAAAAGTGTTAAAACCGCCCTGAACGAACGTGATCTCGGTTGGATTGCCCAAAATCTCTCAGAGATTTTTGAAAACACTTTAGCAATTTGAATTTTTCTAATCTGGATGGGATTTTAAAAACCATCCAAGTCCAAAATCTGAGATCTCGGCGAGATCTCGCGAAATTTTGTTGAGATTTTAATCCTTGTCCCCATCGCTATCACGCTAACATACTTCGTCCTCGTTGCCACATGTAGCCATTCGTCTGCTTGCCGCTGTCGCAAATAGGCCTGACGAGGCTCAAGAATTCCCACCGCCCCAGTTGCTCAACGGTACAGCCACCGGCATGGGACGTGCGTGCCTTCGCACTCATCATGGGGGAAGGAGATGAGGCCATGGCGGCGGTGGGGGATTGAAATTTATCCCAATTTGTTTAGGTGGTTTAGATGCAAGATGAAAGTTGAAAATTTGTTCAATTTTTGAGAAAAAAGTTTTGGGATTTTGTAGTTGAAATCTCTCGGTCCAAGTTTTTTCCTATGAAAATTCCAATTTTTTAGTTGAAACCGTTCGGACCGAACTTGAAAGTTGCAATTTTTGGGGGTGTGGTGGTGTGGGGTTGCCCTTTGGCTGAGCACAGCTCTCCAAACGGTGCTGCTGTGGGGTGAAGCCACAGTCGAGCACCCGTCAAAGCCGCAGCATGTGGGGAGGTGCTTTTGGTTGTGGCTTCGCCTCCTCGCCTCACTCGCTCTGCCTCTCTCCCCGCTTGCGCTACCGCCTCATCATCTGCCTCAGCCATCAGTCGACCTCCGCCCCGATAGAGCCCCCCCTTGCCTCGCCATCTCCGCCGGTTCAACCTCTGCCCCGCCTCGCCATCTCCGTTGGCCCTGCCTCGCAATCTCTGCCGTCGGTCGAACTAACCTCCGCCCTGACTGAACTCCGCCCCGACCCCCGCCGCCTCTCCTCTTCGCCTCCACATCACCTTTCCACTTGGCCACCGCTGTGTTTGGCTCGGTTGCTACCTCTCACTCGGTTGTCCCTTAAAAACTATAGCCGCTAGTTACAGTTATTTTACAGCCTAACAAACCTAAAGCTGGTCCTCTCAAACAGGCCTTTTGTTTGAAAGACGAAAGCTGAGAGTTGAAAGGTGGAAGCTGAGGAGTAAAGGGGTGGAGGCTTCCGACACTCGCCGCTCGTCGGAACGCGGCCACGCCAGTGCTGTCGGAAAGTCGTACGAGTGCAATAGCCGTATCTACATGCTATCGTAGACCAAAACCAGATGGGAGGTTGTTCTATGGGAAGAGACGAGGGGTATAGTACATGTACATCACACACGAGCATCTTTTGCTGCCGTTTTACTCCTGCAGGCTTGCGGACCTGCGTTACAGGGGCAGAATTACCTGCCCTTTTCGTCTGTGTCGACTGCCACTGGGATTTTACTGTCTTTCTACCTTGCGGCCATGGCAGGAGGCAGAGCCATCTTTTTTACAGTGTGCCCCACTGGGAGCGATTACCTTTTGGTCCCTCTCTGCACGAGATGGCAGAAACAAAATTCATGAGCTTTGGAAGACAAATGGGGGGCCATTATTGCCTGCCTACACTTCAGCTGCTGGACAGCATGGCTGCGTACACTACACGGTATACGAATACGACTATACAAATACATGTAGGCTGTGGGGCATGGTTGATGCTAGGTTAACTGGTCCTGCACCTTGCTGGCCACTGCTCTTAGCCCGATCCTTGGTTTTTTGAGGGCCTGGCTTGTACTATCCCTACTTGACCTAGCCCAATGCAATGCTTAGGAATCAGGTCTAATTGCTTTTTTATTTTTATTTTTTTCCCCTCTTGAGATCGCTCATGCCAAATTGTCAAGTCGGCAAACATATATGCAATGGGAGCTTCAGGTTTTAATCGTTGGGTCCTGAAACTACAGGCGAAAATGCATAAAAGTTCGCATCTTCGCACGCTGGGCAAAGCGGCGAAGGTCAGGAACCGCAGTACACGGCTTCACTGCTTCGCTAGTAGCAATAAAGAGATATAATTGTAGATGACATGATTGGAAATGAAATCATACGAGAAGGGCTGAGTGTGTTCTTACAATCCAACCAACCAACTGGCAGCAAAAAGGGCAATGAAGATCGATTAGACACGCCGCCTGGCGCCTGCTTTGCATAATGGCATGGACCTAGCTCTTACTACACTGCTTTGCATAATGGCACGGACCTAGCTCTTACTACATGTCTACGGCACTGGGCACTCCTCAGTAACATGTACAAGATCACTGAAACTACAACAGTTACTTCCCAAAGAACCGAGGCCAATAATGTTTGCTACGTCGGCACAGCGGCATGAAACGATCATCAACTAGCACCAAGCACATACACACTAGCATAAGGACCGAATTCGTTTGCCTTTTCGCTTCTTCTGGAATCCGATGCAATTCGGGCAATACCACTTCCCCTTCGGCTGCTCTTTCAAGCCCACGCATCCAAAGTGAAACCACTCGATCTTGCACTGCAAAACAAACACCAACATGCTCAAAAGCCAAGCACCGACAGAGGCGCTGAAGTAGAACGGGTGAAGAAGATGTTGCATACGTCGGGATTGTCGCACGCGACCATCTCACCGTAGCTGACTTGGTTGCAGAGGCAATATGTCGGTTCATTAGGATCGACAGGCAATTCTAAATCCATAGCTGGTTGTTCGGTGGGTACCTTAGCCCTGCAAATGAGAGTTGGTCTGTTACAGTGCGAAAATATCACTGGTTTATTACTTAATCTTATTATGATACAAAACATACTTCTTTCTGCCTCTGCCCTTTTCACCAGATCTTCCCCTTTTTGGAGTAGCATCAGCAGTTGAGGTTCTGGCACTAGCAGTTGCAGGAGCAGCAACAGATGTACCAGCAGCAGAAGCAGCAGCTGCCGCCGCCTCCTTTTCTGTTGACCAAAACATGTGGTATAAGTACAAGTTAACAGTAAGAAAAAACTTATAGCTCAAGATGAAAAAAAAATGACACGGAATTCAAAAAAGCAATTGCAGCGTTAAGTCATGTGCACCTCCGTACCTTGTCGAAGTTCTTCAAGCTTCCTCATAAATTGATCGAGCTGTTGGATATGAGCATCAACCTATACCACATATCTTTAATCAGCACAATCAAAATCCCGCATATTCACAATTTAGGAGCATTGTGACGATGTCCTAGCAAGACAGAAACTACTAATGCAAATTTCTTGACAAATCTAATTAAAATGGTGCGTGCTGTTACTTGGAACCTAAAGCATTATTGCAGCTAATATGGCAAATATGTTATACTTGGATGAAAAGAAAGGTAATAGCATAGATAGATAAGGAACAAAAAATGAAATGCCTTTGTTTCTGGTTGGGTGGAGAAAAACTTTAACACCATAAATTGATATATTCCTTTTCAGAAATGAAGATAATGAGAAAACAAATGAGAACCATTCATAACGATTTTATTCTAGTTACCCTTTCTTTCACACGGAACTGAAAGAGGAGTAAATCATTCATGCCCTCTACCTTTCCCCCTTCAAAATAGAGAATAAGCATGATGTGCTCATGGTACAACTGAGTTTTCTGCACGTAATTATGTAACTGGGAGACTTTTTTACCAGGTCATAAGTTTGAGTGGCTAGAGCCACCTTCTCATCAGCAATTCTAACACAATGTTTCTGCTCCTCAATTGCTTCATCAGAAAATTTAAGTTTTGCTGGCTCATACGTAATACTTCCAGATTCAAGTCCATGCTTAGTGTCCTCTATTTCTTGCTGACAGCGCTGCTCATTTTCCAGTTGCACACCTAATCAGAAGCACAGAAAGGAGCTTGTTTTCAGGGAAAAAAGCAGAATAGCTTTAATTTAACAAAGATTGCAGGTCCTGTACAGAAAAATAAAGTTGGTTCACATTCGCTCATTGCCACAGCATAAATAGCTAGCTTAGTACTAGCACTTTAGTCTGGACAATATTTTGTATTCGACTTATCAATGTATCATATACAAAAGTTTATTTGCCGATTATTGTAAATTGACATGCGTTGCCACAGCCCAGATAACAATCGATATTCATCAAGTTTAAGGAAGTGAATCTTGAACAATAATCAGATAAGATGATATGCAACTAACAAGCGGTTCAAGTATTAAATGTTGTCAATTGCAGAATTATCTGCAATCCTGCAAGTAAAATACTGCCTAATATTTGCTGCAGGGCTCTATTTGTTTGAAAGGAAATATTGTGCAACGGTAATCCGAAAGAAAGTAGCACACTGGGCTTTCTTCCAACAAATGAAAAATTATAATCAAAATGAATTAACATTTGCATGCTTAAGTATTAGACATAATATGCATCTTGTAATTGCACTAAACCTTTATCGTGCTTAGACATAGTTTGCTATGTACATTTTAAGAGAACATGAAGAGTGTGAGTCAGTTTGGGGTGGCACAAAACAACAAGGCATTAAAAACTCTGCATACCTTGCAAGCTTTTATCTAGCTCTCGCATTAATGAATAGTTCCTGTGCAGCAGAGCTGGCAATGCTTCAACACCTGAGAGTAATCAAATATGGTAAACTACGAAATGCATGTATTGATGTATGAAAAAGCACCTAGGTTATAAAGTTACTATCTGAAGAGATAAGATGAATCTGAAAACAAAACATTGATTTGAAGAATTAATGCAATAAGGCTACCATTTTGTAATGTTTTCACTTGCAAAGTAAAAAAAAAAATCTCCGGCACTCCAACCATTACTTCTAAATTTCTAAGTGCTATGAAAGTATCAAAAGAATAATACAATCGAAAACTAGTATAAAGGTCGCATTGTACTCAAAAAAAAAGTAGGCTACTTACTATTACTTGATCAAAAGTAGCAAATTTATATTTATCATCTACATTGCTATCCAGGCATTGCATACCACCATCAACAAGGAAGTAATGGACATGGGTGTTTTGAGCTTATTCAACATAGTACTGCAAAATAAAATAATTGTTCATAAAGGCGTGCACAGCAATTTCCATGAAGAAAATTTAATGATGATTGTACTAGATGTTCAATTACAAGACATCATTGATGCTTCTAACAAGAAAAAGGCAGTCCATTTGAAATTGCATAATCACTATGTTGCAGATAGCTTAGTCTTAGGCCGGCTCATTTAGCACGTCACAAGTACTGCAATTGCAACGACATCTAAGATTTATCATGTAACCCCCTAAAGAGGGGCGATATCCTGTACAATCACCCATATGTGTGTAAACATGCAATCAAACGATCTGAAGCATCCAATCTATATCCAACACTGGCTGATGATAGAGGGTGTTTAGCAAATTTCAAGGGCAGGGAGAGAAGAGATGGAGGGTGAGGTGGAAGGGTTTAAACGTAAAAACAGCACCCAGCGTTGGATATAGATTGGGTGCTCCACATCGCTTGATTGCATGCTTGCACATATGGGTGATTGCACAAATATTTCTCCCCCTAAAGAACCCAAGAAACGCACTTTTTCTAGGAACAAATCGTTGAGGAGCCAGGGATGCCTAATCAACAACATATCCAGAAATCTTGCACTAACTCACGCGTAAACGCATTAAAGGAAAGTAAGCAAAGCGGTGGCCATGGTGGGCTCGCGAGGCCCTAGAGACGAGGGTTAGTGGCAGAGGAAGAACACTCACTGGCTTGGAAGTCCTCGAGGAACCCCATGGCGTCGGAGACGGGTTGTTGCTGCCCTGACAACTACACCGGAGAAATCAAGATGCGATGGGGATGGAGGGGAGGGGAGCGCGTGGGCGACCGGAGAAGGAGCCTCGCCGGCCGGCACGGCAGGTGGAGCTGCAGTTCCGAGATCCCCTTATGCTGATAAGCCCTCCAAAACAACGGTAATTGCAGTTTTCGCGTGGGGTGTCTTTCTCGGCAAGACCACGTAGACCATGGTTCGACGCCCACGTGGCCCAGAAGCCCGGTTTGACGCTTACGTGGGCCGTGATTTCCAGCCCATAAGACGGCTCACGAACGAATGCGAAACCCTCGCCACATCTCACATCTGGGTTACATTTTTACCCAAGGCACGGACAAAAATATAAGCAAAGTACTATATATAAACACAATTTATCTTATGAATAGGTCTGACATTAAGCAAATTTTAGACCAATATATTACATATGGTTATATATAGTACTATATGTGCAGTGTTCAATTTTAGACGGTGTTACATCTCACTCTTCCAAACCCCACCGCCTGCCTCCCTCCTGCCTCCTCCCATTTCTTTCGTCCTCCCTCAACCTCCTCACTCCCAAACCCATCTGATAGTTTGAAGCCTTTCTCTCTTGCCATGTACCGCGTGGTTGCTAGCCTCGCCTCCAAGGCCTGGTGAGTTAGCTTATTCATACAGTGTGGTGTAAGATTTGTGTAACCGAGTCACTGAGATTTGTGTTTTGCTTGGCACAGGCAACCTAGGAGCAACGCTCACCACTTGAGAAGATTTTCATGGGAATCATATGTGTGCTACCATGGTAATTGTTTAGTTCTAACTTTGTGATTTGGAGTGTCCTAGTTCTGCATCGATCGCTGATCGGAAGTTTTAATCTGATGGATTAGGCGTTCTAAGTTCGGAGCAATATGTGTGATTTCGATGTAGTTTTTGTTTTAACACTATGTGCTATGTGCTTGGGTTCTTTGTGTGTGATGCTGCGCAAGTTGGGAGCAGGAACTATGCTGCCAAGACATCAAGTTTGGCGTCGAGGCTCGAGCCTTGATGCTAAGGGTCGAGGCTTGGCCTTGAGCTGAGGGGTATTGAGGAGCTGGCTGATGCGGTCAAAGTGACAATGGGTCCTAAGGTATAACTATCTTCATGGATATGCACATGACAAGTTCATAATTTGAGAGTCTATTGTTATGAAAATTTTAGAACTTGCAAATTCAATTTGAGGTGAGATGTATAGTTCTCTTTTATAACCGCGATGCATGCACACCACATTGCTATCAAATGTATTAGAACAAGAGGAAATGACCACTCTCCCTAGATGATGGAGTAGGAGAAGGTGAAGATGTGAGTGTGATAGCAACTGGCAAGAAATCCCAAGCCTCTATTATGCTGCCAAGTTCTAGGATAGCTACCAAAAGAAACAATCTACTTTTCAATTTAAGTTTCCAACACTAAAGAAGACAAAAAAGATCAAGTCCATTAGTACTATGCTCCAACTAACCCCCTAGTGGTTGTAGAGCAAAAAACATTCCAAGGGGCTGCTCAAACTAGCATTAAATCTTACATGAGGACCAAGAAAGAAAGGCATATTGTCAACCTAGAGATAGCTAAGTTTTTCTATGAGTGTTGCATACCATTTAATGCCACAAACTCAACGCAATTTGAGATTTCTATAGAGGTCGTTGCATAGTATGGTTATGGGTACAAGCCTCCTAATTACCACAAGCTTAGGGAGCCATTGCTTGAGGAGATTGTTAAGAAGATAGATAATTCAATGGTGAAGCGCAGAGATACGTGGAAGCAATATGATTGCACACTTATATCAAATGGATGGTCGGATAGAAGGGGACACCACTTATTAACTTGTCAACAATCCAGAGGGGACTTTCTTCTTAGAGTCTGTTAATACATCAAGTGAAGTACATGATGCAATGATGCTTACCGACTTGCTAGAGAAGAGAATTGAGAACATTGAAAAATACAAAGTTGTTCAAGTTGTCACTAATAATGGTGCTAACTATAAGGCAGTAGGCAAGCTTCTAATGGAAAGGATTCCTACGCTGTTTTGGACCATTTGAGTTATACATTGCTTGGACCTTATGTTGAAAGATGTAGGGAAGTTGAAGAAATTTAATAAGCCTATTGCACATGCCTGATATGTCACAACACTCGTTTACGGGCATAGGAGATTACTTAGTGCAATGAGGGAGAAGACAAGTGTAATGGATCCTGTGAGACCCACAACACAATGTTCCTTACTTTGCAGAGTTTGCACAAGCACAAATATGTGTTGAAATTTTTTTTATCAGTGACAATTGGACTATGTGTTGTGCTAAGGGTGGTTGATGATGATGAGAAGCCCACCATACTGGAGGTTGTAGCATTCATGGCTCAAGTAAAGGAAAAGATCAAGACAACCTTCTCTACCCAAAACAAGAAAATTCTGCTCAAAAGTATTATGAAAATTGTTGACCAACATTAGGTAAACAAAATGGACATCCCATTATATAGAGATGCTCTATATTTGAACCCGAGGAAATTATTACCCATCCAAAAGAAGAATGATGATGCATATGTTGGGAGCTAAGGGGTTGTTTCACTCACATGCTTGTAAAAATGGTAGAAGATGCTGACCTTCGAAACAAGATCGATAGGCAAGTCATTCTCTATGAGAACTAACACGAAGATGTTTTTTCAAATAAAATGATAAGCCAAAATATAGATTCATGGAGTCCTAGTAAGTGTTTCTAATTTCAGCATGTTAATTTCATTCCTAAATCCTAATTTCCGCATGTTAATTTCATTCCTAAATCTCATTATATGCAATTTTAGTTGATTGGTGGCGTGCTTATGATGGCCGAGCCATTGAGTTATAAAGGTTTGCAAAGCGTATCGATAGTCTTTGTGCTTCATCATTCGGTTGTGAGTGAAATTGGAGTACCTTTGATTTTGTAAGTCAAGTTGATGAAGTGTTTAATTTTAACTCCTCATTTTATAGCTGTTTTGTGTTTATTTATTTCAATTTTAGCAAGCTATTTATTCATTTTGTTTGCTTTCCTTACCATTTGTAGATCCATACCAAGAAAAGAAATCAGTTAAAGCATAAAAAAATGAATGATTTAGTCTATGTTGCATACAACCAAAAGATGACAAGTAGGTTTTAAAAGCGGTGTGAGGAAGGAGATAAAAGTTATAACCCTTTAGTTATAGAAAAGTTTGATTAGGACAATAAATGGATTGACCCATTGGTTAAACCACCTCAAGGTGGTAATGGTTATGACCTTATATGGGACCATGTTGATGAAGTCATTGGTGCATATGCGAGCTTCAATGTCGGAATGTTTCTAGGAGAAGTAACAACGAAACTATGACCTACACTTGGTGTGCAAGATCTACATAAAGGGTGGTTGAAGAAGAGCCACAATTTGATTCGAGCAATGAAGAGGAGGAAGATGAAGAAGAGATTGTGCTTGATGATGGCAAAGATGATGAAGAGATCATGCTTAATGATGACGATGCAGATGATTATGGCAAAGTTCCAACTGATACTATCGAAGATGGTGCTACTAACAATTTAAATGATTTTGACATGGATGCCTTTTGAAAGATGAGAGAGTTGAACTTATGTTATTTTCTAGACTTATGTTATGCCATTAGGCATTAGACTAGTTTGTGGAACATGGACTTATATTGGTTATCGCTCATTGTTCATGTAATCATATATTTAATTATCAACTCTTTACTTCATTGTTGTCCTATTTTCATGTAGTTTGTTGCTTGGGAGAAAAAGAGAGAGGAGATTATCAACAAGGCATGTCACTAAATCATATTTACTCAATTAATTGGAAATCTGGAATATAAACTATTGTAACATTTTGTAACAAGTTACATGGTTGAGCTTGCAAGAGGATGCGTACTACATGGGAGAAGATAAATTGGAAGGAGGGTGGGTGCTACATGGTTTCAAAAAAGGTATGACCTACAAAATTATGTTTCTAAATTAGGTTAGGATATGTAAACTGGTCTCCCAAGTCCCAACCTAGGTGAATATTGTGATATGGTAAAGGCTATTATCATTGACCCACTTACCGTGAGCACGGCTACTCAAGTAGTTTTAAAGACTCTGCAGAGCTGGTACACTTTACCCACACGACATGATCAACCCTTTGCGCCAAGCTATTGACACACTTCCTTTGGTGTGCCGGCAGGGAGATCATGACAAGGCCTTTACAATGCATATACCGCTACCGACTTCACCCGCTAAGGTTTCACCGCTGGTAGGGCTACCTCCGCCCAGTCCAGAAGCCCCCTTTTGCGCCTTGCAAGTGCCGTCCCGACAAACCCGCATGACCCAATCGGGCGAAGTCAAATAACGATACATGCAAATTACTTAGCAGTCGTACCCATATAGACATGTGGTTGTACTTGTATAGCATGGCCCATGGTAACACACGACCGGTCCTTAATTGACTAGGGCGACAATCACATTCCAAAATTTTGTGCATCCCGCACCTCCATTCAACCAATCCGCCTTGCCTAAATCATTTTTCACTTTTAATTTCAAATTAACAAGCAACACCAATTGCCATAATTTCCACAATTCATTTTGAATCAAGAATGAAATCATTTCCATAATGGTAAGGTACCGAGCGTGATTAAGCATGGCTAAGCATTTTCACCGCTCCCATAATAAAATGTTTATCATTAAGTACAGTAATTAGTTTTCCTAGGGTGTCAATGGTTATCAACATGAATATCAATGTGGGTATAACAATTTGGCATTTATCTAAGCATTTAAAATGTCATTAAAATGCGATCGTAAATTAAATAGCATGCAATAATTTAAAACAAAATAACATTTCATAAAATTGGGTTCAACATGGTCAAGGAGACTTGCCTTCACTCTCGCTTGCATTGCTGCAACCTCTGCACGGACTCCTCACGCCAACCGATCGTCGTCTACACGCCAAACGCAGCAAATCGAGGCGAAACAATAAATAAACAGAAATAAATAAAATTCAAAAATTCACAAAATGACACCAACAGATAGATCTTGATTTTAGATGAATTTAGAAATTTGAATCGTTCAAATCGGAGTTCGAACGGAGGAGAACGCCTTCCAAGTTTAAATGGAGAGAAAATCAGAAAATACAATAGAGGTGACACGTGGCGAATTGGTTGAATTTCGGATTTATCGAATCATCGGATCAGAACAATACAATGAAGGGCATGATCATAGACATGTGGCGAGTCATAGACTGGCGTTGGCGACATGTGAACTTTCGGATTAGCATATCGAAATAATCGTGGCGTTGACCGACATGGGGCCCCATGCGTCATACTCGGCTCACGGTGAACTCGGCTCATCGTGGCGTGGGTGACATAGTGACTTGGTGGCGTGGCGGCGCGGCGATGATAGGGCGGTGACATGGCAAACCACGGCTAGCATGTGCCGACGTGGCGTTGACACGCAGACACACATGGCAACACGTGGCGCACTGCGGACGGATGTAGCGACGCTGCGGGCGCAGACGTGGCAAGACGTGGATCTAGGGCACACGATGGCGAGGATGTGGCGGCATATGGCATCTCGTGGCTTACGTGGGCATTAGGGCGTGTGGCGGGCGTGGCATGACTTGGCGTACATGGTAACAACGAGGCGACTAGGGCCTATGTGGCGCAAGTGGCGCACGCTGCGGCTCGCACGTGGCGGACACGCAAGTTATAGCAATGAGATGGCCAACCCGTGGCGGGCAGGGTGTGGAATAGGGGCGATGTGGCGAACGTGGCGCGCGACGCGGTAACGATATGGCGCCACGCGACGGCGATATGGGCGTGATGTGGCGGCTACTCGAAACAGCAAATCAAATGGTCGGCTCGGGGCTTACCAACACAATGTGGCGGCGAAGATCTGAACCGTTAGGAGTAGATCAGACGGTCACGCGTGCGTGAGGAAAACCGACGATGAAACGGCGGCGGGTCACACCGGACGTGAGGAAGACGCAACCGATCCGACGCCAGACGCGACGAGAATCTCTCGGATCTAAGCGAAAAGAGAAAGCATGACGCGAGAACTCAAGATGTAAACAGTGCACGGAGACTCACCGGAGAGGGAGAGAGAGACGGCGGAAGCTTTGCGCACGAAGGAAGAACTCCGGCGAGGTTGCACCGCCTCCAGACGGCGTCTCCTGGAGAGAGAGAGGGGAAAATGTGCGGCGCGGAGAGGAGAACCTCGGGGAGGGGTTAGCGGCGGCTTAAATAGCCTAGGGTTGCGGGAAAAGCACGGAAAGCAAGGGCGGCACGCACGGCACTAGGTCTCAGGCGGCGGCGCAAACTCGGGCGACGTGGCGAGCTGGTGAGCGTCAGATCGGGATCCAACGACGGGAAATCAAGGGCCTTAGGGTTTGGGCGGCGGAAACTCTCGGGTGGGCGAAGCCGATGTGGTAGAGCGAATTGAACAGGACTTGACCCAAAAGCATTTAAAGGATTTAGGAGTTAAGAAAATCGAAAAAATCCGAATAGACTTCAATAAATCCAAATAAATAACAAATAAATCCTAAAAATTCCTAAAAATACGTAAAAATCAAATTAAGCACAAGGAACCCAAATAAAATAATAAATAATTAATTTGAGTTATAAATTAATCAAATTAAATTCTTGTTGACTTTAAAATTTACATTTAAGCTGGATTTAATTAGAGAAAATTTTCACGGGTTCGGATTTTGAAATTCAAGTTCCAAAAATTTTGAAAAACGGTACGTTACAAACCTACCCCCCTAACAAGAAATCTCGACCCCGAGATTTGGAACTAACCAGGGAAAAAGGTTGGGGAATTCCGCTTGAAGATACTCCTCGCGCTCCCAGGTGGCTTCCTCTTCCGGATGATTGCTCCACTGGACTTTCGTCTTGTGATTCCTAGTTGATGTGCGAGAAATAGAGAAGACTTCTATTTTAATTTTAGGTAAGCAGATGAGAGATACTAATACTTTCTACATGTCTCTTTTGTTTAAACAACTAGTATTGTTAACAATCTAATTTATATAGTGGTATGTGGTATGATTAGAATATTTGAGGTGAAAGAAAAGATGCATTGTCATTACTCTCATTTGGGGAAAACCGAATGTTTAATATCAAGAAAGGTATTTGAATACAATGGTTGATCTGTATAATTCAACATTAGCTGACGAAATGTGTTGAGAATAAATGTTATTTCGAGTTGACTTTAAATTGGGAAACATGTATAGATAATTCAAGTATTGGGTTGAGGTAAGAGGATTATAAGATGATTCATGGTGTTTTAACTTGTTTGCTCACTTTGATAAACAAAGGGTTTTCATTTTCTTTGGTTTTGAAAACTATGAAGGAATAAATCGTATAGACTCAAAAGATTGATTGCAGGAATTGAATACACAAGGGCGTACTCAATACCACAACAAGTGCCGTACAATCACATAAGAAAGATGTTTACGTCGAGCCCGATATCGAGGCAGGGTTGTTCTAGACACTTGATGTTTTCTAGATCTTTGAGATAGCTTGGAAATTATTGATGTTTTCCTTATCGAGGTGAAGCAAAATTCTTCTTGGGTAGGTGTTGGCGAAATATTCAAGTTCTTCTCGGTTGATACAAGTGTCATTACCCATTTTATTTGAAACAACAGAAAGGTTATTTGCTAATGATATATAAAATAGATGATCGTGAAGTGACTAGGATCAAAGAGTTGATTTTACAATTAAACTTATACTACGATAAGGTTCAAATACATAAGTATCATACCTAGCACTACGCCTAGCGTGTCATAAACTTCTTCGCGAATTCATGTTTGAGGTGAATGCCACGAATGATTGGATTAATATTTTGAGTTGGATTGATATATGTCTAAGGAAGTGTTTGTCTTCAAATTCTTGAGGTTGCCTTGGAGAATGTTGCGTAGCTTGTCGGGGTTGAGAATGAGGTGGAGTTTGCTTCTTGCTTTAGGCAACAGTTGGCATAATACTTATGTTTACCATAGCAAAGACAAATAATATTGAATTTCCGATTTT
Source organism: Guadua angustifolia (assembly GCA_036346375.1). Taxonomy (NCBI): domain Eukaryota; kingdom Viridiplantae; phylum Streptophyta; class Magnoliopsida; order Poales; family Poaceae; genus Guadua; species Guadua angustifolia. The sequence continues at coordinate 53,790,060 of CM070511.1, forward strand.
TTTTACCAGAAAATTATTCATTGGCGTTATTAGAAAGATGAATAGATGTCGATTGAGATTGAGGATAAAGTTGAGCAGAATTCTTCTAGGACAAGCATCCTCGTTCAATCACCTTTTCTTTATCTGCTTCTTCGGGTAAACTGCTTCAGATTTTATTTCTTCTATTCTTGGAGTTATAAACTTGACTGCTGAATTTCTTGGTATGTCTATGACTATAGGAGATATTTGTTTAGCTTGTGGACATCGTTTAGGAATTTGGTTCTTTTCGTGATAGTTGAAGCATTCACGCTTTTCTCATGGTGTCATGTTCAGTTATTTGTATGCTTAATATTATCTTGTGAATTTCAATTTGTTGTTTCTCAGAACATTCTTTAGCCTAATGACTTCTCTCTTTTTTCAGACAAGGAACATGCCATTGGAGATTACCATTTACTACTTTCTTAATGAAGGTAGTTAGGATCAAGTGCTATTTCTATAATTCCTTAAGTGATATTTCTTGTGTGGCTGGTTTTCTTCCTCTTTTGATCACCAAATCTTGAGTAAAATTGTATTGACGACTATCAGATCAAAGGGCATTGAACTGGACAATAATCTTGACATTCACAAGGGTAACAAGCGATATTGCTTACAGGATATTTTCTAGGAGAATGATTTCCTTCACAGCCGGAGCAATTGATTGCACTCTCATCAACAACATGACCTATTTCTCCATAGCGAGTGCAAGCACGAACTTCGGACGGACTGGGTTGACAATACTTCAAAGAACAATGTGTAGGTATCAAATAAGATATAGAAGTAGGTTTCTAGTTTAAACCATTTCCTTTTCTGATAGAAGCTGCACCACTATTGGAAATATCTTGTGCAAGTTTTTAGAACAAAAAGGTGTGCATTTGGTGATTTGTTCAATTACGGTGAGCATTTACACCATGGTTACAGATTCTAACATTTTTTTGAACATTGAGAAAGTGGAGAGTTATGGCGATTGCTATGTTGAAAAGGAAGTGCTCTAGCTAAATACAACGGTTTGGTTGAACTATGGTAGGATTATCATTTCTTGGCGTTGGAGTGTCTTATGGGGTTTCACGATTTAGATGAGGAGTGTTAGTAGTTTACACCGAGAATCATTAGTAAGGCTAAGCTAATTTAAAGAGAGATATAGAGTATGTTAAAATATTTGAGATGAATGAAAGGTTGCATCTCAACGAGTTATTTGAGGAGGGTCAAGGTCAATTATAAAGGCTAAGAATTTTTTTACTCATTACTTTAGTAGATATATTAATGAATTGTGTCGCAGACATCCTGCAACAATATTTATTAGAGTAAAGCTACTTAGATGGAATTCTGTTGGGTTATACGGCAACAATTAGTCCTTTAAAATCTTATTTTAGGAAAGGTTTCTATCTTGATTAAGTAGTTTTGGCTTGGGTTATAAGGCAATGTTTCGTTCTTTAAAATTTCCTTAATTAAATTTTCTTATTAGGTAGGGTTAACACATCGTAAATTTCAACCTAGTGGTTTAACATTCACGAGAGTAACCGAAAACAATACAAAAGATTTACAACAAAATTTCAATAACACATAAACAATAGGTATACATTTTGCTTAGTATGTAGGAAGGGTATCTATGGTTTTTCTTCTACTTGCCAAATCATACATATTTACGCATAAGAGGTTTACTATATCGCTAGAATAATATGTTGCTCGTGATATTGCTAGCTTTTATTGTAGGCTATTAAACAACGAGTTTCTTTTATTTTATTATTTTTTTCTCCACCACTTGTTGTGTTAGTCTTCCAAGGCTTCTATGAAGTCGAAGAGGTTGTGATGCTTCGCTATCCCCATCTTCTTGAAGTTCTTGTCTGAGCGTCATGATATTGCCGACTTGTTACCGAATTCTTTTCAAAAGATTTGTTAAGTGGTTTTCATTTCGCAAAGCAGAATAAGGAAAGAAATACTTCTAAAAGGAATAACTTAAGAGTGGAGAAAGAAAGTTCTACACAAGGGAAACGAGTACATAAATAAGGAGACTAAATTCTATAGATTAGAAAAGAGTATATGTATAACTGATGCTACTCTCTTTATATTTCTTTTAGAAAAATAGGACTTTCAATTCTTCCAGTTTTCATTTAAACAACCATTCGAAGCTTTCCATTCGTAGTATAGAACTTTTACGGTTCTAGCTCATTTTATGGTATATAATCTAGATAAGCGGCGAGGTGAGTTTTAAAACATGGTTAGAAATTATTATTGGATCATTAAGTTTTAACTAGCCTAAAGCAGCATAAGCTAGTTTGGTGTTGCTAATGTAGTAAGATCTTAACTTGGTTTATATATGAATGGTGTGATCTCAAGCAAAGCTAAGAGTAGTAATGGGGACTGTATTACTAATCTCATTGAGGTTTTATTTTAAGAAACGTTGATGACCATAATGATTACACTGGTAAGAAGTTCTATGAAGAGGAGATAACTTTGTAGAAGTTTTATAGAGATAAGAGATAAACTATTTTATAATTTCTTAGTTATCCTATGGGTTAAGTTTTCTATATTCACACATAAGGACAACTTATTGTGGAACTTTAACCAAGAGGTTAAGTTTACACATAAATCAGTCCTGACATTCAGGATAAAGACCAATTTCAAGTAGCTAACATAACGACAACGTAAATTGCTCTATATAACTAGAGCGGAATAATATGCTACACGTAAGGGTGTTTATCTTATGGTAGGTCCTAATATATTCTAATCTTCCGCCTTTTTCTGTTGGGTGATGTTGTCTCTTCATGAAGTAAAATCTCGAACGTCATCTTCTTCATTTGGATTTCTTGCAGAAGACCGTAACTTAGGGATATTTCCGGAGATAAGATCAAATTTAAATTTTCAAAATAGTATTCCGAAAAGGGAAGAAATAAGATCCTAAGAGTAAGGTAAGAGGAGACAATCTATTAATTACCAGTTTGTTGGTTTGATTTATAAAATAATTTTGAAATTCTAACGACCATTCTAACTAGGGTTGCGACCTACAGTCGATATGGCTCTGATACCACCTCTGTGGGGACCCGGATTTACCAAATCCGAACCCTCAGGTTTCCACCGCGCTAGTCCAGAACAATTAAGCGCACAACAGACTGATGATGATAACACAGACATATCAAAAGTATATAACGATAATAAGCAAAAGAGTGTAAACAACATCATCACCTTATTACAAGTATGGAGCCTTACTGACTTAAGTGAAATTGTAGCAATGAAATGTAGAACAAAAAGCAGCCAATCGGTGTGCCCACAGCACACCGACTGGGCACGCCCTAGTAGTCCCACTGATCCTCCTCATCAAAGTCTTCACCACAGATGTCTTCATCGCTTTATGGAATAAGCACCATAATAAAAAGCGAGGGTGAGTATGCAACATACTCGCAAGTCTCGGAAACTTAATGCAAGTAACTAAATGCATGGCTTGAACAAAGGAAGCATATAGGGTTCATTTGCATAAAGCGAAATTGAAATTTAAATACAAGTAAGAATTTCATAAAGCAGCATTTAACAAAATGTAAATAGCATAAATAATTACACTTGAAGTATAACAATTTTCCAGGTTCCAACTACCTGGTTGGCTCTAGCCGCCAAACTAAGATCCGGGAGCTCTAGCCGCTCGCGGATTCCCAACCACATTTTTCATTTTAAACCAAATCATCATTTTCATTTTAAAACCAAAACCAGAAAATCTACTATGTGAAAGCGTTCCACGCTTGCCCTTATCCGTGGGCACGGCTACTCAAGTAGTTTTAAAGACTCTGCAGAGCTGGTACACTTTACCCACACGACATGATCAACCCTTTGCGCCAAGCTATTGACACACTTCCTTTGGTGTGCCACAGAGAGATCATGACAAGGCCTTTACAATGCATATACATCTACCGACTTCACCCGCTAAGGTTTCACACTGGTAGGGCTACCTCGCCACCCGAAGCCCCCCTTGCGCCTTGCAAGTGCCCCCGACAAACCCGCACATGTATTCATCGGGCGAAGTCAAATAACGATACATGCAAATTACTTAGCGTGTCGCACCCATATAGACATGTGGTTGTCTTGATAGCATGGCCCATGGTAACACGACCGGTCCTTAATTGACTAGGGCGACAATCACATTCCAAAAATTTTGTGCATCCCGCACCTCCATTCAACCAATCCGCCTTGGTCTAAATCATTTTCACTTTTAATTTCAAATTAACACCGCAACACCAATTGCCATAATTTCCACAATTCATTTTGAATCAAGAATGAAATCATTTCCATAATGGTAAGGTACCGACGTGATTAAGCATGGCTAAGCATTTTCACCGTTCCCATAATAAAATGTTTATCATTAAATACAGAATTAGTTTTCCTAGGGTGTCAATGGTTATCAACATGAATATCAATGTGGGTATAACAATTTGGCATTTATCTAAGCATTTAAAATGTCATTAAAGTACGATACGTAAATTAAATAGCATGCAATAATTTAAAACAAAATAACATTTCATAAAATTGGGTTCAACATGGTCAAGGAGACTTGCCTTCACTCTCGCCCGCTGCTGCAACCTCTGCCGAACGCTCCTCACGCTCAACCGATGCGTCGTCTACACGCGAAACGCGCAAATCGAGGCGAAACAATAAATAAACAGAAATAAATAAAATTCAAAAATTCACAAAAATGACACCAACAGATAGATCTTGATTTTAGATGAATTTAGAAATTTGAATCGTTCAAATCGGAGTTCGAACGGAGGAGAACGGGCCTTCCGAAGTTTAAATGGAGAGAAAATCAGAAAATACAATAGGGCTGACACGTGGCGACTTGTGATTGGTTGAATTTCGGATTTATCGGAAATAAATCGGAACAAGAAAATGAAGGCGATCACGACATGCGGGCCCCATGAGTCATAGACTTCGGCTCACGGTGAACTTCGGCCATCGAAAGCCTACGATGATGACGTGGCTGACATGGTGCGAACTTGGCTGACGTGGCAGCGACGTGGCAGTGATAGGGCGGTGACATGGCAAACCACGGCTAGCATGTGCTGACGTGGCGTTGACACGGCACACACATGGCAACACGTGGCAGACACGGGACGATGTAGCGCGACGCGTGGCGAGACGTGGCAGTACGTGGATCTAGGGCACACAGTGGCAGGGATGTGGCGGCATATGGCATCTACGTGGCTTACACGTGGGCATTAGGGCGTATGTGGCAGGGACGTGGCATGACTTGGCGTACACATGGTAACAACGAGGCAGCTAGGGCCTATGTGGCGCCGCCGTGGCGCACGCGTGGCTCGCACGTGGCGGACACGCAAGTTATAGCAGTGAGATGGCCAACCCGTGGCGGACAGGGTGTGGAATAGGGCTGATGTGGCGCAACGTGGCGCGTACGTGGCAACGATATGGCGCCACGCGGCGATGATATGGCCGTGATGTGGCGGCTACTCGAAGCAAAGAAATCAAATGGTCGGCTCGGGGCTTACCAACACAAGGCGGCGAAGATCCAACCGTTAGGAGTAGATCGAGCCACCAGCGTCGCGTGAGGAAAACCGACGATGAAACGCGGCGGGTCACACCGGACGTGAGGAAGACGCATAACCGATCCGGCGCCAGACGCGACGAGAATCTCTCGGATCTAGCGCAAAGAGAAAGCATGACGCGAGAACTCGAAGATGTAAACGGTGCCACCGGAGACTCACCGGAGAGAGAGAGAGAGGCGGAAGCTTTGCGCCTGAAGAAGAACTCCGCGAGGTTGCACCGCCCAGACAGCGTCTCATTGGAGAGAGAGAGGGAAAATGTGCGGCGTGGAGAGGAGAACCTCGGGGAGGGTTAGCGGCTTAAATAGCCTAGGGTTGCGGAAAAGCACGGAAGCAAAGGCGGCACGCACGGCACTAGGTCTCAAAGGCTGGCGCAAACTTCGAGGCGGCGTGGCGGTAGTGAGCGTCGATCGGATCCAACGACGGAAATCAAGGGCCTTAGGGTTTGGTAGCGAAAACTCTCGGTGGGCCGAAGCACGATGTGGACGGGCGAATTGAGCAGGGACTTGACCCAAAGCATTTAAAGGATTTAGGAGTTAAGAAAATCGGAAAAATCGAATAGACTTCAATAAATCCAAATAAATAACAAATAAATCAGGAAAAATTCCTAAAAATACGAAAAATCAAATTAAGCACAAGGAACCCAAATAAAATAATAAATAATTAATTTGAGTTATAAATTAATCAAATTAAATTCTTGTTGACTTTAAAATTTCATTTAAGTTTGGATTTAATTCGAGAAAATTTTCACGGGTTCGGATTTTGAAATTCAAGTTCCAAAATTTTGAAAACCAGACGTTACAAACCTACCCCCTAACAAGAAATCTCGACCGAGATTTGGAACTAACCAGGAAAAGGTTGGGAATTCCGCTTGAAGATACTCCTCGCTCCCTGTGTGGCTTCCTCTTAGGATGATTGCTCCAATTGGACTTTCGCCTTGTGATTCCTAGTTGATGTGCGAGAAATAGAGAAGACTTCTATTTTAATTTTAGGTAAGCGAGATGAGAGATACTAATACTTTCTACATGTCTCTTTTGTTTAAACAACTAGTATTGTTAACAATCTAATTTATATAGTGGTATGTGGTATGATTAGAATATTTGAGGTGAAAGAAAAGATGCATTGTCATTACTCTCATTTGGGAAAACCAATGTTTAATATCAAGAAAGGTATTTGAATACAATGGTTGATCTGTATAATTCAACATTAGTCATTTAAATGTGTTGAGAATAAATGTTATTTCGAGTTGACTTTAAATTGGGAAACATGTATAGATAATTCAAGTATTGGGTTGAGGTAAGAGGATTATAAGATGATTCATGGTGTTTTAACTTGTTTGCTCACTTTGATAAACAAAGGGTTTTCATTTTCTTTGGTTTTGAAAACTATGAAGGAATAAAATCATATAGACTCAAAAGATTGATTGCAGGAATTGAATACACAAGGGACGTACTCAATACCACAACAAGTGCCGTACAATCACATAAGAAAGATGTTTACGTTCGAGCGATATCGAGGCAGGGGTTGTTCTAGACACTTGATGTTTTCTAGATCTTTGAGATAGCTTGGAAATTATTGATGTTTTCCTTATCGAGGTGAAGCAAAATTCTTCTTGGGTAGGTGTTGGCGAAATATTCAAGTTCTTCTCGGTTGATACAAGTGTCATTACCCATTTTATTTGAAACAACAGAAAGGTTATTTGCTAATGATATATAAAATAGATGATCAGGAAGTGACTAGGATCAAAGAGTTGATTTTACAATTAAACTTATACCCTGATAAGGTTCAAATACATAAGTATCATACCTAGCACTACGCCTAGCGGTCATAAACTTCTTCGCGAATTCATCTTTGTAGGTGAATGCCACGAATGATTGGATTAATATTTTGAGTTGGATTGATATATGTCTAAGGAAGTGTTTGTCTTCAAATTCTTGAGGTTGCCTTGGAGAATGTTGCGTAGCTTGTCGGGTTGAGAATGAGGTGGAGTTTGCTTCTTGCTTTAGGCAGCAGCTTGGCATAATACTTATGTTTACCATAGCAAAGACAAATAATATTGAATTTCTGATTTTTTTTTTACCAGAAAATTATTCATTGGCGTTATTAGAAAGATGAATAGATGTCGATTGAGATTGAGGATAAAGTTGAGCAGAATTCTTCTAGGACAAGCATCCTCGTTCAATCACCTTTTCTTTATCTGCTTCTTGGGGTAAACTGCTTCAGATTTTATTTCTTCTATTCTTGGAGTTATAAACTTGACTGCTGAATTTCTTGGTATGTCTATGACTATAGGAGATATTTGTTTAGCTTGTGGACATCGCTTTAGGAATTTGGTTCTTTTCGTGATAGTTGAAGCATTCACGCTTTTCTCATGGTGTCATGTTCGAGTTATTTGTATGCTTAATATTATCTTGTGAATTTCAATTTGTTGTTTCTCGAGAACATTCTTTAGCCTAATGACTTCTCTTTTTTCGGACAAGGAACATGCCATTGAGATTACCATTTACTACTTTCTTAATGAAGGTAGTTAGGATCAAGTGCTATTTCTATAATTCCTTAAGTGATATTTCTTGTGTGGTGGTTTTCTTCCTCTTTTGATCACCAAATCTTGAGTAAAATTGTATTGACGACTATCGATCAAAGGGCATTGAACTGGACAATAATCTTGACATTCACAAGGGTAACAAGCGATATTGCTTACAGGATATTTTCTAGGAGAATGATTTCCTTCACGGTAGAGCAATTGATTGCACTCTCATCAACAACATGACCTATTTCTCCATAGCGAGTGCAAGCACGAACTTCGGACTGACTGGGTTGACAATACTTCAAAGAACAATGTGTAGGTATCAAATAAGATATAGAAGTAGGTTTCTAGTTTAAACCATTTCCTTTTCTGATAGAAGCTGCACCACTATTGGAAATATCTTGTGCAAGTTTTTAGAACAAAAAGGTGTGCATTTGGTGATTTGTTCAATTACGGTGAGCATTTACACCATGGTTACAGATTCTAACATTTTTTTTTGAACATTGAGAAAGTGGAGAGTTATGACGATTGCTATGTTGAAAAGGAAGTGCTCTAGCTAAATACAACGGATTTGGTTGAACTATGGTAGGATTATCATTTCTTGGCAGTGGAGTGTCTTGCGGGGTTTCACGATTTAGATGAGGAGTGTTAGTAGTTTACACCGAATCATTAGTAAGGCTAAGCTAATTTAAAGAGAGATATAGAGTATGTTAAAATATTTGAGATGAATGAAAGGTTGCATCTCAACCAGAGTTATTTGAGGAGGGTCAAGGTCAATTATAAAGGCTAAGAATTTTTTTACTCATTACTTTAGTAGATATATTAATGAATTGTGTCATGAGATATCCTCGCAACAATATTTATTAGAGTAAAGCTACTTAGATGGAATTCATGTTGGGTTATCTGACAACAATTAGCCCTTTAAAATCTTATTTTAGGAAAGGTTTCTATCTTGGATTAAGTAGTTTTTGGCTTGGGTTATAAGGCAATGTTTCGTTCTTTAAAAATTTCCTTAATTAAATTTTTCTTATTAGGTAGGGTTAACACATCGTAAATTTCAACCTAGTGGTTTAACATTCACGAGTAACCCAAAACAATACAAAAGATTTACAACAAAATTTCAATAACACATAAACAATAGGTATACATTTTGCTTAGTATGTAGGAAGGGTATCTATGGTTTTTCTTCTACTTGCCAAATCATACATATTTACGCATAAGAGGTTTACTATATCGCTAGAATAATATGTTGCTCATATTGCTAGCTTTTATTGTAGGCTATTCGCAACGAGTTTCTTTTATTTTATTATTTTTTTCTCCACCACTTGTTGTGTTAGTCTTCCAAGGCTTCTATGAAGTCGAAGAGGTTGTGATGCTTCGCTATCCCCATCTTCTTGAAGTTCTTGTCTGAGACGTCATGATATTGCCGACTTGTTACCGTAATTCTTTTCAAAAGATTTGTTCGTGGTTTTCATTTCATAAGCGAATAAGGAAAGAAATACTTCTAAAAGGAATAACTTAAGAGTGGAGAAAGAAAGTTCTACACAAGGAAACGAGTACATAAATAAGGAGACTAAATTCTATAGATTAGAAAAGAGTATATGTATAATCGATGCTACTCTCTTTATATTTCTTTTAGAAAAATAGGACTTTCAATTCTTCCAGCTTTTCATTTAAACAACCATTGAAGCTTTCCATTCGTATATAGAACTTTTCCGGTTCTAGCTCATTTTATGGTATATAATCTAGATAAGCAAATGAGGTGAGTTTTAAAACATGGTTAGAAATTATTATTGGATCATTAAGTTTTAACTAGCCTAAAGCAAAGATAAGCTAGTTTGGTGTTGCTAATGTAGTAAGATCTTAACTTGGTTTATATATGAATGGTGTGATCTCAAGCAAAGCTAAGAGTAGTAATGGGACCAGATTACTAATCTCATTGAGGTTTTATTTTAAGAAAGCGTTGATGACCATAATGATTACATTTGGTAAGAAGTTCTATGAAGAGGAGATAACTTTGTAGAAGTTTTATAGAGATAAGAGATAAACTATTTTATAATTTCTTAGTTATCCTATGGGTTAAGTTTTCTATATTCACACATAAGGACAACTTATTGTGGAACTTTAACCAAGAGGTTAAGTTTACACATAAATCAGTCCTGACATTCAGGATAAAGACCAATTTCAAGTAGCTAACATAACGACAACGTAAATTGCTCTATATAACTAGAGCGGAATAATATGCTACGTAAGGGTGTTTATCTTATGGTAGGTCCTAATATATTCTAATCTTCCGCCTTTTTCTCATTGGGTGATGTTGTCTCTTCATGAAGTAAAATCTCGAACGTCATCTTCTTCATTTGGATTTCTTCTGAAGACCGTAACTTAGGGATATTTCCTGAGATAAGATCAAATTTAAATTTTCAAAATAGTATTCCGAAAAGGGAAGAAATAAGATCCTAAGAGTAAGGTAAGAGGAGACAATCTATTAATTACCAGTTTGTTGGTTTGATTTATAAAATAATTTTGAAATTCTAACGACCATTCTAACTAGGGTTGCGACCTACAGTCGATATGGCTCTGATACCACCTCTGTGGGGACCCGGATTTACCAAATCCGAACCCCTCAGTGTTTCCACCGCTAGTCCAGAACAAATAGCGCACCGATCGTCAAAGGATGATAACACAGACATATCAAAAGTATATAACAGTAATAAGCAAAAGAGTGTAAACAACATCATCACCTTATTACAAGTATGGAGCCTTACGGCTTAAGTGAAATTGTAGCAGCGGAAATGTAGAACAAAAACGAGCCAATCAGTGTGCCCACAGGCAACCGACTGGGGTACGCTCCCTAGTAGTCCGGCTGATCCTCCTCATCAAAGTCTTCACCACAGATGTCTTCATCTGCTTTATGGAATAAGCAGCCCCCGCAATAAAAAGCGAGGGTGAGTATGCAACATACTCGCAAGTCTCGGAAACTTAATGCAAGTAACTAAATGCATGGCTTGAACAAAGGAAGCATATAGGGTTCATTTGCATAAAGCGAAATTGAAATTTAAATACAAGTAAGAATTTCATAAAGCAGCATTTAACAAAATGTAAATAGCATAAATAATTACACTTGAAGTATAACAATTTTCCAGGTTCCAACTACCTGGTTGGCTCTAGCCGCCAAACTAAGATCCGGGAGCTCTAGCCGCTCGCGGATTCCCAACCACATTTCTCATTTTAAACCAAATCATCATTTTCATTTTAAAACCAAAACCAGAAAATCTACTATGTGAAAGCGTTCCACGCTTGCCCTTATCCGTAGGCACGGCTACTCAAGTAGTTTTTAAGACTCTGCAGAGCTGGTACACTTTACCCACACGACATGATCAACCCTTTGCGCCAAGCTATTGACACACTTCCTTTGGTGTGCCTGGCGAGAGATCATGACAAGGCCTTTACAATGCATATACCGCCACTGACTTCACCGCTAAGGTTTCACATTGGTAGGGCTACCTCCCAAATTCCGAAGCCCCTTTGCGCCTTGCAAGTGCTTAGTCCGACAAACCCATGTTCACCATCGGCGAAGTCAAATAACGATACATGCAAATTACTTAGCAGTCGCACCCATATAGACATGTGGTTGTCTTGTATAGCATGGCCCATGGTAACACACGATCGTCCTTAATTGACTAGGGCGACAATCACATTCCAAAAATTTTGTGCATCCCGCACCTCCATTCAACCAATCCGCCTTGCCTAAATCATTTTTCACTTTTAATTTCAAATTAACACCGCAACACCAATTGCCATAATTTCCACAATTCATTTTGAATCAAGAATGAAATCATTTCCATAATGGTAAGGTACCGACGTGATTAAGCATGGCTAAGCATTTTCTACCGCTCCCATAATAAAATGTTTATCATTAAGTACAGTAATTAGTTTTCCTAGGGTGTCAATGGTTATCAACATGAATATCAATGTGGGTATAACAATTTGGCATTTATCTAAGCATTTAAAATGTCATTAAAGTACGATACGTAAATTAAATAGCATGCAATAATTTAAAACAAAATAACATTTCATAAAATTGGGTTCAACATGGTCAAGGAGACTTGCCTTCACTCTCGCCCTTGCTGCAACCTCTCACGGACGCTCCTCACGCCAACCGATCAAGTCGTCTACACGCCTTAACGCCGCAAATCGAGGCGAAACAATAAATAAACAGAAATAAATAAAATTCAAAAATTCACAAAAATGACACCAACAGATAGATCTTGATTTTAGATGAATTTAGAAATTTGAATCGTTCAAATCGGAGTTCGAACGGAGGAGAACGGGCCTTCCGAAGTTTAAATGGAGAGAAAATCAGAAAATACAATAGGGCTGACACGTGGCGACTTGTGATTGGTTGAATTTCGGATTTATCGAAATAATCGAACAAGAAAATGAAGGCGATCGCTGACATGCGGGCCCCATGAGTCATAGACTCGGCTCACGGTGAACTCGGCCATCGAAAGCGCACGCATGATGACGTGGTCGACATGGTGCGAACTTGGGCGACGTGGCGGCGACGCGGCGATGATAGGCGGTGACATGGCAAACCACGGCTAGCATGTGCCGACGTGGCGCTGACACGGCACACACATGGCAACACGTGGCGGAACCGCGACGATGTAGCGCGGCGCTGGCGCAGCGTGGCGATGACGTGGATCTAGGGCACACGATGGCGAGGATGTGGCGATATATGGCATACGTGGCTTACACGTGGGCATTAGGGCGTATGTGGCGGACGTGGCATGACTTGGCGCATACATGGTAACAACGAGGCGACTAGGGCCTATGTGGCGCCGCCGCACGCACGCGCGGCTCGTGGCGGACACGCAAGTTATAGCGAGGAGATGGCCAACCCGTGGCGGACAGGGTGTGGAATAGGGCTGATGTGGCGCAACGTGGCGCGTACGTGGCAACGATATGGCGCCACGCGGCGATGATATGGCCGTGATGTGGCGGCTACTCAGAAACAGCAAATCAAATGGCTGGCTCGGGGCTTACCAACACAACAGCGGCAAGATCTCGAACCGTTAGGAGTAGATCAGACGGCCAGTCGCAGCGTCGCGTGAGGAAAACCGACGATGAAACGGCGGCGGGGTCACACCGGACGTGAGGAAGACGCAACCGATCCGACGCCAGACGCGACGAGAATCTCTCAGATCTAGCGCAAAAGAGAAAGCATGACGCGAGGAACTCGAAGATGTAAACGGTGCCACCGGAGACTCACCGGAGAGGGAGAGAGAGACGGCGGAAGCTTTGCGCACGAAGGAAGAACTCCGGCGAGGTTGCACCGCCTCCAGACGGCGTCTCCGCTGGAGAGAGAGAGGGGAAAATGTGCGGCGCGGAGAGGAGAACCTCGGGGAGGGGTTAGCGGCGGCTTAAATAGCCTAGGGTTATGGAAAAGCACGGAAAGCAAGAGGCGGCACGCATACGGCACTAGGTCTCAAAGGGCGCAAAACTCGAGGCGGCGTGGCGAAGTGGTGGCGTCGATCGGATCCAACGACGGGAAATCAAGGGCCTTAGGGTTTGGGCGTCGGAAACTCTCGGGTGGGCCGAAGCACAGTGACGGGCCGGAGCGAATTGAACAGGGACTTCGGCCCAAAAGCATTTAAAGGATTTAGGAGTTAAGAAAATCAGAAAAATCCGAATAGACTTCAATAAATCCAAATAAATAACAAATAAATCCTAAAATTCCTAAAAATACGTAAAAAATCAAATTAAGCACAAGGAACCCAAATAAAATAATAAATAATTAATTTGAGTTATAAATTAATCAAATTAAATTCTTGTTGACTTTAAAATTTCCGCTTTAAGCCGGATTTAATTCGAGAAAATTTTCACGGGTTCGGATTTTGAAATTCAAGTTCCAAAAATTTTGAAAACAGACGCTACAATAGCCCAGTTGACTCTGTAAGATACTCTCTAATCTTCATTTGTACTTTAATGCTTTTGTTTGACATTACGCCATTGGCTAAAGGGTGACATAACACATACTAGCTGAATTGAAATAGTTGAACCAAGATTGTTTCTCTTGAAGCTCTCTTGGCTTTGATCCTATTATCAAAATATTAGCAAAATTTTTTGGGTTGCATATTCTAAAGCTTAAACTTGAGAATTTTGCTATGATCTTTATAGATTTTTATTACACCGATTAGTCCAATATGCAATTATCTCCTGCTTTTCTTCCATGAGAAAATGACACCAATTTTACCTTCGTTATCTTTGCAGTGTGTCATCTCTAATGACTACCACAAAATCTATCATTGTTGAGATTCCTAAGGAAGAGAAGGCAGCACCCACAATAGGCGGTATGGGCGGGATGGATTTCTAACTTACTCTCCGGCTCATGTCCAAGCTATGTGATCATGTGAAACATTTCGATTATATTCTTTTTATAGTGTCGATACAACGTTATGTACTGTGTCTGACAAGAAAGTTGTCAAAATTTTGATTCTAATGCAAGAGGATTTACAACTTGAATTGAAAAGGAGTTAATGTTGGAATGAATGAAATCCTCTTGTACAAGCATAGAAAGTTGAATTTGTGGATCAAATTGTTGTTGATTGCTTTTGCTGGTCACTTTGCAAGCTGAAAGCTCCTTTGCGCCTTCTGGCTATTTACACAAATGTTGCCTCCAAAGTTGTTTGTGTGCATATGAACTAGAGTCGCCTCTCGAAAATCTGTACTCAACCAAGCATGTCACACAGGGGTTGTGGGCTTTTCTATTCTCTAATAGACTATCAGTGGGTTGATAATATTATATAGGTGAATAATGTTATGGCGGAGTTGAAACAAAGGCTAGTTGTCTTCAATGTTGCCATGTAAGCCCTGAAGGTTTACACATCACGCGTTAAATCAAACTCAATAGTTCATAACCAACATGCTTGCTCTCGAAAAAAGAAATAGAATTAACATTCAAAATACTTTGCCCGTAATTTCTCGGCGGCCAGATGAGCACAACCGTTTGGGGTGGAGAGGACAAAATTTCACCAAACGCTTCGTTAGAATGCAGATATACCGAGTTGCTATGAATATGGTTGTTTTGGTAGTGCTAGGGGTGGGCAATTTTTAACCGAAACCAAAAAACGAACTGTACCAAATTAACCGAAAAAATCAGTTTTTTTGGTTTTCGGTTTGGTATGTATTTTGACTCTGTTTGGTTTTGCGGTACTCAGTTCGGTTTTTGAAACTTAGAAACCAAACTACCGAAGCCCTCACCCAGTCATACTTAGCACTGACTCTGGCTCATTCGGTCATTCCCGTTTCTCGGCATGACCGCATGGCCGGCGATTCCTCGTCTCCCTCCTAGCCGCCATCATCCCTCCCTCCTCATGCAGTCCCACCCTCCCTCCCTCCTCGCCTCCCCTCTTGCAGGCCGACGATCGCGCCTCGGCCTCGCCACGCAGGTGCCCTGCTGTTCGCCTCTCTGGCCGTGGCCCCCACTAGATTCGGGTCTGGGAACGCCTAAGGGTCGAGGAGGGAGGTGGCCCCAGCCGTGGCGACGATTGGTCCCACTCTAGCCTACGGTCAGACCTGGTCGGCCACACTCATCGTGCAGGCGAGCGCCATGGCCCGTGGAGAAGGTGATCTCCGGGAGGTGGCACTCATCGAAGCCCCCATCTCCATCGGCACCTGTGTCGGCCGGTCAGCCTCAGTGTCGGAGACCCACATGGGCCAACTGGCGTGGACACGAGGTTGGATCTGATGAGCCATGCGAGCACCCCGGCACCGTCAGCACTCTCCTACACCTAACCCATAGCTGCTGGTGGTGGTCAGCGAAGAGGATGCTAGCAGCGGTGGAGATAGGGGGTGGGTCTCGTAGGCGAAGGCGAGGCCTTCCAATTCGGTTAAACCGAAAACTAAATTAACCAAACCGATTTGGTTCGGTTAATTTAATTCGATTTTTAGATGAGCTCGATTTCAATTCAATTAATAAAATCCAAAAATTAAAATATTTAAAAACAAAAAAATCGATTTAACCGATTGACCGCGTCTAGCCAGTGCTACGGCTACTACGCAATCCTAAGCTTCCCAATCACCAAATATCCAAGATTTTTTAAATAATATTATTTTTTAAATAATATTATTTTTTAAGAAATACGATATTAATACTGCATTAAAAAATTGCGAAATAATATCCGTCGCCAAATCGTTTGGCGATTATATATTATCGTAACGGTTTGGCGACAATAGGTTAATCCTGCCGTTTAAATGCAAATAACCGAGATGATTCAATAGTCGCCAATGGTTTGGCGACATCAGATTCTACAGAATCGCCAAACCGCTTACGATAATAAAAACACCAGTAACTTTTACTCCGAACTCCGATTTAGGTGATCTTGGACTCTATGCGATTCACTCTGATAATCGCCAAACCATTTGGCGACTATTGGGTAATCTCGGTTATTTGCATTTAAACGGCAGGATTAACCTATTGTCGCCAAACTGTTTGGCGACCGGATATTATTTCTGCAATTTTTTTAATGCGAGTATTAGTGTCGCAATTTCGAAATAAAATAATATTATTTAAAAAAAATCAAATATCCAATATGTTCTGTGAACACACCAAAATACAGGGTGCTCGTTGTAATATCCGCAAAAAATTCACCCGCACCCACAAATGAAAGGCAGGGACCCCACCGCAAAATTCCCTTCGCGTCTCCCTTCCCCACTTCTCAGTGGCTGTGCTCCCCCAGCTTTTTCAGCCCCGCCGCCACGGGTTCTAGGGTTAGCGCGTCCACCCCTCTCCCCTCCACCCCCACGATGGCGGAGAACACGACGGCGCCGCCGCCGACGTCGCACCCGCAGCTGCAACTCTTCAACTCGATGACGAAAAAGAAGGAGACCTTCGAGCCGCGCGTGGAGGGCAAGGTCACCATGTATGTCTGCGGCGTCACGCCCTACGACTTCAGCCACATCGGCCACGCCCGCGCCTACATCGCCTTCGACGTCCTCTACAGGTAGCACTCTCCTCCTATCTGGTGCTCCTTTGGCTGCTTGGATGCACAATTGCCGGGATCGGTTGATGTAAACCTGTTCGATGCGTGTAGCCGGTGGAATTCTGCTAAAACATGCTGAATTTGGTGCTTTAAATGCGTGACGCTAGGGGTTTAGCTCAGTACTTAGCGCGATTTGGTCGCTTAGACGCTGGATCTGTGTTCGCAACTGGAATGTGGTCTGGTAAATCTGGTGTAGTGTTGTGGGTTTGTGGTTTGTTCGCCTAGCTTGGGTTGGGTGTGTTCATTACCCGTTACATGGAGATGAATGACGTTTGACTGCATTAGGTTCCAGTGGCTTATGGAATCTGGATGTATGTTTGGGTTATGCAATAGATTAAACCTTGATATCGGCCATACTCTTATTTTTGCACCTTTTGTCATCGACGTAAATTACATCCAGATATTCAACATGCAATCCTGCTTAACTTGGAACGCCTTAAAGTTTAGCTAATGGAACCTACAATATTTTCTTCAAATAAAATATTTCAATACTTTTGCTAAAACAATGTTAATTTTGACCTAAAAACGTAACATTAAGCTGTTTCTACTGCTACCCTTGCTTCTAACATTTTTGGTAAAATAATTCATTGTATAATTGGCCTTCCATTCCATGTAGGTATCTTAAATTCTTGGGGTATGAAGTTGAATTTGTCCGCAACTTCACTGACATCGATGACAAGGTAATATAATTCATCCAGACCATTCTAGAGGTACACTTTAGTAGTTGAGAAAATGGAAGGAAAACTATCTTATGTATGTGGAGGTGTTCCTTTTGTTCTTAAAACAAAATACAAGCATTGTTGTCGCCAGTGCCATAGTTGCCCACAGCCCTGGCATCACTTTTTCTTGCTGGCATGGGTGCATGATTTATGGAGCATATCCCAGGGTTGGGAAGTGGTGCTTGTTTTTTAGTTAAAAATATGCTTTAGCACTTACATGGTGCGGTAATTTTTCGTTTTCTATTTAGATCAATACTTCACTCTGTTCACCTTATCGTTGTGATGCAAATTTTTAACATAATTGTGATGTAGTTCTTTCTTTGTCCAAATGAACTTTTGTTCCGAATTTTTTATTCAGATTAACTTATTTCCCTCTCTTTTAGTGTTGTAGTGATTCCAGAACTTGCTCTGGTTTTGCAGATCATTAAACGAGCAAATGAAGCTGGTGAAACCGTAACTAATTTGAGTGGTCGATTTATCAATGAATTCCTTCTTGATATGGCTGAGCTCCAGTGCTTACCTCCTACTTGCGAGCCACGTGTGACAGAGCACATCAAACATATTATAGAGTTAATAACCAAGGTAACTTCAGATTGTACAGCAAATAATACCGAACTGATCAAAATTTGTATTTACGTCGTGTTGTCATGATATTCTTCAGCTGTTGTAAACAGCAACACTAATGAGTACTTTTATTAGTCACCATACAAATTAAAGTAGAACCAAGCCCCACAGATTCTTTCAACACGAACTCATCCATATGTACTCTTGAACATTATCTCCAGTGTCAGCATGATCGATCATGTATAATTTACTGTGTATAATAATTGTCCTACAAAATTATTCTAAGATCCCTTTTAATATCTTACTCCGTCCAAGTTTATAAGGCGTATTTCTTCTTAACATATAGACCAAGAAGATATTTAAAATGACTGGATTACCCCTAATTATAATCGCTGAGCACTATATTCAATGCATGCATGTAGAGAATTTAAAGTAAAGATGGATATTTATTAGGGGTATAGAGGGAACATCACACTAATTTTGCATTGGAATATGAAATATGCCTTATATTTATCGACGCCTTATAAACTTGGACGGAGGGAGTATATCACAAGAAATTCTTTACCTAGTAAGTGAAGCTCTTCCCACTTTGTGTCTGTTTGTGGACAGATAATGGAGAATGGCAAAGCCTATGCTATGGAAGGCGATGTTTACTTTTCAGTTGATAGTTTTCCTGAATATCTCAGTTTATCTGGAAGGAAGTTGGATCATAATCTTGCAGGTTCACGGGTTGCTGTTGATACAAGAAAGCGAAACCCTGCAGACTTTGCATTATGGAAGGTAATTTTGATGCATTGATAATTTGATATTAACAGTTTACTCTTGCATGTGGTGCCACTTTCTGCTTATACTTTGTGCATTACTGCGTTCAGGCTGCTAAGGATGGTGAGCCTTTTTGGGAAAGCCCTTGGGGCCATGGAAGACCAGGATGGCACATTGAATGCAGTGCAATGAGTGCTCACTATTTAGGACATGTGTTTGATATCCATGGTGGTGGGAAAGATTTGATATTTCCTCATCATGAGAATGAGCTTGCACAAAGCCGAGCAGCTTATCCAGAGAGTGAGGTCAAATGCTGGATGCATAACGG
This sequence comes from Guadua angustifolia, assembly GCA_036346375.1. Taxonomy (NCBI): domain Eukaryota; kingdom Viridiplantae; phylum Streptophyta; class Magnoliopsida; order Poales; family Poaceae; genus Guadua; species Guadua angustifolia. The sequence goes on from CM070511.1 coordinate 53,809,565, forward strand.
CTTTGTTAACAAGGATGATCAGAAAATGTCAAAATCAGATAACAACTTCTTCACAATCAGAGATGTAAGGGGGTGAATCCCTGGTTCTTAATTAATTCTCGGCCAGTGTAAACTTTAAGGTTTCTCTTGGGATATCTGACGGCTGTTTTTTTTCCCTTCAGATTATTGCTCAATACCATCCCATGGCTTTAAGATTTTTCCTGATGCGCACACATTATAGATCTGATGTGAATCACTCTGATAAAGCACTGGAGAATGCATCTGATCGTGTATACTACATTTTTCAGGTGATTAACTTGCTTAAACTTGAAATATTAGTTATCGAGTGACTATCCAAACAAGATTTGGGCATTTAATCATATTTTTGTCTCATTCATTCTATATAAATTTTTGTGCAGACTTTATATGACTGCGACGAAGTGTTGTCTCTGTACCGTGAAGAGAATATATCTGTCCCGATCCCAGCTGAGGAGAAAAATCTGGTCAATAAACACCGTTCAGAATTTTTGGAATCTATGTCAGATGATCTTCGAACTACAGATGTTCTGGATGGCTTCATGGACCTGCTGAAGGCAATAAACAGCAATTTGAATGATCTGAAGGTATGTTGATGCTATTTCTTGTGCTTTCAAGGTTTAGATGTTTTGAATTGTATCTGGAGTACTACTCTTTTCATTTTATTGTAGTTCTTCTAACACAACTTCTACTTTCAGAAGTTGCAGCAAAAATTAGAACAGCAAAAGAAGAAACAGCAACAGCAGAAGAAGCAGCAGCAGAAGCAACAGCAGCCACAGAAACAGCCAGAAGATCATATCCAAGCTCTGATTGCACTGGAGACAGAAATTAAAGATAAACTATCTATCCTTGGTCTGATGCCACCAACATCTTTGGCAGAGGTATTAAAGCCATTGTCTAGACATGTTTTTTTCCCCTTATGATGATTACATGTATCATGAACAAAATATCAATTCAATAGGTACTGAAGAAATTGAAGGACAAAGCGTTAAAGCGAGCAGGGTTGACTGAAGAACAATTGCAGGGGCAGATTGAGCAGCGAACTGCTGCAAGGAAGGACAAGCAGTTTGAGGTATCTGACGGAATCAGGAAAGAGCTTGCTACTCGAGGCATTGCCCTGATGGATGAACCTTCTGGTACAGTCTGGAGACCATGTGAACCAGAGCGGTCTGAAGAGTCATGATTGATTTGTGCCTTGGTTAACAATAGCAAGTGAGTGTCAAATGAAATATTTGCCCGAGCACATCTGTTGCATTGGTGTAGATTAACACAGGGCGCCATTTTTGGATGTGGTATTCTCATTTCTGCACTGACCATTGGAAACTAGCGTTTCTAGTTGTATAAGAAGCAAGGCCCCCATATACTGGTATACTCGAGAACTCCTTGGAAAAAGTTGTGTTGAGGATTTCAATCTTATCCTTGATTGTAATTCTCGAATATTACTCAATATTGTGAGCACGACTTTCCGAATAGATTTAACACTCACAGAAGTTATGCACTTTATCCACACAGCATGATCATCTCCTTTTGTCTCTAGATTAACACACTTTCTTAGGTGTGTTAGTAGGGAGATTATGATAAAACCTTTCAGAAACCTTTATCCTAACCCTGACCCTTTTGGTAAACCGTACACTATCCCTTTCCTTAACGGAGGCAAATGTTAGGACCGATATACTGTTGGATTGATGTGAGACCGTAGTACACCACATCCTCCGCCATAACCATACTTACATATAACCACACGTCCATATGATTATCCACTTAAAGTATCACATGTCAAGATATCAGTAATTCTACTTACTTAGATTCGTTCTATACCAGACATGTGGTTATATGTTTGACTCAGTTCAAAAGTTTGCAACGTTAAGTCCTTAAAATGATCGAGACAAGACTTCCATAAATTCTCTGCCCTTTTGGCCCACCTTGGCACATTGCTACTTGCCCTAATCTAAATTATTTACCACCTCAGTTGATTACCATACACCACGTGCCATCAACAAATCAACATCGTTTCGTAACACATGTGATTACAATTCAACATCATTGTATAACACCCAACACACTTTCCATAACACATGTTCTATATTCTATTAGTCAAGATTCACTTTTGATATTCAAAAGACATGAGTTGACGTGGCATAGCTAAACAGACTATTCATGATATAACCATCCTACATTTGTATCTATAAGCAACCAATTAATAATAAACCATCCTAAGGTGATAAATAATCATGTCATACAAATGACAAGATAGGTATATTCTAATTGAGTCGAATAACTAAATCTCAAACTAATTTGAAATCAATTGTACACACGAAATAGCATGCAATAATTTAAATCAACATAGCAATTTTATAAAGCTGGGTTCAATATAATCAAAACATAACTTACCTTAGAAAAGCTCTTTATTCTTGCTTTGGACCTACTCTTTGAGATGTATAATTGTGGACGATAATATCATGTATACTCTTTGAGATGTATGATTGTGATCAATCAGTTCTTTTGGTTTTCTTGTGCTATTATATTTGATTGACATGCTTTTGCTGTTTCTAAACTTGGATTTCATCTTTTACTAGTAATCAACAAAAAGTGGAACAGCGGTGTTGAGATGAAGGTTGAGATGAAGCAGTTATTAATGGATGATCTTGAGATGAAGCTTGAGCTCATGTGAAACAGTGGCGTTGGTCATTTGAACTGCCGTGTGGCATTTTTTCTCTCTCTCTGAACTCAGTTTACCGCAACTTGTGAAATCAAAATTGACATCTTCCCAGTTTTTTGGGATATTTTAATGTATCCTCTTCCCAGTGCTTTGCAGCACGGGCATGATATAGTGTGAGTCGGCTAAAAACAAGCTAGTCAAATGGTTTTTCTGTGTGTCATAGTCAATACTTTGATAAGTATACCAACCAAAAAACTATGAAACCAAACAGTTGGTAGTTTCAAAAAATACCATGGTTTTAATGGAGTTAGATAAAATCATGGTATTTATGTCAAAGCAATTGCAAACCATGGTATTTCAAAACCATGGTTTTAAAAAACTCTGATTCCAAACAGGAGTTCGTAGTTGCATTTGAATGAACAAAAGGGTATGGTGACATTATATATGTTATCATTTTGATGCGGCTCTTATGCTAGGAGTGTTGTCATTTTGATCTGGCTCTTTAGGCCCTGTTTGTTTCAGCTTAGGCTTTTTGGCTTTTGGTTTAAAGCCAGCTTTTTGGCTTAACGAGCTTTTAAGCCATTTGCTTTTAAGCCAAGGCACGTTGTTTGGCACCTTGGTTTTTTTATGAGTTGGATAGTGTAGCTTATTGTTGAAAAATCTAAAAATACCCTTTTAGATTGTGAGGAAGAGGGAGACACCCTTGAAAACAAAAGAAGTTTCATCTATACTAGATAGGGACCCGCGCTACGCGTTTGGTTCGTTGGTTCTTCTCGAAAAAATAAAGCTGGAGGACCCGTATGCGAATATACGAAGCTATAGGGTTCTTTTTGTAAAATTACCGGTAGAAGGGCCTGGATGTAATTTTTTGTTTTTGCAAAACTACCCACCATAGGATCCAACCGCGAATATACAGCCTACGGAGCTTTTTTTCGCAAATGAAAAAATAAAGGTGGAGGACCCGTACGCGAATATACGAAACTATAAGGCTCTTTTTGCAAAATTACCGATAGAAGGGTCTGGATGTAATTTTTTGTTTTCACAAAACTACCCATCGGAGGACCTGTTTGCGAATATATACAGACTACGGTTTTTTTTAGCAAAATAACCGGCCGGAGGACCTAAACGTAATTACGAAATTTACGGAGGGCTTTTTTGCAAAAAAATGGCGACACGTGGCCACTTTGGTTGGCCTCCAATTCTCTCGACTTTCATAGATAAGTTATATGGATGGCATTGGTGGGTAAATATGTTACAACTTCAATGACAAATATAAATTTCAATCCGCAAAAGCCAAAAAAAGCCACCTCACATTGGCTTTTAGCTTTTAGTTCATGGGAGGCTTTTGGCTTTTTTTAAACCCAGCTTAAAAGCTATCTATTTGTTTTAGCTTTTTGGCTTTTAAGCCAGTAAAAAAGCCGAAACAAACAGGGCCTTAGTTTGGTACCTTCTTGACCATTGGATGATATGTCGGTGTTTTGTGATAAGCTGAGTGAATGTCGGGACTCGGATATGCAAATCTGAATCCTTTGTGTATAATACACTAGTTTAGGATCACGCTAGTGCATGTAGGCTCAATATAGATGAATATTATAATCATATACAGTGAAAACATGATAAAAAACTTCATATATAAAACAATACTTGTTGAATGATCTTATGGTCGAACCTACATGAATATGCTTCACAAGGCTAATACGTGGATAACAAATCAAACTCGCAGTGGAATGAAACGTAGATTAATCCCTTAGCATATTATAGACAACTGACAAGGTTCGCACATAAACATTCATCTCTTTCTAGTATTCTTCTTTTAAAGTTGGTATAGACTCTTCCTCAATTGGCGATTTTTGTTGTTGGCAAGGGCGAGTACATAAAATACTCAATAAGTTGTGCACATAATGTAATTCTAACATAACTATATTTTAGACTTGTTCGAAATGAACGGCTAACATGGTTATTTTGCATTAAAGCAGCATTTATAAATGAGTACAATAAGTAGATTGAAATGATAGTAAAATAAATAAGAGTAAATAATAACTTTCAATATTTCTCAAGTAAACATAGTATTCAACCCTAAATCATAACTTCTAATAGCATCCTGCTTTCTCATTTAAGTTTTCATTTTACAAAATATAATCTTTGATTGTAATTCTCGAGTATTACTCAATATTGTGAGCACGACTTTCCGAATAGATTTAACACTCACAGAAGTTATGCACTTTATCCATACGGCATGATCATCTCCTTTTGTCTCTAGATTAACACACTTCCTTAGGTGTGTTAGTAGGGAGATTATGATAAAACCTTTCAGAAACCTTTATCCTAACCCTGACCCTTTTGGTAAACCGTACACTATCCCTTTCCTTAACGGAGGCAAATGTTAGGACCGATATACTGTTGGATTGATGTGAGACCGTAGTACACCACATCCTCCGCCATAACCATACTTACATATAACCACACGTTCATATGATTATCCACTTAAGGTATCACATGTCAAGATATCAGTAATCCTACTTAGTTAGATTCGTCCTATATCAGACATGTGGTTATATATTTGACTCAGTTCAAAAGTTTGCAAAGTTAAGTCCTTAAAATGATCGAGACAAGACTTCCATAAATTCTCTGCCCTTTTGGCCCACCTTGGCACATTGCTACTTGCCCTAATCTAAATTATTTACCACCCCAGTTGATTACCATGCACCACGTGCTATCAACAAGTCAACATCGTTTCGTAACACATGTGATTACAATTCAACATCATTGTATAACACCCGACACACTTTCCATAAACATGTTTCATATTTTATTAGTCAAGATTCACTTTTGATATTCAAAAGACATGAGTTGACGTGGTATAGCTAAACAGACTATTCATGATCTAACCATCCCACATTTGTATCTATAAACAACCAACTAATAATAAACCATCCTAAGGTGATAAATAATCATGTCATACAAATGACAAGGTAGGTATATTCTAATTGAGTCGAATAACTAAATCTCAAACTAATTTGAAATTAATTGTACACACGAAATAGCATGCAATAATTTAAATCAACATAGCAATTTTATAAAACTGGGTTCAATATAATCAAAACATAACTTACCTTAGAAAAGCCCTTTATTCTTGCTTTGGACCTTAGACTTGAGTCAACGATTCCTCCTCGAATGCTCCGAGCATTTCGACATCTGCGTGTAACGAGAGAAAACACCAAGTAAACATTCATAAAAAGAGCAAACAAACTCTAAAAATCAAACAAAATTCACTATTAAATAGATCTCAATTTTACAAATTTTTAGAAATTTGAATTGTCTCAATTGGAGCTCGTATGAGGACGAACAGGCTCTTGATAGATTCAAAAATCATAAAAATCAGAAAATTAGAAAAACACTATTTTTATGAATTATTTTTATACTGAGAATCCTTATTTATTGCATCATCGTTGACATCGGCATAAAATAAACTAATATGAAAATACCTACGATTGACATGTGGCAACAACTATTTCATGAAGCTAGTCCACATATCACCATAGGGCTACAGTGAGCCTGGTTCATGAACTCAACAGTTACCAACACGTGGGATTGAATCGACTGACGTGGCACGACATCAAGGCGAAAACATTATCGCCACATGAGCTACAATTGCTGAAGCGTCACCCATGCGATGCCAACGCAACATACACGTGGTTGACACATCGGATCTGCAGACGCTAGGGTTCTGGTGACCATATCCCACGACAGCGACTCGCCGGACTCGAAGATAACGACGTACCACACAACATACCAGTGACGGATCTAACTCACTTTTGTGCGGATCTAGAGGAGAACAACCTGGAGAATCCGAAGATGCGTTCGGTTTCACTGGAAACTCAACGAAGGAGCAAGATCAACAGCAAAGAAGGCTTAACGGCGGTGAACCTCAAAGCACATTGGCGAGCTCTTGCGCGAAGATGGCGGTGACCCGAGCAATGATGAGCGGAACAAATGACGTGACGCAAGGTGGCGAATCTCAGACAAGGGTCGGCAGAGCTTTAAAGGCCCTCGGTTTCTGTGTACAAGGTGGAGAATGAGGTAAGGTCAGAGGTGGCAGCGAAATCCTACTCGAGCATGGCGGCGTGGATGAGATGCACCACAGCCGTACACGCGGCAAATGGAGGGATACGATGTACCATGACTTGGACACATCCAGATCACACACGGAACAACGGTTGGGATTCACTAGGGTTTCCCCTAACCTCGATTGATTCCAACAGCTTGATCGTATCCAACGATTAACACGCCTTAGGGTTCCATGGTCACATTAGCCACCCAATCACAATCCTATAGCCACCCATCACGGCACACGGTACATAGGCTCTAGCGGCGGGCACTAGGAATGGGCTGTAGCTCACTTGGATTTCAGCCCAACACTGTTTCCAAATTTTAGAAAATTCCTTTTCAATTAAATTAATTTCTAAAAATAATTTAAACCAAAACAAATAGTAAAAATATCAGAAAAAAATCCAAAAAATCTGAGAAAATACTTTGAGACATTGGAACTCAAATAAAATATTTTTGATAAAACTTCATTTAAACTCTCATTATTTAAAAGCTTATCACAAAAGGCCATATTCAATAATAATTAATAAATTCAAATAAATTTCAGAAAAATCTAATAGATTCAGAAAATTCACAAAATCCATATTAAATCCAATTAATAAAAAATTGGGATGTTACAGTGAACTCGAACTGATTATCCAGATCCAGTGGATAAACAAGCAGAAGTTTGCAGTGAACTCTGATGATAATGATACAGTGTACTCCAGTACTCATCAAGTAGACGATCACCTACTGACGACAAATGGCATCCACTGGCGCAACATTCTTTAGTGCTCCTCAAATCATCTAGCGCTAGTCAGCAAGCTGCTACCTGCCGTGCTATTTGATCATCTACCAAAACGCATGAGATTCATATGCTGATGATGAGGAAAGACGGAACAGTGGGCGGCTTTTCCAAGGCTGATACTGTCCGCCGGAATGTTGGTCTCAGCCTGCACCAACTCTTTTTATATACGTTACGTCCACCATGTCAGCGTGTCGTGGAGGAGCGCACAACACACGGAGGCTAGCGGTCCATGCGCCCGGCACGCCAGGTCAACCGGCACCCACGCGAATCGGACGCGAATCGGACAATCCTACCGCTTCGCGCGTGGTGGTTGTGGCGTCAGCGTCCATCCATCCCAGATTCCCAGTGCGGCGCAGGCGGCCGGATCACCGGACCGATCGATCGCGCGGGCCAACGCGGCAGGCAACCGATCCCGTCCGCCTCGATGTGCGCCGCAGACTGTCTTCACACCGATGATTCACGGAAAGCCAAGGAGAAAGCTGCACTGCACGTCGCACCGCCCGCCGGGAGGCCGGGACCCAGGTGAGCTGCCGCTAGTCCTCCTGCTCCAGCTTTTACCCGAGTTGGTGTCCGTCAGGTTCATAAAATCGACGAAAATCACTCGAAAGTTGTAGTTTTCAACCGTATCAAGTCGGTTCGATATCCAAAACTGGTTAGTAAACCAGTCTAGTTAAAAACATCAAAAAAAATTTAAAAAAATTATGTGACATAAAAGGTCGATTCTTGGTCAAAACCGACCGGTTTTCGATCAAATTGACCGGTTTCAGGTTAAAATCGTGTGGCAACGTCGCAGTGGTCAGCACCCACCAATTGGTCAGTCGATTTTCGGTCAAACCCGACCAGTTTTCGGTGAAAACCGGTTGATTTTTCATTTTTTTTATCAAAAATTTTGATTCTTAACCTTTCGGTTTCTGAAAAATTTTAACTCAATATTTTTTATTTTTGAAATTTCAAACTGCTTTTTTGAAAACGGTTTTGTGAACCATGGTGTCCGGCATCATTGGCACTACGAAGACCACGTTGCATTGGTCAGCGCCGTGCTCTGAGAGTCATAGATCGTAATCTGCCTAGTTGCTCCTCTGTTTTTGTCATCCTATTCCTAGGTCTAGCCAGTGCTTACAGCAACTCTCCCTCTAATTGTCGCTCGCGTCACCTCATCTAGTATGAGTATGTTCCTATACCCAAATCTTTCAATCAGACAGTGGCTACTACACTGTAGCTGTTCTATCCTGGACTCAATTGTCGTTGAAAACCAAGTTATTCTAGTGTGAGAATATAGCATGAAGTGTTTCTATCGGATCATGAAGGACTCTACATTACATAAGTGGATTTTGACAGCGAACTAAAGCTCAGCTAACAAATGCTTGTGTACGTGTACTGGATAAGATAAATCGCATGATAAGTTTGGTTCAAAAATACTGCCAGAATGCAGACGCCCTGAGTGACACAGCAACACGGCTTTTGAAGCACTTCCTTGTTCAAAAGTAAAAATAGTAACCTGGTCTGGGAGTTCTGAAACAGAAGATTCTTAAAAAAAGAGAGCAGAAGTTTTATATATAGAGGAACTATTCCAGGATCATTGAAGTAACAATCCACTTTTTAGAAAACAAATACTGGATTTAACGTAAAAGGGTAATCAGATATTCATAGCAGCACATGATGTCAGTTTTCCAGATGCGCAAAATAACTTCTGCATGCGTTTCTCTCACATATCATCACCTTTTGTTCCTCTCTTTACAACCTCCACACAAATTCGATCGCTCGTAGTTATACACCAATCACAGATGGATTATTTGCATGTCACGTATTGAAAACAATCAACACGCAGAGTCACGAACTAACAGAGAACTGAAACACGAAATAAGGAGAGAAATTAAGAGATAGAGAGGATAGGGGGAAAATGATAGCCTGTTTCAAGAACATGGCCTGAGAAATCTGAATATAATCAAACAGCCAAGCATTTGACTTGCCCACACACAGCTCCAACAAATCCATCAACTCATGCTCTTATTGTACCTCACCGCACCATATGCCGCTCCTGCACTGGTAGCCTCCATCCACGTCAGTTTCGATGCCGAGGATGATCTTTGCGCCTATCCAACGGCGTCGACAACGACGGTGCCGGTGCCATTGACCAACAAACGGTTCGGTCACAGAGATGCAGTGAGATCTCACTGGAGAAGATAGGTGGTTTCTTGATTTCGACGTGTCTCCCTCCCTTACAACCACTTCTCATTTGTACAACAGAAAGGGAGAGGAAGAGGTGAGGAGCACTTGCGGGTTACACATCACCGCTGGAATTTAAAGGTCACACATCATCCACTGTTACTGAATAAAGTATTCACCAATGACATTTTTGTCTACATGGAGTCATATTGTTGAAGAGAGTATAATGGAAAGAGGGCACCGAGCTTCTGTACCAGCTCAACCTTTCGGAATAAATTCATATGCCAAAACATTTGAGAAGTATTTTAAAATCTCGACTATTACATGGAGTACATCAAGCTGAATTGTTTTGCCAAATAACCATCAACTCAAAAGAAAAGAAAAGAAAAACTTGTACTTGAAATGAAATATTTAAACAACAGGCTCCGCTGACCTAAATTGTTGTGCTCCGTAGTGAAATCAGAAAACGTACGCCCTGTGATGTCCTTGTTAGGTACTAATTAATTAGTCTCAAAACTGCAAATATTAGCACTGTGGCAGATAGTATTCGAATTTGGTCGCCAATGAGTCGAAATCTCGAGTTGAAAAAAAAAACTGTACTTTCTACATCGTCAGATGTTGGTGCTACACTGGTAGGTTTGGTCGCTGTTATCTATTCCCAACAGTGAAGAAATGTGTTTCACAAGGAGAGCAGCAGCTTCCTCAACAGAAACTGCAGAGCAGGAACTGCCAATCATCTACCAATAGTGACAGATGATGATGCCGTTATCTATTCCCAATAGTGAAGGAATGTGTTTCACGAGGAGAGCAGAAGCCTCGTCAACAGAAACTGCAGTGCAGGAACTGCCAATTGTCTAGCAATAGTGACAGATGATGATGTATGGCATGTAGAACAGCGGCTGCCAAATCTTTTGGTAACACAGATAGAAGGTGTATGACGTGTGCAACAAGAACTGCCTGGCAATTCGACCGCGGTTAGTTATTTGAAATTTCGTAGCAGTCATGAACTATTTCAAACCACCTTTACAATGCAGCATTATCTGCAGTTGAGCATATGAATCGTTAATTGGCATAAACAGCGAGGTAGACCTGTGCTTCAGTACACATTTGGCCATGCAATTTTTAGTTAAACAAATAAAGTTTATATTAGCATCGGCTCCATTCTCAACTTACACACTAAAAGGAAACAAAGCTTTGAGATGAATATTAAGGAAGCAGAACATCACTACGCATGAAGATTTGCAAATGAACTGGCTTGGACAAAAATGTTCCAAAGTAGAGGGGAAAGGAAATACCAAAATAGCAGAGAACTGAGAACAACAAGAAGCAGATCGACACGAGTCTAAGAAGATTCTAGACATTTGATGGCCCTGGTGCTTTATTATTGCAAGCCGTGCAGAATCTCACTATAAAGGAGCTTGTTATTTGCAGCATGGAAATGTGATTCTAAAGCAGGGCTAGCCTATTTAGGGCTTGTTTTTGCTTTAGATTATCTAAAAGCTGATTCTGAATTGTGGTTGTAGAGAAGTTGATTTTTCAAAAGCTGGAATCCAAAAGCACATATGAAGTGGATTGTGAATCTAGTGTATATGAGTGGGCTGGATTGTGAGAATCGATACCTAAAATCAGACTGTTTGTTTTTTATTCTGCTTTTGGAGCTAAAATCCAGAATTAAAAATAAAAACAAAAACAAACAGGCTCTTAGTTTTTTTGTAACACGTACATTTAAAAGCCAAGCCGGGGACTTACTAAAGGAGGATTTTATAATCTTTGGGAAGAGCTACATGGTCATTGAGAATCAATGCAATCATTAAGACTAGGAATAAGTCTATTTTACACGGTGGCGAGAACTAGAAAATTTTTATTGGGGTGCACATTTCACACGTACAACTCTATAATCTTGTATAATAATTTTGTAAGATTATAAATCCAATATATATTTAAAATTTAATAAAAGTACAACATATTTTTTGAAATAAAGGGCAGGAGATCTGCCATTCATTAAAGAAAGGAGTTTGAGGAACAACAAGAGTCTAGTTACATCGGGCGAGACCTTCTAAAAAGGAACGAAACCAAACATACAACCACACCGAGAGTAGCTGCTCCCCGGCGGAGGACTTTACACATGTAACGAGTCCGCGCTTGATTCACCTACTCCCATTCTGTTCTCTAACGCCATCAATTTCACCTTCAAAGCTGTGACGGACCAAACACCAGAGAAGGCTTAGTTGCCACGAATCAATCTTATGCATGCATGCGAAAGAACAACTAGCTTTCGGAAGATTGATCTTGTCTAAAGTACTCCAACACAAGAGTACAAACCTAATACTGAGCGCTCAGAATAAGCAGGACACTCCCTATTTATCTGAGAAACACACGAGATTGAATACAACTCCACTTCCAACATGGAAAGAGTTCAGTATCTATCTCAACTTAGCCCAACATGACCAAAAATAACTCTTGCACGCATGCAAGAACGAGAGATTGAATACAACTCCACTTCCAACATGGAAAGAGTTCAGATTCTATCTCAACTTGGCCCAACATGGCCAAAACCAAAACTTTACGCATGATCGACCCTTCTTGCGCATACGTGACTAACCACCTTCATATGCATGTTCTCTGCCGAACGTCCGCATGACATCCTTGACCACCAAGACCTCGATTCCTCCTCGAACCTAGTCTCGAACCTCGGTTCCTCCATGAACCTAGTTACGGTCCGTCATCGACCACGTTAGCCTCGAGCAACACCGCAATGAAGTAACAAACAACGCGTCGAGCACAAGTCCACGACTTGACTCAAGATTAATCCATGCAACCACTCACACGAGTGCATTGCGTTAAGCAAAACTCCATCATGCTATCACCAGCATGATAATCATCTCAACATAGCACATGCACAAGCACCACACATGCCATAACCAAAATCACTTTACAATGCCAATTTCACCATTCAACCAATTTTTCATCACATGATTTCACACCATCCTTCAGGAATTTACATCATGAATGATACGAGCGAAGACCGCCTCTGTGGAACAATGCTCATTGTTGAAGATTCTGGCGTTCCTTTCCTTCCAATGGTTCCATAGAGTGTAGATTATCATATCATCTACCTTGCGCTCTGTGTTAATCACTTTCATAGGGATATTGTGCCACCATTGCGAGACCGATAGTCTGCACGAGACAGAGAGACTAGCATGCATCTGTGAGGACATCTTTATCCGTACTGATTCGCAAATGGGCGGAAGGAAGAGGTGCAAAGCGATTGAGTTCGATCCACAAAGAGCGAAAACCGAATTCGGCCATCCTCTTGCCGCCAACTTTGTCATTGTGAAGTAAGTTGTGAACAACAAGCCAAGCAAAGAATCTACACTGTCTCCGTCTTTGGCTTTCCAGATTCTTGTAGTTTTCTTTAGAAGCCGACTCCGAGCGCACCAAGTAAGCATCCTAGCGGAATATTGGTCGGTGTCGATCCATTTCCACGATATATCGCTCTGGTTGCTTATGTGTAGAGTAACTTTGTTGAATGTCTGCCAGAGGTAATAGAACTCATTAAAGTTTGAGTAGCAGAGGTGATCCTCCGAGGGAATGATCCATGCGTCATTGGACAACTCTTCATAGGCGGATTTCATCCTCTTCGAACAAGGCGATAGCAACTTGGTGCCATATCTTTCGAGCTTTGGACTTTACACATGTAACGAGTCTGCGCTTGATTCACCTACTCCCATTGTTCTCTAACGCCATCTGTGAGGATTGAAATATACTAATGTAGCAATCGAGGGGGGTGAATGATTGCGCGAAGCTAAAATCAAATTTTCAAACTTTTCAAACACCTCAATTGAACTCAAATTGCTTGAAGACCGCTTCTGTAGAGTTGGGAGACCAAGAGACTGAGTCTGGCGATCAAGAGAAGCACTTAGGCGACCAGGAGACACTTGGCGACCAAGAGAGAGCTTTACGGAAAGAAGAGGACACTTGGGCGAGCAGGTTGGGCACTTGGGCGAGCACTCTGGCACTTGGGCGAGCAGGTTGGACGAGCACGCAAACTGTTGGGCGAGCACGCGCGGTCTGGGCGAGCAGACCGATACCTGTCTACTAAAATAGAAATTTACAAAGATCCAGCCGTTGGATTGACCTGAAATTTTAACTAAAGAAACTAGACTTAATTCCGCAGCTAACACAAAAAGAATCAGATCAATCGGATTTACGGATCTAAAGTTATGTCCTTCGCAAGATGACTGAATCCGGGCGACCACGCGAGCAGTCGGGCGAGCAGGACATCAATCTGGGCAACCACAAATTACAGAAGATCGAACCGTTGGATTGGTGTGAAATTTTAACTGTAAAAACTAGACTCAATTCCGAAGTGAACAAAAAAAGAATCAGGTCGATCGGATCTATGGATCTAAAGTTATAGCCTTCGCAATATGACGGAAACAGTTCGCGATCTAACAGCTGGGCGATCAGGCTAGTAATATGGGCGACCACGAATTGCCAAAGATCTAACCATTGGATTGATATGAAATTTTAACTATAGAAACTAGATTCAATTACGAATCAAACCCAACAAGAATCAGTCCAATCGGATGTACGGATAAAGAGATATTACCTTCGCAATTAGACTAATGCATCTAATGACGAGGAAACCAAATTTCACCTTCAAAGCTGTGACGGACCAAACACCAGAGAAGGCTTCAGTTGCCACGAATCAATCTTATGCATGCATGCACGAAAGAACAACTAGCTTTCTGGAAGATTGATCTTGTCTAAAGTACTCCAACACAAGAGTACAAACCTAATACTGAACGCTCAAGAATAAGCGAGGGACACCTCCCCTATTTATACTGAAAGCAAACACACGAGATTGAATACAACTCCACTTCCAACATGGAAAGAGTTCAGATATCTATCTCAACTTGGCCCAACATGACCAAAAATAACTCTTGCACGCATGCAAGAACAGAGATTGAATACAACTCCACTTCCAACATGGAAAGAGTTCAGATCTATCTCAACTTATTAACATGGCCAAAACCAAAACTTTGCACGCATGATCGGCCCACTTCCGCACATACGTGACTAACCAACCTTCATATGCATGTTCTCTAGCCCGAACGTCCCGCATGACATCCTTGACCACCAAGACCTCGATTCCTCCTCGAACCTAGTCTCGAACCTCGGTTCCTCCATGAACCTAGTTACGGTCCCGTCATCGACCACGTTAGCCTCGAGCAACACCGCACATGAAGTAACAAACAACGCGTCCGAGCACAAGTCCACGACTTGACTCAAGATTAATCCATGCAACCACTCACACGAGTGCATTGCGTTAAGCAAAAACTCCATCATGCTATCACCAAAGATGATAATCATCTCAACATAGCACATGCACAAGCACCACACATGCCATAACCAAAATCACTTTACAATGCCAATTTCACCATTCAACCAATTTTTCATCACATGATTTCACACCATCCTTCAGGAATTTACATCATGAATGATACGAGCGAAGACCGCCTCTGTGGAACAATGCTCATTGTTGAAGATTCTGGCGTTCCTTTCCTTCCAATGGTTCCATAGAGTGTAGATTATCATATCATCTACCTGCTTGCGCTCTGTGTTAATCACTTTCATAGGGATATTGTGCCACCATTGCGAGACCGATAGTCCTGCACGAGGAACAGTAGAGACTAGCTGCATCTGTGAGGACATCTTTATCCGTACCTGATTCGCAAATGGGCAGCGAAGGAAGAGGTGCAAAGCTGATTCAAGTTCTGATCCACAAAGGGGGCAGAAAACCGAATTCGGCCATCCTCTTGCCGCCAACCTGTCCGCTGTGAGTAAGCTGTTGTGAACAACAAGCCAAGCAAAGAATCTACACCTGTTCTCCGTGCTGGCTTTCCAGATTCTACTGTAGTTTTCTTTAGAAACTGACCCCTGGAACTGCACCAAGTAAGCTGTCCTAGCGGAATATTGGTCGTGTGCAGTCCATTTCCACGATATATCGTCCTGGTTGCTTATGTGTAGAGTAACCTGTTGAATGTCCTGCCAGAGGTAATAGAACTCATTAAGCTGAGTAGCAGAGGTGATCCTCCTGAGGGGAATGATCCATGCGTCATTGGACAACTCTTCATAGACGGATTTCATCCTCTTTCGAACAAGACGATAGCAACTTGGTGCCATATCTTTCGGAGCTTTCCCATTTAGCCGGTGCGAGCTCCAGAATCTAGCCGTCTTTCCATCCCCTATTTGAATGGATGTACTTGCCTGGAAAAGCGAATGATCTGTCCTGTCACAAAGCCAGTCAATTTGCATCCACGGACCTGAATGCCCTTTCCAGAGCTGCCATAACCAACAAAGGCGCAATGCCCGTCCGAACTTGTCGAGGTCTTTGATGCCAAGACCTCCTAGACTCTTCGGTCTGCAAACCTTTTTCCAATTGACCAAGCAATGTCCCCCTGAACAGGCCGCATTACCCCTCCAGATGAAGTTCCTCCTGATCCTGTCCAGTCTCTTAATCGCCCACCGGGATAGCGGAATAACCGACATGTGATAGACTGCAATCGTGGATAGGACAGAATCCGCCAGAACTAAACGAGCTGCCCTGGATAGCAACTTCTCTTTCCAGCCTGCTAATCTTGCACCCGCTTTGTCAAGAATACGCTGGAAATCAATTTTTTCGGCTTGGAATGACGGAGAGGTAGCCCTAGGTACCTACATGGAAAGGTCTTGAGCTGAGCGGGAAAATCCTGTATAATGCTAGTCAATTCTGATTCCTCGCAGCGAATGGGATAGATTTCCGATTTTTGAATATTTGCCTGTAAACCGTTCGCCTGACCAAAAACCGTGAGGATGACAGAGATGATCCTCAACTCCTGCGGGGACGGGTTGGTGAAGATGGCAACGTCGTCCGCATAAAGAAGGACACGCTTGTCAGCCGCAGCACAAGGGAGCGGTAGCAGCAATCCTTCTGTCGCGGGTTTGTGAACCATATGGCGCAATGGATCAATAGCTAAGATGAAGAGCATCGGAGACAAGGGGTCTCCTTGGTGGAGGCCTCTTCTGTGATGAATACTATTTCCTGGCGAGCCATTCAAAATAATCTTTGACGAGGACGACATAAGAAGCATGGAGATCCAATCCCTCCACCGTTGTCCAAAGCCCAATTTTTGCAAGAGCTCGATTAGGAATTCCCAACTAACTGAGTCAAATGCCCTGGATATATCCAGTTTTAGGAAAATCGAAGGTTTCCTTTCCCTGTGCAATTCCTTAGAGAGGTTGCTGACTTAAAGAAAATTATCCTGGATAGATCTTCGCTTAATGAAAGCAGATTGACTGGGAGAAACGATCCGCTGTAGCACTTGTGCCAATCCTGTTGGCCAGAATCTTTGTGATGATCTTGGCTGTACTGTGAATAAGACTGATCGGTCTAAAATCCATTATTCGGTTGGCATCAGTCTTCTTTGGGATAAGGACAATATGTGCTAAATTCAGAAGATGAAGATGCCGAGATCGGCATTCGAAAAACTGCGCAATGCTTGCCATCAAGTCGTCTTGGATAATCGACCAACGGGATGTATAGAACTTCCCAATAAACCCATCCGGACCTGGAGCCTTTTCAGGCGGAAGAGAAAAAATCACCTGCTTGACCTCTTTGATATGAAATGGCTGCTCAAGCTGCTCGAGATTCATTGGCTGGACATGTAAGGCCTCCCAGTTGAGAGTGCATTCCCTTTGCACCTTTTGACCTAAATGGTTGGAAAAAAATTGGAAAAGTACAATATAAATAAATGAATGGATGGAAGTGAAGTAAGTAGCGGTATTTGTTATTGTACTTGCTCTAAGTAGAGTCCGTTCCTGATCTTTTACAGATTCTAAGGGCCTATTTGGTAGAGTTCTAGATCTCAGCTTCATCTGAGATCTGAAACTTGTAAACTAAAATAAAATGAATTAAATTTATATTTTTGGTCCAAAATGTAAATAAGATGATCATTTAAACGCTCTTAATATACTCACAACTCCAGCTTCATAGATCTGGTTGAGTTAGGTATTGAAGCTAGGAATATCTAGCTCCACCAGATCCATGAATCTGGTGAAACTGAAGCTCTACCAAACACACCCAGTAGGGCATCTTGGAGCTCCGTGGCACCAGCCAGCAGAAAGGAAAAGCGTTACATGCGTGGTGTCACCGTGTCAGCGCAAAACGTTAAGTATTAAGCTTAAATCCAAAAGCATGCATGAATAAATTATTCTCAGGGTGATCACACCAATAAACATGCATGTATTGTTTATGCTTACATGGCTAGGTGCGACAATCTGATGCACCATGCTTAGCACGTTAAAAGTAACGCAAATATTTAACATAGCACACAATTATTATTATTATTTAAACAGGAGAGGAGAGGGAATTTAAACCCAGGATTCTTAGCCTAGCAACCGTCGGTCACACTAAGAGCATCTCCAGCAGAGCCCCTAAACCAGCCCCTAAACCTTAAAATAGGGATTTTAGTAAAAAATACAGATCCAGCAGGGTCCCTAATCCAGCCCCTAAAATTAGGAAGCCCCTAAATTTGCCTCCTCAGCTCCAGTTCGAGGAGCCCCTAAACCAAATTTCCTAAATCTTAAAATAGGGAGTTAAGTGAAGGATGGCTTGCATTAGTTCGCTGCACTGAGCGTGTTTTTGCTGGATGAGTTGCAACTGTTGTATCTACATCTGCTGCTGCAAATTTTGAAAATTTTAAATTTAAATTTTAAATATCATGTTTTGAAAATTTTAAATTTAAATTTTAAATATCATGTTTTTAAATTGTAAAGGTTAATATCTTATGTTTTATGTATTACAAATATTTTTATTGAATTTTAGTGGTGTCAAATGAAGATTATACATAGCGGATACGTTAAAATAGGAGAAAAAGTAAAATAGGGGCCGAGATTTAGGGGATGTTCTTTGAACTTGTGATCAGCAAACAGCCCTAAAAATAGAAGTCCCTAAATCCAAAATAGGGACCCTGTTTTAGGGGCCCTTGCTGGAGATGCTCTAACACCTTTCAGTATAAGGGCCAATTCTGTGATTTACATGGGGCACATTAGGTTATATTATATTCTTACATTGTCATCCCGTTTTACGCTGCTCTTTCGTCCACTGCCGCCGCTACCATCTTCTTCACCACCGCGCCCGCCATAGAGAACGCACTGCTCCCGTCCCTGTTCTCCACCACGGATTCCGCCCAATCTGACCTGTCGGTGTGAACTATGCAGCTGCCGAGTTCGATTAGCAAGGAGATGAAGTATCAGATGATTGATGTTGTGTATGATATGAATGCGCAGAAGCAAGAAATGGTTGGTCATGTGCTTGAATTGAATGCTCAGAAGCACGAATTGGTCGGTGTTTTCGCACAAACTGAACGTTCGGAAACAAGATGCAGCTGCAATTTGCATGTTTTTGCTGAGAGCGGTGGAACGACGATCATATGAAAGAAGAATGGAACTTACATGTATCTAGCATCGAATATTCAGAACATAAGACTTTTTACCGTCTTTGGGAGGTACCGAAAAATACAATACATTGAGCTAGTACCAAGCAAATACCAAAATTTTAATGGGTAGAGGTACCAAGAGTACAAGAGTTTAATGGTGATTTTGTGGTACCTCCAAGGATGGTAAAAACTCCATCAGAACATGTACTAGCAAGTCATTTGAATTTCTAATGTATCTAGAATCTTAATTTCTGAAGTTTTGGTTGTGTGTGCACATCAACGGTGAGTGATGTTCTCTCTCTGTATGTAGGTATGCCTGTCAAATATTCAGAACAATGATGCAGCATCCCAAATTAAAAGGAAACCAATTTCTGACAATAGGAACGCTCCAAGTTCTCGTAGTATCAACCATGGGATAGCACTCCACTCGAACACAATCTGTCACGTAATGGCATCATCCCTGTAAAATATAGAAGTTAAGTTGCTCATCAGCCAAACAATCCACGAATTCAACGAGCAGCAATAAGAAGCGAAACATTAAATCCGTTGAAATTACTCAGCATTATTGCATGCACCGTGACGTTTTACCTGATGAACACAGAATGGGCTGCTGCTGACTATGATGCGATGTTGCGGTGGTGGCTGCTTCAGTGGTGGCAGGTAGTATAGCCTGGGATTGTGCCCTTCCACCGGTTGATCAGAGCTCCATGTAACGCACGCATGGCACTCTCAGCATATGACCTGAAGTGCAGCAATGCTGTCAAATTCAAGACCTCAAATAGCATGACAAAACAATCAGTGCAAAGCTCACAATATTTTACAAACCTGCTAACAAATTGGACAACTGCATATTCCTCTTGTACATAATGATTAAAATCATGAAGTTCTCTATGCATAGTAAAGGTTCCTTAACAGTCTTGCCGGAAGACACGGACCTAGTTCACGCAGGAGGATCTTGCACAGAAATAAGGGAAATATTAAGCAGCAGCGATTCTTTCCAAAAGGAAGGGATACGCGTGACTGTTGTGTGATTTGGAGCAGGATCTTCTCTTTCTTTGATCTGGCAACCAGCTGCAATGATAACATGTGCATATCAATTAATTCACACCCACCATAGCCATAAACAAGATTCATAACCAACAGGGAAGATGAAAAAGATACACTCCAGCTCGAGTTAGTCAGCTTGGAATGCATCGCGGAACAGAGTTAGCGCACTAATTCGAAAACAGCAGAGAAGTACCATTAACTTCTTGGTAAACTGTAACGAAGAAATTTGTAGGATATCAGCGAAGCAAAAGAACAGAAGATGGACTTCCACCCAAGCATAGAGTGAAATTTGAAGGTAGATGAATAGCAAGTAGCTTGATCAAGGTTAAAAGCCTTTACTAGTAGTGTGACAACCCAGACATGAAGAAACTATGCTAATCAGCACCAAGTTATCATTGTGTGCAAGGCAGTGTTTACATCAGGAAACGATGGGCCGGCGTCAACGCCATGATGGGGCTGCCCCCATCCCACGCACACCACAATATTTGCCCCTCTCCGCGCTGCTGGCTGCCGTTTAGGCATAAAATGCCAACTGGGCTGTGATCTACTCTGTTTTCTGGGCATTGTTTCCCTTTGTTTTTCAGGCAGCGGTTTTTTTTGGGGAGTAACGGGCCCGAAACAAAGGCTTGATCTTTAACAAGAGAGGAGTGGGGGATAAAATGGAGATATTTCAGACCAAGATGCAGCACCAAACATCCAAAACCAAAGGAAGAGTCAACAAATCAGTCGCCATTAATGTCAAGAAGGAAGCAGATGCAAGGAGTGGTGGTATCTAGTGTTTTATTTTTATTGCAATTTGTCCTCCGAAAAGTTGTATTAAGTTGTTTTGTTTGCACTGGTTGTCTGATTTGTTGCATCTAGTTTTTTTTTTGTTGCAATAGAGGTTGTGGTTCTCAATTTGTTGCAAACACTTCTTCCAATGTGTTTCATGTGAAATTGTAAAATGTTGCAACAATTATCTTTGAATGTTGCCACTGTTTTTTCAAATGCTGCAATGTCGTAACACCATGAATTTGTTTGATTCAGATACCTAGCAGTTTAAACTGTACCTTATCTCTATACTTGTGGTTTTCATCCAATTTTCAGTGATAAATTTTATAGTTTTCCCAAATTTTTAGTATATTGGACTTATTTTTTCTTATTTTGTTTCACATGTTGATTACGCATCTTGTAAAGACGGTTTTTTAGCTTGGGCTTCTAGGTTCTCTTAATTATACTTTTTTTGTTTTGGCTGGTCTCTCACCAGCCCTTTCTTCCTGCTCTGTTCCCCTCTCTCTTGGTTAATAAATTTCAATAGGGGCTTCCCCTATTGTTCTTGTTTCAAAAAAAAAATTGTTGCACGTATTGTTTAAGAATGACTGCGTCGATGCTCCGATGGAAATCTTAGAATCCGATTC
Organism: Guadua angustifolia; assembly: GCA_036346375.1. Lineage (NCBI taxonomy): Eukaryota > Viridiplantae > Streptophyta > Magnoliopsida > Poales > Poaceae > Guadua > Guadua angustifolia. The sequence continues at coordinate 53,831,225 of CM070511.1, forward strand.
TAGTTTTTCCCAAAAGCTAGCTGCTCCTATTTTTTTTACAAAATAACTAAATTTCGCAAAACCAAAACTCTATCCATGCGAGCCTCCTGTTGTGTTCTTTTTTCTATTGCTTGACTGCATAAGCTCTTGTGCCCTCGTAAATACTCTCTACTAATATATGCATAAATAGTTTTCAAATTTATGGGTTAAGATTAAGGGCCTTCATAGTAAAGGGTATGTAAAAATTCTTTCGAAGTGTGTTTCTATACATTTCCACTCGATACAAGTTATATTAATTTTGAAACAAACGAAAGGGATAATTAATCACTATCTACCATTTATTTATACTTTAATATTTTGTACAATTTATAAAACAAGATGCATACAATTTATACTTTAATATGTTGCAAAACACCACAGGGACAAGATCTCCCGTCTTTATGGTTCAGTGGAATGAAACTAACCCTCGGCTACTCCACTGCCCAAGTCACAGCTATGGGGCTTCTCACCTTGCGCCTCCCTTGCCCCCTGCTCTGCCTCCACACCAAGTAGCCCTCTGCGCTGTCCTTCGCCGCCGGCGATGGCGCGTCGACCGACACCAGGAAGCTCTTCTTCTCGCCGAACTCCGTGAATGCCAGCGTCGTGGGCACGACCCTGACCTTGACTCCGGGCGGTGCAGAGACCTGCGCGGTGTACGTCGAGTTCGGCGTGCCGACGTTGGTGACTGTCCGCCGGAGCACCGCCGACGTAAAGCCGTTCTTGAACGCCACTGACATGGAGGGGTAGTTGAGGCTGAAGCCTTTGTTCTGCTGCAGCACTGCGCTGCAGTTGACGCCGCTGTGCGTGATCTTGAAGATCTCCATCTGGGTGTACCCGAGCGTGCACAGGTGCGTGACGTAGTCGGCCGGGTCGATGTCGTACACGAGCCCAGGGTCGACGGCTCTCGCCGGGTTGACGTGCCCGGCACCCATGGCGAACACGTCAGCCTTATCGTCGCCGTCCATGATCGGCTTCCCCTGCCGGTCGGTCACGTCGGCGGTCGTCATGATCGCGGACCGTATCATTGCTGGGCTCCATGACGGGTGCACCGACCTAATGAGCGCAGCGATGCCGCTGACGTGCGGGCACGCCATTGATGTCCCCGAGAGCACTGTGAAGTTGGACCGCCTGGAGTCGTCCTCGAGCCCCGACGGGCCCAGGTTCCCCGGCCACGCGGCAATGATGTTCACCCCGGGGGCGATCACGTCGGGCTTGAGCACCGACGGGTTCGTCGAGCTTCGGTCGCGCTGAGAAACAATACCACGACGCAGCGCGCTTCGCCCAATCCGCGTGCCGCCGAACACTATCCTCGCCACCGGCCGCGGCGTCGAGCTGATGTAGTTCTTGAGCTCGACGGCCCCCCGGTAGCCGATGAGCGTCGCGGGCAGGACGTGCACGTCGACGGAGTCGTCCTGCTGGTTTATCTCGGAATTCGCAAGAACCATGGCCGCGCCGCCTGCTTCTTTTACTGCTTCGCCTTTGTCAGCCCTACCGGTGATGCCACGGTCGCATACGACCATCTTTCCGACAACGGCGACGGCGGACAGGGACCCCTTGATACAGAACTCCGCTTCCCGTGTCCCACCGACGGCATACACCAGCTCGAGCTCCATCCCGCCATTTTTCAAATCGATTTTTCCTGGGTACATGGACTCGCCGTACAGGAGCCGGCCGTTGCCGAGCCGGACATAGGCCGGGAAGCGGCGGTCCAGAGTGGCGGCGCCGACGGTCAGCACCCAGGGAGCCTCATTGGCCACGGAGCTCGGCGCTGGCCCGTTGTTCCCCGCGGCGCACACGACGGCGACGCCACGCACCGTGGCACGGAAGCTGCCGATTGCGATGCTATCCTCGAAGAGCGGGATTGGGAAACCGCCGAGGGAGAGGGACAGCACGTCGACGCCGTCACGCACGGCGTCGTCCATCCCGGCGAGGATGTCGGAGCTGAAGCAGCCGTTGAACCAGCACACCTTGTAGGCAGCAACGTGCGCGCTGGAGCCACGCCGCGAGCCTCGCCAGCCCGGCGGCGGGAGGCTGCCCGCCCGCCACGCCGCTCCCGCCGCGTCGGCGCCGTGTCGTCCGTGCCCGTGCGCGTCCCGAGGTGACACGTACTCCATCAACGACACTGCGTCCGACGGGTCCGTCGGATAGTTGGCGCGGTGGCCCTTGGAGTAGAACCGCGCGCCGATGAGCTTCCGGTTGCAATTTGTGGCGTTGAAATGCTCCCCTCCCTGGCACACGCCCTGCCACCGCACCGGCACCGGCGGCATCCCGCGGTCATCGAAGCTCGGGTTCTCCGGCCACACGCCGGTATCGAGCACGCCGATGATCGTGCCGCGTCCGAACCCCGACCGCGCCCACGCTCCGCTCGGGCAGAAGTTGAGCCCCAAGAACTTGTAAGAATACGTCGTGTGCAGCTCAACCCGGCGGTCGGCCCGCACCGACGCGACGCCCGGCAGCGCCCGCAGCGCCACCACCTCGTCGTTCGTGAGCGCTGCCGCGAAGCCGTCGAAGACAGTGTGGTAAGAGTACAGGAGGCGCGACGAGCGCTGCTTCTCTTGCTCCCAATTTACGGATTTCTCAAGGAAGGAGAGATGCCGGTCGAGCTTGGAGGCAAGCATGGCCTCATCGGTAGCCTCATGCGTCTGCAGCTGCACAATGTAGCTTTGCAGAGTCTCTGCAACGCCAATAATTGGAAGCAAGACTAACCAGAAGTGCGCGAGGAACAACTTGGCACCCATTGCTTTTTGAATCTTGATGGCTAGCTAAGCTTGTAATTAATTGGTTTATTTTGCCTTTGCAATGGTTGGGACTTGGGAGATCAAGAAGTGGAGTTCGGAATGGTATTTGAAGCGGCAGGAGAGCAGCGCAGGAGAATGCGGGAGGCACGGTGAGAATTTGAGACGGGGAGGGAGGTCTCGTGAGAACTGAGAAGACTGTACACGAGAGGTACCGGAGGGAGTAAATTGCCTCGGTCACCCGTTGGCTCCCCTACGAGCCCCGAGTAACTAGTTACTACATCCGTCCAAATTTATAATACGTATTTTTAAATAATTTTATTCATAATTATGAAACATATTTTATATTCTAATTTAAAATTAGTGTGATGTTTTTCATATACTCCTAATAAATATCTATCTTCATGCATTCTACATGTGTGTATTGAATACAACGCACAATGATAATAATTAGAGATTGTCGACGATCGGGATCGTCGGACCGCAAAAGTGAATGGAGTTAATGTGAATGCAGGACCCGAAACTGGCTTCGCTCACCGAGGAAACAAACTCGCTGTTCCGATGGTTGGAGGAAAGAGAAAAAGAGGGAGACATCGAGAATTATACTGGTTCGAGCCCCTATGATAGGTAATAGCTCTACTCCAGTCTTGTTTGGAGGTAGAGAATTTTACTATGTTTGAATACAAAGAATGCTCTCTAGCTCGAGCTGATGTAGTTTGACTGTGTATGTGTTCTGCAAGGCTTGAGTATCTGTTATATGTTCGTCGCAGGGGGTTTTATGTCTCTCACGTCTGTTACCAGAAATGGCCGGGAGAAATTCCCGGGAGAGTGACTTTTTTTATGCGCATTAAAGCTGGATCATAACTACCTCGGACTTGTCGTCCACGTCTGGCTTAACTCCATCATTTAAGAATTTTGGTAACCGTCGGCATGAATGTTCGATCCGGAACCCCAAGCTCAATCCCTCCGAGCGGGAGTTGATTCCTTATCCCCTAACTCAAGGTCGTGCGGGAGCCGCGTGGTCAACGACGCGGTCAGAGGCCTCACAGTTCGAGCTCGAGCTAGGGGCTTGCTGACTGACCCATTGACCGTGCAAGGATTTTCCAGTCCCCGACAGAGATAATTAAGTCATCTTTAATATCTTTTGATCTATATGACAGGAAAAAAACATACTTTATAAGCTTGAACAGAGAAAGTAATTAGGTACTTAGACACGGGCAGAGAGGGGGGAGGGAGACGGAGTGTATCCGTAGTTACTGTTTTAAACAGCGAGCAAAACGGATAGATACTGACTGTAATCCGAAGACTCTGAAGTAGAAGCAGCATCCTCCTCTCCTCTCCTCTCCTTGTCAAGTCGACGTCTCAGGGAATTGTTCTCCGTCTCTTCTCTCTCATGGATCGGGATCTCTCCTCTCATCACACACACCCTCTGCCTCATCAAATTTCCTTCGGTTGCGCCCAAAGCTTCTTCATTTTTAATGCGTACAACATCCTTCACCTGACAGCGCGATCCCAATCGGACGGGCCGGAAACGCAGACGGACTGCTGTTGCGGAGCGCCGAGAGGCCTCCGTTTCTTTCCATCGTAGGTACTACAGATACGGTGTCCATGGCGCTCTTGAAAAAGCTTTGCACGAGCACATTATCCACAAGCAAAGCTGGTCCTTGTGGCTAGGCACTCGTGTTGTGTTAATGTAAGCCTTCTATCGACACAAGGGCGACTTCTATTGATTGTTTTCCCAGGCAATTTGGATGGAAATTTAACCACTTGGTGGAAGCAAACATGCACCTTTTCCCACCGAAGCAAAAGCAAACAGTAAAATGTACGTAGTTGTTACTTGAATGCTGTGTTTGGCAAGGACGAGTATATGAATTACAGTAACAGTTAGAAATTGGCCCATAAGAGTCACATTTCCTTTAAAATTTCAAAGCATGCATAATTTAAGACCATATTAGTTAAGTAGAGGAAATAAAATTTATAAGAGTCCTTGCCACTTCTTGAATAATGTGACACATAGTATGATGATATTATGAGGTGGACTTTGGCTATACGCACAGGCGTGTGTATTAGCGTATTTTCACGTGAAAAATCACGTGACTTAAATTATCTCTCTATTCATTATGTTTAAGTGCTATTAAAATGTCTGTTTCCATTCAATTTAATTGACATAATGACGTTAATTACTAGTAAAAAATTGACATAATGTTGTCAGTTACTAGTAAGTAAATTAACATAATATCGTCAGTTACTAGTGAGTAATTGTTGCGCATTTATACAAGGACTTAGAGAAGTCTAGGCTAGAAGACACCGAATCTCTCCTCTATTCTTCTTCTTCTTCCTCTTTGATACATGTACTATGGTATTGAGTAGCTGAATCATGCTGACCTTCCTCCTCATCATGTACCGCGAAAGAATGTGAGTGATATCTTCAAACTGTTACCGCAGAGATCACCTGTATGAGGCGTAATAAGGTTTCTAAGCATCGCATCCACACAACCGCTCGGCTTGTTTCTCAACATCTACTATTTCTATGATCACGTCTATACTGCTTTATGTTTCGCATCAAATCCAGCTGTAAGTCATTCATGCGACAGATCAACTCTATTATTTCAAATTCTTGAGCATATTTCAAAGCACAATATGTTGCCCGCATCTCTAATATTTTATAATATTTATCTCATAATAAGATATAGAATTAAAATAGAGAGGTGCTTCTATACTTTTCTTTTTAACAGTTATATAAATATTAAAGTATAAATGAATAGTAGATGGTGATTACTTACCATTTCGTTTGCTTTAAGATTTATATAACTTGTATTGACAGGAAAAGTATTGATCCACTTCTATTTAAAATATTGTACGTACGATTCGAATTATGCTTAGACTGGAAGACAAATTTAATGCCAGTTGCAAGGAGCTGGGTGATGCGCAGGCAGGCTGCATGGCATGGTGTGCAAAGCCCACGGTTCATTGAATGCTTGTTGGTCACAGCAACAGGGAACAATTTACCCCCACAGGCGGATTCACGCGGGGACGGGCGAGCCTCTCCAGTCTCCACACCCACCAGCCGACGTCGATCCCATGGTTGCACCTGCATTCAGGTGAACACCTGCCGCGCTCCTCACAAACCATTTCCTGTGTGTCGTCCTGCACCCACTCCGTCCACCCACGTCTCCTCCGGGCATGGGTTTGTGTGTTCGTACCTCATAACAACTGTTTATAAGAGTATATCATTTAGAATTTTAGATGATGTAGAGAAGAGAAAAAGTTAATGTCTATTATTTTACAGACAACTTTATAGATAGATTTATATTTTGTATACCATTGTATAGTCGGTCTGTTAATCGGACGAGAGACTATTACAGACAATTATATAAACGATCCATTATATAAGTTATTTTTAGTGTTGTCTATAGATGATATAGAGATATATTACAGACAGCTGCCGTCTATATCGTTGTACATGAACATCCAAACAAAGTTTGACCACTTCCTAGAAAGAGTGACACTCTAAGATACATGCAATCAAACTTTGTTAGTTTTGATCAAAGATATTTAAAATGTAGGAATAATTGATAAAATGCCTTATTTAATTGTGCCATTGATTAAATGCCCGTGATCTCACTGATATGTGGGCCTTGAGGCTACATGTCAGTGAGACAAACAGGATATTTTATCAATTGCATCAAGTAAAATAGGACATAAGATCAATTCACCCTTTAAAAAGTTTTTTAATATTATATAATAGATACTCTAGTGGTTAAAAAGAGCATCTTATTGACACTGAAAAATTAAAAACTAGTTCTTTGGTGATCTGAGGGAGTACTTGGAAAACGATGGCTCCCACCCTTCGAAAATTTACAAGGAAACGATTTTACCATAGAAATGGACTATGCTGGTTGGAAAAACCTCCAAGTTAGCACCTGAAGGCCCTGAACGTTACCACGACGAACTTTTTGGCAAAAAAAACACAATAAGTTAAAAGAGTACGTATGTATCCTGTGCCCTGATGGATCACGACGATGCCAAACTAAAGTTAAAAAAAGAAGAAGAAAACAACGATGACAAACTAAATGGTGGCCCATACACAGAGAACAGTATGGTGGTCCAACATGGAATAGAGAAAGTACAACAGAGTAGAGTGATAGACGTATCCAACCCAACTAGCGGACGCGAACAAAGTGGACGGGCGCGCGCGCGGACGGCAGCCTTGGCCCTCGGCACGGCAAGCAGCTGCATGCCAGCCACCTGCCGCTCTGCGCGAGCCGCCCGCTCAGCCTACGACTCTTCTCGGCACGCGCGGACGCGGCCTCTGCCTCTGTATGACACGCCGCGCCGAACGCTACAGTCAGCAGCGGCACGCGACGTTATGCCTTGGCCCCAAAGTTCCACTCTGTCCGGTAGGTGGAACATAGAAACTGGCAGACATCAAGCACTGCAACCTGATGCCAAAAAGAAATCTTCTCCCCTTTATTGCTCATATTATTCCCTTCGTTTCCCATTATGCAAGGGAGAAGCAGTATACATTGTTATACATACAGAAGCACCAGCTTCGGGTAATGTCACCGACTCCTACTACCGTGGTATTGCCTACCGAACTCCCCCATCGACTCCATGGTTATTCAGGTCAGGGAACGCCCGGTGTTCTTTCCGCTCATATACCTCTCCTCCTGTGTCTCACCCTATGGTGTTGGTACTTACTTCTATGGTGTAAGCAGACTGGCAGATGTGGATATCTTACCTCCCATCCCCTACTTGGTGGGGGGTTTAATCTAAGCTTCTCTATATACAACTCGAACGCGTAGAGTACTCGGATACTAGCTGCGTGAACATGGACGACTTGTTCTCCAAGAGCCTCTGGGGTGTGTCGAACTCTGCAATTTTACCTGAAACCAAAACAATGACATAAATTCATTGTAAAGAGAGTTTCTAGGGTAAACAAGACTCCCGTTTCCTAGTTTTTGTGCATGAGAAAAGCTGTTAGGTACTAACTGTTCAGCTAGGAGTATTATTCAGAAAACTAAGAGAATGCAATAAATGAGCAAAAGGAAGTAGACATATGGCGATCTAACTAGGACTGAAAAAGTGGCTTGGTTAATTACGTGAAAGTGCATGTACCATCACTAAGGACCAGGACTAGGTCACTGTCAATAACCGTTGGGATACGATGTGCAATGGTGCAGACTGTGCAATCCTTGAATTCACAGCGAATAATCTTTTGAATAAGATTATCTGTAGCTGTGTCAACTGATGCCGTTGCCTCATCAAGCACCAAAATTTTTGCTTGTTTGAGCAGCGCCCTGCCAAGTGCAATAAGTTGGCGCTGTCCCACACTCCAGTTATCCCCATTCTCCAGTACTGAAATGACACCACAATTACCCAGGAAAAATAAATTTTTGCATTAAAAAAACATCGTGCTTACTCTTTAATGAAGTGCCCATCTATTCAGAATTAAAACAAACCTGGACTGTCCAGCTTTTCATCCTTGGAACGAATGACCTCTCCTAGCTGACACTTTTTAGTGCCTGAAAGAACAGCGAACTCTTCCATAAGAATCATGAGATATTTCACATGAGGATAGCATGAAAGTAACCAGGACGTACCTCCCAAATTTCTTGATCAGTGAGTTCTTCAAGAGGGTCAAGATTCATTCTGATAGTACCCTCAAACAATGTAGGGTCCTGAGGGATGATGCTCAACCTTGACCTCAGATCATGAAGGCCAATTGCAGAAATGTCAATGTCATCGATGATAATTTTCCCTCCTGTAGGTTCAATTAGGCGGAAAAGGGCCTGAATTAGAGTAGATTTACCACTTCCAGTTCGCCCAACAATCCCGATCTTTTTTCCACCAGGAAACATACAACTGATTCCATGTAGAACTAAGGGTAGGTCATCCTTGTAACGGACCTGTGATATTTAGGAAAAGCACAATAAGAAGCCAAAACTAAAATTATGAGTAGGTTCAGTTTAGGAGAAGAGAGAATAGTTTACATGCAAATGGTGACTATGTATAATTAAGAGTAAATTAATCTATACAAAGGAAATACTAAAATTATTAGAAAGTTTTGCCATTAAAAGCTACTGACTAATAAAGTGTACCTTGAGATCAATCAGTTGAATGTTCCCATTCTCAGGCCACGAGGATGGGGGATGGCAATTCTCAATAATCAGTGGTGCTTCACTAGGAATCTTGCAATATTGATAAATACGCTCAACAGATATTATTCTATTCTCCAATTTACAGAAGCTCAATATCCACCTTGACATTCGAGCATTTAAATTAAGTCCATAAGTGACAGCAAGCCCAGCCATACCTATCAATTCAAAAGCCTGTTTAGATGCAGAATCAAATTTTACTAACAAAAAGATGCAAGTTTTCCACTCCACTTAACAAGTAAACGATTAGGCAAAGCAAGATGCAAATTGCAACAAAACGGCATGTGAGACAACAGGATAAAACATACTTGGTTCAATTGTGCCAGGAGGGAAGCTCACAAGTATTGCCATGCAGAAAGCAAAGACCAAAGTCGAGAGCAATTCCATTCGCAGGCAGAGCCATTCAATAGCCGCAAGGCTGGAAAACAAAGGTCGAGCAAAACAATCGAGGAGGTAAAGATTTTTTTCATGAATCGTTTTTCTTGACCAAACCCTCTGATGGTAGCGGAACCAGCAATTGACTCGCTAAACAAATGGATCACTGGAGACTTCTGAACGCTCAAGATCCTAGTCAGTTCCCTTGATGAAGCAATATAATATCTCTGCAAAGTTGATAGTATTTATTAGTAAAATCCCACTCTGATTTACAAAAACCAGATGCTTCCTGGTAAGTGATAACTGTGATGGTATTTATGAAAGTTTCAGAGAGGCCTTAAAATTTCTCATTTCGTAAACACTAGCAGGCAAACCAACTCCCAAGACCTCAACAATGAATTAAGAACATAATAAACAGACAGTGATCGCATATTGTGACAATATACAGTGACCAATAACCTATTACAGGATCAGTTTTATGCAAAAGTAAACTCTAGGTATAGTATCCATTTTGTAAAAGGTGATTGGAGCTCTCAAATTTTAGTAGGTCGTTTGCGCTATCCAGGATTAACATTTTCAATATAATTAAAAAAATAGCTGATGAGTGATGACACTAAACCTCACATTGCAATTAGAATGTAATATCCAGTATTTGCAGAAGTTAGATACTGCTGAAATGCCAGGCACATGTTATAAGCAGATGAAACATATTTGCAATACAAAATCCAATAACCTTATACAACGTATTTCTAACAAGCACAGATCAACATTGCGATAATGCCATATATGGCAAGCATCACATTATTTAAAAATGCAGTAAAACAAACGACCAGAGCATGGTAAATTGGTAATAGAAAATGTTATAAATGAAAATATTAAATCAGTTAAAGCTAAGAAACATCTTCCACAAAGACAGACTACTCTGTTCAAAACTAGAGAAATGTTCACAAAAAAGAGTTTGTAGACCACATATTCAGTTGACACATGGAAAGGCGGGCCAAAGGCAGCTAATACTACATGATTTATGATTCAGGAATTTCCTGTGCACTTATCACAACCTCTTTAATGGGATAAAAAAGACAAAGCTCATAAGAATAGTATGGTAGCAAGGACATCCGTTACCTCAACGAATGGGAAAAGAATTTCGCTTCCAACCTATTATACTGAGGGTATTGCTAATGGATTTACGGATATCTTTAGAACTCTTTTCATAATCAAAGATCATCAAGTTATCTTGAACATAGGCCTTCATGCTTTAACAATGGAGCTTACTTCGCAAGCTTCAACACTTTAATGCTGAACATATTTATTGATTTTCCAGATAATTGGCTAGTCAACTGACAAAGGTAGATGTGCCCAAAATTCTTTTGTTGATTTATAGGATACCTACATTTGCTATTTACTTTATTAGTAGTACGATCTCCACAGAAGAAAGTTAAGGATCTGAGGTAAACATCAACATTAAAGAAAATATGAAGTTTAGCAATTACCTGCATCCACATGCATGCAATAGCCATGGGAACTATAAGAATCAGAACTTGCCATGTGACTTTGCTCATGACAGCAACAATTCCAAGGAGTTGAATTGTTGTTGATGCAAAACCACCAAGTCTGAATGCTATATCAAGGTCGACGACACTTTGATCTACAGAAACCTGGTATGAAGTTCAGAAAACTTAGGAGGTGCACATTAGAAAAGGAACACAGAAGAGCATAAATACAAATTAATATTAGCAGGTGCAAGAGCGAGATCATAACTTACTCGATTCAAAATCCGTCCAGATGGTGTAGTATCAAAGAATGACATTGGCGCTCGAAAGACACACCTTAGCATTTTTACAAACAACTTCTGAGCAGCTGATAAACCAAATGTAGCCACAAGAAGGCTTCTCACAAACACAAACAATGAACTTCCAAAAGCAAGGCACATGTAAACAACCAGAAGGACCACGCCATCTGTCTTAGGTGCATCTCCTTCTGTTTGTGGGTTCGCCAAGCCATCCACCAGTTGCTCGCAATCTGAAGCACTTGGAACAGGGTTTGAGCCAAGATAATGAGTGGTATCAGTGTGCCTTTGTAGGCTTCACCCATGTATGACAAATAAACCTTTAAGCTAACTCTTCCTCGCTCCCTCTCCTCCTCTTGAACAGTACGCTTCTTCTTACACTCTTCAGCCTTTTTTGCTTCCTTTATTCCACGTGTACTAGATGATTTCTCATTTTCAGACACCTTGTTTTTCAGGTTATCGATATTGCTGATACTTGGTGTCAGTCTTTTGTTAGGAACAAAATAAACGATATCCCCATCAGAATCTTCAAAGTTTTCCATGGTCTCAATAGATTCCTTATGAGCAGAAACCAGAGCATTGAAATCAGTTCCAGCTTGGAGAAGATCATCGTATTTTCCAGCTTGGGTGATATGACCATCCTTAAGAACCTGTATTATGACAGAACCATAAAAGAGAGATTAGTCCAGGCCCCATTAGCCCATGTATAATCTCATGAAAACTATTATTAAAGATTGCTTGCTTTTATATAGCACCTGCTTGTGCATTTAACTCTCAACAGGAAAACATGGATAAATAACATATTGCATTGAACAACTCAATAAGCTAATGGAAATTGAAATAGCATATCCACATGCATTAGTCACTAAAATATATTCAGATTCTGAGAAACATGGTTACCAGTATCAAGTCAGCAGCTGGTAGAAACTCAACTTGATGGGTTACATAAATTACTGTTTTGGAAGCTAGTGCACTCAATATATATTCCTGCAACACAAAGCTGAGATGTCATGCAACAGAAACAGGTTTAGAGATAACTAGAATAAGGCAACAGTCATACCAACCTCAAATAATTCACTCCCAGTATGAGCATCAACTGCACTGAAGGGATCATCTAGCAAATAAATATCAGCATCTTGGTACAGTGCTCTCGCAAGCTGGACTCTCTGTTTCTGACCTCCACTCAAATTAATGCCTCTATCACCAATGATGGTCTGATCTCCGTATTGGAGCAACTGAAGATCTTTCTTCAGGGAGCAAGCCTCAATAACTCTCTTGTAACGCTGTCTGTCCATTGGACTGCCGAAAAGAATGTTCTCCTCAATGTTTCCAGACTGTATCCAGGCAGTCTGAGGAACATATGCTGCTGTACCACTGACGCTGACCTGGAAAAAAAAAGGAAATTGTAATAAAACTGTCAACCAAGTTAACATCAATTTTTATTCATATACTTACTTGACCACACAATTTGGGTATCTCCCCAAGTATACAAGACAATAAGCTTGATTTGCCAGAACCAATGACACCACAGACTGCTACTCGCATGCCTCTCACCACACTAAGGTGTATATCAGAAAGTGTAGGGATTGGAGAAGATGGGTTCCAAGTGAATATACCATCCTTAATATCGATTGCCTTGTCTGTGCTACTCTGTGGAACACTTATTGTTGCGTCATCTGGCAATTCTTCTTGCTGCAAAAACTGGGACAACCTGTCCAAAGACACCCTCGTCTGAGCAATCATGGAGATGAGGTCCGGGAAATTCCTCAGAGGTTCTTGAAGGATCCTAAACGTTGCTAAAGCAGAAAGAACACCTCCAGCAGTGAGCTGGCCACCAAGCAATATACAAGTCCCGAAAGTTATGACTGCAACAAAGATTGGCGAACTCCAGAAAACAAATGTAACTGCAGCTTGTGAGTACAAAGCCCACCGAAGCCACTTGCATTCTACATTCCTCATCTCTTCAAGCTTCAGCCTGTACCGATCCTCCCATGCCTGTAGCTTCAGAATCCGCATATTCTTCAAGCATTCTGCTGTCTTGCGCATGCGCTCATCCTTTGCTGTCATCAGCTTATCTTGGTAGTGCTCCTGCAGCTTCGCCACAGGAACTGAAGCTGCAATTGACAGCGCAGTAGCTATCAATGTTGAGACCGTGGCAACCCCAACGTTCTTGTACAGGATGGCGAGGGCAAGAATGATCTGCAGTGGAAGCATCCAGATGTCATGAAAGTACCATGCATAGTCCCCCACCCGCTGCACATCAACCGCCATGTAATTCACAATCTCACCACTCGTGTGGCTCTGCCGTGAGGCATTCGACAGCCTGAGACCCTTCCTATACACCATGGCCGTCAGCCCAGACTTGACATGGATCCCCATGATGTCCACACCCAAGTACCACTGGCGAGCAGTGAGCGTCTCAAGCAACTTTGCTACAAAAAATACGGAGGCAAGGATGTAACCTTCGTGAGGGAAGGCATTGTTGCCACTGAGGTAGTCCACAAAGTAGCTGATCAGGTATGGGCCGACATATGACACAACGGTGTTCACAGCAGCAAAAGCGCCAGTGATCGCCGCCTCACGCCAGAACGACTTCAATATTGCCCATGCCAGCGATGGCTCCCTGCCAGGGGCACCATCTGCTGGCGTTCATAGTGACCGCTCATCGTCTTATAGCAGGCTTTCGCGCGGTCCTTGTGAGCCAGCAAGGGTATGTCAGCCAACTCAAGCGGCCGCTGTGCCCCAACTGAGAGCAACGGACTAAGCCATGACAATGTTGCAAGGCTGACAAACCCTGCATCGCCATACGGAGTCACCCGCAGGCACCCGAGCTCCTCCTCTGCATCTCTGCGCTGCCCACCGAGCAAGAGCGGCTCATGAACACCGCTGGCATCACTAAACTCCAATTCTACACCGGTGGAACCCATCACACCAACCAAGCAGAGGAAGCCGAGGGCTGGCACCGACGAGAAGTTGGCAACCATGTGCGCGTAATCCACCGCGGACGTGTCATCATCACCTGTGAGCCGCCTGGAATCGTCGTACGCAATGGCAAGACAGAGCGCGAAGGAGACCACCCACCAGACTCGCACCAGCGCCGGGAACCTACCCCAGCCGCCGGCGCGGGCCTGCAGCGCGAGAGCCAGCAGCGCCGTCCAGGCCAGCGCCTGCACCGCCGGCAGCAGCAGCGCCTCGGCAGCGACACGCGACCCGCCCGCCGCGACCTCGTAGCTCAGCGCGGCGGCCTGCACGAGCAGGGCGTACCCGCAGCATGCCAGGGTGGCCCTGTACCACGCGCCGGTACCGGTGGACGCGGCCGCGGCGAGCCTCCCATCGCCGGCGGACACGGCAGCGCGGCGGCGCGGGACCTTGAGGCACGATGCGCAGCGCGAGGCGAGGGCGCGAGCGGCGCGTAGGAGGAGCAGGAGCAGGGCCAGAGCGAGCAGCGCGGCGTGGGCGGCGGCGGCGGCGGCCTCCGGGAGCGGGAGGGATTGGAAGGGCGGCATTGGGAGGCGGTGGGGATCGGAGGCGTCAGGGGCGGAGCAGGGAGGGATTAAAGGCATTGGGCCTTGCCACGGTGGGCAGGGCAGCGCAGGAGGTGCGGGTGCGGCCGCGAACGAGCTCTGGGCGGCGGATTACGGCATCGGCAGATGGCAACAAACGAGGGTTTTGGTGGCTAGCTCCCTCCCTCCCCTCTCCGTCCTCTCTAACTCGGCTCCTCCTCGGAGGAGGAGAGAGAGGAAGATATTTAGATTTCGGCTAATGCAGCACACCTCCTAGTGAATGCTCTCGTTACGTGGTGTTCTTCTTCTCCGATCTCTGACGGGTCTCACCAACTCTCTCCGGCTCTGGTGGGCGGCTCGTGGAGGATTGGTTTGGGGGATGGATGGGTGGAGCGAGTCTGTGAGTAAAGGCACGCGGGGGCTGGAGACTTGCAAGCTAGGGGCGTGCTGTGCTGCTGTCTAAGGGGCTTTATAGAGAGGAGAGTTCCGACTTCCGAGTGGCCTTTCCGATTCTTTACTCTTACTGGAAGCTAGCTGGATCTTAAAATATCGTCACAAAACTGCTTTTCTGGAAGAAACTAACATTTAGATGTCCGATTTCTGTTCATCCTATCGGACGTTTTTTGTAATATTTTTTTTTACGTTTGTAACATTTTCTGTCAACGCGTGAAATATTTTTTTAAAACGCTTGCAATATTTGTTTACTGTAGCAAATTTTACTGTTTGTCGAAGGAAAATATTATACGCGTTGTAATAAAATGTTGCACGTGAAGGAAAAAAATGTTACAGTACGTTCGAAAATTTTGGACGTTTAAGTACAAGTCATTCCGTTCTTTTTATCGATATTGGATCTCAAGTTTTATTCTCTTTAGTTTTTTTTAGCATGGTATCGTGAACAGCAAAAACCTGTAAGTTTTCCTTAAAAATAGCTACGGGTGAAAATGAGTACAGATTAATCCCGACCGATTCGGTACCGAGCCCGATTAAAACCATATCCGGGAAAAAAATCCGTATCCGGCCGGATTCGGATACGGTACCGGATAGTTACTACCGGATCTGATGGCGGATCGGAGGCCGTGAAATCCGAATCGAATAGCTTCGATATCTGATATCGGATACTATCCGGCCGGATATCCGAATGCCGAAAATACGTGGCATTCGTATTATGTATACATATATTGTAGGAAGAAGAAATTGCTAGTGATGATGACTGATGGTTACGGCATGTCAAACTTATTATAGTCGTATGGATTTATATAAAAGTATGAAATGTTAATTATATTAAACTTGTGGCTTGTCAATTGTCGAATTTGTGTATGAATTTTGTGTATGAATTTGCTAGTGATTGTCGAATTTTGTGTATGAATTTGATACCCTTGTTAAACTTGTGTTGTGTGAGTTGTCAAACTTATGTAATATATATGAATTTATTGCTAGTCGAATGTTTTAACAAGTATGTATCCGTTTGTATTATCCGTTTCCAAACCGAATCCGGTATGTATCCGCCCCGACAGTACCATATCCGAAACTCCGAAATATCCAAATTCGTATCCGTATTCGGTCTTACCGTATCCGATTCCGAATCCGGGGAAAAAATATGGGTTAGAATACGAGAACAACAATATCCGTCCATATCCGATCTATTTTCACCCCTAAAAATAGCTATCTGATCCTCACATTGGCCCACACGTCACCTTCTCCCCTACGGTCGGCACAATCTCTGTCCTCTCCATCTCCTGTGTTCCATCTGATCTTATTTTCGTAAGTGAAACATCTATACTTTAATATTTATATAATTTTTAAATAGCGGCAAATAAAAGTAATCCATAAACATCATGGGAAACATGTAGATACTAGTATTCTTAAAGAGATATGGCGCAAAGCCCGTTCACCTACCACGTCGCTCGATTGCTACAGTGCATTCAACATGAGCTAAAAATATTTTTTGCATCAAATTTCACAAAGTGTGTTTAGCTCAGCAGGTAGAGCAGCTTCGTGATTTACTGTGCTATACTATAGCATTGCAATGTTTTTTTAAAAAAAAAAACAGAGAAGATAGTAGGTTTTGTTGATTTGATTGAGCCATTAAATTATGTTACAGATTTTTTAAATTTTTATAGAATATTCCTCAAAGCGTGCCTAACCTACCATTAAAGAAATCACAACATAACTAAATTTATGTGATTTTAAAAAATTCTATCAATACTACTAATATATTTAAAGCAGCTTCACTAATTTAGCTAATATGCTCAATTTGCAGATTCTTGAAATTTTTTAACAAGGGTCCTCAGAGCATACCTGCGTTACCGTAAAAATATCATATTATGATCAAACTTTTGATTTTTAAAAATTATGACACGCTACTGACGCACTTAAAACAAGTCATTGATTTGATTGAGCTACTAAATTTATAAATTCTTTAAAATTTGTTAGAAAGATTCTAAGAGCATATCTGAGCTACCATAAAAAAATGGGCCGCGATCAATCTTTTGTGATTTTGAAAAAAATACGACAATTCAGTTTTCTTTTTTTTGTGTTTTTGAAAAAGATTTCATTTCTCTTAGGTTTTGCTGATTTGATTGAGCTATTAAATTATGTTATAAATTTTTGAAATTTTTATAGAATGTTCCTCAAAGCATACCTAACCTACCATAAAAAAATCAGATCATGCTTAAATTTATGTGATTTTTTAAAATTCTATCAATGCTGCTAATGCATTTAAAGCAGCTTCGCTGATTTAGTTGACCTGCTAGATTTGTAGATTTTTGAAATTTTTTGACAAGGATCCTCACAGCATGATCAGAGCTGCTAAATTTACAAATTCTTGAAAATTTTCAATAAGAGTTCTCAGAGCATGCTTGCGTTACCGTAAAAATATCAGATTATGATAAAAATTTTGCGATTTTTAAATATTAAGACACGCTACTGACACACTTAAAACAAGTTTGCTTATTTGGTTGAGCTACTAAATTTGTAGATTCTTTAAATTTTGCTAGAAGGATCGTAAGAGCGTGTCTGAGCTGCCATAAACAAATTAGAGCATGATCAATCTTTTGCGATTTTTAATGATTATAACAATTCGGTTTCCTTTTTTTGTGTGTTTCTGAAAAAGATTTCCTTTCTTTTAAGCTTTGCTGATTTGATTGAGTCATTAAATCATGTTATAAATTTTTAAAATTTTTATAAAATGTTCCTCAAAGCATACCTAACCTACCATATAAAATCAGATCATGCTTAAATTTATGTAATTTTTAAAAATTCTATCAATGCTACTAATACATTTAAAGCAGTTTCGTTGATTTAGTTGAGCTGCTAAATTTGTAGTTTCTTGAAAATTTTCGACAGGGGTCCTCGGAGCATGACCATAGCTGCTAAATTTGCGCATTCTGAAAATTTTCAACAAGAGTCCTTAGAGCATGCCTACGTTACCATAAAAATATCATTTTATGATTTTTAAAAATTCTAACACGCTACTGACGCACTTAAAACAAGTTCGCTTATTTGATTGAGCTACTAAATTTGTAGATTCTTTAAAATTTGTTAGAAGGATCCTAGGAGTGTGCCTAAGCTACTAAAAAAAATCGGAGCATGATCAATCTTTTGCAATTTTTTAAAAATTACAATAATTCGATTTTTTATGTGTTTCTTTCTTTTTCTATTAAAATCTCTATTTATGTTGATGATTCATTATGTCACAGCAACGCGTAGACCCTTTACGTACTAGTTTAATTTATAAAGAGGACAGCTCCGAGTGGCCTTTCCTTTCCTTTTGTGTTGCATCATCCTGCTCCTGCATGCACTGCATGGGGTATTTATTTAGCCTCGAGGTCTCTTGTAACCTTGTTGCGCCTATTTGCGTGCTTGCGGACTTGCCGTGGTAGGAAAAACATTATACTAAAATGTTAGTCTTACAAAACTAAGGTCATGTTTGTAGTACTAGCTCCATGGCAATTCACATGATAAGAATAACGTGCGGTGAGGGAAGAAAGGGATTGTTTCTTACACGGGAATAGTAGGCAGTGGAATTCAGGAATACTAGCACTAGCTTAGAGGGTTTTAAGCCAATTTCAACTTCAAAAAGCCAATAAATCCTCTAAATAGCTCAGTTTTTAAATAGTTTTTAGCATAAGCTAAAAGTTATATACAACTAGCAAAAGCTGAAAGCTATGCTAGATCTAATTTTACAACTTATTATCGAAAGAAATTAGCTATTTATCAAATATTCTTTTTTAAAAAAAACTACAACAGATTTCTATCTTAAAAACCAGGAAACAATTTTTTATAAAAAAAATACAACACCCCCGAAACAGACATAGCTATCAATTTGACCGACTCCCCGTCAAAGAGCCGGAGCGCTAGCCACCTAATTTTGGCACCGCCTGGGCTTGTCGGTAACTGGCACTGGCAACAGGACGAAATCCACTGTGACATGGGCTTCTTATTCTGTCGTGGACTACTCCGGTAGTAACTGAAAAGTGATAGGTATCTCTGCTACTTCTAATTAACTTTTAATTATAAGTTAGTGGTAATGATCTGTTCTTTTCCCCTCCCAGCATATTCACGAAACCATCATTATCTCGATTTTCTATACATTGGCGAACGGAGAAAGTTTTAATTCGGTTGGATATGCATGTAGGCGTAATCTGCGGCGTATCAGACTTTTATCTCAATCGGTCGATTCTTTTTTCTAAATACTGCATGACCGATTCTTTTTCTATATACTGCACGTATACAGTTTCTGAGTTACCATGTGCCTGTGGCTGTGAGTTGTCATATTCATCATTTCCATTAAATATTTACTTGCATGTATAGATAAGATCATATTTCTTTTTATCTAATCATATATGGTCTTGATTCCGGTCGATCAGCAGCATGCGCACGGCTATACATAATGCGACTAAATAAGTTTATCTATATCTCTATTAATTTTAATTAGGAGTTAGTGGTGGTGCATCTGTTCTCTACCCTTACCCCGACACGTGTGCGCACCTGCGTGGCTAAGTAGGAAGCAGCAGTGGCTACCCCGATAGATTAGATTGGATCATCCCGTCATGGCAGGTAAATGAATATGCATAACTCATTTACTGCCTTCTTTTCTCTCATTGATCTGGTATTCAAATCAGCGACGATTGCTCCTGGTGCTTTTCAGAATGGATTGATTGATTCCCTTCCGAAAAAAGCAGAGCTCTGATTCATGGAGTTTAGTCTCTTCTCGTCTCTTTCCCTTTTGTTGCCTTCTTTATTTGACGATTTCTTAATCTGGATTCCATAGATATCTCCTCGATTGTTGAATCTATATAACTCCGCCGCTTCTTGTCTCTACTGCAGATGTGTTGAACTTATCCGTTGAGTGGAGGTAATGGGAGATCTTCCTGATCTCATCAATACGGCGCAGGGGCAGATCGTCGGTGATGGACGGCGAGATAGATTGGCGGTGCTGTTAGAGCTCGCCGCGGTGGATAATGTCAGTAGGTTGAGGGAGGTGCTTGCGGGGGGAGGTGAGGAGGCAGTGGAGCTGGTTGATGGAGTGGGGTTATGGTATGACCAAAGCAAGGCATACAAGCCACGCACGCCACTGATGGTGGCAACCACATACGGATGACGCCTACCTCTTCAATGTCTTTGCGTCCATGGGGCAATAGGTGATACCTCTTTCGGTCGATCGATCGATCTCGAATTATGGCATTACAAATTTACAATCCCAAGTGAAAATTAAAGATAATTTTAAGCTCGAGTTTGTAAACAGGTGTTTGGAATTTGTATGCTTCGATGAATTGATTTAAACATTTAACCATTGCACATTCAAAGCGAACATTATTATTCAGATAAGGTTAGCGCTCTTTGTAAATAATTTTTTATCGCAAATTTAGTTTTTGCTGTATCACACGGGCACATAGCTAATACTAGTACTATACATCATGGATGGAAAAATGATGGATGTCACTTCCTACAAACAAATGCAAAATTTTGGGAAGGGGAAGTCCTCACTTTTTTTTCTCTGACACATTGTATAGATTTTGACTCTCTAAGAATCGAATGAGTGACAGCCTCTGATTTTGTATATAAATCTGCTTCTGATTACGGAAGAAACTGTCCAGAATCCTCTCGTTCGACAAATAATTCGCTCTTCTTTTAAACAGAAACTATGCAGAAGCTGTCCCAAACGGGGCTACATTTCCTTTTATAAATCTAGCTTTGTACGAATGAAGTTGTAAAATTAGCAAGAATCGAATGAGTGACAGCCTCTGATTTTGTATATAACTGCTTCGATTAAAACGTCCGAATCCTCTCGTTCGACAAATAATTCGCTCTTCTTTTAAACAGAAACTATGCAGAAGCTGTCCCAAACGGGGCTACATTTCCTTTTATAAATCTAGCTTTGTACGAATGAAGTTGTAAAATTAGCTCCATCCTTGACCACAAAAACAGCTACACATATATCATCTATCGTGCTCTTGACCTCTTGTATCACAACACATTGCCAGCGCTATGGTAGGCATGACAGGCCATGAGTTGCCACGCAGTTAGAGCTTAGCATTATAGCTGACACGAACCACTGGCTCGGCAGTGGGCAGTGGCCTACCGGGCATGCATATCTCCGTACGATAGCCGGTTTAATTAAGTAATTAAGTGAAAGTGTTAGTCATTAATTAGTTGATTTGACGGACACATTCGAGCCGAGGCCTGTGGTGTGACAGGCCAGTGGATCCTGCTCTACCGTGCTGACAGTGCCTTGACGCGAAATAGGAGTGTGATAGGTGCCGCGTTTTCTATGATCAGGGTATTTTTTGCAAATGTATTTATAATAGAGTCAGATGTAAAATATATATATATCTCAAGGGCTAAAAAGATTAGGCTTCTGCAAACTCACGGGCTAGGAGTGGAAAAATGCTCTTTTTGTGGTGCGCGCTGGACACAAGTTCCATTTTCCTTTCTCCTCCATCAAAAAACAAACGCCGTGTAATATACGTGGCACATGCATGAGCTCTAGCTACAAGTGGAGATGCCCAGATGGACGCGCGCACAACACGCCATGGAACAGAGCAGCGGCACGCCGGAAATCAGGAATATTATAAGAAGGCAAGCCCGATTCGAGCGCAAATGTTTTCTGATACCGTCGGATCGTCGCATCAGCGGCGAGGGTCCGTGCACCCTGACCGCCCGGAGTCCATGCTGCTGCATGCGTCGTGCAAGGTTTATTCGAGGGAATGTCTTGAGCTGGCGTTGATTCTAGCACTACAGAAAGTTCCTGCCGATCCTAGCTCGATACAGCATTCTTGGATCTTGCTTCACATCACCTGGTTGGGTCACTTCGGTATTTCTGAATAAATATTTGGTGTACTTTGATGGCAGCCAGTGGCCAGCTTCTCCTCTCGGCATGACTTTCTGACGTGGATCCGCTACGGTTGTTAATATGATTGTGGCATGAACATCGATCGCACATATCCACGCCCTGATTGATCGTACGAACAACCAATGGCTGAGATCAAAGCCTGCACCGCAGGAAGACGAAAGGCGACTGCTTTCTCTCCATCTGTGTTGGACAGAGTGAAACCAAATAGTGTAAGGCTAGTGTGCATGTATGAGCCTAGCTTGGTGCTATTGATGAGGACATATAGCACGTAAATGCATACCAGATTGTTGGAGTATGACGGAGAATGCACGCGGTTGATCGGTGAAGTACACCATGAATCGCATTTAATTAATTCTGGGATAACTTGATTCATCTGGTGTGATGAGATTACATAACGTTTAGCCTCTAAGTTTTACATAACTCGATCGCTGCTGTGTAGAGAGTACACTCCCCAGTCGTTTCACATGACTTTAGCTGCCTTCTCGTTCGCCAATGGTTCCAACTTAAATTTTCAAGCTGACACAATCAAATGCCACTTGACACAACTAAATAAAAAAAACATGAGCACTTTTTGAACTTTGGTTGAGATGTTGGGGGGTCCCACCCCGCACCCTCTTCCCCTCTCCCCGGATGCTCAGCGCAGCGGGAGGACCGACCACCGTCCCACCCCTCCTCCCTCGTGAGCGCGAGTTCAGTCCACCCACGATCCCATCCTCAACAGACGAAAACGATGCGGCGCCAGAATTGACCGACGACGATGCGTGTCCCTTCACTTTGACACGTAATATGGCCACCAAAGATCTTAACAGCCGTTCGGAAAAGTCTCTCTCAACTGAGCATTTCTGAAAGATTACCCGGGGATGCAGGGCTCCATCTGGGATTTGGTGCTTTCCAAAGGTGAAGGAGGAAGGCAGGAAGCCCAGGCCATTTCGATCCTAGGAGACGTTTTGACATGTAGCTACTACGCACTCTCCTAGAAAGATGCACACGTTAGACGCTGTAACAAATATCTTCCAAATTTGTCTCGCTCCACAACGGACTGACTGGACAACGCATCTCACCAACATATATGGAGCACTACCTGAGTCCGAGTGCCTTTTCCAAAGTTCATTCTGTCCCAACTGGGTCACTATGGCCTCTTTTACAAAAAGGATGCACTCCGTATACAAGTACGTACAGCACATATTTGTATGGTTTCTTTTTTCTCGGAGATCTACTGGTACACGAACGCGGAAGGAATTAATTTCACGCTCATTTGTAGACATTTTGTTTTTTTTAAAAAAATTTGTCGCCAAACTTGCGATTAACCTTAACATCACAAACCCGATGTATCCCTTCAAATTGCTACTGGCGCTCTTTTTTTCTTAATTGGCCAGGAGCTCTATCATTTCGTTAAGAGGGGATAAGCACCTGAACAATCTAGGATTCGAACTTGAGTGAGCTGAGAAAAGCCAACGCTAACTCCTTGCCAGCCGAGTTAGACTCAGTTCTAGCCACTAGTGCTCTTGAACCACTCCAATGCACCCAGAAGTCAGAATTAGAATCCATACAATGGTACTGATCATCAGATCAGTTTGTCGGTTCCTTGCGATTGCCGCGCGCCACCATAGATTCATCACATCCAACAACCAGCGCCACTACCTAGTACCATCCTCGCTCTGTCTCTTCGGTAGTTACCACTCTCCAGTCTCCAACCACTAGTCACTACTACAAAACCCTCATTCTTGCGATCACGCCGGTTTGTAGCCGGCAGTATAACATACTTTTACTTTGCCGGTTCAAAAGCTAAACCGTGTGATAATTTTAACCGCGATGATATACTTTTATTGCAAAAGCTAAACGAATGATGCGCTTTGGAACCTTGTGGTGTTCAGTGAGTTCAAGAACCAACAAGGGTTATATGCATCCTCTACCTCCGATTGTACGTAGGTGTTACATAGCATATGCTACCTTTGGATGATTTGATTTATGTTTCGTTTTTTTTATCTTACATTGGTATTGTCCTATTACTCTCTTCAGTCATAAATAATTGCCGTTTTAGACATAAATGTAGTCAAACTTTAAAAGTTTTGACTATCATATCGATTTAAATATTTAAATTGGATTCATGAAAATCATGCGTATAGATTTGTCTTGAAAAGTACTTTCATAATATTATAATTTTATTGAGTTTTAAAAATATATTATAATAGAAATTAATAATCAAAGCTGTGTTTTGAGAACCGTGTCGATATCTAAAACGACAACTATTTATGACTAGAGGAGTAGTATTTTCTAAATTTTAGTCCTAGATACATCGTCGCACTAGCTAGCTTGACAAGTAGTAAAATTTTTACACTGACAATGCAGTTTCATAGTGGACGGCATGTGATCAGTGTCGAGTACTTAAATAGTGATCCAGGCCTAGCTAGCCCTGCGTGGCTGCGTCGTCAAACCAGCTGGTAAAACAATTGCTAGCTGTGGCCAGCCGCATGTGCAGTTACACATGTGCACGCATGTAGCGCCAGCGAAAGCTCCAAGAAGCCGGCGTTCCATGCATCGATCGGCGATCGGGCGTCTAGCTACATGTACCAATCAGTCATGCGTGAGTACATCAGTTCGCACCTATGTACATACACATATTCCGATACTTTTGCCATTATTAAGCAACATCACGATGAAGTCGTGAAAAAAGATCACAGAAAGCGAAAGAGCACACGAGTCATGGCAGCGACAAAAGTGGTATATTTTGCAAAGGAAGACAGTGCAGCGCAGCGTGTAGGGATCAATCGATCGAAAATTAAGATGGTTATTCACTAGACCGACCAACTGACGTCTATTATCATGGTTTCCAGCGGTGGTTCGTGCAAAAGAGCAGACCAAGACCAAGCAAGTGGCCAACACGATAAGCTAACGGACGGACGGCATATGTTGGGCGATCTTTTTGTATGGATGAGCTAGCGCAAACACACGAATAAGGAGATCGATCGATACGTACACTCATGTTGCGCTTTCTAGCAAGCTAATGGCTAAAAAAGGTATCGGTGCATGGAGAAGCCAATGCGAATAGAATGGTGGGTTAAGGGGGCTAGCGTATATCATAGTGATGATAACATCCTGGATACCTCTTATCATTCTTAAGGTGTGTTTGGTTAGTGGGATGAGGTTGAATGGGATGTAATGGTCCTGTACCATTTGGTTCCATTATTTTGGACGAATGAAATGGTTCAGCATATATAGGGAATATTCCTCAAATTCGTATTACACAGAATGATTCTATTTAACTAACCAAACACATAGATGATATTTTTCTTAAACCATCTCATACATATATCATTTGATAAAAATAATCAAACACACCCTTAGCCAATGGGCGATACGTGTGCCGAGCGACGGACGGGCGTGCGAGCCAGCCGGCTGGCGATGGGGCCACGAGAGGTGGGTTGCAGGGGGATAAGGAGGAGGCAGGCGTGTGAGCCGGCGACGGGCGCCAAGTCACAGGGGCGTGTATCAATCAAGCGGTGAGAGATGGAAGTGCACCGACTGAGCGTATACGAACAGAGCGTTCGGCAAGTCGGTGATCGCACCTTCTAAATTTTGATACGGTTCTATCATTGGATGCATGCATTGTACCTGTACTTGTCAGAAATTCAGAATGGAGCCGAAAGCCAGCTTGCAGCTTCTGCACGCCAACGCACCAGATGCGTAAAGCAGCTTAGCAGCACAAGTGGCTTTCAGCGCTTTCACCAAATCAGCTTTGATGCGGAATGCGTGCAACAGCCAACAAAGAAGCAAGGAAATCTCTGAAGATGGACACAAATTGCAGGGTCCATCGGAATTGAGAAGTGTTCTTTACGGGCAAATTAACGCAATAAATTCTGAGTGTGGGCTCACAAGAGAGATGAACCATGCACGGAAGATCCTCCAAAACTGTACCTGAGATTGCAAGTCTCCCAGCAGTACAATTTTTTCTTCTTTAGTTAGGACTAGTGGTCATATTTTGACCACCAACTTGGAAAACACCTTGACAACTACTACTCCCTAGAAAAAGACTGATCGAGATGTACATACATATACTCCATGTATTAAGAAAATAATGGAGCTTTCAAAATTGAAATCGTTAGCCAGTTAATTTGGCAATCTCTATCAAGTATTCATACTCCATTATTGAATAGTTTCAGATTCCGCCATGAACAGCTTTCCCATTTTTGCTTTAATGAAATGGCCCAATTTAATGTCCAAT
The DNA here is from genome assembly GCA_036346375.1 of Guadua angustifolia. Lineage (NCBI taxonomy): Eukaryota > Viridiplantae > Streptophyta > Magnoliopsida > Poales > Poaceae > Guadua > Guadua angustifolia. The sequence goes on from CM070511.1 coordinate 53,857,376, forward strand.
TAATGTTCGAGTTATCCAATCATATGAGAATGATTTCGAAGGAATGGATCCACGCATGAGCATGTTTAGAATTTTACATAAAACCATTTAATTCCCGCAAGTATTTAAAAGAGATGGACACATACCGACATTAGTAGAACAAACTATTTCTAAAGAAGCACTTTATCTCTTACGAATTCTTATAATATGCCGAAAAGACCTTTAATCCCTGCTCATCACGTATCTCACTAAGGGCATCTCAATACTTATTGCTTCAGCTGATCATTAAATTTAAATAACTTACATAATTAAATTAATTAGCAAAGATTAATCATACATTTTAATTATTACAAATTTGTACAATAGAATCAAATACATGGCTTAATAAATCAATCGCATTTCACATTTCATAATTAATTAATTACATCTAAAAAATTACAAGATTGCTAAATTCTAAAAGCTATGCTTCTTCTTATCTTCTTTTGTAGCCTGCATGTTAGTCTTGGTGCATATAGAAATAAATCAATAAATCAAATTAAACAAGAATTAAAAAGAAGAGTTACTGTCAAAAGGTACCGTATAAGATAATATCGCTCACTGAGATACCAGATTTGTCTCAGGCTTTTGGAGTTGTATATGTGTTCCAGATGACTCAGAAACAAAAATGACAATTCTCAAAGAAGCATACGACACTCTATACACCATACATCTAGGTAGTACAAAAATGTATAGAGATCTTAAGGAAAATTTTTGGTGGATGGACAGAAAAGAGAAATAGTGGAATATATTACTAAGTGACTAGTCAAAAAGTGAAAGTGGAGCACCAATGTCCTGCATGATTACTTCAATCTCTTCAAATACCTGAATAGAAATGAGAAAATATTTGCATGTACTTTATTACAGGCTTACCTATGACCATGGCTAAAAAGGATGTCATATGGGTGATTGTCCCCACAGAGCTCCATGCTTTCGGATCCGACGATGGCACATCGTCCCCGTGCACCCAGCGGCACATCCCCACCAACTACTCGAAGTGGCCAGATCCCACGGCGGTGAATTTCCCTCGAGCTCTCGGCGACAGCATCAACTATCTGGTGAGGAGGAAGATATGCAAATTATTTTATTCCTTACGGACTGGCCACAAGGTTATGGACAGTTGCAAGCTGTGACGACACGAAATTTTCCCACAATGCTTAAAGATGGACTGATGCTTGCCACATAAGCCGTATGGTCTGCTTTTCCACATATTATGGATGTCCTAATGACAACTATTAGGAAAAATTTGCACTACTCCATCCGTATTTTTTTTAATGATCTTGTCTATTAACATACCATAAATTTCATATTTCAATTTAAAATTAGTGTGATGTTTTTTATATATCCCTAATAAATATTATATTTACTTTACATTCTTTACATACATTAAATATAGTGCTTAACAATAATAATTAGAAGAAATATACTGCATTGAAGAAAAACCTAGGCCCTGTTTGAAGGGCTTTAATCCAGCTTTAGTTTCTGAAAAGTCAGTAAACCCTCCAACAGCCCAGCTTTTAAGTGGCTTCTGGTGTAATCTAAAAGCCATATATAACTTGAAATAGTCAAAAGCCAAAAACTAAGATAGATCTATTTTTACATCTTATTACTAAGAAAATTAGCTATTTATCAAATACCCCGAAAAGCCAATTGTCTTTTATAAAAAATTACAGTCACTTTTTAGATAAAAAGCAAATAAAAATAGTTTTCTAAAAAAGCTACCACTCCCTGTACGGCTGTACCCTAACCGTATGCCATAGGAAAAAATGAAGTTGCAAAGCCGAGAGAAGCTCTGGAAACTTGGCACGTGTGCGGCTGCGTGGAAACTGGAAAGAGCGTAGCGTGTAACGCTCTCCCGCCTTCCCAGAACGCCTGCTGGGCCTGGCTAGACGGTGGGGTCCCCCTCCGCGCGTGGCCCACGCGATGACGCGATCAGCGTCGCGATGGAGAAGCGTCCCCGCCAAAAGACAAAAACGGACAAGGCAGCAAACTTGTCGGGGCCCACGGGCGGGGACAGCTGCACGCAGCTGGCGCCGACTTCCGACGTGTATTTGACGTGGATTCTTTTGGTACAGGAGAGTAAACACTAGCCCGGCCTAACAAATGACCTGGACATGGTCGATGGATGAAGTTAACGGTGGGAGCGACTAAGAGCATCTCGCAAGGGCCCTTAAAACAGTGTCTTTATTTTAGATTTAGGGACTCTCTCTACTTTCTCCGTTCCATATTGTTAGGTGCATAGATTTTTTCTAGTTGTTTCGTTTTATTAGGCGCCTGTATTAACTAGCAATTAACAAGCACATGCATGCGGGTGAACGAGGAGGCACAACATGCATGCACTGCACGCTCATGAATGCTCACACCATGGCACCAGGTGCGCTCTATATATATATACTCGCATCGTTAGCTCAATAGGCATGCATGCATGCACGGGGCGCGCCGGTGAGCAAAAAATTTTCTTCGGAAATGCGCGCGCGGGCGAGCACATGAACAGGCATGCATGCATGCACGGGGCGCGCCGGTGAGCAAAAAATTTTCCTCGCAAGTGCGCGCGCGAGCATGCACGAGGGGTCGTCATAAATACGGAGCGTTAATTACCATCAGTTGACGACAACGTTGGCTACTCCTTGGTCTGTGTGAAAAAAACTATATGCCTAACAATATGGAACGGAGGGAGTATTTTTTAGGGCTCTGTTTTCAGAGCACAAGTCCAGCAACATCCCTAAATCTCAGTCCCTATTTTTCTTTTTCTCCTATTTTGACATATCCGCTATGTATAATCTTCATTTGACACCACTAAAATTCAATCAAAAATATTTGTAATACATAAAACATAAGCATATTAATATTTACAATTTAAAAACATGATATTTAAAATTTAAATTTAAAATTTTCAAAACATGATAAATAGATAAATATAAACTCCGAACAATGAATCAAACTACGAAACGCTGTGAATTGCCCACAAATGCTCAATAAGATCATCTCGAAGCCTCTCATGTATTTCCTTGTCTTCAATCTCCTGATGTATCTTTAAGAACTCCCTATTTTAAGGTTTAGGGGCTGGTTCAGCGGCTCCCTAGGAATTGGGGCTGAGGAGGCAAATTTAGGGGCCTCCTAATTTTAGGGGCTGGATTAGGGGCCCTGCTAGATCTGTATTTTTTACTAAACTCCCTATTTTAAGGTTTAGGGGCTGGTTTAGGGGTTCTGCTGGAGATGCTCTAATAAGAGCAATCAATCATTCCTAATTTTTTAGTACTGCTAATTAATGTTGTTGTAGTGATTCGTCAGTGCTGTCAGATGTCAACAATACAACTCTGCGTTTCTACTCTGGCCGTCTGGCGTATGCAGCGGTCTCTCTCTACATATAGGAAGTCCCATGATTTTAAATACGCGAATTTAAGTTATATTCGAGTATATTTTTTAAAAATATCAGTTTTAGGGTATATATTCATCTATAACAATTCAAATGAAACACATATCTTTGAAAAAATTACACTCGAATTCAAAGATTTTGAACAATTTTGGATCACATGCTTTGCTAATTTATATATAAAATCAACACATATCTACAACCAAAATATCATAAAAAAAGGAAACTCTAGTTTAAATTTCAGTTCAAACTTGTTTGAACTAGTTAGTAAACTGGTTAAACTTAGCATCCTAAAAAATTCAAAAAAATCTCGCATGAAAATGCATAGATAAAATATTCTTTTTAGATCTTAGTACCTAGGCATCATGGTGCCCTATTATACACACACATGATCTAAATACACGCGAACCAGCGATTAGGCTCCTCGCAAAACCAAAGAAAGAGGCGCCAAAATTAGGCAAAGTACATGAAGGTTTGTGTTTACAAGGAGAAATCAGCAAGCAACCCTGTCGTTTCTTTGCTCGGAGCGATTTGGTTCAGATCGTCGGGAGGAGGTGAAGCGCAATGTTTGGCATGGGAGACGTACCAGACTAGATTCCCTGGCAAGCTGCAGCCAAGAAGATGGGTTTTCATTTGCGAAGTAAACGTACGTACGTACGTACTATGTATGCATGCATATATAGTTAAAATGCTCACGTGGAATATTTCTTTAAAGGATATCCATGTGGAATGCTGATGGTGCTTCCCAACAATTGCATGCAGCATCTAATGTCATTCTAAAACATGGGTTCTCGTATCACATAATGTTACGTACGGCCACAGAGATTCAATCGAAGCACAGATTCTGCAGTTCCAAGCTGACACATGTGACATATTCCGGCATATGCGCGGCTGGTGCTCGAAGCACTCCCTTCTTGCCTTCTAAGCGTCGTTTATATTCTTTCTTCCCACCAAAGGTTTAGGAAAAAAGTTTGGCGGCTTCTTCAGACGTGGGAAAGTTACACGGCCATGGGTGTCGGAGCATCCCCCAGACAGTGGGAGAAATAATGGAGATCGCACGGTCAAGTTTGTTCCGGGAAAGCGCGACATTCTGTGCGTGTATGGCGGCGCATCGCATGTATGTGTTTCATGGTCTCTCTGTTCCCCATCTGTTCAAGCCTTCAAGGGGAGTGTGACTGAGATGTGGCGAACCCAAGCAGGACAATAGTTGAGCACTTACAAGGGCAATCTATATTCTATACTAGTATAACATCAAGCGCATGGGATTGCCGGCCAGCTAGAGCGCATAAAGCGCATGGGATTGCTTTTTTTTTTTCTTTTCAAAAACGCCTTCCATAAGTTTTAAACTTATGTTTAGGTCTTTCTATCAGATATTTTGCATATGAGATCCCGTGGTTCTGTAAATTCATCGTCGGGTCCTTATAGATTCGCGAATAGGTCCTCCACTATTTTTATGCAAAAAAGGACTTGTGGTTAAGCAAGTTCGCCGACGGCTCCTAGTCAACCAATTTTTCTAAAAACCCCTTGAGAAAATTGAAATTATGTTAAGGCTTCACCCCTTCTTTTGCAAAAAGGGCTAGTGGTTCCGAATATTTGTAAACGGATTCTAAGAACATGTGGTTATGCAAATTCGCCTATGACCCCTTCCCAACATATTTAAGAAAACCCAAGAAAATCGAAATTGTGCTAATTTTTTTTGCAAGGAATGACTCGTGGTTACGCAAATTCCATAATGGCTCCTAGCCAGTCAATTTTTTAAAAAAAAATCCTCAAGAAAATCAAAATTACGTTCAGGTTCCACCGATTTTTTTGCAAAAGGGCCCATGGTTCCGCATATTTGCTAACGAATCCTAAGGACATGTGGTTATGAAAATTCACCTACGACTCCTACCCAACATTATTTTTGAAAAAATCTCTTGAGAAAACCGAAATTACAAGGTTGTATAATCTAAACTCCCCTATCTATGGTAATTTTTTGAGAATTTTTGAAAATGTGTACGTATGGTTTTCACGAATAAGAATTAAGTTTTGTTTGTCAGACCTAAAGTAGTTGAAAAATTCTAAAAAAAAATTACCACATATAGGGTAGGTAAACTTCTATAACCCTATAAAATTTGAAGACCAAACTCAATCATATTTGAAGGATATGAAATTGATAAAATGTTAAACAACAGGATATGATGTCTTTTACTGTCAAAAAATATCATTTTCTTATGAAAAATTCTTAAAAAATTACCACACATAAGGGAAGTGAGATTTTACAACCTGTAAAATTTGAATAATAAACTCAATCGTATTTGAGAGATATAAAAATAACAAAATGCCAAACAACAGGATATACTATCTTTTACCATTAAGAAAATAATATTTTACCCCCTGTTAATGTGTTACTATATCTGTATAAAACAAACTTATAGTTAAAATATATGGAAAATCATATGTACAAGTTTTTAAAAATCTTAAAAAATTGCCATATATAAGGAAGGTGAGCTTCTACAACCCTACAAAATTTAAAGACTAAACTCAATTGTATTTGAAAGATATGAAATTGACAAAGCACTAAACAGAGAAAAATACAAGTCAACCAAATTTGTCTTTTTCATATATTTCAACTAATATTAATTTTGGACTTCAAATTTTGCAAACCTGTATAACCTCACCTCCCATATTTATGTTAATTTTTTTTGAGATTTTTTGAAAATATGTGCATATGGTTTTTATGAATAAGAATTTAGTTCTATTTGTCAGACCTACAATAAAATATTTAAAAAATTATCACAAGTAGAGGAGGTAAGATCTACAACTCTGTAAAATTTGAAGACTAAACTCTATTGCATTTGAAAGATATGAAATGACAAAGTGCTAAACAACAGGATATTCTGTCTTTTACTATAAAAAATAACATTTTACTATGAAAAACTCTCAAAAAATTACCACACGTAGGAGAGGTGAGATTCTACAATACTGTAAAATTTAAAGGACAAACTCAATCGCATTTAAGAGATATATTATTTTACTACTTATTACTCAATATTTTACTATATCCTATGTAAAGCTATTGTATAACACTTTATTTTAATATGGTAACATTAGGTGTTGTAACTCGTAACATGTCTGTTTGAATAGTAAAGGGCGCCATATGCAGTGTTTTCTAAGGTTCATGAAAAATATATGTATATATTTTCAAAAATTCTCAAAAAATTACCATATGTATAAGGTATGAGATTCTACGAGTCTAAAAAATTTAATGACCAAATTCATTCTCATTTGAAAGTATGGCTAAATCAAAAAAAAATATTTATATACAAACAAGAACTAGCATTTATTAGTCGTTTACTAGTTGGGACACGGATTGTGTTTTGTCATGTAGTAGATAGTCATTGGGACAGTTTCTTGCGTTGAGTATTGTGATAAATAACTCGGTTGGTACACATTAAATGAATCTGAAGTAGAATATGCTATTCTAATCGCATGTATAGAATAGAATATATATGTATGTGTGTGTGTGTGGGGTGGGGGGGGGGGATTGAATGAGAGTGATATGCGTGGATGTGTTGGACGTCCGCTTTACGCTTGAAAGAAAAAAGGGAAAGGGAGCATGACGTTCCGAGAGGGAGATGCGTGGATGTGTTGGACGTCCACTTTATGCTTGAAAAAAAAAAAAGATAGAGGGAACATGACGTTCGGAGAGAGAGAAAGGAAGGGAGGAGAAGCCGAGCAGGCCTGTGCTGGCTAGCGGGGAGAAGACGCTGGGCCGGGCCGTGCAGACCAAATGCCCCTTCCTTCCTGCCGCAAAATGGGTTTCCATCGGTCGGTCCGAACGTAATTTCGGCGCGGCAGACCGCGCTAAGCGAGGCCCGATTCTTACTGACATACTGTATTATGGGCCCGAACACATGATCAACTGTACATACAGCCTACCTGTCTATTCCTGTGTTTGGAACGGAGACACATGACATGCCCTTTGTACATTATAAGCGGTTGAACCAGGCAAGTTGTCATCACTAGTTACCAGCTCTTACAGGTAAGTACCAAAATATGTGTACGTCGTGATGAGTTTGTGTCTGCACAAATTACTCGATCTACGTGCTAATATTGTTACCGGAAGCTGCTAGCTGCTTCTGTTGTACTGGTAGTACGCAGCAAGCTGAAAACCTAATTAGTTACCTACAGTGTGGTCCTCCAGTCTTACGTACGTACGTGCATCATGAACATGCACTAATCGCACCTTCTCATATCAAATCTACGTAGACTCTGCACTGTACAAAGACCAATAACGAAATTATCGTATTTCTAGCCCTTACAGACTTTTTTTTTTTATAAATCTAGCTTTCTTCCGAACATAATTATAAAATAATTTTCTCTTTAACTGCTAAAGCACTAGCAGATGATACATCTTACCTGTCACGCTCCCATACTACGGGAGAAGGTGCCAAGCTACCATAGCTCGGCAAACCAACCGAGGTCCCACAACTCGATAGGTGAGCACCTGCAGTGTGGTACCTCTTTCTGCGTTATGGGAGTACGACAGGTGATATTGTCGGCTGCTAACACTTCCGTGGTCAGAGAAGTGATTGTTTTTGCAATTGCCGTCATAAAGAGACCAAATTTGAAAAAAAAAGTTTGCCATGAGGTTAAAAGGTAATGGCTTCGTAGATAACAAAATAGAACAATAGTAATAACCAATTTTTTAATAATATATTTTAAAAATATTTACAGGAATAATATGCTGAAATAAAAAAACTCTCTGTAGCCATTTGAAATGACGATAGAGAGGCCCTGTCGTCATATGTGAAGGACTGAAAATAGCAAATAGAGGGAGGAATGATCACAAAACAATTTTCTCCAAATAATCCAACCAAAATCTCACTAAATTGAAGAAGCGCGAAAAAGACAATCTATAGAAAAATCACCACAAGAGTGGCACTACTGCACTACAGAGCCAGTGGTACCGGGATGAACAGTAGCCCGGTACTACCAGGTTGCTATAGCAGTAGTGCTGGTGAACAGTAAAAACAGAGAAATCATCACGAGTTCAAAATTAAAAATTTGTGTAACTTTTGATCGGCTGATTTAAAACCTGTGAAACTTTGTAGCCACATTTCTATGGATGTTAGGGACCTATTCTAACCTTCAATTGCAAGTATTGATGTCAAAATTCTGTCTTTTTTTTAGTTCTACGAAGAGTGCATAAAAACAAGCTCAAGAACAAAAACTTAGACCTAGGTTTGCTCATGGGATTTTGATGATCAAGATGATATTAGGTGGCCTTCCACATGTCATAGCAAGAAAGAACACCCAAGAAAGATCTGTCAAACAAGAAGGATCAGATCTATCTCAATAACTTTATTCTCAACTCAAAAATCGATTTCTTAGAGAAATTTAGATGATCAAGAAGAAGTTCGCCTATATGATTGAGCAGATGATCTACAGAGAATAAATCTATCAATCATACATCCTTAGCAGCACGAGATCAAGCAAGAAAAAAACTACAAGAAAAGACTAAGAGCCAAGTAAGAAGAAGATCAAAACTTGAGGCAAAAACTTGAGCAAAGAGATGATTTGTATTCAGATCATGAGGAAGATCTACAAAGCCTCTTACATAAGGGCAAAGCTTCCAAAGAACACTCACACACCCACACAACAAAACCAAAATTTTATGAAAATCCTAATCCTTCTCCTAGGTTTAGTAGCTTAGAGATGCACTTCTCACTACATCTCCTTATATAGTAGAAGCAACCTTAACCCTAAAACCTGTATACACATGTGAATACCATCCATATTTACATGGACTAACCTGATAACCCAATACACATAACATGTTTTACACTTATACAAGCACGTTTTTGTGTCTATATCCAATTCGCTCCACGAGCCTGAATTTGTGTCTATATCCAATTTGGCTTGACCTAACCACTTAGGATACCACTAGGGTGGAAAATGGGTTGGATAATACCCACACGATCCGGATCCAGTTGGTACCGGATTAGGGATAGATTTTATCTATTCAGTCGGATCTGGGACCGTATCCGAATACTTGAATCCGGATATCGGATCAGATTCAGAACAGGTAGTATATGAAAAATATGGGATGGGATCCGGATATCAGGTAAATGTCCATCCGGATATCTGGATGCCAAGTTGGCTACAAGGCCTCGCACAGTCACTTCGCAAGGTCCTCCGCCAGATCTCCCCCATGGCCACGCCCCAGGCCAGATCTCCCCTATGACCGACAGCTGCGACTCCCATCCCGGTTGCCTCTCCACCAGATATCCCCCACCCTGGGGCGTGTCTCTACTCCCTGTCATGTCTCTGCCCCTGACCATGACCCTGCCCTCACGGTCACCACTCTGCCCCCGGCCGCGGCCCTTTTGGAACAGTGGTGATGAGTAAGGGAGGCCGTTTGCTTTGGCAGTTCGGACGATCTCCTAAGTGGCGGTCTTCTTGTATTGACATTTCTCAAGGCCATCCCTCCAACCGTGCGCCGTGTCACATTGGTATGGAGGCCACCACTCGGGCAGCCACCGATGTTGCGGCGATGGAGGATGGAGACCGTGGCATGGGGTTAGTGGTGGCTTCTGCTCGAGGGTTTGATCAGGCAACACAAAATCTAAGCCACCATTGACGGATTTTCCCTGCTTGGTTGCCATTTCTTCGATTTGGTATGTTCGCCATCACCTCCTCTTCTCTCTCTGGTTGCCATTCGAGCGGCCGCCGCATCAGTTCCCCCACCTCTACTGTGCTGCCTACCTCCACCATTCTGTTGCCCTGGATTCGGTGGTGGCAATAGCTGGGAAATGTATGGTGGCGTCAGATGCGGCTTCCGAGTCAGGGTTTGGTCGCCCATGGTAAGATTTGAGCTCCATGATCTCCTTCTTGCTCTTGTCTTTATTCGTTGAGCTGTGCATTGCTATGAATACTAGACTGCATTTCCTCTCATACTGAGAAGGAAAAGTTGGTAAGAGAGATGCCTCTAGTCCGGAAGGATAAATGGAAATAAATTGTGTCAATGGGCAATAGTGATTGCATAAGCATGCTTGCCTTCAATCATTTGAGGAAGCCATTTGATGTGTAAATGGCCCTGGACCCTTATGCTAGAATGAAGGAATGGAATGTTGATCAGGGGCGATGATGATCAACATTTTTATGAAAAGCATGCCTTTAAGCAATCGAGGCAGCTGTGGCCTATGGGTATCAAACTAGAGCTGACCCTCTCCTTCACTAATGTTGGTGATTCTGTGCCTAGGACGGTCGTTCTGATTAGTGATAACTAGCGCAGTTTCACTTACATTAGGATGAGTAGATTGTGCAATAAGAGATGCGAGGGATGGGTTTGTATGATCGAGTAAAGGTGAAGCTGAGCCCTCTTAATGCTATATTTTATTGTGAATAGTGTTTATGTGCTTGTATATTTTTCATCGATTTTCTCCTCTACTCATTGTTAAGGTTATTGACAACTATATATTCAAGTGATTAGTTTTTGATGTGGGAAAATTAGCTATAGTCTGCGTTTAGATCTCCACTTTCTTTAGATGTTTGGATTTGTATACTATGTTCAGAATATACTTGCCCTATGAAAATTTGCTCTATTAATCATGTATCTTTGGCAACTTTTCTTTATCTACTCTGATATTTCTATGAACTTGGGATCCTCAATTCAGATTTGTTGGCATAGTTACGAGGCTTTTGATCAACTAGAAGGGCTAGAAGTTGCTTGGAACTAGATCGAAGTTGGCGATATTAGGCATAATGCTCTTTTAGTTCTGTTGCTATGGCATCTATTTTTGTGTGCATTATGCGTATATCTTTATCCGTTCCTGACCCAAATATGTCACATATCCATTTCGTATCCGCATCCCGAATAACTCGGATTCGTATCTGTATCTGGCTAACCTGTATTCGGTTCTGAATCCGAGAAAAAAATATGGGTAAAGATACAGGAAGAGTAATATCCACCCGTATCTGATCCGTTTTCACCCCTAGATACCATTGTGGTTTTTCCAAACCACCTCAGCTGCTGATATTGAGCAAATTACCAATTTGCCCCAAGATCGGTCTTTATTCTCCTCGAAGCATCGCCATGCTTCGTGCTTTCCAAGCGACCTTAATGACTCGCCGCCAAGCCTCTCATGTGTCCGGACTCCCTCGAACCGTCCTCGCTTGCAAACAGGCCCAAGTCACTTGACGCGTCACTTGTCCTTAACCGCTTCACCATGGCTAGTCCTGGTCTATGCTGTTGCCCACTTTGTCCATCACCAGTACTTCATGCTCAGGTTTCTTGTCTTTTGAACTTACAACCACCTCCCGATCTCAGTCATCTTCTGGTGTCTCTTGACTATTCTGGACCTCAGTTCTTATAGCTTAGTCCTAGCATTGCCTTCACCTCACCATACCATAGCTCCTGAGTCCTGCAACTACACAAACAAGCAAACCATCATATAACATTGTTCACAATAAATACAATTTCCAATTACATCTCAAAACAACACATCTAACTCGCTAAGAAGTCGGCACCACAGCTCCTAGTTGGCCGATAGTATCGCTCAGCCCTGAGAAACCATGAGAGACCCCTCACTTGAAAATAACTATTGTCAACTAGAGGCCAGTAGTATTGCATCCCCGATACCACTGCTCCTCCATGGCCAGTAGTGCCACACCTTGCACACCCCAGAGAAAACACCTTTCTGTAAAAAGACTACAGTACTCATGGCCGGTAGCACCGCAGGGCTGGCGCTACCGTCATCCCAGGTCGGTAGTGTCGACAACACTGACATCAACTCAAATTATTTCAAATTCAAAATAGAATTCAAAACAAATTCAAACTTGAGCATTGCAAGCTCAGACATAATCAATTACTCATCAAACACATGGGTAGACTTCCACATGATTTTTCAATTTGAAATGGCAATTGTGGCATGTTATAAAATTGGTTGAGTGCTGCTTGGCCAGAATAGCCACCATGAAAGAAAAGGAGAGTGAGAGCGAGAGGAAGAAAATAAGGAAGAAGAGAATAAAGAGGGGGGAAGAGGAGAAGAAGGGGAGGAGGAGGAAGAAGAGGGGAAGAGGAATAGGTCATCGGCAACGTCGCAGGTATGATTTTTTTATATCAAATTACATTTTAAAATATGAATTAATGATCAAATTAGTTAGATTTATAAGTAGTTAGCTGTGTAGAGTAGCAATAGTTATGTACATAGATGACTTAGCGACCAAATTAATTAGAATAGTAAGTAATTAGGTGTATGCAGTAGCAATAGTTGTGTATACATATAGGTAGTTGTGTACAGTAGCAATAGTTATATACGTATGTAGGTATTTGTAGATTTGCAATACTATTGTTATAACTTAGGATGGATTGAATATTTGTTAGATTGTATCAGATCGGATATTTGTCTGATTGTATTAGATTGGAAACTTCGTAGTAATGTTGGTTCATTATATGTTTATCATGAATGTCTAATTTTTATGTTTACGTTTTTATCTAAGAATTCATTTTGTATGTTATTACTAGTTATGGTTTGGAATGTTCAATTTGTATGTCTCTGTTTTGTAGCTATGAACTCATTTTTTGTCGTACTAATAGTGAATGCTTGAATTGCAGGTATTGTGAGTGACGAGGCACATGTGCAGCTACAATACGAGATGCTAGACTCGGCAATAGATGTGTCACACCATAGAAGCTGATTGTCGACCTTGGCTCTGACAGAGGGTGAGCTGCTGATCGAGCTTGGTTTCCTCTGCTTGCACAGCCCGATGAGGGCATGGCGGATCGACGCGCGATGGATCCCAAGATGAGTGCACTCATTTCATAGTTGCGTTAGAATGTGGTGTATGTATCGCATGAGAGTACTGATGGATGATCATGTCATTTGGAGGTCGTACATCCCAGAGGTTGTCACCATACGAGCACTTCAAGGCCTATTTATGCAGTGCACCCCTGATGCCGCCTTCTAGCTCACCCGTCGTCACCTAGTGTAAGGTGTCTTCATCGAGATCTATGCCATACACCACGTGATGCGGCAATTCGGTCTCCGATAGGTTTTCCTGGTCCCCTCCGGTGCCGTTGTCCCACAGACCATGCACACGTGAGTTCTCCGGCACTTCACTTTCATTCGCAACGCATGTTGTACGTCCTTACTAATGTGGTCATCTTTTTTTGCAGGTACATATGGAAGGGTTTCGTGGGACATGGGGATTGGGTAGCACGCATGTTGCCTCATGCGCATCAGTAGGTGCATGCGTTGGTGGATATACACTAGGAGGCACCCCTTACGACCAAGTGACATACACGCGTTTGAGTCATGCGGGTCGTGGATGATCCTCCGAGGCACGTCCCCTCTATGGCAAACACCTACCCTACACAATTAGACTCTGTTTTTCATCGCTCGGTTAGTACTTATGTTCACATGTCATATAATATACTGTTTGTGCAATTCTTACAGCTAATAACCCTTTCAATTCTTGCGTAGAGCGACCTTGCCAGGGAGGCTTATGAGGAGGCTACCTTACTTAGTGACCAAGTTGGCATGAGGGACAAGTTGGAGGTAACCATGGACTATCTCAGAGGGCTGTTGCTATGTTTGAAGGAGAACACGCTGCACATCGTTCACCTATGTCCTATAGGAGGCCTAGGGAGGACGATATGCTATAATTTCACACCCATTTCTCCGCTATACATGGTCAACATGTGCCGCACACTTCAGCCGAGACATAACACGCGCAAAGTGCTCCTCCTCTGGACGTGCTGGGGGGCTCCAGTTGATAGCGTTTGGCACCGTACGCCCATATGTCTTAGGTACACCTTCACGGTATCACCTCTTCTATTACATTCAGTACATTCTATTGTGCACTAATATCAAAAGTTTTTCAGCAGGTGATGATGCACCATAGGAGTACACCATGACCCACTCCGATGACCTGAACTACGCAGACGACCTAGTGGACGATTAGGTCGTTGACGACATCCCCCTTAGTCGCCGACTATTGTACTTAGCTCCTCGCAGCTCCCTAATGCGCCCAGACAGAGCCAGCTATCGCAGGCTGCCTTTGTTACTTCGCTAGCACTGGTACATCATACTAGGAGCACTTGGGGAGTGCCACCAGACCAACTGACATACCCATCCAGGCATATATAGTGCTGTTGGGCTAGTAGGCCTGGCACCACATGGGGTGTTGCACCATGCAAGAACCGTGGCTAGTATTTTTTTCCTTTTTAACTGTATTTTCTATTGTGGATGACTACATTCGCACGCTTATGACTTTTGTTTTATTACTATACTTTTTTATTACTGTTTGTTTGTTATTTCCTTTTAGATTGTTACCGATGTCGTCAATCTTTTCATTTATCATTTCTCACTTACTCGATCCATCGCACCGAAGCAACATCACGCTACAACAATTCTACCGTTAATCGACAAAACCGCCAGGAAATTTTTTTCAATCATTTTTTCTAATGTTGGCGATGTCCTCCTCTATTGCATTGTACGATCAATATTTTCATACAAATTACTATTTCAAAAAAAAACAAATAGTCTCTCTCCATTTTAAATGGGACAGCAATAAAATTTGCATAAATAATATGTCTACAATTCTGTGCACAAATAATTTGTAGCAAAAAATGACAAAAATATATGTCACCATTTTATTTGGCGACAGGTAGCTAGGTATTGTTGTTATTTTTGGTTTCGACGTATTATTTCTGCAAATATTATGAAAAAATATATTATTTAAAAAAATCAGTAACCTCCAAAAAAGCAGTCAAGTTTTCATCGTACCTAAAAAAGCGACCAGTTTTTTCGTTTGCGCGCTGCAAGTAAAACCAACCACACGCCATATTCGTTCATCTTTCAGGCTTTCAGCACGTTCCCATTCCGGTGGGCAATATGCCAATATGATGTTTCTTCCACGAAGATCACTAGCTACCAGCAGGAGCAAAGTATATGCATGATGTGTGCACCTCCTCCAAGTCCTCTTCTAGAAAAGAGGAAGGCACACTTCCAAAACCCAAACTCTCCAATCCTTCCATAGATGAATGCTCCATTACGTATTCAGGCTTTCAGAGCACCGTCCAGCTAGCTATGCCTGAAGATACATGTTTCCATCTCGGGAATTTCTTTATTCAGGCAATCGTACCCTACCAAAACCCAATTATGATGTGCTTAACCTCTACGTAGACGATGGTGGATCTAGATCTTTCGATGCATGCGTCGATCGATCAGGAAAGTTCTGGTGCTGCAACTGTCCAACAATGCAGTTCAAGAATTATATATTGCATATAAGCATTGTGGTGGGTCATACCCCTCTGATGATTCAATTCTAGGTAGTGAATTAGGGATCAATCGAGCTAGAGGTTCTTGAGCTCCTCTAGTACAATTAAAGTGAAAGAGATCGATCTCTTTTTTAGAGCGCATTCTAGCTTAGCTTGTGGTGTTCAAAGGTTCGGATGCTAGTAGGCTGTAGGAGCGAAGAAGTATATAGGTTGGTAATATGCAACACGTACGACTGGTTCTGTGTTCATCTGCAATTGCTGTCGCTAACTTTGGTTAGGAGGAAAGTTGTTCTTTCATATGTTGGAAGTTGTAATTAAGGTCACCATAAAAAAGTTGTAATAATTAAGGCAATCAAAGAAATTATGATTTTTTTAGCATATGGAGATGTGTGTTCATAAGATATGAGGCGCCTTCCCTGTTAACTTAAATACTCATATATAGTTCATTGAAGAGAATAAGATTTTTCCATGCGTGGAACTATGTAATATATGTTGATAATGTGATCGTACTTTTAAAATACTAAGTGGTATAAAGTAGAACTTTTTCAAGCGGTCTTTCAAGAACTAGCTTTTCCTACAAGCTCCATAAAACAAAAGGTGCCTACTATCTAGAATTAATATAAAGTTTGATAAATTCTGGAAAATATTAAAGTTGACCTTTATGTAACTAGGTTAATAAGAAAGCTCACCAAAGTTAAGGCTAGGCTTTTATTACCAAATGCAAATCCGCTTCATCAACCATTTTGCTAATGCATGCAAACACGCCTAATTTGCCAAACCATGTGCAAATATTTTGGAGAATCTGTAGTGTGTATTGATGATGCTTTATGTGCATATGATAGTGGACATGATATGAGTCGTCAGATTCGAGATTGTTGATTAGATTGGGTTATTTTAATCAGGTTTAATTGATCTAAAATTCTATAACATTATATTATATGAACTTTTAAAAATATCAAGATCTTCTTTGCAGAGTTAATCTGCATGATATTCCCGAAAGTTAAAAATTATACCTAAACTTTACATATAGCCATCTAAACTAGAATCCTTATAATTTGTACATATATATGAAGGCCCTAAATATCTTATGTTTTTTGTGAGAATGCATTTAGCTATTATATTACATAAAAAAATATCCAGAAAATGATATCAAGTGTTCAAATGCGTATATATGTTTCCATTTTTGTTAACCTATTGGTACTACTTCTATTATACTTTTGTAAACTAGTAAACCGTGTTTACTTCACAAATTATTTTATGTAACTATACTTATTAGGTGTGTATGTTAAAATTAATATTAATTTATTATCTCTAGTTATGCCAGATCATAATCACTAAAAATTTGTTGAATTGAACATACTATTGCTCATCATTTTATTATCAAATAGTTAATTAACTTCATGCTACCAAAAATACAAATAACTAATTATATTGATCTTTTTTTTTCATATATTGCCAATTCCTCGCAGATGCATGGCCGCTTGCCATTTGTCAACATTATCTTTGTTCGAATACTAGGGTTGCATACGTGTGCGAAGGACATCTTTTCGCACATGAGATGTGCGTGGAATATTCCCAACATAAACTAATTCTTTTGCATGCCAATAAATTCTATTAAGAAAATCAAGCACCAATGCCATTAACAATAGCATCACTGTAGGGGTTTTAAGATAAGGACAAGTCGAGTAGTATGTGGTGAGAGATCATAGGCCATGTGGCTCTTGTCATGCCACACTAAGCAAAGGGTTTTGCAATCAACTTGGACAGATATCTCCTGGTGGTGCTTCAGTTACATATTTTAACTCTCAGATTGGTATAGCCAAGTGACATCTGGAGCCTGATGACGAAACGACGTGGTCATCTTAAGCTCCTCGTGAGATTTTTTAACGCTGATGCCGGATTTGATCCGATCTAGTTTGTTTTATGCTTGTGTTCTTGTTCTCAATATTCTACTTTGGGGATAAAGGCTAGCATCAAAAGATACACTTTACAGCAGATAGATCAACTTAAACGGGAAGGAAATCTCGAAATTAGTTTACTAAGGCCCAACTTCGCCTATCACATTAGGGCTATTAATGATCTTCTTGAGACCATTTGGACTATTAGATCTTGACATGTTCTTCATACATCTTTTAAAAAAAGTGCTGGCCATCAATATGCTGGAGAAGCAAAGAAGAGGTTCAGTTACATGTCGATCAGTGGTGACACTTTTCCACTGGCCGTCTGGGGTACATCGTCATATCATGCATATATACGTGGTGTACATAAGAACATTACATTAACAAATAAATCTAGCTATGTATATACTCAAACTGAATAATACATAGGCTTATAAAGCTTAGATGATATCTAGGGTTGACGCGGAGTCTGACTGACTCAGTGACTAGAGCACAATGGAGTTCAGTTCAGAATTCAGATCGATTGATCTCGGGAGTTAGGCCAGCATTTGCCCTCTGCACCATGGCCAGGTGTGTGGTCAAACAAACAGTAGAATCGAATGATTTTTTCTCTCTCTCTTTGCGTTTGCCTTCTTTTAGAAGATAGGGACATGCACATACATGCATATGTACGAACATGTATAGCATATTAAAGCGAGCAATGCCGTGTTTTGCTGGACACCAGCGACCTAGCTAACAATTAATAAGTAACGCAAGTAACAACCCTCTGGTGGAAAACGTTTGTTTAATCCAGACATTTTGTGGCCATATTCTCCTGTCTGGATCCCTTTTTCGCTGTATGTTTATATAACTATCCTGCTGCAGATAGAGTGATCTTGCGCGTGCAGCAGCACACGAACATGGTAGATAAATTTGATTCGGAACGATAGGTGGATGTGCTGATATATATCTTCTGCAGATGATATTTCAGAGAACCTAGCTGTACATGGTACTCAACATGCAAGGAAGAAAGCAAGTTACCATTTGATCACTAGCTTCTTTGTATATATTACTTAAAACAAATTAAGCTGGATGGATATATAGCTATGCCTAGAAGTCATCATGAATTATGATTATGCTATTGAAGGCTTAGCTTCTTTCGAAACTAGATTAGCTGGCTTCTCAAAGAAAAAGTGGTTCAGAGAGGGTTCTGGTTCTAAAATCAAATCAGAGGCTTAAACTTCTCTAATAATTCTTAAAAAATAAACTTACCTAAGAAGCCTACACCATTTTATTAAAAAAATTCGGCTTTAAGCCAGGTTCGAGACCTCTTAGGTCATATTTATTTAGGCATAGATTTTTTTTCTTATAGTTTAAAGCCAGTTTTTCCAATTAAGCAACTTAAAATCAATCCACTTTTATACGTGATAGATGTGGATAATCTTATCATAATTTTAGTGACATTGGTCTAAATACAACTCTCAATAAATAAAAAAAACACCTCTCAACTTATGGCTTTTAAAAAAATTTAGTTAAAAAACCACTCATTTGTAGGCTTTGATTTTTTTAGCTTTTAAATGAGAGAAAAAGCCTAAACAAATATAGCCTTATTAGTCATGAACTGAATTGTCCGTTGTTTCACTGGCTGAGTTGTCATATAGCTTTGCTCTGAATTGAACTGTGGAGCACGCGGTTAGGTCAACTTTAATTTCGTTTACTCATAGCTACCCATTGACCCTACATGGTTATTTACTTGTATTTAACACTGAAACTCATGACTTTAACCGCTTCGCACGGTGGTGGAAAAGATTGTCCACTCCACTTGCAAGCTGAAAATTGCAATGCTTAGCTGATATGTACCTTTTGCTTATACTCTTCAGTCTTAACAGTGTGTCTGCAAAGTAGTAGCATACTCGTAGAATATACTCGACCAATTAGGTAAGCATGCAACTCGACATCTGATAACCCGAGGCCGGTAGTTTATCGCATAAATCACATATATAGCTAATATAAGGCAGGAACATAATTTAAACATGCAAAATAACGTTTTTATCAGAGGACTATCTTTGTTCTTCTTTTTTTGTTGTTGTTGAAACGAGCTAGCTAGCATCCGAAGGCTAACTCACCATAGTTAGATTACTCTCGCTTCTGAGTTCTGACAAAACAAAATTCAATTCCATTTTTTGTGGAGCCCACTATCCAGCGACTGGTGCAGAAATTACAAGATAGTCAAATACGTACTAGTACTATACTACTCCTTAGTTTACTACTTAGACCACCAGCGACGTCATTTCTAAATACGATCGACGCTTAATTTATACCACGTACACGCGTAAAAGGTACCCCTGATCGATCGATAACCATAACGGGACGATTGATTAGGAGTTTAGAATACAATAAACTAAAAGGAAGTAAAGATGCTTAAAAGACTAGTTTGCATTGCATCCCCACAACATTCTAGTAGAACGAGCTTTTTTCAGGACCAAAACAATATAATATTTGTGAGAAGCTTAGCCCAAGTGGGAGTGGAATTGTTACTCGCTACTAGCGAAAACGACGTGACGTCGATCTCCTCATGAGCTCTGCAACTTGAGCTCTCGTATAAATGGCGAACATGGCCGAAGATTCTAGTTGTCATACAAGCTGGGAACCAGAGCTGCAAAGCCCATAACCACATAACCGCATATAGCTAGCCGCTGTCATCAATTCTATAGTTTAATTAATTAGCCAGAGCTTAACTATAGTTAAGTAGTAAGCACATATTAATACTTGCATGGACGCAATCAGCAGCCTGCTGTTGCAGGAAAGCTGGAGGAAGGGCCCGTGGACTGCACTGGAAGACAGGCTGCTCACCGAGTATGTGCAGCAGCATGGCGAAGGTTGCTGGAACTCCGTGGCAAAGTTCACAGGTACGTACACATACACAAACATATTGAGCAT
Organism: Guadua angustifolia; assembly: GCA_036346375.1. Classification (NCBI taxonomy): domain Eukaryota; kingdom Viridiplantae; phylum Streptophyta; class Magnoliopsida; order Poales; family Poaceae; genus Guadua; species Guadua angustifolia. The sequence continues at coordinate 53,877,849 of CM070511.1, forward strand.
CGAAGCTGTAATTAACGTGCTTAATTTGCATGATTTCATTTTGTGAACTTTGTGCTAAGATTCATCAGAACTTTTCATGGATTTCAATCCTATATGTCAGGGCTGCGGCGGAGCGGGAAGAGCTGCCGGCTGCGGTGGGTGAACTACCTCCGGCCGGACCTCAAGCGGGGGAAGATCACCCCCGACGAGGAGACCGTCATCCTCCAGCTGCACGCCATGCTTGGCAACAGGTAACGAACCATCTGTCCATCTCGTATATACACATGCATCATCAATCAAATGGAAAGTGTAGAGTAGCACTGTGGTAGATGCCCGTACTGTTTGTCTCTTTTCTGTTGGTGCGCGGCGCCTAACTAACCGTGCGAGCAACCGTGGCGCGACACGTGCAGATGGTCGGCGATTGCGCGGTGCCTGCCGGGGAGGACGGACAACGAGATCAAGAACTACTGGAGGACGCACTTCAAGAAGGCCCGGCCGTCGAGGCGGGCGCGGGCGCAGCTGCTCCACCAGTACCAGCTGCAGCAGGAGCAGCAGCGCCAGTGTCTTCTGAGCCTGCAGCTGCTGCAGCAGCAGCAGAACCAGCAGCTTTTTCTGGTGCAACAGCAGCAGAGCCCACAGGAGGCGCCTGATCACCAGGATATGACGGCGCAAGTGATGATGAACAACCTGCAGAACAAGGAGTGCTACTGCCCGGTGTCGATGCCCGACCACTGCGCGCTCCCGGCCGACGACGACGCGCTGTGGGATAGCCTCTGGAGGCTCGTCGACGGGGACGGTGGCTGCGGCGACGGCTCGAGCGGAGGCGAGTACTAATATGTGTGTGGCGTCTCTACGTGTATGTGTAAACTGTCAGTGTAAAGAGAGAGTGGAGGACGAGGTATTGCAGGTAGATCAGTTGTAAGGATATTAATGGTGGTAGTGGTACTTCCTGAGATCTGAAACTTGTAGGCTAAAATAAAATGAATTAAGTTTATGTTTTTGGTCTAAAATGTAAACAAAATGATCCATCTAAACACTCTTAGTGTGTTCACAGCTCTAGCTCCACAGATCTGGTGGATTTAGGAATACCTAGCTCCACCAGATACACGAATCTGATGGAGCTGGAGCCCTACCAAACACACCCTTAATACTGATAGAACCTGTTAGAGTTAGCACGGCAAATATAATCGGAGGCAAGATTTAACATGGAAAAACCCTTGTTGAGAACTTGGACTAACACTTGTATTCATGATGCTCAATTACCTTTTGGAGTTTTTTGGAAACAATTTTGTTATGGATTTTAAGTTAAGAGGAGGTTTGTTAGAGATAACTCAAATATCTCAACTTACCGTATCTTTTGGTTTTATCCAAATAGATTGTTAGTCCAAGTCTTCAACAACCATGACTCTTTTGATTATATAAACCACATTGTTATACATGTAATATTGAACCATCGTAGTGAATTGTTTCTCATGGTTTTTTCGTAAGGGTTTTTTTATGTTAAATTTTATCTCTAGTTATTTTACCGTGCTTCTAAACCTAACAGAACCATACTTAGCCTAAGTTTCCGATGCGAATAGTTTGTAATGTTTCGTGTTTTTCTTTTTACACATGAGCCATGAGCAAGTGGCAATTTATCCTGTCACAAAGTTTGCGACAGCAACATGTAATATTGGTTTTGACACATTTACCATCGAGTTTATCTGCTGGATTTTCTTCGCTTCATGCTTTGATTTTCAAGGGGAAAATATCGAGTGAAGAACCTTACCAGACAATATTTTATGCATAACTGCTCCTGCAGCAATACAGGGACATACGAAAAAGCATGATCTGAGTTGTAAGTTCAGATTCTGTTCCGCCTCTTTTACAGCAGTTCAAGTCTTATAGCGTGCACTCCAGGATTTCGATTAGTGTGGTTTAGTATTCTGAGAGTAGACTGGAGAGCTTGAGCACTTCTAGCTTTAAAAAGAGTTATATCAGGTGAAGGACAGACGACTGAAATGAGGCTATCATATCGGGACCGTATTTAAATGGAACACATACTCTGCATAGGTCTAATTCAGAAACCAAAACAGACGTAACCAGCATGCATGCCAAGAATGCAACCCAAAAGAATACTCCCGAAGAATTTCCATCACCAAGAGTTAAAAGCTTATACCATCCCCAACAATTCAAGGGAGACATGCATGTACAATACACACACACACAAAAATGAAGAAAAAAAGCAGGGAATAATACGTACACCCCTTTCACCTTATCAGTTGTGCCATTTATCACCCCCTCACAAATTTTGCTCATGTACACCTAATTAATTATATCCCAGTATTTCCAATATCATGGCCACTATGGAGTATAACAAAAGAAACAAGAGCTGTAGGAAACAAACTAAAAAAAGGACATTTTTCTTTCACCTAAACACTTCACAAGTAATTCCTCGAACTTCATTATGATCAAGCAACATCACGGTAGCCGCCCGGAGAAGGATTTTGTTGGTCTGACTGGCCGGCTTGAACTATGCGAAGAGCTGTGTGAAGGAGCAACAGTTGGGGAGCGGTTCAGCATTTCGACGAAGCCGGGCACAAGAGTCTGCGAACGCTGCAGCATGTCAACCATGGATTGTGTCTGGTAGGTATGCATAAGGGTAGTGAGCTCCGTCGAGTCGCCGCGTGCGGTGGCTCTCTGCCATGAGTGTGAGCTCAGGCCTGCCAGCATGAAAGCCCTGCCTGATTCCTCGTACCTCTGCCGGCTCTCCACCCTCTCCTGCATCTCCCTCAGCTCAGCAATCAGTGCCAAGCACTGAGTGTCTGAAGAGTGTGCTGCCTTTGACTCCAGTATCCTTCTACGGCATTCGAGGATCGACACAGCCTGAGAGAAAGCGCCTCCCTCGGCCGCAGCCCTCGCAGCAGACATGTCCTCTGTGGCCTGAACACGGTGCCACTCACGCTCAACCTCAGGAGACATTCTACAGTCCACACAACGTGCAGGACGTTTAACACTCACTTCTTCACCCTGTACCTGGATGTTCTCCATAGTAATTGCGTTTTTGTATGTACAGGTCGGTTTGATCAGCACAGTCTGCCCATGCGCAGCTGGGACATGTAGGGTGATCAGAAACCCCCTCTCTTCATCTGCATAGAGGTCACCAATATCAACTGACCCACTACGTTCATTTCCGGCTACTTGACTTGCATAGCTGCCTGACTTGATGGAGGTAAGTAGCACGCCTTCATCTACACACTCAATACCCAACCGCATCTCCTTAACTACGACACTGAGGAGGCCGCCAATACACTGAGCAAATCCGTCTTGGATTGAGCCTTCAGCGTCAATATATGAAAATGTGCCTCTATAGGTCTCAGCAATAGTATGCATGGCGGCGGAATCGTGATCTGCACCGAAGCCGAAGGTGTGGATCTGCACATGATGACCTGTTCCAGGAAGGATGGAAGGCGGAGCAAGTATACTGTAATTTAGCTGAACCCCGTCAGAAGAAGTGTGTGTGTATGTGTCTTGACCATCAGAGAGAAGAATGATGCTGCAAACAGGGTTCTTCAACCGACGGTCCTCGATCACTTTAGCACCCTTTTTTAACCCATCAGCGATGTTTGTGCCACCACTTGCAACAAGGGAACTGACAGCTTGCAAGGCTTGCTGCCGACCGGTTAAGGTCATTCGGCGAAGTGGCAATAGCCTCCGTGCTGTAGATGAAAATTCAATGACAGAGAGACGGTCATAGGGTCCAAGTGTTTGGATAACGAAGCTCATGGCACGCTTGAGAAGTGCAAGTTTGGTCCCTGACATGCTACCACTGACATCAAGCACCGTCACGAGGTCAAGAGGTGCACGGGAGCTCACTGAATCCAGGGACTTTGGAGCCTTGAGATGGATCAAGATAGCAAAGACCTTCTGGATTACTGATTGTTGTATGGCTTGAAATTCTGAATATGTCTTGATTTCAACTGAACCAGTAACTGCATTATGTTCATCCACTGTTTCAGACTGAGAATCTATGTGCTCATCATCGTTGAAAATGCTCGCCTCAGGAGTACGGAAGAAAGTTAGTTGCTCCTGCAGATTTCCGCTGTATCCATGAGAAAGCCTGCGGACAACAGCCATGTGTCCTTCATCCCGAGGCCAATTTACTGGGTTTACTCTAGCTCTTCCATGAGTGGCATCTGCAGGTTGAGTGCCCTGGAAGGGAAGTTCTTTCCACTCAGCACGGCATATTGGACAGATATAATTGCCATGCTTAACATTTGAAGAGATACAGTGAAAATGGAACTTGTGGGAGCATTCAGCAGTGAAGAAGGCTTGGCCGTGCCCTGTCCTCATGCCACCAAGGCAAATGGCACATACCTTCTGAAACCAAAAAGTTCAACAAAGAAAGGTTAGCATGCTAGCATCAGAGCCTGCAACTTACCAAAAACATAGCTTCCGTTAAAATTTGTTATAAAATGTGCCCTGAGTATAGAACTGCATTAAAACACTAGAAACTTAAAAGGGATCACGTGATACATGAATTCAAAACGTGCTGACTACCTCAAGCTACAACCAGGGGATTGTATTAATGTAGGCATCACACATGCACATAAAAAAATGTTGCAGATTCAGTACAGCTTGGTGAGAAACACCAAGTTTAAGAACCAGAATTTGTATATCTTGACACCATCACAGGGATGGCTACCGGTCAAACTTGCTATACTAAGTGTAGTATGATCAATTCGTTATCATGCTTGATTAACTAGTTATCATGTAAGAATTTGGCTATAAACACAATTAGATGATGAATTGGAAAAATATGCACTGCAGCATACTAATGATGTGAAATGCAGATATCATATGTAAGAAATAAAATTCTAAACGTTTACTTGCCAGAATTGCAGACAAGAAACCATAGTGAATTAGCAATATGACAAAAGGTTATTTCCCTATATCAAGTGTATCAGCATCAGAATATTCTTTACAAGTCAATGTAATCCATCGAGTTGTATAAAGAACTCTTGTTGCCCAGCTGCCGAGACCAAGTCAAATTAGATGCACCCACCAACCAATCAAAACACATGCAAAGACAAAGCGCACATGGTTGTCCAATATTCAACCCTTCTCTTTCAGGCTTTCAGGAAAAGTATGAATGGGAAATTGTATAAATTGTATCACAAGGCATCACAAGTTAAGCATGCAACCACGCAAAGTGTTCTAACAGTATAACATAGTAAAATACCATGCAATATGTTATCTGCAGCTCTAACAACCAAACTCAATCCGGTAAGCCATGCAACGGAATTCATGTATTTAAAATATTTCGTAAAACGATTTTACCTGTATAATACCCATTTGTTAATTTCACTTAGAGTCACAAGGCACAAGTTGGACAAACTTTTCAATTTGGTGATTTTCCCAGAAGAAGAACATCAACATCGTAATTTCCTAAAAGCAAAATCCTGAAACTTATCTCCTAGATGGCACCCAATTAGTCAAAATAAAACTAGGTGTATGTCCCGGCCCTTTAGTGTGAAGGCCTATGTGGACTATGTAGAGCAGTGGTAAGATTAGTCTTATATTGCTTGTCTAAAGTGAGTTATAGTAGCGCATAATACATGTTGATTCCAAACATAGTATCTTCGGGTTAACCTATTTACACGAAGCGACCATGAAATTGTAAGTATAGGTGCTATGCATGCGCCGGTCCGCACCACGGTGGGCTATGACATTGAGCAGAATTTGGGCCATGGTGTTACAAATGATATCAGCACATCAACCTTCGTTGTACGGACGCTTGTGGGACAGGGGCATGAGCTTATGGCGCATGGCACGTGTGGGCTCGAGTGGCCACATGACATGGCATATGTGCCGATACTGGACGCATAGACGTGTATCAAGGGGTGGTTCTGGGCATTTGCGTGTATATGGTATGCTACCAAGGACATCAACCCTTAAGAAGGTGAATGTAATATCCCGGTCCGTTAGTGCGAAGGCTCATGTGACTCATGTAGAGTAATAGTAGGATTAGTCCCACATTGTTTATCTAAAGTGAGTTGTAGTAGCATATAATGCTTATAGGTCCTAAATATAGCATCTCCAGGTTAACTCTTTTACACTAAGTAAAGACAAAAGTGTAAGCGAGGTACTACGCATGCGCAGGTTCATTCCACGGTGGGTTAGGACATTGAGCGATTTGGGTTAGTGTGTTACACTTGGGTTGGAAAGGGAGAGGAACAATTGGTCTCATGAGGAAACAGTGACAAGAGAAGTTTTTATCTACTGGTAATTGCATTATGTTCATTCAGGAGAGATAACAAACAAAGCCAGAAAAAATACGTAAAAAGAAAAACTCAAATGCATTAGTCCATTCAAATGTGATATAATACATATCTAGTCATAGAACACGTTCATAAGAAGATAACACAACGAAAACAAGAAGAGCAAGTAAAAAATGATTTCCATCAATTTTAGTAACAGATGATGCAACAGATCGACCAAATCAAAAACTTGCGCATAAATTAAATAAAGACTATTCCTTTGCGAGTGCTTTAACATTATTTCATATCTCACTAAAGGCTCTTTATTTAAATAAAAGTATAATTGAATAGAACAAACCTGCATTTCAAAAATTACTAACTTATGTCCAACAACGGGACAAATCCAAGTAAATGCATATAACGATTGGAAGAATATTAACATGAAGGAACTGCTTTGCATGGGAAAAAATGGATAGCGAGGCTGCAAATATTGCAAATTACAGGTTTAACACAAATTTGTTCTTAAAAAGAGTGATGCAACGGTCTAGAACTAATAAATTCCGCTGACAATTGATGAGAATATGCAATTTTCGGATTGATCAAACTTATACGTTAAAGCACCCAAGGGGAACAAAATCAAGACTGAAGAGAACAGACATCCTTTCATGTAAGAGATGGCACAGAAAAACGAAGAAAGCCCTGCTGTTTTGTGTTTTACGATAACTTGTCTCAAGACATTACACAAAAAAAAATGGTGAACTTGTTATACTCCTGCCGGGATCTTCTACTATGGATAAAGCAAAACGTCCATCTTTTTATTCTAGAATCGAAACCCGCGTTCCCACAATCCCACATCAAAGGAGCCATTTTCCCCACATTTCCACACAGTTTGGCAAGCCAGAGCAAACGAAACAGGATTAAAAATAAAACCAAGATTAAACCGCACCTTCGAACTTCGGCTACCAGAGCTCGACAGCCGCCGCATGGATACGGATGGCGACTTCACCTTCTCCGCCGGCACAGCAGGCGCCGGCGGTGGAGGCGCCACCCTTTCCGGCGGCTCGTCCTCGATGGCCCTCTGGCGCGCCGGCACGCGGACGCAGAGCTTGGTGGCGAGCGCGCGCTTGGCGCGACCCCACGCCGCGGCCATTGCTCACGATCGTCAACGGCGGCTCCTTTCGCACCGCACGGAATCTTACTGCTGCTCGATGGATGAATTCGATCACAAGGGTAAGATCCCGAGTTGGATCGGCTTGGGGTTTTCTTTGCTAATGTGTTGCGAGGAGGGGAAACGGAGGAGCGAAGTGAATATAAGAGAGGTAGGCAGGAAGGGGGGACGCGAGAGAGGGAAGGGAGGGAGAAATTTTGGGTGTTTGACTTCCCACTTTGCCCTCATGAAAAGTAGGAGTAACGATTTGTGTTGTGTACTTGCGCTGATGCTTTGGGCCCCTTCTTTTCGTCCTTTTTTCTTGTATTTTGCACGGAAAATCCTTTGGTCTCGGCCTCTCGGGTCAGCAGTTAACGTTTGCGGGTTTGACATTTGTGAGCGCGAGGTGCTCATAGACTCGGTACTTCAAATTCAGGATAGATTTGTGCGTTAAAATAGTTGAGTTCGTCAGTTTTTTTCCCCTTCTTGTTGATGTGAGGAACGTTCTAGTTTGGTTTTGCTTGCATTTGATTCTTAGAAGTTCTTGCCTTTTGTAACTGGTGAATGGAAGGAATCCGTTTGGTCAATCCGTGGTCGTCGAAAGTGCGCTGTATCACAAAACAAATTTGGTTCCTTTCATTGAGGGTAAAATGGCAAATTGGCAAGTGAGTGGCAAAGTGAATGCTTTTCTTTATTTTCTTTTTTAGACGAACCGGATGTTTTTCATGGTATAGACGAGAATTTTAAGCCTAGGAAATGGAATTCGAAGCATGATGGTTGACCGAATAAAAGGTTTAGCTGGCGTCATGGCACTCATATAGGAATGGTCGTGGTACATCGCTCTTATTTGATTTTGTGAACCTAGTTCTAGATTTGTTCACGTCTTCAAAGAAACTTCAACAGAACATTACTTCTTTTGTTTCTAACTGGTAAGTTGGCCCATACACTTAGAAGGTATCATGTTTAAAAGTATGTTTAAATGAATTTTTAGAAAATAAGTAGTTGAAGAACTCTATTTGTGATGTTTTAATATTATATATTAAAGAGAAAATATTCATTTTGTTTCTCAAGACTTAGCATTTGCGTTCACAACTTTATTCCACAAATAATTGTATAGCAAAACAACAAACTTAGCATAACATAATATTTTCTATTTATATCATCATCATCATCTCTTTCTTTTATTATTACGATGTTTGTCTATACTATATACCCACAATACATATTACATAGCTTATATCGGTATAGCCAAATGAATATGCATCAATGTACGTATCACCCTCTCAATACCTCCATTCTGTGGAGGCCCAACAAATAAAGAGTCAAGGTTTTCTCTTTTGTGAGAATTATTAGCATATTCTCTTTTTTCTTAGCGACTATACTCCACGTGTTGTCGACTTTTATTATATAATAGATTTTGATTCCTGATTATATATATATATATAAATCAAATTAACTATTTTTCTTGAATTAGTATATTTTTGAAATTTTAGTTCGAATAAAACTGATTTTTTTTTATTTTTCACTTAGTTTGGAATTAGAAAACAATAGCTAATTTCCATCATTTTTTATTCTGAATTTACACATTTTTAGTGTATTTTTTTAGACTTTCTTTCTCAGTTTGAGGTTGTAATTCATACATAAATCCAATTGCTAATTTATATTTCAATTTTTTGTTGTTTTATTGTATTTGACATTGATTATTTCTTCTAATATAATTTTTATTTAATATCGAGTTTTAGTTTTAGTTTAGAATTTCTTAGTAGTTACTTCCTCAAATCATAAATAGTTGTGATTTTGGGCATAGGTACAGTGAAATTTTCGAAATTTTTACTATCAATATTTTTAAAATGTTTAAATTTGATACATGAAAATTATATATGCAGATTTGTCTCAAAATATACTTTTATAATATTATAATTTTATTGGATTTTATAAAATATATTATAATAGTAATTAATAGTCAAAGCTGTGTTTTAGAGGCCGCGTTGATATCCTAAATGATAAATATTCATGACCGGAGGGAGCATAAAACATCTGCCATATGTTTTTAATATGTAATATAATAGATGTACTCTTCTCACCGTACGGAAATCGTCCAGATACGTATAACACTGTGTGCACGTCCGGTGAGCAAACTCACCGGGCAGAGACGGGTTCAGCACTTCAGCATTCCTAATAGACAACGGGAGGTCTTCGTGTCACGAGACGACGTTACGGGGCCGGTCGGGCTGGCGTGCACCGCGACCGCCTGTGCCGCTGCATGCCAGATCACAGCCGGCGTCCTGTACGACGTTCGATGCCGCCGCAACGACAGCGCACCGCAGCGTTGCGGTTGCGCGCCGAGGCTGGCAACCACGTGCGACCGCCTCGGTTCACCACGTGCCGTGGCTAGCACGTCTGCTCGGTCATATCCGACGCAAAAATTCGGCCGCGTGCCGAGCGCACGCGCGCGCTTCCGATCACGACGCGGCCGGTTCTCGCGTAGTCGTGTGTCTCCGCGACCACCCCCGCTCCCCGCTCCGTTGTTGCCGCGCGCGCGCAGTGTTGGTGCTCTAGATGCACGCGCTCCCGCTCCGAGTCCGTCGTTCGCGGTCGGACCGGGCCGGCATGGCGGCGTCGGCAGCACCGCGCGCGCGTGCGTCGCCCTTCCACCGCGCCGTGTTGGCAACTTGGCATGCCATGCCAGGCACGGACTTGATCTGCGTCGATTCTGGTCCAAATCGCGTCGATTCGTGCACATGGGCTTAGTTCATCGCTTTGGCAGAAACGTTGAAAACAAGGCATATATCTCCTCGCACAAACACGTGCACGCGACGGTGAAACTAGTAATCTATATAAACTTACAGCTGTTGGGTGGTACGGCAGGCTAGTCCTCTCCCTATATTTTAGTTTTCTTATTTCCCTGTTTTTATAAAGAAATATATAATTTTTCTCTCTTTGTTAAAATTCATGGTTCGTCTTTGGCAGCAAGCGGGATTTTACAACTGTCTCGACGCTCATCCGCAACAACGCGCAGACCAATGAACCAACTAGTATATATAAGTGATGCGCATCCACATGCTGCGAGCATGAATTGGCATGGACAACGAATGTGTACATCCATACCATTATTTAGGAGTATTGGCTCGATCGGTCAATAATACACCAAGTTGCCGGTGCCTATCAGCTAATGCAACTTAATTAAAGTTGTAGTAGATGCTAACCAATGACTGTCGCGAAAACGTGATCCATATTTGCTGATTAGATGTTGTCATGTGCCGGTCAAGTTTTGGGTGCTACCAAATCAAAAAAGGGGGTGTGGATGACTGAAAAGGCATAGATTTGGACTTGCTAAGAGCACACCGCACCGCCCGGTTGAAAGTTTAGCTACATCAGTGGCAGATTCGAATCAACGTTCAACAGCGTCGAGCACCAAGAGAAACGTGTCAGATCAACATGATGTCCCTATTGTTACATTCGTTTTTTTCCTCCCCTTTTACAAGTGTGCCCTGTTTTCTTTGATCCGAATTTCAAAGCATCCAGTGATGACTATATCATAAAGATAACTGCATGCTGTGAGATCACGTGTGTACTCCCTCCGTTGAAAAATAGAAAATGTATTTTGACTGTGCGTAAGAATTAATGTGATAGTGAAATTGATAAAAATACGAGAGAAAATAGCTTAGATATCCATCTTTATTGTCTTAAAAAGATGAGAGATGATACTTTACGTGGATGGTAATAAATAAATGCATATGATTGATAAAGAATAAGTAGTGGTATAGAAAGAAAAACCTTATTAAACTACATGCAAATCTTATATTCCTAAACAAAACTATCTAACTATATATATTGTATTTCTGGACAAGAGAGTATTTCGTAACAGTAGCGACTACCGTCTCCCCATCCAACTCTATTATTGCCCGTATTTATAGACGCTAAAACTCACAGTGCTTTTGGCAAGTTGGCTTTGCATCCTTTCGTTCAGCGTATAAACGAGGAAACAAATTTTGTGAAGGAGCTATGTAAATTTAATCATATGCATCTCCATTCCGATGAATGCCACGTATCCATCTAACTAAATCTCAATCTCACCCCACCAACAGTGTTATTAATTGAAGGAGTGAGAAATCAAAGATGTTATTAATGAGAGGAGTGAGAAATTAAATGAATGGTTGAGATTGGCAAGATGAACACGTAGCATTCATCGAAGTGAGAATGCACAGAGTTAAATTTGCATACCTTCTCCACGGATTTTTTTTTCTATAATGAATCATCACGGCGATAAGGCTATTCACAGTGCATGGTAACATACCCATTTAATGCATGCCACATAAGCATTTTTGATGATGTGGCAAGAGAGTTAAGAGTGAAGAGAAGAAAGCTGTATCTTAAGGAAGATACCACTTGGGCACGAAATCATAGACATTGAAACTTGAATTATCTAAATGGTCCATAATTCATACTCTCATACACATCTAGCATTTAATTATCTTGTGGGGACTAAGAAACAATCCATGATATCATGTATTGGGATAGTTGTATCTTCTATAATATCATATGACATGACAGTTTTAGATATTGTGACAAGATATAATGCACTGCGAATAGCCTAAGCCGATAACTATCACGAGCTACAAAATGTCAAAGGCCGACACAGACGTTGCATGGTTGCATGGGGCACAAAACGCAGCACTGTTAATGGTTTCTGGCATGCCCTGTTTTCCATGATCTGGACGTGTAACTACAATACGCTACTATACATCAGGAAAAAAAAAAAAAAGAAACAGTATTCCATCTTTGGAATCCAACGGCTAAAACAGCTAGCACATCACATATATGCAATGCAGCTGGTTCACAGCACATACAACCAGTGGGCCGAGTCATAAGTTAGGATGCGTTTGGCAGAACTCCTAGCTTCAGTTTCCCCATAACAAGCTGAGGAGCTCTACCAAACAAGAAAAAATCAACCAGTTTCACATAGAAATCCGAGAAAGTGGTTCATGTTTTTTGACTTGCAGCATGGGAGTTAAAAAAACCTGCTCCCTACCTAATTCACAACCTCTCAGTTATGAACTTTTCCACCAAATTCATAACTATTTCTCAAACAGGAATCACTTCCACTAGAGAATCGATTCTATAGAAAATCAGGAACGGCTCTTAGGATGGACACAAGTAGCTAGTCATGCGGTTGCATGTACCTATCGAAAAAATTCCTGCAGTATCAAGTCCAGAACCAGAAGCATCAACCGATGGGCTATCCTACTAATTTCGGCTGCATAGGTCAGCGACAGTTCCGACATCAGGTCCCGCAAATACTCCCTCTGGTTAAATGCCCTTTGAAAAACAGTCTTGACACTGCGTGCGACTGAAGCCTGAGAGAAACCCCGAAGCAGAAGAGTAGAAATCAACGAACACACGATTTGATGAAGCGCCCCAAAGATATTTCTCGATCTAGTCTTCGATCGTAGATGGCTGAAGCATTACCAGTGGAATAGCACAGAAGGAAAACCCCTAATGCTAGCTGGCCATGTCGTGTTTTTGACTCCAACCATCCGGATTAAGTAACGGCCTTGTTCAAACCTGGCGGCTCTCGCAGCAGAAAGAACAGGACGCATCCATCTCCAAAGCTCAAGGTGGATGATTGCTGAATTAATCAGCTTGAGCACATGGAAAAGTAGGGGTTCTTGCTAAGCCGCACCAGAATCTTTGGTCTGCGGCTGCGCAAAACTGCTCGGCCGGTCGGCAACCAGACGTCCAGACCACATGTTTTGCGGCGTGGTGGTTGGTGGATGAGTTGGTGTTTGGGGCTTTGGATTGGCACGGGACACGGTGATGTTTCGTTCGTTCATACTTCGTCTTCGCTAGATCGATCTCCAGACCCCATTTTGGTTCGGGAGTCAAAACCACGGGCTAGTAGTAGTATGAGAGTGAAGTGCCTGTACGTACGTACATATGATACAGTTTGGGTGGGTCGCCAGCTGCGTGCGTTCTGCGTTGTTGGCTGGCGGGACGGTTTCATTCGGAGAATGTTCAATCGCCGTTGCCATTTTGCCACCCGGTTGACGTCAACGTGGCACGGTGTCTAGCGGTTAGCTAGCTTCTCGACGTCGGATCAAGGAGTCCACCACGGGTTGCGATCATGTGTGCACTAGTCGCACGTACATTCCTGCTTGAGAGATGCACTTGTCAACGAACTGCATTAAGCGGTGAGAAGGCCTGAGACCATGGTTGTGCTTGCCGTATACCACCAACAGCCGAATCTAGGTGTGAATCCGATACATCATATACCACAAATTTCTGCCGTCGTCAAACGAGGAGCAAGAAATAATGCTCTCTGCGATGTTTTTTTAAGAGTATAAGTGAGGACATATACACCGAACACATGCTACACTCATACCATCTACCTGTATATATGTATGCCACGTCTCCTACCCACGCTTGAAATTTATCAAAGCCACTTAAAGACCAATAGGGCATGAGAACATACTTTTTCACTGGACACATACACATATATCTCTACTAATATAAACAGGAGTTTGTCGGTAGTCCCCCTCACCTCCACTCTCGGCACCCAGCGCTCTCTCCACCACGTTCAAAACCCGCACAAAACCGATCAAAACCGGCCACCTCCTAAAAACCGTGATGTCAGCAAATTTTGGTTTAACCGGTAATCACACATTGCCTTAGCGGCCTAGCCGCCATTCACACCTGAGCTCGCACCCAAACTCACCGCCGACAGGCCGCCTCCCCTCGTGCCCGCGCGCCGTCCTTCCTCCCCTCCTCTCATTTGTAAGCATGTATAAAAATCAATGTAACACTTCATTGCTCGCCCAGATTACGTGGTTGCTCATAATTTAAGAATAGGCATATTAGCTGCTCATCCCATCTTTATGGCATTCAATTCTTTGACTATATCGTCCATTTTCATTATTTGCCTTGGGGAGCCCTGGCAGCATGCCAGAGCAAGTCGAAATATTGGATAAATGAACAAATCTACGATGCGTCTGTTCAAAAAGGAAGTTAAAAACTTTGCTCTTGTAATAGCCGATAAAAATATTCCTTAATCAACTGTATATCAGGCTTGATAAGGCTGCATTTAGTATGAACACTAATGAATCTCTGAACATTTCCAGAACGGTGCATATGGTGGATGGAATAAAGAAGACTAGGATGGGTTGGCACGCTAGCCTGCACCGAGCGAATTTTGCACCAAATTTTGCCAGTGTAGGATCTTCTTGTAAATTTTTGGAACCTCTAGAAACCAGAATGATGTGAACTCCGTTTAACTACCGTGAATGATGTGAACTCCGTAAACCAGTATGATCAGCAATAACTTTTAGGTCAAAGAACAGAGTTAACAGCAAACAGGTTAACCAAAACAATAAAAATGGGAACGCAATGTCATTTAGACTCCCATTCTCGTCACACTACACGGTAGAAAAGTCATGGAACTATAGCATTGCAACTGTTTGCATTGAACAACCTATAGATCATTGGAACCCCATCGTAGCATGTAAATTCAAAACTCCTATCTGGCATCACATTTGCGGCCCTACATGTTCGTCTCTCATTCAAAGAATGTCTAGTTAAACCAGCCTGGTATCGATTGCTTTACAGAACAATTTTTCTTTCGCCAGTTGGTGTTTAGGCCCACAGGAATGTGACCTCGAGCAATGCGATTCAGAACAATAAAAAAGAAATGTCAACCTTACAACTACCAGGAGGGAAGCAACCAGAGGGCTCCCCCCAATTCTGTGCACCTAATCCCTAAGACCTAGGTAGGCAGATAGATCGATCGACCATGACTGAAACAAGAAGAATCGAAAGGGGCTGACATAGGGAAGGGGAGGGACCGACTGACTTGGAGACGGAGTAGTCGACGGAGTAGTCCTCGAGCTGCTTGACACCGCTGTCAACTCGCTCCATTAGTTGTCTTCGGCGGAAGAACGCGACGGCGGGAAGTCAGGAGACGGAGGTGGCGACGACGACCTGTAGGAATACGCGCCGCGGCTGGCGTCACTCCGGCTGCCGACGGCGACGCAGCGAAGGTCTATGGAGAGGCAATTATACATTACACAGACTATAAAAGTGCAGCAATGAAAATTAATTGAAGGTATTTCAATACAATTTTAAAGCAACAAACGACTATATAACAATGTCTTGCTGCAAACTGCTACAATAAAACACTGATATCTTTAATATCTTCTGAAAGCTGTTCAGCCTGACACCTTGCTGCGTTGTTTTATCGAGCAGTTCATAGGCGAGCAACTGTAATGAGCACTGAACATAGAAAGTTAGCATCTAAGACCATAACAGATTTAGGATGATATGTAATCTTGAATTCCCAAGAATCTGCAGTCAAAAAGAAAATAGTTCGCCGGTGCCACACCTAAGGAGAAAGGTGAGATGAAAGCAGACACCTCTTCAGTTCCATCGTCAAACCATAAAATTTCAGACACCAGTACAGATTGCAACTCAGAAACAGATAATCAAAAAGCAAAGTTTCAGGTTGATCTTGAAAGGGAGCCATGACGAGCATTCATGGTGATTGCTTTGCTTCTCTTACCATGTAGAATTTTAGCACCTGCACTTGTATGTTGTTCTCTTCTGATATACCTCATGAGCATTGCATACGATTAACTTTCAGATGAAAGTGGAGCCAGTAGAAGATTATGCCATCCATTGATATCCTGTATGTTTTGCTATTACCGTCTGTAAATCAGATTATCATAACCACAATTGTTCACACAAAAACCGAAGATTGTTTCTACTTTCCACTATTTTTTGGTGGTATCATAACAAGGTAACTGCCACCTACACAATAGGGTATTCACGTTAAGCTTTCGTTAAATTTCTTCATATCTACAAGAATATATGTGCTTGAAAGACCTCTAAACGTGAGGAACATTGAGAAAGCCAGAATTACACAATTCGTTCTTGTTCTGACTGCAACCGTTGTCATATGGTAGAAATTTTGCGTATAATACATGTGATCATCCGGGCATTCCTAGTTTTGAGGAGGCTTATCACCTGCAGGACAGAATTCCAAATGTGAATGTGTTATACAAAACCACCACATTACTGATCTTGCTCACTTCTTTAATGGCTTTCTAGTCTCATATTTACGAAAATAATTTTAACAGAGAGCATCCTTGATTCCTTGTTTGCCAGTTAAATGCATATCTTCTGAAATTTCACGTTGAACAAACACTAAACAAAGTTCAGAAGTGAGAAACCTACCATCAGTATTAGGGTCAGCATGTCCATAAAAACTAGTAGTTACTATCAGATAGCTAAGAAATAGCATAAACCCTTTTTAACAATTTGAAGTCCCATCCTGGAAATGTTAATAAAATTAGAATAATAAAATCTTGAAAAAGCAAAATGGCAGGTTTCAAAGACGACCCTTTTATATGATTTTAGTACCAGCAACAAAAATGCAACAACCAGTACGGTTATTAATAGGCTTGCAGTCTCGAAGTGATGGAGATTCAGGTCCATTGGTTAGCCCATCATCCATCCTACTACCACACAAAACGGTATCTACAAATGGGAATCAAAGGTACCTGTCAGCAAAAAAAATAGTTGATGCAGTAAAGCCCATTCTGATAAATTCAGATGACTAGAAGCAATGTAGCACACAGTTCAACCAATTTACCCCAAATATGGATTATCTGTGTCGATGACCCTATTGCAACCCCAAGGGAAAAGTCGTACAAGAAAAATATAAGAAGCTCACGTAACCACTGTGAACGAAAGATTAGTGAAGGAATGATCCTAGCAGGGATTCCTGAACAACCCGTAACTTTTCGCTTCTTAGCGCATGGATCGATATAATCAACTCGGTTGCATTGCCAAATGTAGCATTCAGAAGGCCCCCAACTACACATGAAATTGGCCAAGTCAATAGCAAGGCAGGCATGCAGCTGTACACATAATCATGCAAATGCAACTCAGATCAGAATGCCTCAGAAGAAGAGCAACTGAGTGAGACCTATTGGGCCAGTTAAGAGTGTTAAGTGCCTGCAGCAAGAAGCAAAATGTCAAATGTTTGTTACAATAAAAATATCATATATCACCAAACTGCCGGGGGGATTATAACAATTACTCAGTAGCCAAACTCAATCTCTCAGCCGAAGGAATAATACACAACAATCTCATAGGAAACACCCAACCCTTCAAAAGAAACAAAGCAGTAATGTCAATTGTCAAGACAAGAGCACAAACATGCAACCCAAAAAAAAACCAACAGCAAGCAAATGGTAGAAACATACGAGTTGACAATGAAATCTAGTACACTTGCATGTTTTTGGGTCACGTAGTTGACCAGGACCGGCAGAAAGCCGCATGGGATGAACGCATTGAGCTTGGACTTGAGCAGCACAATCTTGACGCTCTCAAATATTCCCCAATTCACAGAGCTTGTATTTCCTTGGACCTGACAGTACCACCGCTCGAAGCAGCCGTTCACAACCTTCAGTACTGTCGCTCGTAGCCCTCGAACACCTCACTCATGGCTGCTCCCCTCCGAATCCCGCACCCAAATCAGTCGTCTACCTCGAATCGAGGAGATAATCGAGGCGAGTTCTGCTTCCCGTCGTCGAGTTTGGGGTCAGGCTGCGAATTCGCCGCCAGGGGACACGGCGGCGGCTGTGCTGTGAGGGAGCGAGTCGGAGCGGTAGACGAGCAGGGCAACGCCACAGGCGCTGAGGACCGCGGTTGAGGTGGTAAGTAGCACGAGGAGTAGTGTAATGGACCGCGAGGTACTCAGAGGAAGATCACGCCTGAGGACCTGAGTACCTGACGAACGCAATCCAGTATAGAAAAGGGGAAGAACTAAAGGAAGAAAGGGAGACTTGGAGAAGAAGATAGCGAGAAACGAGGCAGTAGATTTTCCATTTCCTTTCTGCTTTGTATCGTCACGGTTTACAGCATTTGTACTCTTCAGACACATTTACCTTTACCGACTCTTTTCTGCCTTCTTTTCCCCCCCTCTACCGTTTACCATTACTGTTTATTAACCGACAAAACTCCCTCATAACTACGGGATCACACGATTACATCAATACTGTTAGGGAACCCTGCTATCAAATAGTCCAAAGTTCCCGAACAGATTAAAAATGAAGAACAGAGAGGGAGAAAGGGAGACACAGAATATAGGAGGAACTCGTCTACTATTCTTTATTGTTTTCATGTGTATGTACAATAAGGGGGAACCCCTCCTCTATTTATAGCCTCCATCTAGGGTTTCGGCTGATGGGCTAAAGCGGACCTTCGTGGGCCGCCAGGTTTCTTAACACTCCCCCTTGGCCCTCTGCCGCGAGATGCATATGCCTCATCAAAACTCCGAAAAAACCTAGTGGGAAAAATACTTGGAGAAAGAGTATATAGCATATGCTTGCTGTGTTGCACAAATTGTCTCATTAAAAACCTTACGTAAGAAACTTCCGTGAAAACTCACTAAGGGAAAAGGAGTACAATTCACCCAAAATTCAATGTTTCATCTTCGAGATCACGTTGGGTACTCAAACTTCAAGTTCAAGATTTATGTAGGAGTATGTGAAATATCTCCCCCTGAAATCTGCACTTCTTTAAGTCTCATCATCCCAATTCCTTTAACACACCTTTCAAAAGTAGATGCTGGGAGTGACTTAGTGAATAAATCTGCGAGATTTTCACATGACTTAGTATGCAGTACCTTAATCTCGTTCATCTTATGTAATTCATGAGCATAGAAAAACTTGGGGTTGATATGCTTCGTGAGATTGCTCTTCACATATCCCATCCGAACTCGAGCAACACAAACTGCATTGTCTTCATAAATTATAGTGGGAGATTGTTCAATGTTCAAACCACATGACTTCTGGATGTGGTGAACCATTCTTCGAAGCCATGCACATTCACGGGAGGCTTTATACAAGGCAATGATTTTCGAGTGGTTTGTCGACGTCGAGACAAGAGTCTGCTTAGACAACTTCCAGGAAACTGTTGTTCCTCCACAAAGGAAAACATATTCCGTTTAGGACTTTCCAGTATGCAGGTCTGATAGGTACCCAGCATCAACATAACCGACCAAGCTTGGTTCATTCATATTTCTATAGAATAGGCCGAGGTCCTTGCTTCCTTGGAGGTAACGGAAGATGTCCTTAACCCCTTTCTAATGCCTTTTGGTGGGTTCTGCGTTGTACCGGGATAGCAGATTCACGGCAAACGCAATGTCCGGCCTGGTGCTATTTGCAAGGTACATGAGCGCTCCAAGTGCACTCAGATATGGGAATTCCGCTCCCAGAACTTCCTCTCCCTCTTCTCTAGGCCTGTATGGATCTTGGTCTACTTGGAGTTACCTTCCGATCATTGGAGTTTTCACAGGATATGATTTTTCAAAACCAAATCTTTCCAACACTTTCTGTGTATAGGCTGATTGATGTACCAAGATTCCTCCTTGGACGTGTTCAAGCTGCAAGCCTAAACAAAACTTAGTTTTACCCAAGTCTTTCATTTCAAACTCAGACTTCAAGTATGACCATGCTTTTTCAATTTCTTCATCCGTTCCAATGATATTCAAGTCATCTACATAGACGGAGATTATACAGAATCCGTTCGGGGATCATTGTATAAATACGCATGGACAATCTTCACTGTTCGTGTAGCCTTTCTTGTAGAGAAAGCCACTCAAGCGATTGTACCGCATTCTTCCTGACTGCTTTAGCCCGTACAATGATTTCTCTAATTTCACACTGTACAGATTTCTGTTTGCTCTATCTTGATTCAGGATAGGGATACCTTCCGGTACTTTCATGTATATCTCCGAATCTAAATTTCCATACAGATATGCTGTGACAACATTCATTATCTTCATTTTCAACTTCAAGTTGACTGCCATTGAGATCAAATATCTAAAGGTATTTCCTCCCATGACCGGAGAATAGGTTTCTTCATAATCAACCCCAGGACGTTGAGTGAAACCTTGAGCAACGAGTCTTACCTTGTATCTTACAACTTCATTGTTTTCATTCCTCTTCCGAACAAAAACCCATTTGTGACCTACAGGGTTTATATGGGGAGGCGTGCGGCACACTGACCCAAGCACCTCTCTTTTGTTCAGAGAGATTAACTCTGCGGTGATTGCCTTCTTCCAATTTTCCTAATCTAGCCTTTTCTTGCATTTTGCGAGAGATGCAGGCTCGGGATCATGATCAATGATCGAGGCGATCTTCTTTGCAAAGTATGCATCGACATTGGCTGTTGCTCTATTAAGGGATTCTCCTGTTATTACAAAATTTATGGCCATTTCGTTATGGGGTGCTTCTTGCACTTCTACTTGCTCTTCATTGCTATTTTCCATCACAGGAGCAAGTTCTCCTTTAGCTTTTCATCGCCCATGTGTGCGCACACATTATTTCCGGTGGCTTCCTGCAATGAAAGATTCAAATCTGGAATTGCCTTTTCCATAGGCTTCTTTCCAGCGCAGATCTCAACTGGCTCCCCTTCTTTCCTTGGGGCATCTTTGTGATTGGCTGTGGTAAGTCCTCTTGCTCAGTTTTCTCCAGACGTCTCCAGGTACTTTGGGTTTAAGAAACCAGATTTCCTGTCCTTTTTCTTTGAGGCCTCTGAATAGGATGAGGGATATCTTCTGCTTTCTTTGGTACTTCCACCCTCTCTGGTGCATTTCTTGCAGGTACATGCGACTTAATCACGCCTTTCAGATCACAAAAATGATCAGGTAGTTCATTCGCTAAGTTTTGCAAATCAATTATCTTCTGGACTTCTTGATTTGCTTCATTAGTGCGCGGGGATCCTAGTGGAATGCCATATGATTTCCCGGTATTTTCATCCAAAGGTTGATTTCCTCCCCCTAATGACGGGAAACGGTCCTCGTTAAAGATACAGTCAGCGAATCGGGTTGTATGCAAGTCTCCAGTCATGGGTTCCAAATACCTGATTATAGATGCACTTTCATAACCAACGTATATCCCAGACTTGCGGAGAGGGCCCATTGCAGTCCGCTGTGGGGCGATATAGGTACATATACCAAACATCCAAACTTTCTGAGATGGGAAATCTTCGGGATGACCCCTTGCACTAGTTGCATAGGTGAATGGATGTTGTAGGTCTAAAATTGATGAGAGCTGTTGCGTGCAAGACTGCGTGTCCCCAACAGGTGTTGGGCAAGTTACAACTCTGCAAGAGCAGTCTGGCAATGAATTTGATCCTCTTTATTAGTGCTTCGGCTAGTCCATTTTGCGTATGGACGTGTGGTATAGAGTGCTCAACTTTTGTTCCTGTTGCTGTGCAATAATCATCAAATGCAAGGAGGAGCGATGGAAGATGCGACGTAGTAGCCGCAAGGGTGAGCACCAGCGGAGCGCGCGAGGCGGTGACGGGAGAAGCGGAGGAGAGCACGACCTAGGAAAGCACGCGAGGGGGCGTGGTTGAGTGGTGATCTGAGGAGGGTGAAGGGAGGAGCGGCGGAGGATGGGGTCCGACGGAGAGGACCGGCGGAGCTCCCGAGGGGGAATGAACAGAGCGAGCAAGGAAGAGGCTATGAAGGGGACGATGCTTTGCGGGCTCGGCAACGTGGAGGGTTCTGCAAGCACAGACGACACAACGCACAAAGATCCAACAGCCCCACATGAAGGAGCTCGCCCATTGATCCAGACGGAGGGCGGTTCAACGTGGTGTCGCTCGGTGCTCGGCAATTCTAGGCGACTATGTATGATTCTTTATGCTATTATCTATGTCATGTTAAGCATTTATAGCTTCAACTAATAGTTGTTCAACTTCTGGTTTCAACAAACTTGCTTTAAATATTTGGAGAGCTCAACTAAATTAGAATCTATTGTAAACTTGAAGTTAGAGTTCACTTTGGTTCGTTTTTGAAATTACATGCCCTCTTATACTTACAATGATGCCCTCTTTGGTACCTGACAGTAGCAGCGGAGGCTGGAGCAGTAGAGGGTTGGAGTAGCGGTGCTGGAGTAGTGGAGGCTGGGCCGGTGGGAGGTTGAATCGGCCCGGGAGAAGAAGCAGCGACCGGTGAGAGGTTGAATCGACTTAGAGCAGCGGAGGTGGGAGTAGTGAAGGCTGGACTTGGCCATCGACGGTGACCAGTAGAGTGGGGCATAAGGGGATTTCGCCCAGACACTAACTCCGCCACTGAGAAACCGTCGCGCCTTGCTTTGCCTTGCCGCCTTGCTACCGCTTTGGACCACCTAGACACTCCCCCAGACGTTCGATTAGCGTAGAATCGGAGCGGAGTGCCACCGCCAAGCCCCTGGGTGGCGCCTAGGGGAACACTATGCAAGCTCAAGCACCACTTTTTTTTACTTCACAATCCACGTAGATATCTGTTTTTTATTTACAAAGTGTTGGCGCCAAAAAATATGATGTAGAATTGATCTACTACAACACACGATGAATGCCGGGATCAGAGTGCACCACCCGATTTGATTTTACAATTGGTAAGATAAATAGAAATACGCTCAAAGCTGATCCAAAATTGCAATCGGCAAAAGATCTAAATAGCTAAAAGGCCGATCAAATCTACAATAATGATAAATCTAATTAACCAATTAGGGCTAATCAGATGGTAAGAGATAGATCTTTCTGAAAAAGACGATGTGCAGTAAGATTGGAGAAAATCAAACCTTATTGGTGTAATCGATAAAGATCAATAATTGGCGATGCACAATTTTATTGATCAAGTTTGGATTACTAGAAATAATCTAAATTACAGGGCTACTCTTAATTGACTGGAAAGTAGATAAAAAGTAATGCGAGTTGTTTAATTTGGTTATATTGTTTTTCTCACTTATCTTAGTTATCTTTTATAGTACATTGGCCAATCGTATTCATTTCTGACACGTTATCTATCATGATCCGTATCTGAGAGGAGCCAGATCGTCTCTCAAGTTATCGAATGTCCCGTCGTCCACATCGAATTGGAGGTTAGCAACGGATCGCCGGTGGCGCCAGCAGCTAACACCCAAGCCCAATAGAGACAACGCCACCCCATTCGATGAACTCGACAACCGTCCCAGATTCCCCGGATATGCGATCTTAACTCGCCCAGATCGCCCAAGATACCGGTTTCAATGCGATATCAATTCAATTTGCATAAAGGGGCAACGAACTCAAACCAAGCAACCAAACACGACGCTGAAACACCCTACACAAAGACAAACCCGACAACCACCAAACCACACTTAGCAACAACTCCAAGACTCTAAACCACACCGAACTAAGAATTTGACTAAGACTCCAAAATCTGGAAAATTTCGCATGACCCTCCTAGAACCAATAGACATCCACTCAAAGACAAGAAAACACAGTGCAAAGATATATATATCCAAAAGTAATGCAACAACCACAACAGCAGTACGATCATAATGAGAAGCCAACCACGAGACATCGACAGAGACTTAAACAACGACGAAACCCAATTTAAAAGGCTATCTATACAACAAAAATGAATCCAATCGCAACACATTAGCAAAATACAACTTCTCCGGAAGTGTTCTGCCCCTGAACACTTCCGGGCGTGTGCGATGTCGCGCTAAGCCTCTACTCGGTGTCCCGCCCGGTCACCGAGAGGCAGTAAGGGTAGAACTCGCATCCGCCCACCTGATCCTCACCTGAAAACCACAAAGGTAAACATGAGTACGTAAGGTACTCAAGACTTACCCGGGGTCCATATATGACCGACTCCAAAGGAGATGCATTTGGCGGTAGCAAGGTAAACAGGCTTAGGTTAAGAGTGCAGAAATGCTTAACTTTGTTTCAATTTTAGTCATCTGCTCAAGTTTTTCTCAATATAATTAGCAGTCGTAACAGCACCTACCTCTAGCATGATATTGTAATTAACAGAATGTAAAGCAAGTCATCTCATATCAAAAATTTAGCTCAAGCCCAACGGCGAACCACAAGTTCAAGTTGTTTACTACGCAGAAGAAGTTCGGACCAAGCGTGCTCATATCCGAGAGCGCGGCAATTCGAATCGCTTAATTAACCCTGCAGGGAAGCATTGATCGCACGACACTTACCACAAGGGCCTAGTGTCAACCCCCTCCCAATCATACCCAATCGTCAAGCGCCCTCCTGCGTCCGAAAACCTAGCACCCCTCGAGCAGCCCCAAGCCCGCTTGGCGCCGAGAGTCGGCCTAAGCCTCGCCTCAACCACGCCCAACCACAGAAGTTACGGTCCATCGATTCCATATGAGAGAAAGAGCGCTTACTGCACCATAATCGGGCATGCGACCAACCGGTGTGCTCAATCTTATTCCACTTACGGATCGGTTCTAATCGACACAGACGGGCTACACATTTGAGTCTCGCACCCAAATGAACCAACTCCCCGCCGGTCCACAATTCATTTCTTTCCAAAACCTTTCCCAATTCCAAGTCCGACATAATGTAGTATGTGTATAATGATAACAACCGCAAGTGACGAACCCTCCGTCACTTGGCCCAACCCCGACATCTAAGCATTCTAAGCACGGACTCATTAATACCCATAGTCTAGCTCAAAAGGAGATATTCGACGAATACAAGGGGTGTACGTCGAAGAAATAGGATCTATTCCTATCCCACATGGCAATTCCTAATGCAATACTTAACATTTCAATTAATCACATTATTCTCAAAAATAACGATACATAAGGATAAACATGCTTAGGTGCTTGCCTGCAGCTTCGCGGATCCTCAACGGCAACTTGCCCACCGATGTCCCTCGACCACGCCACGCCACCCTCCGCATGTTTCGTTTCTCTACACGAGCAAAGCATATGAATGAGATGCATGCAATGCATATGAAATGAAATGCTAAATGCATATGAAATGAAAACACCAAATGAATCATCCAAGCTAGCTCCAAAAGTGCAAACATTCAACTCAATTTAAAACTGAAAACACAAATGCTAAACTCCACTTCTATTCTATAGAAAAAAATCTGAAAATACAAGCACATTCCTCGAATCAAGCATAACTCTTGAATGCTTAACCTAAAATTTTATTTCTTGGACTCTAAAAGACCACAAGAGGTTGATCTAACTTTACCTTGCATCAAAACATTCAGATTACAAAATTAAGGTCTGCAATTAAACTCTGAACTTTAGTCCCAAGTCTGAATTTTCAGAAACACCGTTTCAGGACAGCATGTATACAAATGACCATAACTTTTTGATCACTTAGCCAAATTGAGCAAACTCAGAGCCTACACGACCATAAGACATAGACCTACAAATTAGCTTCAACCAATCACTCAAATTCTGCCTAGGTAACTCCCAGTTCAGCCAGCAACAGAGGGCAGTTTTCAGAGTTCAGTATTTTTCAAAGTTTCAGACAGCATGCACAAAATTCAACATATAAATTGCTATACTTAGTAGAATTGAGTAAAGGATGATATTTTCACAATCTACAAGAAATTTCCTAAAACTTTACAGGCAAAATTAATTTCTAATTCGGCCTCTAACTAATTCTTATTCACATATCAAGTTTCTACCCGAAATCTTCAGCATTTTCAGAGCAGCAAGCACTAAAATAGACATAACTTTCAGCTGGATTAACGAATTGAGGTGATTCCAGTTGGAAATGAAAGATAATTTGATTACCCACAACTTTCTCTACAGTAAACCTAGCAGGAGATGCTCAGAATTTTCTCAAATCAGCCCGAAACAGTAGCTAAAAATTCTGCTCGAAAATTCAGAACTTGCCCCAAACCCTAGATTGGTTATTCCCCATTCAAACCTTGATTCTCCACTCATCTAAGCCCCCAATACATCATGGCAGCACCCAAGACCAGGAAATAACCCATCAAAACCTAAACCCTAGGGAGCCTTACCTCATGGAGTGGAGGAGGAGAGAAGAGGCTGCACTTGAGGGAGGAGGCACCACCGTGAAGTGCTGCTGCTTGGAGGAGGCTTGCTGCAGGAGGAGCTGAGGGAGACGCCTAGGGATGTGCTGGAATGGGGGAGGAGCCACTAGGTGCTGCAGAGGAAGCTTTGGCAGGGAATAGAAACTGGAGGAAGGTGCTGACTTGAAGACAAGAGGAGGCGCCTGCCTCTTGCTGGGTTTTGGGGGGAAATGGAGGAGGTCTGCTTGGAGAGGAGCTGGAGGGAGCTTCGGCAGGGAAAAGAGCTGGGGAAGAGTGCGGCTTGGGGAGAAAACTGCAGAAGAGTTTGGCTGGGGAAGTGCTGGAGTGAAAGTGCGGCTTGAAGAAAACGCTGGAGGTGAGGGTTCGGCTGGAGTGGGGAGGCAGGAGAGAAAAAAAAATATGTGCTGATTTGGTTTGGGCCTCCAAGTCCTTTTTGTACATTGCTCACTTGACCCCACTAGAACAAGAATGAGAATAGCTAAGTCCCCAAAATTTTAGCTCTTAATTTTTGGTAAGTTTGGAAATCCTTAAGTGGTAATTTGGAATATTGACTGAAGTCGGACGTCGATCTCAAATGCGGCCAAAACTCGGTTGGCGCCAATGTTAACCGCATGAAACGAATTAAAATTTGGGGCCGTGACAGTATCGATCTTTACTTAGACAAGATCTCCAAGTTTAGATCAATACTGGTCATATTTCTATCTTTAACTTTTCCTCTTTTATATGATATTGGCCGAAATATCCCTTTATCCTTAACCTGATAATTTGGCCATGCCTTACCAAATTTTGATATAAACACAAAGTAAAGTAAATAAGTGCATATTCTCGTTCTCCTTATCCCTTGTCATGCTCTGCAGCTAATCTCCTCTTCCATTTTGTTGCTTCCAAAGCTACTCACTATTTTTGCCGTCTGAAGGTAAGCGGTCATCAAATTCCACTCATTTTTATTAATGTGTTTTCTGAATTTTGAGGGAGCTCAATGTAATGCTTGTTGTACTCATTTTACTCTGGTTGTATTTTAGTTTGTTGTTATTTCACATGGTGGTTTCACAATTATTTATGTACTGAAGTATATTGCACTCATATAATATTTAGTTAGATATTTACGAACTACTATTCTGCATTCTGTAATTATGTACCAAGTATGAATATTGCATATACTCTTTTAATGATGAAAAAAATTATGTGTGCTATGTACACATTTTTTTCTATTGCAATATATGGACACTTTACTAGTGTTGTCCTAAAATCGGTGGACACGTCTAAGATTTGATTTCTCATATGATAGCCTATGTACACATGCATCCCTAGCCACGACCTCCGCAAATAGGGGTGAAAACGAACGAATTTTTCCGACTGCCCGAGGAAAACGAAACGAAGCTATTTTTCGAAACGGAAACGGAAAGTATCGGAACGAAACGGAAAGGAATTTTTTCCTAAACGGAAACGGAACGGAGCGCTGGCCCGACGGAACGAAACGGAACGGAAATTCAGATAAGCGTTTCGAATTTCCGAATGCCCAAGGTCAAGCCCAATTCCCTGGCCGGCCCAAGCGAGAAGCGATTCGTCCGAGCCTCCGAGGCCCAAGCGCCAAGCCGAAGAGGCGCACAGCCAACAGGTAAGGGCGCACTGCGCAAGCTCTAGCCGTCTCCAAGTCTGAGCGTCTCCACTCTCCAAACTTCAAGTCTCCATCCAAAATTCCAAACCCTAGCCGCCATATGCGTGGAGGCCCGCCCCGGGTCCGAGGAACGCTGGAAGGGAGGCGGCGAGCGCGGTGGCTGGAGGCGCCCATCTTCGTCCGGCCGATCGATTTGGCCCGAGGGAGAGGTGGGGAACGCCACAAGGAGAGAGGGCCACATGGGAGAGCAGGAGCCTAGGGGTGGCTGCCACACGTCAAGAACCGCTTCCAAGGCCACGCCGTTCAGTGAAGCCGGACAGCGTGCGTCAGCGGATCTTGGATTCTCCGGCTTCGTCTTTGAGCTTTTTGACAGCGCGCCAGCGTGCGGATGTACGGGTGGACGGTGCCATAGGAACATCAAACATGCTCAGGTTGAATTGTCAAGATGATAATTTGTGAATTTATTGGGCATCCGTAGGATTTTGCTACTTTTGTTTCCATTGTTCATTGAAAAACAGAGGCCATCGTTTCATAAAGTGCAATTTTCGTATAAATAATTTTCATTTATAAAGTTGCCTACTATTTCAATTCAACTTGCAGTTTCATACCGTGTGCAATTCTAGTACTTTGTTAGCGCAAGTATCCATTTGTCAGGATTGACCTAATCATTCTTTTATGAAAATTCTAGAACTTTGCTCGCTCAATCCTATTGTACATACTATGCTCGCTCAATGTTAGCTAATGTTATTAAGATATTCTTTGTAATTTTGCATAGATCATGTACTACATTCTTGTGAAATTTTTCATTTCCGCTTCAGTGATCCGCCTCGCCTGCTTTCGATTCCGCTTTCCGCCACTATCCGCTTTCAGATTCGCTTCCGGAGTTTCCGATTCCGCTTCCGTATCGTAAAAATATGGAAATGGAAACGAACAGCTATTTACCGACCGTTTCCGTTCCGTTTTCATCCCTATCCGCAAATGGGCACATAACTTCCAATGAAAGTGACCAAATAAACAAGAAAGTGGGCCGGTAAACAAAATTTTTGGAGGGTAGGCCCAGTAAATAACTAGTGGCCGGCAGGCCGGCAGTGATCCAAATGGACTATTAATGGGCTGTGTACAGAGGCCCACGATATATACGTATGAAGATCTCTGCACTGAATTTCCAGTTACGACTTACGAAAGCAAATTAAACATACGAATTTGTTCTTCCACGACAAGTCGGCAACAATTCATTCATGCTTTCGTGCATATAGAGAAACCGGTTTATCTCCTTTGGTTTTTTGAAAGACAATTTATCTCCTTTGGTTCAGAACAAAATTAGCACAGCATAACGGCTTACAAGCCTCCAATTATTTTGACAGCAGAAACAAACCCCCAAGACTCCCAAGTCAGGTCCAAACTCGCTCAATCTGATAACTCTCAGGATATTCCTCGCTCCGATCATAAATAGTTATTGTTTTGGACATAATTACACTTAAAATTTTAAAACCTTGATTTATGATATATTTTAAATATTTATATTAGATACATTAAAAATATTTATGTAAATTTGTCTCGAAAAATATTTTCGTAATATCATAATTTTATTAAGTTTTATAAATATATTATAATAAAAATTAATGATCAAAACTATGTTTAAAGATCGATCGATGTCTAAAATAATAACTATTTATGACCCAAGTAGGTACATATCTAGCCGTTTCACACTCACTATTACTCACCCCTATTATTTATCTAAACATTATTATTACTTTGCACCCATGAATTATTATTTTAAAATGAATAAAAAAATATCAAAGAAAATAATAGGGGCAAAGAGAAACCCCCTAGATGTAGGGGTGAGAGAGTACCTCCCTAAAATAAGGGTTGAGTTGGAGCTCATATTTTTCTAAGTCTCCTTATAATTTAGGATAGGGAGAGGTTTAGGGGGTGGGTTGGGGTTGCTCTTAGAGCATCTCCAACAGTTCCTAATATTTAGACTCCTAATATCTTTAGATTGGGACCTTCCCAAAAGTTTTTAGGTGTACAAAATAACTTGTTCTCCAACAGTTCCTATATTTTATCCCAAAAACACCTTTGAATTGGTCCAGTGGGCCATCCTTCCCACTAAATCTATTTTGTTCTCCACGCAGACGTGATATGTATTCGTCACGACCTTGTTCTCGATGCAAATACCGATTTACGATAGAAAATGGAATGATAGTCAAAAGTGCTTGAACTATAGAGTCAAGTGATATTGCGAGGTAGTAGAGCGTAGAGTGTAGCCGTGTCTAAGGCATTTGTTTGTTCGTCTTTTCGCTACCTAGTGCTGTCAAAGCATGGATCTATGGTATTGTCCATTTTATACAAATCAATGGGTCTCGACTCTTATGGTGATACTCTTCGAATGGCATAGTGAAAACTCGTACTTCATTTGCATTGTGTGAGAGCAGGATGAAATGAATTGTATACAAGCAACCTAGTTATTTATCTTGTTTAAATTTACTTCTTCAGGCAAAACATGCACTTAATGTTGTCTCTCATCGATAAAGCATATTGAACACAAGGCCATGTTGAAGCGAATGAAATGCGACTTAGCATCGTGGAAGTGGCAGCTACCCTTGCGAACAATCCAAAGTGCTCACGCTCATAAGCAACTATAGGTGCCATAAGTGATCTTGTCAGCATTTGAAAAGGACATTCCATATTACTCTTGGCAGCAGAGATCCGGAGTTAGTAAAATGGAATGAAAAATTCATAAGGCTATAGATGAATGCCTAGTGCAATTGCCAAAGAAGGTCTGCTTTCTTTTCTCTTTCTCAAACTTTATGCATCCTGCTGCTTGTTACAATATCAAGATACCACATGTAATGTGAGGTTTTAATCGATGCCCTCGAAGTCCGGTCTGCGGCAAGACTTATTATTTTCAAATGATCTCTCACAATGCATGAAGGCTTATCAAGAGTATTTTATTGATCAGATATCTAATGCCGGGCCAGTTCTTGACATGATGTCGGGCCAGTTCTCCCTATTACTGAATTGGAACTTTGGAAGAGTTATAATTGGTTCCTACATACGATTCCAAGATCAAGCAAAATCTCCTGTCTTCATATTTTTTGTTTGCTTGTGGTCACTGCATAAAATCTACCTACATTTAACAATTCCCGAAACAAGTACCAACACAAACGCTTCCGTCTAAGACATTCCACAGAAATTGGGCTAAAAGTTCAACTTTGCTCCTAGAACAAAGCTCTCTCATCTTTCACACCGTGAAATTCTTTCTCATACAGGTACCAGACAATGCTTCAACACACAAAAGATTAAATTTCAGAAAAGATGAACTGCACACTTGTTGAACATACTAGTTAGGTCATGACCTCGCACCTTTGAATGACAGCACTTCAGAACAATTTTTGAGCCAAAGCAAATTACAAACTGAACCAAAAGTAATGTCTGATAGAAGCAATGACAATGTAACCCTTTTACTACTTTGCCTCACGTCTTATCTAGACATATCCTAAGATTCCTCCAACTACAGAACAAAGACAAGATCGAATTTCTTAGATGTAATTCCCAAATAATGCAGAAATTCTTGCCTTGCATTTCACCTTCACCAATTAAACATATTGTTGGTACCAACTTCAGATGAGCAAGTAATGTGCTCAGAACTGTTCTCCTTTAAAATGCATAACCATCCCATGCTCCAGCTTCTTTCACAAGCCAACATTTTAATTGAATTTCTTCTTCATAAAGTACAAGCGAGCAATGTGCAAAACAAGGAAATGAGATATGCGTGCGACTGTTTGAATGTTGCAACCATCGATTTCCCTTTGCCGTCCGCTTCTCCAGCTCGGCCACCTCGCCTAGCTCCTGGTTCCACTCAAGAAGCCTCTTGAAGAACACCGAGATCTTGTCTTCATCGCAAAGCTCCTCAAACTTGGTCTTCATCCGCTTCGAGTCCTTGTCATCGGCATCATCCCCACTCCATCGGACTTGAGCACGAGCTTGAAACGCGCGAGGCGCGCGGCGTCGTCCTCCCCGAACAGCGTGACCGGCTCACGCAGCACGCGGAGGCGCCGATCACCTCCCGCCATGGAGATCGAGCTCACACGCGGCGTTCCTGAGAGGAGCATCTCCTCGCGTGGGCTTCTTAGCGGCATGCAAGGGATTGGACGCGCGGCGGCGGAGTTAGGGTTAGGGTTCGATCCGCGCTCGACGGGTCGGCTTTGGGGTCGAGGCGGCGCTTCGAGCTATTCGCTCTAGCTCGATCGCCGCACGGCTCTTCCCGCCGAAGTCACCCCGCCGCTCCGCTTTTCTCCGGCTCCCGCTTAGAGATCCATCGCGCAAGAACATTAACGCGACGTGAGCCTTTCGCCGCTTCCGGAGAGGCGGTGTCGGCGGGAGCGGAGGCCAGCCATGAGGGGAGGTGAGGAGAGTGAGGCGGCGGCGTCGAATGGCGCGAACGCACACGATTTGGCTGCAGGAGGCGCGCGGCTAGATTGGGAGCGCGTGGGGAGGCGGAAAATGAGGACGACGGGTCAGTTTTGGGCGGCGAAAATTTTGGGAGCAAGAATACGGTATCTGTTGGAGTTGTTTTTATTTTCAATCAAACCCTAAATCATATATCGGAATGGTTTTTAAAGACTGTTGGAGATGCTCTTAGATCCTTCGATTCAGAGCTTTCCGCTTCTTCGGCAGCTTTGGGCTGCTGCTGCTCGGCTGACACCTCCCGCGCCGTCCGCGACCGCAACAGCATGGCGCGCATGGCCGGCGTCGCGTACGACGACGTCGCCTCTGCCTCGTTCGACATCCCATCTGGCTCTGCTGCCCTGACTGGCGGCCCGCTCATGGATGCCACTGAGTTCATCGCCGCTCCACCGTGAAATCCAACCACCGAAGACAACTGCAGCAGGAGCCTCGAATTGGCGCGCTGCTGCTCGTGCGCGCTAATGCCAGCGAGCATGTACGCGCGTAGCTCTGCCGGTTCGACATGTTCCTGCGCATCACCCGAATCTCGGCCTCCAGTGCAGCGCTCATGGGGTCTCCTCCCCGTGCCGCTTCCGATTGCGCCACCGCTCGCTGCCGGTTCTCAAGTATGTCCACCGCCTCCTGGTACGCGCCCCGCTCTGCCGCCGCCCTCGCCGCCGCAATGTCCTCTGTCGCCTCCACCCGGATGCGCTCCCGCTCCACCTCCACTGACCGTTCTGCGTCCACCACGTGGTCCGGTCTCATCATGTCAGGACCTCCGATCAATCCAAACCAAAATCAGATAGAAACCAAATCGCACACAAAAATCGACCAGAGGATAAGAACCAGAAGAACGCAAATGGTATAGCTACGCTACTGCTAAGAACTAATACGACTTGATATATGCGGAAGTCTTACTTTCCTCTTTCCCCATTTCATCTTTTATACCCGGTTCACATCCAGATGATTCGTTCTCAACAGAAAGCAAAAGTAAAGTAAAAGTGAATCGCAGTTCACTCGGTAAAACGACAACACCATGCGGTAATTACTGTATCCTGTCAACTACCGTCCGATGCACCTCTTCCAGTTATCTTCTTTTCTTGTCCGTTGATGTATCCTTAAGTGGTGTCGCCTCAGATAAGTTTCCAGCACCGTCTTCTCCTGTTCTTCTTCCTCCATAGCACAGCTCCTGACAATTCCCCGTCATGACCAAAAGCTTGTCCTCAAGCTTTGAACGCTGGAAATGTACTTCTGATGAAGCTTGCATCTTCCCATGAAGCATCCTGTGTGGGCAGGTTGAACCATGGAATAAGCCATTGAGTCACTGCCACTCCATTCCCTTTTCTAGGCACCAGTCTCCTATCCATCACAGCTAATATGACAACTTTTCCCTTGGAACTAGGTAATCCTGAATGTTCCCCAATAGCTGACGAGTGGAATGCTTTAAGTAATTCTGATCTGAAGTTGTTATTATTCCCCACAAACAATCTCCCTTTATATTTGATAACACCTGAGCCTACTCTGTATTTGCCATCAATGACGTTTCCGGCTAGTAGTTCACTCAGGAGCTTAGTGGCATCTGCATCATTCTCATAACTAGATTTCACATCATGAATCCAGTCTGGAACTACATACGAAATGGCAGCACAGGACTTAACCAACTGAGGCAGGTGATCCTTTCTTGACAACGCATCTGCTACCAGGTTTTCCCTCCCCTTTTTATATTCAATCTTGAAGTCAAATTCCAATAACTTGAGCATTAATTTGTGTTGTATTCCTTCAACCCATTTTTGAGAAGTGATGAATTTGAAGCTCTGTCGATCTGTCTTAATAATCACCGAACTTCCCAATAGATAATGCCGCCACAAGCATTGTAAAGTGATATCCAAATGCTTCAAATGATTTTTATAGCTCTTACTGTAAACAAGAATATCGTCAAAGAAACCCAAAATAAATTTTCTCAAATGTTCAGGAAATACCGTGTTCATTAAAACTGGGAACATCGGAGGAGCGTTGGTCAGCCCAAAGGGCATCACCGTGTATTCATAATGGCCCAAATACGTTTTAAACGCAGTCTTATGAATGTCCTCTTCATGCATCCTGATTTTGTTTTGTTCCCACACGTACATTCTGCCTTTGTATTTGTGAATACTAGCTTCCCTTTTGCATTTGCTGTCTGGATTGGATTGGTTTTGGAACTCTTGCTGAATTCGGGCTATCTTTGCATCATTAACATAACTGCATTTTACATCCTCAATCCAATCAGGAAGTACATATGTGATAGCCATACAGGTTTCATCCTTTGAATTGCCTTGGTCTTCCCGAGTTAGAGCATCTACCACCTTGTTTTTTCTCCCCTGTTTGTACTCCATCTGATGATGAGAAATGTGATAAGGTCTCAAATTAGGAGGATTAGCTCCTACTTCCCAATGAATGTTATGGTCACAGTCCCTTTTCGGTGGTAGACCATATATTCCAGCCAAGACATCAGCATATTCATTCCATATATCTTCAACCATCAGGTTCATTGGTAACCAGCAGTCCGGCTGCTTTTGTCCCATAGATTTCACTTGTTGTACATTTTTGTTGATGGTGAGCAATTTTTCTTTGAGATCCATTTCAATGGGGCTATGGTCATATATCCAATCCGCTTCCAAAATCATGTCATAATTTACTAGTTTCAAAAGTTTGAAAGTTGTGGTAAATGATATACCTTGTATCTCATAAAGTGAGCTCTCAATCACAACATTAGAGATCAGTTCCCCTCTACCTGCCACTGTAACTTTCCTACATGGCATGGATTGCAGAGAATAACCATTCTCCACTGCACCATGAACTGCATTCTCTGAAATCAGCAACAATTTCTCCTGATTTTCCTCATTTTCAGCCTTCTTCGAGCTACCCGGTGCAATAACAAATCTAGTTGAAATAAGTGGTATTTCCTCATCTGCCACTTCTGCATTCATGTCATCCCTTTGCATCAACCAAGTATAAAGAACATTTCTAACCTTGCATTGCTGGTTAGGCCCGGGATCCCAAGGTTCATTATAGTGCCAACATAATTTACCAGATTGTCCCACTTGATTTCCCTTTTGAACCTCTTTCTTGCCCAACATGGGTTGTAATAAGCTTCCAATCAGATCATAATTACCCAGTTTTATTAACTTAGGAGTGGTGACAAAAGGAACTCCCTGTATCTCGTAAGATAGATTCTCAATCACAGCATCTAAACTCAATTCTCCCCCTCCTTCCTTTCTAATGGTGAGAATTTTCTTCTTAAGATTCAAAATAATGGGGCTATGTTCATACATCCAGTCAGCACCAAGAATGATATCAAAGTTCCCAAGCTGTAACAGTTTAAGAATAGTGACGAATGACATGTTCTGAATTTGGTATTCAAGTCCATCCACTTTAGCCTTTGACATGAGTTCTCCCCCACCAGCTACCGTTACGGCTGAAACTTCCTCGTCTGGTAGCTTGGCTATAGGCTTTAATGGCTCAAAAACTTCGGCATCAAATGTGCCACAGCCATTGCTTGTTCCAGCATCAGGAACAGGCAGCGGGCTGCCATGGTTCTGATTATGGGTGACAGATTCTGTCTTTGCCTCATGTGAGCCAGCTTCCAGCACTTCTGGTTGAGTCTTCAGTGGACTTGATATCTCAGAAACTTCTGGCTTATGTGAGGTCAAGGCGATGTCCGAGTGGCTAGAAGTTGTGGTTGACTCGCATGACTTGGACCAACCAGGTAAAACACCTTGAGCAGTAGGCTGTATGAAAGGAGAAACTGATGCAGATAAAGAAGTTCCAATACCATATACTCCTCCCCCATTGAGGCCCCTCACAAATGGATAAGAAGAAGTTTGAACAGCCGGTGTAAAAACAGGAGGCAAGCCATTGCTGTTCATGAGATTCTCTGATCCAACAATCGTATCAACTTCATTACCAGGAAAAGAAACCCCCATCCGATTCAACTCAGAAACATGAGAAGATAAGTTTCCATTGAACATAACTGGAGAACTTTGCTGTTTCATGGAACTCACCGTGATACCTAGTCTCTTCATGAGAATATTCTTGATCTCTGCAACATCAGCCTTCAGAACTTCCAAATCTGCCCGTAGACCATGAATCTTCTCAGTTTCTCTCTGAACATCCATTATATTTCCTTGATCGGGGGATTTTACGGTTTCCCAACCCCGTTCCAGATCTTCCAATACTATCGCCGAGGATTGATCTTGCTCTGATACCAATTTGTCAGGACCTCCGATCAATCCAAACCAAAATCAGATAGAAACCAAATCGCACACAAAAATCGACCAGAGGATAAGAACCAGAAGAACGCAAATGGTATAGCTACGCTATTGCTAAGAACTAATACGACTTGATATATGCGGAAGTCTTACTTTCCTCTTTCCCCATTTCATCTTTTATACCCGGTTCACATCCAGATGATTCGTTCTCAACAGAAAGCAAAAGTAAAGTAAAAGTGAATCGCAGTTCACTCGGTAAAACGACAACACCATGCGGTAATTACTGTATCCTGTCAACTACCGTCCGATGCACCTCTTCCAGTTATCTTCTTTTCTTGTCCGTTGATGTATCCTTAAGTGGTGTCGCCTCAGATAAGTTTCCAGCACCGTCTTCTCCTGTTCTTCTTCCTCCATAGCACAGCTCCTGACACATCACCACCGTGTCCTCGGGTGTCACGTTGACGTCCAAGCCGGCAGCCGCGTCTCGATAACTGCAGGTCATTTTGATCAGATTAGTCTCGCCGTCCGTTGCTTCCGCTGTTGGAACGGCCAAGAACAGCAAGAAACGTCTCTCCTCGTCCGCGTACAGTTCGCCGACTCTGACCGAGGCTGAGCGGCCGTCCTCCTCGACGTGGCTCTTGTAACGGCCAGACTTGACCGAACGGATGCAAACTCCGGGATGCACGTGAAACAATTCAGAGAAGATTGATAATGGCAAAAGCACACTCTGATCCTCTTGGGATCCATTGTATTTATACTATGCGAATACATGTATCACGATCTCCAAGAGAAGCGGGCACAACGGCATGCACATGACGCGGTCGCCATGCCCATGAGCTCGCAGAATGCGTAACTAACCTGAAGACTAGCGCGGCCGTTTCTATCACACAGTTATACATGCATATCTATTTTCTAACAGTCCCCCTCAATTTCAACCTTTATCAACCAGTTTGAGATTGTTACATATTGCATGAAACGGTGATCTTGACAAGGCTTTGGTGAAGATATCCGCGAGCTGATCCTTGGATGAAATGAACTGAACCTTCAGTGCTTTCCTTGCTACTTGCTCACGAACGAAATGGAAGTCCACTTCAATGTGTTTTGTATGAGCGTGAAATACAGGATTGGTAGTGAGATATGTTGCTCCAAGATTGTCACACCACAGCACCGGTGCACACCTTTGAGAAACTCCCAATTCTTTCAACAGAGATTGAACCCAAATCAGTTCGGCAGCAACATTTGCTATAGCTTTGTACTCGGCTTCAGTACTCGACCTTGAAACGGTTGATTGCTTACGAGAACTCCACGATATCAAGTTTGAGCCAAGGAACACTGCAAAACCACTGGTGGATCGTCGATCATCTGGACAACCGGCCCAATCTGCGTCTGAAAATGCATGCAAAACTTCACTATCAGACTTCTGTAGAATCAGACCTTGACCAATTGTACCTTTTACATATCTCAATATACGCTTCACTGCTGTCCAGTGTTCATCGGTAGGAGCTTGTATAAATTGACACACACGATTTACAACAAAGGATAAATCAGGTCTGGTGACTGTTAGGTACTGCAATCCCCCAACAATGCTTCTATACTGAAACTGAGCTTCTCCTGTCAGAGCAGAACCTTGTTCTTTGCTTAACTTTTCTGTTGCTGCCATGGGAGTTGAAATAGGCTTGCTGTTCTCCATTTTTGCTCTTTTCAACAGATCATAAGCATATCTTTTCTGAGAAAGTATCATTTTGTTTCTGTCAGAATGGGCCTCCACTCCTAAAAAGAACTGAAGACTTCCCAAATCCTTGACTGCGAAATCTTGAGTCAATGCATGTATCAACTTCTCTGTTGCTGAATCTGAAGAACTCACAATGATAATGTCATCCACATAGATTAAAATATACATTGTGAGATCTGGTTTCTTTAATATAAATAGTGAGGCATCAGCTTGAGAAGACAGGAAACCAAAATCTTGCAATTTTCGTGTCAATCTAGAGTGCCATGCACAGGGTGCTTGTTTCAGACCATAAAGCGCTTTGTTCAACTTGCAGATATAGTTTGCTGGAGCACTTGAGTTTTCATATCCAATTGGTTGACGCATGTACACTTCTTCTTGCAGATAGCCATGTAGGAAGGCATTTTGTATATCAATTTGTCTCATTTTCCAATCTCTTGAGACTGCTAGTGATAAGATGACTCTGACAGTAGTTGGCTTTACTACTGGACTAAATGTGTCCAAATAGTCTATACCAAATCTTTGCTTGAACCCTTTTGCCACTAGCCTGGCCTTATATCGATCTATTGAGCCATCTGCATTCCTTTTAATTTTGAACACCCACTTGCTGTCAATAAGATTAACTCCCTTCTTTGGAGGTACAAGAGTCCATGTCTGATTTCTTAGGAGTGCAGCATATTCAGCATCCATGGCCTCTCTCCATTCCTTGTATTGTGCTGCTTCTTCAAATGTCTTGGGTTCAATAGGCATCGAACTTGTATTTTGAGTTTGAGCAGCTGTTGTGTATCTCACTGTGCCATCAGTAAATTCCTTGGGTTTGATAATATTGTCTCTGAGTCTGGTCCTCATTGGATGACAACGCTGTTGAGTGTTATTCTGCTGTGCATTGTCTGTTGCTAAGACTTCCTCTGCTATATCACCTGAACCTGCAGATTCGAAATTTTCCGCACCATGCAAAACACTATCAGTGTTAGTAGGCCCACTGTCAGTAGGTAAATCATTAACTACTGGACTGCTCGTTGAATGGCTGGATGGAGTATGACTAGGTCTAGGAGATTCAGTGGTTGGCTGTTCACTGAAGTTTGAATGGCCGAAATTTTCTGTTGTCGGAATATTGTCAGTCAAAGACTCTTCAGTGTATTGATTCAGATTTGTCAAGGTGGGAAGCAAGGTAGGTTGGTTGGTGGACTGTAAATGAGTGCTAATCTGATCACAGGACCTTTGGAAGGGAAAAGTGCCCTCATCAAAAATGACATCACGCGAGATGTAAATTCTTCCTGTGCTACAATCCAGACATTTATACCCTTTGTGACTAGTACTGTAACCTACAAACACACACTCTCTTGATCTGAAATTGAGTTTGTTGGAATTGTAGGCACGCAGGTTAGGCCAGCATGAGCAACCGAAGACCTTTAGAAAGTTGTAGTCAGGTTGTTTACCTAAGAGGCGGTGCAGAGGATTATCTCCATGGATCACCCGGGAAGGCATTCTATTGATTAAATAACAGGCTGAGTTAAAAGCCTCATCCCAGAACCGAATGGGCATGAGGGATTGCGCCAAGAGTGTGAGGCCTGTCTCCACTATGTGTCTATGTTTTCGCTCTATTAAACCATTTTGTTGGTGGGTATGTGGACTGGAAACTCTATGATTTATGCC
Source organism: Guadua angustifolia (assembly GCA_036346375.1). Classification (NCBI taxonomy): domain Eukaryota; kingdom Viridiplantae; phylum Streptophyta; class Magnoliopsida; order Poales; family Poaceae; genus Guadua; species Guadua angustifolia. The sequence goes on from CM070511.1 coordinate 53,917,769, forward strand.
TATCCGAGCAAAATATCTGTGTAGGCGGTGATATTCACCACCCCAATCAGACTGAATCGCAAGAATTCTTCTGTCAAGCATTCGTTCAACATGAGTTTGGAATTGAAGGAAAACATGTTGCACATCAGATTTACTGTTGAGAAAGTAGATCCAAACAAAACGACTATAATCATCAACAAAGCTTACATAGTATTGATAGCCGTTTACAGAGGTTTTGGCTGGACCCCAGACATCTGTATGAACTAGTTCAAGAGGAAAAGATGAAATATGACTGGATCTAGCAAAGGGCAGTTGATGAGCCTTGGCCTGTTGGCAAGCACCACATACACTGGCCTCAGTACTAGAGATTACAGCAAGCTTATTCTCTTTTAAAATCTGTTGAACTACTGAAGGAGCCGGATGTCCTAGCCGGCGATGCCAAGATTCAGAAGTAACCTTGGCAGAAAGGAAAGCATGTCTAGGTGTTTTATTTGGTACTCGATAGAGGCCATCTTCACATGTTCCTCTGAGAAGAACGTTCTTCGTTGCTCGATCCTTGACAAGAAAATAGCTCGGGTGAAACTCAATATAGGCATTATTATCAGAGACAAGTTTGTGGACTGAAAGGAGGTGTCTATTGATTCCAGGCACATGAAGAATCTTGTTTAGTGCTAAAGGACGATGAGCAGTAGTAATTAATGAATTACCAACATGAGCAATGGGCAAACCTGTACCATTAGTGACTTGAACACGATCTGTCCCGGTGTAGCTCTCCCTGGTTGTCAGGCGTTCAAGGTCGTGGGTGATGTGATCAGTTGCGCCAGTATCTGCGTACCAGTTGGGGTCGATGGCGTAGCTGTTGTTCACGGCCGCAGCTGCAGCAACCCTGGTATCGCTGGCGACATAATTCTGATCGAAGCGATGATAGCAGCGCATGGCATCATGATTGTCCCGGTAGCATATCTGGCAGAGTGTCTTCTGTCCCCCTTGATTGGCATTTCCATGGCTAGTGTTCCTGGGCGCACCTCTTCCGCCTGGACTGCGCCCGCCACCATTGCCGCGGCCGCGCCCACGGCCTCGACTATTGCTGCTGTTGCGTCCTTGCATCCGGCTCACCTGGTTCACCTGAGAGTTGGTGTTGTTGTGCTCGATCCTCAGCTCGTAGCTGAGCATGTGCGCGTAGACTTCATTGATGGTGACAGCATCCGTACGAGTGGTGAGACTGGTGACAAGAGGATCATACTCTGGTCCCAGTCCACACAGCATGTACGAGATTAATTCATCATCCTCCAGGCGCTTGCCGATTGCTGCGAGCATGTCAGCGAGCCCTTTTACTTTGCGGAAATAGTCGCTGATGGACTAATCTTTCTTTTGGATCGTCGCAAGTTGCATCCTGATCTGCATGATCTGTGCTCGAGAGCTGGCGGCGAATGCCCTCTCAATGGCGCACCAAACCTCCCGGGCGGTGGTGCAGCCGACGACTTGCGCCAAGACCCCGTCGGTGAGTGAAGAAAGGATGGCGCTCATAACAAGCTGGTCCTGCTGGTACCAGTTGTTAAACTCCGGGTTGGCGACAGGAGTGGCCATGCCGTCACTGCCGCTTTGCGAGATTGTCCTCGCTGGATGGGCATTGGTGCCGTTGATGTACCCCATGAGCCTCTGGCTCCTTAAATAGGGAAAGAGTTGTGCTGTCCATAGGAGATAGTTATCTCCCGTCAGCTTGATGGTGATCATCTGACTGAAGGCCGGTGCTGCGACGATGCCGGCTTGCGTCGAAGTGCCGCCATTGAGAATGCCACTGCTGTGACTGGTCTGGACAATACCAGTGCCGGTATCGGACATAGTCACAGGCTAAGTTTGTGGAGTGGCGTGGTATGGATCAGGGCTCTGATACCATGAAACAATTCAGAGAAGATTGATAATGGCAAAAGCACACTCTGATCCTCTTGGGATCCATTGTATTTATACTATGCGAATACATGTATCACGATCTCCAAGAGAAGCGGGCACAACGGCATGCACATGACGCGGTCGCCATGCCCATGAGCTCGCAGAATGCGTAACTAACCTGAAGACTAGCGCGGCCGTTTCTATCACACAGTTATACATGCATATCTATTTTCTAACAGCACGCACGCGAGGGCGATGCGCAACTCCTGGACCACGACAGAGAGCAACCCGCCGATGCACTGCGCAAACGCGTCCTGGATCACCGCCTCGTTCTCGATAAACGAGAACGTCCCGCCCGTCGCCTCAGCAATAACGTGCATCGCGGCCGCGTCGTGGTCATTGCCGAAGCCAAACGTGTGGATCGGCGCGGACAAATCGCCGGTGCCCGTGCGTACGAAGGAGGGTGGAACAAGCGCCTAGTAGTTGGTTTCGCTGCCGTGCTGCCGCCTCGGCACGGTGTAGTTGTCTTGGCCGTCGGAGAGGAGTATGATGCTGGAGACGGCGTTCCTGTACCGGCGTTCGTCGAGCACCTTGGCGGCCGTACGGAGTCCCTCGGCGATGTTGGTGCCGCCACGAGCAGTGAGGGACTCCACACGGCGCTCATGGCCAGAGCCTTCCCGGCGTCCGACATGCGCGCGAGCCTGGTTACGCGGCGCGCCCCGGACGAGAAGGACACGACGCAGAGGCGGTCATCGTGGCCGAGGTTGTCGATGACGAACCCCATGGCCTGCTTCAGCAGCGCAATCTTGTTACCGTTCATGCTGCCGCTGACATCTAGCACCGTCACGAGGTCGAGAGGTGCGCGCGGTGCGTTGCCGGCCGCTTCAGTTTCGATTATACCGGGAGCCTTGACGTGCACAAGCACGGCGAATCTGTCTTGAGACGAGTCCCTCGCGATGGCCAAGTACTCGCAGTGTGTCTTGACGACCACTGCTCCGTTGGATGCCGCACCTGCAGGTCGCCGGCTATCAGGTTGCCTAGAGGCCGGCTCCACCTGCTCGTCGTCGTCGAAGTCGTCCGGTTCCACGGGCTGCACCGGTGGGGTCTGCACGACCGGCACGGGCTGATGCCTAGGCTCCGGTGGCTGCACGCCATGCATGGGCTGGTGCCGTGGTGGTGGCTGCGTGGGTAGCGTGGGCGGCATGGACGATGGCTGTGTCGGTCGCACGAATGGCAGCTCTCGCCACTGCGCATTGCAGAGCGGGCAGACGAGGTGGCCGTGCGCGACGCTGGTGGAGATGCAGTGGAAGTGGAACGTGTGGGAGCACTCGGCCGTGAAGATGGCCCTTCCGCCGGCGGCGCCCATGCCACCGAGGCAGATGGCGCAGGGATTACTCTGCGTGCAAGAAAGAACAATGTATATATATGTTCAGAATCCAGAAAGGATGTATTTAGTATCTTAATGCTACGAGCGGATTCAGTTGATCATCATCTATATATATGTTCTAAGCCTGAAAGAAAATGATGCCTTCTCTATGTGCCAATCGATATGTTGAATGGATGGTACACAGGATGCTGTTGGCCCGCCTTCGCGCTCGACCATGTTACGCCTCCGTGTCGTCGGCTTTGTCATACATATTCTGCTTTCGCTATTTTTTATATTATTTTGTTAGAGAATTTTTAGAAAGATAGAATTTTTCGGTGATATATTGTTTATTCTATTAGAGAATATTTAGGAAAATGCAATTTATTTATTGGTATATTATTTTTTTCTATTTTTGATTATTTTTTAGAGAGGTAGAAAGCAGCAGCGGATCTACCTACATGGCTGGGGTGTGATGAACCCAATGACTTCTAACGAATTCTGTAGAGAAGTTCTTAGGCCCTATTTGTTTTAGCTTTTGATTTTGAATTCTGGCCCCAAAAGTAGAATCAGAAATAAACGGTCTGATTCTAGAATCCGATTCTCACAATCCAACCCACCTATATACACTAGAATCCACAATCCACTTCATATGTGCTTTTAAATTCCAGCTTTTGGAGAATCAACTTCTCTACAGCTATCGCACCGTTAGCTTAGTACTCTCTCTAGTCAGAAATAATTGTTATTTTAGACATCGTCTGATCTCTAAAACACAACTTTAATCATTAATTTCTATTATAATATATTTATAAAACCAATAGAATTATAATATTAAGAAGGTACTTTTCTAGACAAATATATACATGATTTTTACGTATCTAATTTAAATATTTAAAAAGATATTGACAATCACAGTTTCAAATGTTTGACTTCAACTAAATCCAAAATATCAACTAGCACTAAAGATGATTTCATAGAACCGTAGGTAGGTTGCAAAGGCGGAAAGAAACACTTCAGCCCATCCACGACCCCGCCACCCCGGCCTGTATGAAATCTCGGCACAGATAGCCCGCAGTACACAAGGAACTTACGTTAGTCACGCTGCGGCCAGTTAGCGGCGACACCACCTTTGTTCGCGTATGTGTGGGCGCCATGCGGTCTGACGGCCGGCGAGAGGAGCGCCGATTCATTGAACCATTCATCGATCGATCGATAAGCGAGGCGAATCCAGCAAAAAAATGTGGTTAGGGTCAACACCAAGTCACTAACTTATAGCATGACCATATAATAGACAAATAGCATGTACAGACAAGAGAAAAAATTATAGAAAAATATAGTTGATAACAAAAATAAATACTTTCTACAAAAATGGTTACCTCAATTGCTTTTTTATAGTTCCCTTCGTTCTTTCATCTTCTGAAAAAGATCTATCACATCGCCATTTGAAATTGTGGATAGAAAACCTTGCTCCACAAAGCAAATTATGGAGTCATTCATAAACCGATCGCCCATACGATTAATGTAACACCGTCTTCACAATTTTCATCATTTGAAAAACACCTCTCAACTGATGCGATTGCAATTGGTAGAACTAACACTACCTTGAGGAGCTTATAAACTAAAGGAAAAAAAGATGTTTCTTTGTATCCACCATCAATTTGGCAAGTTCAGAAATAGTGCTCAAATTGGCAAATCTTTCATCTGCTCTCACATTATTAATGTAGATAGGAAGCTCAAGACTAAGATCCTTCAACTGCATTGAATTGAAATCATCTGGATAGGATCTAGCCAACTCCATTAAGCTCTCAAGGCTAAAAGCAAGAAATGAATCACTGGGACTGAAAGCAGCCATTTGTGTAAGCAAATTAGAATTAATCTCATTGAAATAGTCATTAAACTCTAAAAGTTGCAAGTCCATGACAACATTCAAGCAATCGTATCTATAATGTTGATAGTTAGTACGATTGGTCTTTTGCCTTGGTTTATGTCTATCTACAAATTCTTCTTCCATATCCAACTTTAGAGTACCATGTTCATCACAAAAGGAGTATACTGTCTCCAATAGGGATTCTCAACCATCATCTCTAATTTGCTGAAATTTTCGTTTAGTTTTCTCCACCTCCAACATAGCCTCTAAGATATCTTGATCTTTCCTCTATAAACATAATGATAAAGCATTTGTATGTCCTAAGATAAGCAACATCAAATGCAAATGAAACACAAAGTCAAAATCCTTTAAATAATTTAAGAGTCCACGGGCTTGCCGTTTTTTCCCATCATTTGGGCCATCTTTTTCGACATATTGGAGCACTTCAATAATAGAAGGAAACAGATTGTTGATGCTCTTAAGGGTTTTATAGTGAGAACACCATCGAGTGTCTCCCGCCCTTTGAAGAGATTGCTCTTGATTTAATCATGTTCCACTGCTAAGCTGACCACTGCCAATGGCTTTTCTCACTGTCTCTTCTTGACTTTCTCTAATCATATCTTTCCGCTTGCAAGAAGCTCCAACTATATTAAGCAAAAGATTCACCATGTCAAAGAAGTCACTAATATCATCATTCTTTTTAGCTACTGCCACAATGACTAGCTGAAGTTGATGGGCAAAGCAATGAACATAATATGCTGAGCTATTCTCTCTCATTATCAAAGCTCTCAAGCCATTAAACTCACCTCTCATGTTGCTTTCTCCATCGTAACCTTGGCCTCTAATTTGTTTTATGCTCAATCCATACTTAGAAAAGAGATGATCAATATTAGATTTGAGACAAGAAGCTGATGTCTCTTTTACATGAACAACACCAATAAGTCTGTCTTTAATTAATCCATGCTTGTCAACATATCGCAAAACAACAACCATTTGTTCCTTATCAGAAATATCAACAGACTCATCGACCATCAAACAAAAGACATCACCACCAATTTCGTTGATGATAGATTTCACTATAATCTATAGAAAACACAACAAATATTATTCAATATTGATACTAAGATTGGAAAAATTGTAAGTAGAATAAAAATAAACAAGACTGTTTTTATTTTATTACCTCAGCAAAACAATTAGCGATGTCCTTCTGAATTGTTGGAGATACCATTTGTTTATTTAAAGGAGCATTTCTCAACACAACTCTCTTCACCTTATCATTTTGTTTTGCCACAAGTTTGACCAACTCCAAAAAATTTCCCCTATTATTAGAGCCTTCTGATTCATCGTGGCCACAAAAAGCTAAACCTTGATGCAACAAATATCTAGCTGCATTAATGGAAGTATTCAATCGAATACGATGCTCCTCTGTAGTGACTTGACTCTGCTTGTTGAGAGCGACAACAACTGACTGGTCTTGTTTCAACAAACTGTTAGCTCTTTTGACTGCCACGTTGTGGAAACTATTACACCGACCAACATGAGTTTGAAGCCGATCTAACTTGTTCCATCCACAAAAACCTTCTGTTATAAATGCATCATTTCCACCTTGACCTTTAATGCAATCTCTGAACAAGTAGCAATATAAACAAAATGCTTTATCGATTTTCTTGCGCTGTACTCAAGCCAATCATATTTGGTGAACCATTTTGGATTAAACCGACGTAAATGGTTTGATATGCTTCTTTGTGGATACATGAAACCATCTTGTGGCTTATACGGACCTCTAATCAAATATCTTCGCCTGATCTCATCTTGTAGTTTTGGTCCTATGTATTCCGATATTCTCTTCCTATCAGCTGGATCATATGGAAGGTCATCTAAATTTACCTCTCTAGATGATAGCGGCAAAGAGGGAGTGTTGCTATTTATGTTAGATCCCCCTTCATCTCTACTTGATGCTCCACCATCATGATCATCACTATCTGCTGCCGGTGGAAGCTTTCTTTTTAAATATCGTTCCATAATTATTTTACTACTTGTGATATTAATAGAAATTATTAAACAATATATTCATTTGTATAAAAGAAATTATTAAAAAATATACTCGAATTAATGAAGTTATGCTACATAAGGTAAAGCACAATAATTGAAAAATGATTCAGTCAAGAGGAGATCTCATCTGCAGCTGTGAAGGTGGAGCATAATTACAAGATCAATGCAGCATGACAATGTCTTCTACACAAATCTAAATATTTAGTTCTGTCCTCACTTAGAAGATAAGCAGGTACAAAATGTTTGATATGTTCTTGCAACTTGCAAGTTTGTATGTACAACTGATTGTCAGATATTTGTATTTGACATTAGAAAGGAAATTATGAGTTATGACCCCAGCTGCAGGTTCTTGGTTAAAGACTAACCTATTACGAAGTTTCACTGAAAAGTACGGAGCTCTTGAACATTTCGACCTTTTCAGGGAGGGGGATGAAGAGGTATCTTAAAGAAAAAGGTATCAAGAAAAACGAAATGACAAATTACACCATACCGTGAAGTCTGATGAACACAGAACACATAGACTGCTTCTGATGGTACACCAGAAATTAGGATGCATCGGAAGCCATGTTGTACTTTAGCTTCCTCCAACATAGTTCTTAGAACAGGAGATTTAAATTAATACCCTGTGCAAGAGGAGGCCATGAAGCTGCTACATAAGATCGAACATGGCTATGTTGAAGGAATGCAAGATCGTGCTACAGCCTACAGGAGAACACTCAGTAAACTGTACTCACAAGAATGCAAGAATGTGACAGAATTTTGCTGCCATCATCTGTCAAAACACGAAGATCGCTTGATATCCTTCTAAAAATAACTTGTCCCAGGAATCTTGGACCGCTTCACGAACTGCCTGTATCTGTGATCGAGAATCTGAATTCTGAAACATGCAAGAGAAAAAGGAGGAAACAGAAAGGATGAATATGGGTGATGAGAAGGCATAACCAGCCTTCAGAAGAAGAAACGCCTGGAGGTGTCGATCAGTTGATGCGCCGGCGCCGCCGTCAGGGGAAGAAACGAAACGCCACTACGCCAGAACCCAGACCAAAACGAAACGAAACGCGATGCCTGATGGTCTTTGGCTGGAGGAAGAAACGAAACGCCACGCCAGAATGCATTGCAGGCTTGCAGCGTTGGGGCCTCCGCCTTGGGCCTTGGCAACTGATTGGACAGCCCGCTAGATCAAGATAGACTTTAATTTCAGAACAACAATGACCAGCCAAAGAGACAAAAACCATCAGGCCTATGATTAGGGTCATCCAAAATTATTTGGTGGGGTCATATACTAATATACCTAGTTAATTACATAGTATTAATTAGAAGGCACTGGTGTCAGTTGACACCAGCCAAATGCATTGGATCCGCCCTGGTAGGTCACGTCGTCGGCCTGGCCTCCATAACTACGTGGCTGTTCACCCTGCACGCTACTGGACGGAAATCGCAGGCTGGCCTTTGCAGCACCGTGCTTGTACGGAATTGTCCTTTGAGCTGAGGCCTGAGGCGCGTCGATGAGACATCGGTGTGACACAAAGCAGTCTTGCGGTCACTTTACCGGACTTACCGGAGAAAAAGCAATGAAGAATCAAGAATCGACGGAATCAAATCATTGCAGAGATGTTCAGCGTTTGGTTTCTTGCATGCCAGCGCCTCTTGCTTTCTCTGCATGCTAGCGCTCCCAGGAATCTTTGCATGTCGGGCGGGCCCATCAGAGCAGCGGCTGGGAAGAGCTGCTCCCAGGCTTGCAACGTCTCCCAGCGCAGCGAAGTGGGAGCCGCTGCATGTGTGTGCAGCGGTTGGGGAGCGCTGACCCCTGGTTCATATTTGCGATTTTGCGATTCAGTTTTTGTCTGCAATTTATGATTTCTGTTTTTTTTTTTGCAATTTGTGATTTCTTATTTGAACGGCAGCGCTGTCTTTGAATCGAAATTTTTGTTCCCATGATAAAATATTTCAGTGGTTTAGAACTATGATTGAGAAAAAAGTACGAAATATTATGCTGTGGATATCGTCGGCCGAAAATTTTTTTAGTGTGATAGCCCTTTGTGTATAATTTTTCCGAAAATAGGTATGGTCACAACAAAATTCGGGAAATTCAACGGACCTAGTGTGCAATATTATTTCGAGCGGTTGAGGCTAGATGAGATTCGTGTTTTACACGGTCGCGACGCACTCGAATTTGTACTTGCAAGAAGAAGCTTGATGACAACGACTCTTGCATTTATCGGTATGTTGATGCCGGCGGCGAGAGGGGGAGCGCTGATTCGCCGAACCATTCATCGATCGATCGATGAGCAGCCAGCCAGCAAGCAGTTCTTAACTGTTCTAGCCTATTCTTTTTTATTATTTTACAAATCTAACCGCATACGACTGTAATCGCGAAAATACCATCTGCTCGTCAGGGTTTGGCTTTGTTCTGACCCACTCCAACCAAAGGACATCAGGATCAGGGTACGCTTAGGTCAAGTATAGTCGTCGGCCTGGCCTCCATAAGTAACCACGTGGCTGTTCACCCTGCACGCTACTGGAACCGTGGAGTAAATGCGGTCTGCTCAGTTGGACGGAAATCGCAGGCTCGCCATTGCATGCAACTGCTGGTACGGAATTGTCTTTTGAGCTGAGGCCTGAGGGGATAGTACAATGTAGCCCACTGTATTGTTTTGTGGGCACAAACCAGAGTTAACAAAACCGAAAATTAAAAAAAATTAAAAGTTTTGAAAAAAATTATGTATTCGAAAACCGTCGAAAAACCGCGGTTTTTTGTGAAAAAACGCAAAAACCGTTTTTAAAGAACATTCAATTGGTCGGGTAGGTTTTCGGTGAAAACTGAGCGGTTTTTCGTAAAAACCACGGTTTTCGATTTTTTAAATTTTTTTATTTCTTAACTCTTCGATTTTTGATGATTTTCGAGCGATTTTTATGGTTTTTATACCGTAAAAACTGAGCTGGTTTTTAAATTTCGGTTTTTAAAACCCTGGCATAAACTGTTCTAAGTGTTAGCCATGTAATCCTACCGTATCTACACATATGGTTAGTCGGTTATATTAGGCATGTCTCGGATTAGATACAATCTCCTGATTGTATCTTCATCGGTTGTTCAGTTGTAATCCTGGCTATAACTATGCCTCCCTGGCCAATGGAATAACTATTGTGTAAATCACTTTCCCCTTTCATGGTATCAGAGCAACCGCTCCTATGACCTACCGCTTCCGCACCTAATTAACCCCGCTGCCGCCGCTCCTGCGCGTCCCCATGGCCGGCGATCCGACCGAGCTCGAGCGCCTGCGCCAGGAGATCGAGGTGCTCCGCAAGGAGGCTTTCCGCCAGGAAGAGGAAGACCTTGAGGAGGAAAATGGCGTCTTTGAGATTGTTGCTGCCGACCAACGCCGATTGGCAATCCAGCGCGAGGAAGAAGACCGTCGCCGCCAGGAAGCCACGGTGATGCTATTCTCGTTGCCAACCTGCATGCACAGGCTGTTGCCGTCTCGAACATCCGGACCTTGGTCCCCATTGTTCTCGAGGTTGGCTCCACCTCCTACTCCAAGTGGCGCGGTCTCCATTTAATCACCCTCGGCAAATATGCGCTCACCGATCATGTCCTCTCCGACAACACCTTCCACGACGCCGCGCCGTGGCATCGCATGGATTGCGTCGTGGTCTCTTGGATTTTTGGCACCATCTCTGCCAATCTCCTCGAGCTCGTCATGACCCCCATCGACACCGACCGGCAAGCCACCAGCCGGGAAATCTGGCTCGCCCTTGAGGACATGTTCGTCGGCAATAAGGAGGCCCGTGCCTTGATCCTCGACACGGAGTTTCGTACTTTCATCCAAGGTGATCTTCCTATTTCAGATTACTGCCGCAAACTTAAAACTATGGCAGATCAACTCGGCAGTTTGGGTGAACCTGTACTCGATCGAACCCTTGTTTTGGCTACCTTGCGTGGCCTCAACGAGAGATTCACTCATATGGCGGCTCTCCTCAAGCGCCAAAGGCCGTTTCCGTCGTTTGATGCCGTCCGCAATGATCTTCTCCTCGAAGAAATCACCCTCAACGACCGGGCCTCCACACCATCGACGGCCCTCCTCTCCACCGGTAGCAAGGATGCTCGCCGTCCTCTGGTGCCGCTCCTGGCACCACGCCCGGTGGCGCACAGGGTACTGCCCATGGTGAGCACAGCGCCAAGGTGCTGCGCGTGGCAATAACACCTTCATCACGACCGGCGGCAATCGGCAAAACAATCGTCGCCGTCGCCACAACCGCAACAATGGTGGTAGTGACGGGAAGTCCGGCGCACAACAAGGCGGCTGGCCGCCGCCCTTCTTCAACCCTTGGACAGGCACCGTGCAGGTCTGGCCTGCTGGTGCGCCCCGCCCTCCTTCTGGTGTCCACGCTCCACGCGCTACGTCCCAGCCACATGCTCTTGCCGCTCACGCTGGGTATGCCGGCCTGCCACCCGGCTACGGCATCCCCTCCTACGTCGCTCCCTACAGTCCTGGCGTCGCGCTACCAGGGACCATGCCTGGTCCGCCTGGGCATGTTCCAGGCTTGCCCGGCGTTCCTCAATACCCCGCCCCTGTCATGGGCGACCTTGGCGCTAATGGAGGCTAGGATCAAGCTGCACTCGCCAACGCGTTCAGTACTGGGTCGAAGCTCTTCATCGCCACCTACCTCATAAATCGACACCCCATGAAAACCCTTCAGTTTTCCACCCCACACCTTGCCTTGTACGGCTCTCCTCCCTCCTATGATCATCTACGGGTTTTCGGCTGTCGATGCTATCCTAACCTTTCGCCACCATTGCCAACAAACTCTCACCGCGCTCCACGCTATGTGTCTTTCTTGGCTACTCCTCTGAGCACAAAGGTTACCGGTGTCTAGATATGAGCTCCAATCGGGTTATCATTTCTCGTCACGTTACCTTCGACGAGACTTCTTTTCCCTTTGGTGACATGGCAGCCCCATTGTCATCTGCTGATGCTAACCTTGATTTTTTATTGGATATGGAGTGTTCGCCACTGCCCATTGGGCCGTGCTTCCCTGCAGGTACCCCCCGGTCCGACCCTACTGCCCCCGTTGGCTCACCACCACGGGTTGTTGCCCGGAGCCGGGCCGACCACGCCACTGTCGCAGGACCTGTCGCCACCGGTGTCCAGCCCGGCACACGTGAGCCTGCCTCCTCTATCCAGCCCGGCACCTGTGAGCCTGCCTCCTCCCGATCCTGGGTACGACACATGTAACTCGCCTGGCTCGGGTGCTAGGCCTGCTGCTCTGGCCCCGGCTGCACGAAGTCGCACCAGTGCACCTCCCGTGGTGATTCCTGTTCCCCCTGTCGTCAATGCACACCGCATGACCACTCGGGGCAAGACCGGCATTCGTCTTCCAGTAGACCGGATGAATCTCCATGCTTCGGTGCTCTCGCCTGTCCCCAAGACATATCGTGGGGCTCTTGCCGATCCCAATTGGCGGGCCGCCATGACCGAGGAGTTCAATGCTCTTCAAGCAAATAATACTTGGGATCTTCTTCCTCGACCGCCTGGCGTCAACCTCGTGACCGGCAAGTGGGTCTTTCACCACAAATTTCATCTTGATGGGTCTCTTGATCGCTACAAGGCTCGGTGGGTTCTCCGTGGTTTTACGCAGCGCCCTGGCATTGACTTTGATGAGACTTTCAGCCCTGTGGTGAAACCAGCTACCATCCGGACAGTTCTGACCATGGCTCTCTCTCGTGACTGGCCCGTCCACCAACTTGATGTGAAGAATGCTTTCCTGCATGGGACGCTCTCGAACAGTGTACTGTGTGCAGCCCTCTGGCTTCGTCGACCCTTCTCATCCTGATTATGTATGTCGACTCAACAAGTCTCTCTACGGGCTCAAGCAGGCCCCACGTGCATGGTACGGTCGTTTTGCTGGCGTTCTTCTTTCTCTGGGCTTTGTTGAAGCCAAGACCGATACGTCATTGTTCATATTTCGTCGCGGCACCGACACGATCTACTTGTTACTATATGTGGATGACATAGTCCTAACAGCCTCTTCAGATGCTCTTCTTCGTCGGACTATCACTGCTCTTCAGCACGAATTTTCTATGAAAGACCTGGGGCCGCTTCATCACTTCTTGGGATTATCAGTAACTAGACAGCGTGACTCCATGCATCTTTCTCAGCGTCACTATATTCTTGAGATACTCGAGCGTGCTGGCATGTCAGATTGCAAACCATGCAGCACTCCGGTCGACACACACTCGAAGCTTTCCAGTGACGGAGCTCCTGTTGATGACGCAACTCATTACCGCAGCCTCGCTGGTGCTTTACAGTACGTGACCTTCACTCGGCCCGACATTGCATATGCTGTTCAACAAGTTTGCCTGTTTATGCACGACCCCCGAGTGCCTCATCTTGCACTAGTTAAGCGCATTCTTCGCTATCTCCGCGGCACTCTTGATCATGGTCTTCTGCTACACCGGACTTCTCCAGAGAATTTGGTCGTCTACACCGATGCTGACTGGGCCGGGTGCCCCGATACACGGAATTCGACGTCCGGCTATGGTGTTTTTCTTGGTGACAACCTCATCTCTTGGTCCTCCAAGTGGCAGCACACCGTCTCCCGGTCTAGTGCTGAGGCTGAGTATCGTGCTGTGGCCAACGGTGTTGCCGAAGCGAGCTGGTTACGCCAACTCCTCACCGAGCTCCATTCTTCACTTCAACGGGCCACACTTGTTTATTGTGACAACATCAGTGCAGTCTATCTCTCCACTAATCCGGTTCAACATCAACGGACCAAGCATGTGGAGATCGATCTGCATTTTGTTCGCGAGCGCGTCGCCCTTGGTCAAGTCCGCGTTCTTCATGTGCCTACGTCCTCACAATTCGCCGACATCTTCACCAAGGGACTTCCAACGTCCATCTTCACGGATTTTCGCTCCAGCCTCAACGTTCGTCCTTCTACCGTATCGACTGCGGGGGAGTGTTAGCCATGTAATCCTACCGTATCTACACATATGGTTAGTCGGTTATATTAGGCATGTCTCGGATTAGATACAATCTCCTGATTGTATCTCCATCGGTTGTTCAGTTGTAATCCTGGCTATAACTATGCCTCCCTGGCCAATGGAATAACTATTGTGTAAATCACTTTCCCCTTTCACTAAGAAGCAAAATAGCGTTAAGTTCGTGGGGCATTGGTAGAACTTCCACCGTATCAAATGGAGTTGAAAACCCTCTTCGCGAACTCGTCATCACGGTACAAAAAGAACTTGCCCTCGAAAATCAAACACCTAACCTTGTACGTATAGAGCAAAACTTAGTAGCTTGTGTTGGTTATTTTTCAATCCTCTACTCAGAGAGCTATTGGTCAGCTGAAGCAACTAGTTCAGTGGCTTCTACACTTTTTGCCTAAAAGTTAGCCTTTCTTTCTCCGTCCCATCTATGCACGAACCAAAGCTAAAAATAAGCTACCAAAATGTATAAAAAACAGGAGTTTGACCCCGTTTCTTTGAGCCCCATTTTCTGAATCTATTGTAAATGAACAAGTAGGTTTTGACATTTTTTAAGAAAGAGTTTGATATTTTAGAATATTGTAGAATCGATATATACTAAACTAGCAATCAGAGGGGGTGAATAATTGCGCGGAAGCTAAAATTAAATTTTTTTATTAATTTTTGAAACACCCCAATTCGAACTCAAATTGCATGATTTAGATTTGACAAAATAGACGTTAACTAAAATAGTAATTCCTAAAGATCTCACCGTTGGATATATGTGAAATTTTAATTGTAGAAATTAGATTCAATTTGAAAACTAACCCAATAAAAATCACCTCGATCGGATCTACGGATCTAGAGTTATAACCTTCACAAGATGACTGTAGCAAATTATGACGAAAATTGATCTAACCCTAATTACGAGATTAATCAGTATTTATGAGCAATTAACCAATCAAACTTTTCAGATTAATCACTTGATGCCCTAGATAGATTTTGAATGGATCAAATCAAAATTATTATGATGAAACTATAAATCAATCTAAAAAGGAAACAGACATGTAAATGAAGAACGAGATTACCAACACATTAACTTGTAAATCTTGATCTTTATTGTCGAGATGTGTTCATAAGATGACTTCAAAATATCATCAAAATAATCCGATCTCACGACGCATATCTTCTGACCGCTGGAAGCAAATCACGTCACAAGGACCTCTTGACGTTAGTAGCAAATCTTCTAGTCGCCAAGAGCAATCAAGTCGCCAGGAGCTCTCACGGCCAAGAAGACAAGAATCAGCCACGAAGGTGCACTCTGGCCGCAACTCACAAGCATGGGCGGATCCACCGTCGGGGCTGGCTGGGACGCTAGCCCCACCTCCAATTGGCCGAACCTCTCCTCCTTCCAGTATCTCCAATACCAAAAAGAAGCAGAGACAAAGCGCTATAGTGGCAAATCGGCAGGTTTAGGAACTGACAACTGAAGTGAGATGTAAGAAGAAAAGTATAAAACAATACTGTCAGGCAAGTGGGCCATCAAAATTAGTCATAAGCTCCCTTACTTTCATGGGCTTTCACCTGGTACAGTACTCAACATCTTTTACTGGAGCGCAACACTAGGAGTCCAAAAGACGAACAATGTCGATGTCGTCTCGCAGGCGGTAGACCAACGCACGGGCGATTGCGGGCGGCAGGCACACGAGAGGGCATGACCACACGGCGGGTATCCGATTCGTGAGAACTCGCTGCGGCACATCGACACCGACGGTGCGGAGACCCGGAGTTGAGGGCACCATACGTGCACCAGGGGCAGGACAGGAGGGTAGCCGATAGGCGGCAGACACCTGAGAAGAGTTATCGGTCACTCAGAGCGTGGGGCAGAATGCCCATCGCCAGAGCAGCGTTGGGCAGAACACGCATTGTTGGCAGTTGGGAGGAATGCACATCATTAGAGGAGAGGAATTGGCCGCTCAAAGCGCCGCCTAGCCGAGAGCTGAACACGCATCTCTAGAGCCCAAAGAGGAACCGAGGCTCGCTCCGTCCAGTCATCGGCCGAACGTGCATCGTCAGAGCCCAGGTAGGAACCGAGGCGATCGGCAAGGAGGAGCGACTGAGGACGAGGAGCCTCTCAGCTTCATATTGATCGCTAGGACAATGACACCAAAGCCAGACTAATTCGCTAGCGTCACTGATTGTTTTGTTCGGTATAAAAAAATTGTCCCAAGCCCCAATACAATGCCTCATGCCTAAATGCCTTTTGTTGTGATAATTGATGTCTGATTTTTGTATTATATTGTCCTAAGTTTATATTCTATTGATTGATTGATATTTTTGTCTTTCAGATTTAATATGTATGAATTAGGAATTTGGTTGGCAATAGATCGGTAGATGTAACATTAGTATACTTATGTTAAGTTAGAATTTTGATATAGAAGCCTCACCTCTAATTTTATTTTAGATTCGTCGCTACTCACAAGGACATTATTATAGTCGCCAGTTGCATGCATGCATCACCGGCCAGGAAGATTTCTTTGGCGTAGCTTCTAGTCGCACAACCAAAAAGCACAATGGCCGCAAAACACAAGCGCTGCACCCCTTGAATTTTTTTTCTTCACGCCGTACGGCCGCAACGTCTCCAGCCGCCGGAATTTACTTCACGCTTCTGCCTTCAAGCCGCCGAGAGCAATCAAGCCAAGGAAATCAAAACGGCAGGAACGTTTCTAGCCGCAGAAGCTCTCTCGCAAAACTACGGCCGCCAGGAGTGATCAGCCGCCGGCCGCCCAAACCAAGATGCTAAGGTCGCAAGAAAGATTTTTTATTTATATTTATTTAATCTGATTACAGTACTTCAAAATAAAAGAGTACAAACCCTAATTTTCAGCTCACCATAAACAGAAGACTCCTTCCTCCTATTTATAATGAGCAATCCTAAAAGAGTTTGTATACAACTC
Organism: Guadua angustifolia; assembly: GCA_036346375.1. NCBI lineage: Eukaryota > Viridiplantae > Streptophyta > Magnoliopsida > Poales > Poaceae > Guadua > Guadua angustifolia. Next base: position 53,934,844 of record CM070511.1, read on the forward strand.
CACTTGGCCCAACATGACCCAATATAACTCTGCACGCGTACGGTCTACATGTCGCACTAACGTGACTAACTAGCCTCTATGTGTACTGATCTCTAGTACGAACATCCCGTATGACATTTTTGACCATCAAGACCTTGATTCCTACCTAAACCTCAGTTCCTTTATGAACCTAGTTCTGGTCCCGTCATCGACGACGTTTGCCCTCGAGCAACACCTGCACATAAATAAACACGAAACATTTGTCTAGGCTCTATCGTCTGTGAAATGGTCAACTTTGAACACTAACATGTGTCCATGGTACAGTACTTCAAGTCGAGAAAAGTGGATCACGCTGTTCGCTTGTATGTATCCTAGATCGATAATCAAACTCAGGCTCTGGAAGAGTTTATATTGGCAACACATGCATACCTTGGATTGCTTTTGCCTTTGGCCCCTTCCCGCTTACTAACTTGTGATCGTGAAGATTGTTATAGCCACCAACCACTACTTTACCTACTAGGCGTATTGGTCTTTAGGTGCATTGTTCTTTCTTAGCTGAGGATGAAGATTTGTGAAGGACAGAAAAGACGACTATAGGAGGTATAGGAGCCGCATAAAAACTTCTCCTGAAAATATTGAAGCCTCTTTTCTAAAAGAGTCAACTAAAAGGCTCAGTTAACCCAGCACTAAACAAAAGAGCAGAACTTCTAAAGCCTCATTTGTAAAAGAGTCAACTAAAAGGCTCAATCAGTCCAGCACTAGACAAAAAGCAAAACTCACGAATGAACATTAAAATCAGCACGATCTCAAAATAAAAAATCGTTCTAACTTTTGATCGTTGATCTAAATCCCGTGAAACTTTATGTGCACCTTACTATGGATGTTAAGAACTTATTCCAGCCTTCAATCATAAATATTGATATCAAAGTGTTGATCTTTTTTAGTTTGAAGGAAGGTTGCGCCAAAACCGGGACAAACTCACAATATATGCTCTAAGCTTGCATGTGGGGATTTGATGATCAAGAAGATCTTAGATATTCTCACATATCATAGCAAGCAAGAACCCCAAAGGAATACACTTCAAACGAGCAAGAAAAAGATCTATTAGTTTCTTGAGAGGAATCCTAGAAATCTTATTCAAAACTTGCATAGATGATTGGGATATTGTCGACGTTTGTTGTCGGCAATAAAGAAAAGGAGGCTAGGCGTTGGATCCAAACTTGATGGTAGCATAAGAACACCAGATGTATACAGGTTCGGGCTCCCACGGTGGAGATAATACCCTAGTCCTGTGTTCTGAAATTATATGTGGCTAACTAATAGCTGATGAGATTGTATGTTTCATGTTCCCCCGTCCCTCCCTTTATATAGCAGAGGAGGGTGGTTACAAAAGAGTGTCCCACTCGGATACGAGGTGGGGATCTTGTACATTATCCGTTTCGGCAACAATTTGGATTACAACCGTATCCTGCCTAATCCGGTTTAGTTACCATCTCCGGGGCTTCCTTATTGGGTGCGTCTGGGCTTCCTGAATAGTTCTTTCCTTTCTGCGGTCAGCCCGGCCCATCCCCATCTGGTTGGACCTCTTTTGGCTCACCATGCAGATACCTGGATGTATATGTTCCACAGTAGCCCCCGAGTGCTTCGCGGTTGGATTGCCTTCTTTCTTTCGAGGCTTCCCGACTGGTCTCTTTTTTTTATGCCGCTGAGTGCTCTACAACAGGCAAGTAAGCCGTGAAGGACTCGTCAGAGTTCCACGTGGCTCCATTCCGAGTGGTTCCCAACCCGATTTTTCGAATCAGCGCGCAACTCGATTTGGAAATTCCTCCGCTTAAGTTGGCTTTTAGCCGCGGGACACCTGTACGCCTGAGTGTACAGCTATTGGCCTATCATGAGGCGTACCACTAAATTTTGCTCTAGACTATCTTTATGATATCTGATCTCATTTCAAACGGTGTCCAGCATATGGCCCGTTATATGGCATATCATAAGAGGATGTCTATATTCGGAGGGTACCCAAATCCCGTCTAAAGCGGTCTTTGGCTTTTGGCCCGTCATAGAGCGTACCGTCTCCCAAATTAATTTTCGGCCCAACCGAGCCTATGCACGGTGATTCACTGCAGGCGGCTTTAGGCCCATCTTGAAGTGTACCCTAGGGCAACCCTCAAATTATGCATAGAGCAACGCATTTTTCCCGCTTAAAGCGAAAGATGGCGTCGTTCCCTATAAATATGGAACCAGGAGCGACTAAGACGGTTTTTGCGTACTGTGCTCATTTGCTCCCTCCTCTTCTTTTTGTTCGGCGCTCCCCTCGCGAAATCCACCGCTAGGGTTAGCAGCCTTCATCTTCTTAATCTAACACGATCGCAAGGTAATTCCATCCGCAAAATGTCTTCTCCATCTCCCAGGGATATTTCCTCATCCGCGTCGGCCAAGGATTGGGCCGTCTCCGTGACAACGGAGAAGCGATTGGAGGAACTAGTTCGCGCCGGCATTTTTCCCCCATTGGTCTTGCTTTCTGCTCGTCCTACCGCCGGTGAGTCTTGCCCTACTCCTCGCTCCGAAGAGGTGGTTGTCTTTGAATCTTTTTTTTTGCGCGGTTTTGGCCTTCCCGCTTGCCCCTTCTTTCGAGGCCTTCTTGAATTTTATGGAATTAAATTGACACATCTCAATCTCAATTCCATCTTTCAGATTGCCATTTTTGTTCACTTTTGCGAGGCATTTCTTGGCGTCCGCCCACATTTCAATCTTTTTCGCCACCTTTTCCTTCTTAAGCCTTTCTCCAGCAAAAAATCCCCCAAAACAGTTGGAGGTGCCGGTTTCCAGCTAAGGGATGGCTTGAAGAAAGCTTACTTGGACATCCCTTTCAGAACTTCCAACAAAGGCTGGCACCGGGAGTGGTTTTATTGCTCCAATCCCAAACCTTCTTTGCCTGCTTTTTCCGGAACGCCTCCCAAACCATCGATCAATTGGACCTCGCTTCCCACGGGTGAAGGGATGGACCAAGTGGTAGACCTTTTGTGCATGATCGCTGATTTGAAGGACAGACTTACTGGGGTAGCCGTCGTCCTCAATTTTGGCTCACGCCGAGTTCAGCCTCTTAAGGAACGGGTTCATCTTGGGTATGCGCATGAAGGACCAAGCGATCCTACCCGGGAGGTACCTGAGCCAATTCCAAGAGAGGAACTTCTGGGTCGTGTGGCCGATTTGTTCGCTCCGGGCGTTCGGATCAACAACGAGGGATGCCCAAGGCCCTTCAAGAAATCGAATCCGCCACCTCCGGTAAGATGCCTTCTCGTTCCCTGAATCTCTTGGTTGATGTTTGGTTGTGATTGAAACTACGCCATCTGCACCTGCAGGATCGCGATGCCTTCTTCTCTGATGCGCCACTGCCCGAGTTTCCAGTGCACAAAAGTGCCAAGCGAAGTCGGCCTGCCCGCTTCTCTTCCCCGAATCCCATCGCCAAGAAGAGTAAGGCGACCGAAGCTGAAGACCCCCCAGCCAGGGGAAACCATCCAGCCGTCCGGATGTCCAAGGAGGAGAGGAAAAAAGCGGCCGCAAATGTGCGCCCGACTGGAGGCCCAAAGGTTCGGGACTCGGCAGCAGCGTGTCTCTCTACTTCGTCATCTTCAAGTCTGGCCGAGACCCGGTGGCCGGAGCCCCGACAAGACTCATTGGCAAAGATGCCTCGCCTCCACGCCCGATTAAGGACCCTTTGTCCTCCATTCCAGATGTTCAAACTGGTTCTTCTGGTGGTACCCTTGCTCGGAAGAACTCATCATTCAAAATAACGAGATCCGGCAGGTTAGTTTCCTTATTCATTGTTTCTTCTTCCTTCACCCTATGTCTGATCGACGGCTTCTTGAGGGACTGCGGCAAGATCCTATGAGACGTGTCACGCCCGGAGCACGAGGGAGAGGTTGCTAAAGATCTTCTGGTGGTCGGAGGTCCGTCGTCGACGCGGCGAAACTGTTGCCTCCGAGGCGCCGCATGAGCGATCGACAACCGATCCTCCGCTTGCCACCGCGACCCCGAGCATTGAGGCTGGCTTGGACCCAATCGATCCCAGTGCAGACCCTTGAGCCGACCGCCCAGACATGCCTCTCAAGCCGGTGGCAGATGCACCCTCCGGCCGCCACGGTCCTGCTGTTGACCCTTTGCCAGAAGATCTTCCTCAGTCCTCCCGCCACTCGCCACCGATAGAAGAACTCCCCCCGCTTCCCCGCCCCGCCTCTCCGATACGAATCGCTTTCTTCGATAAGCACGATCACGGGAGGAACTTTGAAGAAGGGGACGAGAATGAGGAGTGGGCATCGTTTTGCGACGCCGCCTTCACCTGTTATCGTCTTGGCGGCGTAAGTTGCCTATGCTAAGTTGTTGTTAGGTACCTCCTTTTTACCATGTATAATGCATAATGCGCTCCTTCGTTCTTGTCGCCGTCTACAGCGCCTGTCGAAACTTGCTCGAGATCGGAACGCCCTTATCCGGGAACTGATCCAGAGGACCAAGATGAGGAAGCTCTATGAAGATGAAGTTGAGGAAGTTCGCGTCCACCTACAAGAGGAGCTCAACCGGGTTCGGGTCAGGAACCGAGAAGAGCTGGAAAAGCTTCGAGCCCAGGTCTCCGACTTCGAGGCGGAGAAACTGAATCTGACGACCTCCCTTGATGGTGACTCCTTTGTCCGATTGCTTCGCCTTGCGTTTTGGCATCTTCTTGACTCCGCCCTGCCTTATCCCGACTTTTGTCTCTCGTTGTTGCAAACCTTCAGGCGAAGCTCAAGTCCTCCGATGAGCAAGTTGAGAAGCTAAAGAAGTCTGAAGAAGAAGCCAAAAGCGAGGTGGCGTGACGAGAGAGAACGGAAGGTTTTCTCCCGACTCATTTTTTTATTCCCCTCTTGTATTTGGTGGCGACCTTGAATTATTCCATTGGTTATGCGATTGCATCGTCAACTTCATGAGCCCATTTTAGCATTCTTGACTAGAAGGTCAAGTCCACTGAGCTGCGGGTTGATAAGATCCAAGAAGGTTCTGAGAACCTGCTGAGGATGCTGAGTCCTAACGAGGCTGGACTCAGCGCGGTCCCATATGACGTAGATGCCACAATCCGTCGGCTGGTGACAGTCTGAGAAGTCGGTGAGTGCGTTTGAAGGGCGTGGCAACCTGGCGCTGTCAAGCATTGGCCATAACGAAGTCCCTGTATCCTCGAATAGAGCTTGAAGCAATCAAGGAGGGTTTCGCCTGCACTGTTGATGATGACCAAGTGCTTGGCCTTGTTGACGAGGTTCGGGACACCGCCTCGGCTCTAGTTGAAAACCTGGATTTGGGTGTTGCGTGAGTATTATATCCTGAGGCCCGGACTGTACTTGCTCTTTTTGTTTGTTTGAAGGGACGCTTGATTATTCATGTCATGTCTTGTTTTTGAAGGTTGTAGTTGTGGGGTCCTTTTTCTTTCTTCTGAGGCCGAGCTTGATTTAGGAAGTCCCTAGTTCTCGTCCTTGACCCGGTTTTAGGCCTTTGGCCCATCGTGGGGCTTACTGTGCCCGAAAACCGAATCCGGCCCACCTTGCGGTTCCTGTTCGCATAGCATCCATCATGCGCGCCACCCGGCCCATATTGAATCATGCGCTAAGCCGTGCCCCATCGCCTGATAAGCGGTTCTTCAGCTGAGCGAGGTAGCGTCACCGCCTTATAAGGATGAGTCTTGCCTCGGCGTGGCGGTACAGCTTGCACTACCGCAATTCAATTTGTCTTCTTCTTCTTCAAGCGCTCCTTCATCTGCAGCTCTCGGAGCTTGCGTACGTTTTCTTGATCACCGCAAATTCTTCATTTCGTTTTCCCTTCTCGCTGCTTCATCTTTTGTTCCTTGTTTGTAAGGGCGTCACCGCTGTTTGAGCGATCGTCCTTTTCTAAACTTGTCCCTCGTTTTTTGCCTTCGTCAAAGTCTTCATGGCCTCTTCACCAGAGCCTTTTCCGTCTGACGACGAGGATATGGTCTTTGACTTCGAGGATGAGAACCCTCCGCCTCCCGTCGAAGAAGAAGACGACCTTGCTGAGGAGTGGGCGCTGTTCGCTCTCGCCATGGCCGAACTTGCGGAGATGGAGGCCGTGGCCCGCGACACCGCCGCCGTCGACGCCCTGATCGAGGCCGTCCCACAGCTCATGAGGGCTCGGGATCCTCTCATCGAGGCGGTAGGGCGTGCACGCCGGGCGTAGTTTCTCTCTTTTGTTTTTCATTTCTGCCAAAAAATTAGTAATGTAGTGTATTGGCGCATATGAACTTCAAACACCTGGGAAAATATTATTTTGTGTAATATTATCTTAATGTTGTCTGCCTTTTCTTTTTCCCTTTTTTGATCTCTCGACTTTCCCGAGTGGTTTTCATCTTCACTTATGTTTAAGCGCCTTGACCGAATAGTCTAGCTCCCAAGCGTCGCGGGCTGGGCCACGCTAGATCTTACCATTCGTATATCAGGGTTTCACAATCGGGAAAAAATCACTCGGACTTAGTCGCAATCATAAGGAAAAAGGGAAGGATAAGAGACGATCCACAGGAAGGGTTGCGCACACGCAACACTATTAGGTGTAGCCCCCGACTTACTGCTCAATTGAGCATCAATTGAGTAGCAAGTCAAAAGGTAATTTTATTTATGAACAAAATAGCTAATGTACAATGCTTTAAGAGTAAAAATGACGTAGCTGCTCTATGTTCCATGAGTTGCTGATGATAGCGCCGTCTTCCCGCTTGAGCCTGTAAGCCCGGTCGCGTCACTTAAATCGACGATGTAGGGCCTTCCCAACAGAGAGACTTGTGCTCGTGCTTTTGGTTCTTTATTAGGACCAGGTTGCCCTTAGAGAATGCGCGGCCTCAAACATTTCGATCGTGGTAGCGACGCAGGCCCTGGAGGTACTTGGCCGACTGGATTGCAGCGACCTCCCTTGCTTCTTCTAGCCGATCGATGTCTTCCATTCTGCTCTCCTCCAACTCGGTTTCCTTGTAATTCCGGACCCGAGGAGATCCGAAAGTTAACTCGGTGGGCAGGACCGCTTCTGAGCCGTATACTAGGAAAAAAGGTGACTGCCCGGTAGCCCTGCTGGGAGTAGTTCTTAGCCCCCAGAGTACCGAAGGCAATTCTTTTACCCATCGAGTAGCATATGGCTTAAGGCGATCGAAAATTCGTGCTTTTAATCCTTGCAACACCATGTCGTTCGCCCTCTCTACCTGACCGTTGCTTTTTGGATGAGCCACGGAAGCGAAGCAAATCTTGATGCCGAGTTCTTCGCACCAATCTTGAAATTCTTCACCTCTGAATTGAGTTCCGTTGTCTGTGATGATCCTGTTTGGCACGCCGAATCTTACCACGATTTCCTGAAAGAACTCCCTGGCCTTGGCCGCCGTAATTGTGGCGACGGGCTTTGCTTCTATCCACTTGGTGAACTTATCCACAGCTACGAAGAGATAAGTGAAACCACCTTGAGCTTTTTTCAGGGGGCCAACCATGTCGAGCCCCCAGACTGCGAAAGGCTAGGTGATCAGAATGGTTTGCAATTCCTGCGCCGGTATGTGTATCTGGTGAGCAAAGAACTGACAACCTTCGCAGGTGCGAACAATGTCCTCCGCGTAAGATACGGCAGTCGGCCAGAAGAATCCCTGTCGATAAGCTTTGCCCACCAGGGTACTTGACGCTGCATGATGCCCGCAAATGCCCGAGTGGATTTCTCTGAGGAGGTTTTTTCCTTCTTGATCTGATATGCATCGTCTTAGGACTCCGGAGGCACTCTTTCGGAAGAGTTCCTCGCCTACCACTGCATAATTCTTGCATCGTCGTGTGATACGCTCTGCTTCCGCGCGATCCTCAGGGAGTTCGTCCCTTAGCAAATAGTTTAAGAAAGGAGTTACCCAATCAGGGCTGATGACGAGGACCTCTTCTTCGGCAAGTGTTTCTTCTGGTTTGTCTGGCTCCTACTGTCGGTTTATTGAAGGTTTATGAAGCGCTTCGACAAACACGCCAACCGGTACTGTTGCCCGACTGGAGCCTAGTCTGGCAAGCTCGTTAGCTGCTTCATTGTCGTGACGAAGTACATGAATGAGCTCCAACCCGTCGAACTTGTCTTCGAGCTTTCTCACTTCTTGGCAGTATGCAGCCATGTTGTCTTCAACGCATGACCAGTCTTTTTGCACCTGGTTGATTACCAACATGGAGTCGCCACGAATTGTCAACCGTCGAACGCCAAGGGAGATCGCGATGCGAAGTCCGTGGATGAGTGCTTCGTATTCAGCGGCATTGTTGGACGCCGAAAAATGGAGTTGAAGGACATACTTCAATCGTTACTTTGTTGGAGATAAGGACCACACGGCCCTATGGCGCGCCACCGAGCATGAGGGAGCCGTCGAAATACATTGTCCAGTATTCAAGTTCTTCAGTTGTCGTGGGGGTTTGTAATTCTACCCACTCGGCGGTGAAGTCGGCAAGTACTTGAGATTTTATCGCCGTTCACGGTCTGAAGGAAATTTAGAAAGCCCCAAGCTCGACCGCCCATTTCACAATTCTTCCAGTGGCTTCGCGGTTGTGAAGTATGTCTCCAATCGGAAAAGAGGTGATCACCGAAATCGAATGCTCTTGAAAGTAGTGCTTGAGTTTGCGAGAGGCGAGCAGGACAGCATACAGTAGTTTTTGTACCTGCGGGTAGCGCACCTCGGATTCCCCCAACACCTCACTGATGAAATAGACCGGTCACTGGATCTTCTAGGAGTGCCCTTCTTCCTTCCGCTCTGCTACAATTGCGGCGCTGACTACATGAGTCGTGGCTGCGATGTAAAACAAAAGGGGTTCTTTGGGCGTTGGAGGGACCAACACTGGTGGAGAAGATAAGAATGTCTTGAGCTCCTCAAAAGCCTGCTGCGCCTCGGGCGTCCATTGGTAGTTACCCTGCTTCTTCAGAAGTTTGAAAAATGGCATTCCCCGTGATCCTAGCTGGGAAATGAATCTGCCGTGTGCCACCATGCACCCCGTGAGCTTCTGGACATCCTTCTGGCTAGTCGGAGGTTTCATTTTGAGAATTGCACTAATCTTCTCCGGGTTCGCCTCGATGCCCCTTTGTGATACGATGAATCCGAGCAGTTTTCCTGAGGGAACTCCAAAGACACACTTTTCTGGGTTAAGCTTCATTTTGTAAGCCCTTAAACTTTCAAATGTCTCGGCCAGATCGGATATTAAATATTCCTTCGTGCAGGTTTTGACGACGACATCATCTAGATATGCCTCCACGTTGCGTCTGATTTGGGTGTGAAAGCACCACTGTATTGCATGTTGATACGTTGCACCAGTATTTTTTAAACCGAACGGCATTGTGACATAGCAAAATGCACCAAACAAAGTAATGAACGAGGTCTTGATGCAGTCTTCTTCTTTTAGCCGTATTTGGTGATATCCTGAGTAGGCGTCCAAAAAACTGAGGAGTTCACAGCCTGCCGTTGAGTCTACCACCTGGTCGATGCGGGGCAGCCCGAAAGGATCTTTCGGACATGCTTTGTTAAGATCGATATAATCAACACACATACGCTAGTTGTTATTCTTTTTGTGAACAAGAACTGGGTTCGCTAGCCAGTCGGGATGATACACTTTTTTTATAAATCCTGCAGCTAAAAGCTTAGTGATTTCTTCCCTGATGGCCTCCCGGCGATCTTGAGTAAACCGTCGGAGGCGTTGCTTGATGGGCTTCGCCTTCTCGTCCACATTGAGGGAATGCTCGATCACCTCTCTAGGGACACCGGGCATGTCGGATGGTTTCCACGCAAAAATGTCCCGGTTAGCCCGCAGAAAGGTGACAAGCGCATCTTCCTATTTGGCGTCGAGATTTGTCCCGATCAAAGCCGTTTGAGCCGAGTTGGACGGGTCAAGGATTACCTTCTTGGTCCCCTCGTCAGGCTTCATGCTTGTCTTGGCTTGTTTCTTGACCGGGACTTCTCCTTCCTCTTGTTGATGTGCAGCTGCTTGTTGGATCTTCTTCTTTTCGGCTGCCCCCTCTTGAGTTTCAGCCATATCGCAGTTCTCTCTATCGCATACGAACGACTGCCTGACGTCGCCGCGGATAGAGATAATGCCCTTTGGTCCTGGCATCTTCAAAATGAGGTAGGTGTAGTGGGGCATGGCCATAAATCTGGCCAAGCCTGGCCTCCCCAAAATGGCATGATATGCCGTTTGGAAATCGGCTACCTCGAAATTGAGGTACTCCGTCCGGTAATTTTCTTGGGTCCCAAACGTGACTGGTAAGGTGATTTGCCTGAGGGGGACCGAAGAGGTTCTGGGAATTACTCCGTGAAATGGAGATGAGCCCCGTTTTAGCTCCGAGCGCGGAATCTTCATGTCGTTGAAGGTTTTGGAGAAAAGGATGTTGAGTCCACTCCCTCTGTCAACTAGTACTCTCTTGAGTTTGACGCTACAGATCACAGGGTCTAGCACCAGTGGAAATCTTTCGGGATAGGGAATGTGATCCGGATGATCTGAGTGGTCGAAGGTAATCGGGACCTCGGACCATCTAAGGTACTGGGGAGTTGCCGGCATAACCGCATTGATGTCGGCGATAAACTTTTGCTTCGCTTGGATTAAATGGCAATGCGATCCCGAATATGTAATTGAGCTCCCGTTCTGTCTTTTGGTACTCGCCTTCGTCATCCTCAGGAGGATCTTGCTTTTTCTTTTCTTCATCTCTTGGTTCGCCCTTGGCCGGCCACTTCCTGGACTCCTTGACGAATCTTCTCAAGTGAAGCAATCCTTTGCAGCATGTTTCCCCTTGGGGTGGAAAGGGCAAGGCGCCTCCATTACCGTGTCATAATCATCTGTGCGCTGTGCGCGATGTCGGCCTTGCTTGGTCACCGCCACGGTTTCTTCATGTCTCCGCTTCCTGTCACACTGCCTTGAAGGCTTAGCATGATCCTTTTTATCTTTGTGCCGCGGGTGATCTTCTTGTCGCTCGGCCAAGGCATCTAAAGCCATTGCATAGCGATCCGCTAATTCGAACATCTCCCTCACCATGGTCGGCGGCTTTTGGGACATCTTCTTAATTAGGTCGGGATCGTTGATGCCCTTCTGGAATGCTGCGATGACTGCTGCTTCTGAAATATCTCGGATTGTGTTCTTCTTTTGCATGAAGCGCCGGATAAACTCTCGAGTGTCTCGCTCCTTCTCTGGCGGAGTTGATATAAGTCCCATTGGGTCCCCGGTCGCTCGTAAGTGCCCTGGAAGTTAGTAATGAACTGCACACAAAGATCTCCCCAGGAATCTATAGAGTTTGCTAGAAGCCCAGTGAGCCAAGCCTGGGCCGAGGGGGTGAGCATAACCGGCAGATAATTGGCCATTACATTATGGTTGCCGCATGCCGCCATGATCGCAAGTGAACAAACCTGCAACCAAGCTTCTGGATCTCTTTCTTTGTCAAATTTAGTTATACCCTTGGGGTTGAATCCTTCTAGCCAAACCACTCGGCGAAGTCGGGATGTGAAGGCTCGGATGCTCTCAATGGGCCCGGTGCTTCGTCGGCGTGGGGAACGTTGAGGGGGTGACCCGACCCGACGGTCTTCGCCATCTCTTTTGTCACGGTGGTGATGACTTCTGCGATCATCTCGATCGTCGTGGCGGATGCCAAAATGCTCATAATCGTCTTTTCGCCTACGACATTCTTCGTCTTCTCGATCCCACCGACGGGCATTCAGGTCCATTCGGAGGTCTCAGCTAATGCTTTTCGACGTCTCCCCCTCGCCGAAGTTCACTCCTGGCCCAACTGCGAGTGGTATTGCTGCTGGCAGCCTGCGAGTTGACTATGCGAGTGCGGGAATCTCCTCTTCCTCTCGGCTCCTCTCGATGTTCTTTGGATGGTGCTGCCGTCACCACTTTATGCTTGGGTTATGATCGGCACAGCTGGACTATCAGAACCAAGCATTGGTCCCAATGTAGCGAGGAGCGTCTTAGAGGCGACAATGTTCTACTAACGGGTGTGGAAAACCGACTGGTTCCCCATCTTTGTCTACAAAATTTCTTCATTAACATTGCGGCCTCTGTTCTGGAGAGATCTTGTGCGGCCTTCTTGGCGAAGACGCTCTTCTTCCGCCGCGTTGGCGGCGTCCTTCTGTTGTTGGGAATCAGTTCGCGGATCTTCGATTCTGAAAACCCGAAAAAGCCGAAAACTCTCGCCTCCTTCGGAAGAGCGAGGGGCTTTGGATTGGCCGGATCCGTGGTTTCTTGGCCACTCGACATCCATCTTTGGCGAGGGAAGTAGCAGAAATATTTACAGATTGGATTTGTTCCGAATCCGAAAGGGAAAACTGGCCAAAACTGTCGGCGATGAAATCTAGGCTTTCGAAATGAAACGCCTGGGACGGCGCGAAAGGGGCCATGCCCTTGAGGATCGCCATCAAGCTTGCTGCGATTGATCTTAGCGTAGCCCCTACCTGGCGCGCCAACTGTCGACGTTTGTTGTCGGCAATAAAGAAAAGGGGGCTAGGCGCTGGATCCAAACTTGATGGTAGCACAAGAACATCAGATGTATATAGGTTCGGGCTCCCACGGTGGAGATAATACCCTAGTCCTGTACTCTGAAATTATATGTGGCTAACTAATAGCTGATGAGATTGTATGTTTCATGTTCCCCCGTCCCTCCCTTTATATGGCAGAGGAGGGCGGTTACAAAAGAGTGTCCCACTCGGATACGAGGTGGGGATCTTGTACATTATCCGTTTCGGCAACAATTTGGATTACAACCGTATCCTGCCTAATCCGGTTTAGTTACCATCTCTGGGGCTTCCTTATTGGGTGCGTCTGGGCTTCCTGAATAGCTCTTTCCTTTCTGCGGTCAGCCCGGCCCATCCCCATCTGGTTGGACCTCTTTTGGCTCACCATGCAGATACCTGGATGTATATGTTCCACAGATATGATATGTAAAAGATTCACCCATCAATTATTCATCTTTGATAGCATAAGATCAAGAGAAAATGAAACCAAAAAGAAATCAAGGACTTAAAAAGATGGGTGCCAAAAACTTGATCAAATGTAGGTTGTCGCGGACTTGCTGGGTTGGAACATGTTTTGATTGAACTCCTCAACCTCTTATACATCCTAAATCCAGTAGAGACGGAGCAAGTAGAAGGAAGTGAAGCGCAGCTCAAGTTGTATAAAAGAATCAAACAAAAATGCAAGAACAGAAATAGACTTCAGAACATAGATGGACTTAGATCTTGCATTACATAGAGAGGGATGGTTACACAACCACACCTCCAGGTAGGCAAAGCTCAACAGAGTATAAAGAAACCAAAGAATCATTCTCTAAGACTTGGTTTCGATCTTGGTTTCAACCAAAGTACTAGATACATCCCTCAGCCCTCTATTTATAGCACAATCGAGTTAATCTCCACCTATGGATGACTTTCTTCTCCCATAAAGAACCTCATCAAGAGTTGAGATTAACCCACTCACTCATACATAGGCTAACCCAAAATCTAACAACATAATAGGTTTTGATCATACTAACTTAACCGCTACTCCACCCGTGAATACTTGATCCAACGATTCTACTTCGTTTAAGTAGAGCTCCGGTTAGCATCTTATCCATCCACTTGAATCATCATCCATACTTCATCACTTTCTATATGGCTCCAATGACTTACCGCCAAGCCTTTCATTCGAACTCCTCCGAATCGTCCTTGCTTGCAAACAGGCTCATCAATTGGCACGCCACATGTTGTTGTCCGCTTCACCATGACAATTTTGACTTTCTTGACCGTTCTGGATCTCAACTCCTTCCTGAACCTAGTCTCAGTCCACCTTGCTATTGCCCGCCATATCCATCATCAAGCTTTCTGGGTTGCAACCATTTCCCAGCCTCAGTCGTCTTTCAGCGACCATTGATCATTCTAGACTTCAGCTCTCCTAACCTAGTCCTAGTTTCATCCGCCTCACTGTAACTTAGCACCGAAGTCCTGCAACCAACACAGATAAGCAAACCATCACATAGCACTATTTCAGATAACATGCATAAAAAATCAGACAAGTACCATTAATCAAGACAAGTACCATTAATCAGTCAAACATCAAAAGATCCCACCTAAAATCAATTATACCATGACTACTCTTCAAGTCATAACCTCCTTATACCATGACCCTTAAAAGCTAAAGACTACTCTTGGCTTTGAACACATTAGTCCATAACCACTCTAGTCTATGACCAAGTCATCCATAATCTCCCAAAATCAAAGATCACTCATGGAAATGACCACTCAAATTCACTCGTACAGAGGTCATGACCACTCCATTAGTGGTCAAGACCACTCTTACAGAGATTCTTAGAGGTCTAGACCACTTTTACAATGACCTAGATCACTCCATTAGATGTCACAACCACTTTCTTAGTGATCCTTGGCAGGCAAGACTACTTCCACAGTGGTCTAAACCACTCCATTAGAGACCATAACTATTTCCCTAGTGGTTCTTGGAGGTCCTCCAAGACCACTTTCATAGTGTTCTAGACACTAGAGGTCACAACCACTTCCTAAATAGTCCTTTAGTGGTTAGATCACTCCAAAAGGTCATGACTATTCTTATAGAGGTCATGACCACTCTTATAGAGATCACAACCACTCAAGACCACTCTTGTGGAGATCAGGATCACTCCTATAAAGGTCACAACCACTCTTATTAGGGTCACGACCACTCAAAACCACTCCTGTAGGATCAGAACCACTCCTGTAGGATCAGAACCACTCCTATAGAGATCACAACTACTCATATAAAGGTCACGACCACTCAAGACTACTCTATAGAGATCAGGACCACTCCTATAAAAGGTCACGATTACTCCTATAGAGGTCAAGACCACTCAAGACTACTCACTGAGAGGCCACGATCACTTTAGGAATGACCATCCTAATGGCCCTAAAGGTCACGACCACTATAGAAATGACCACCCTAGAGGTCATAAAGCCTACGATCACCTTAGAGATCACAAAGCCCACGACTACTCTAGAGGTCACAAAAGCCACGATTACTCTAAGAAATTACTACCCTAGAGGTCATAAAGCCTACGACCACTCTAGATGTCACAAAGCCTACGACCACTCTAGGAAACGATCGCCCCAGAGGTCACAAAAGCTATGACTACTCTAGGAAATGACCACTTTAGAGGTTACAAAACTCACGACCACTCTAGAGATCATAAAGGCCATGACCAACTAGGAAACGACTATCTTAGAGGTTACAAAACCCACGACTATAAGATCGAGGATACCGACTAGAGGAGGGTGAATGGGTGGCTATAAAAATTTCTTCTATAATTAAAATCATGTCTCAGTACCCTTATGACAAAACTTAAATAATAATAGATGCGGAAGCGATAAACTAAGATTTTGACAAATTAAAATCTAAATCAACTAGACCCACTAAGTGTATTAACTAATTATGTCTCTAACAAAAATTGCAATCCTAAAGATCCCCTAATCCACGTTGAGGCTAGCCCAAACTACTTTGGACCGGCTCCACGAATTGAGCACCCGCCTCGATTCCACTAGTGGTTGCTCTTTCCCGCTCCGGGTAGGCGAGCACCGACCTTCACAACTTGCTGGGGCTTCTCACAACCTTCACCGAGAAGCTCACCGCGCACAACGCCTTCACGCCGTCTAGATGTCGGCAAACACCAAGAGTAACAAGCCAAACCTTCCCGCTTGAACTTCACCTAGTACAACACATGCACTCCGGTGATCACCAAGTGCAACACATATACAATGGCACCCTCAAGTGCAACACATGCACAAGAGGCTCTCAATCCACTTCCTAATTGTAACACATGTTGTCGACGATTCGGGAACCGGTCCCCCGCCGAGCTTACTTGTTGAATGAAGGATCAACCTAGGGCCCCTTTTCCGCGGAGGGGGTAGCGTCAGAGGGCCTGTCGAGCTATAGCCGAGATGGTCGGGATCACACAACGAACAGGGTTTTTTGGCCTGGTTCGGGCCTCTCACGGGGGAGATAACAGCCCTACGTCCAGCAGCTAACTAGCTTCCAAAGATGAGTTACAAGAAGTCTACTCGGGGGCCAGGGCCTCCCTTTCCTCTCTACTTCTTACAGGTGAGTTTGGTATTCTCTAATCTCTCTGCTTCTTACAGCTGGTTATGCGTGAGGAAAAACCAGGAAGAGCCGAACCCCGATTATTACATGCGACGGGGTATTTATAGGCGGTTACAGTGTTACAACATTTATTACGTAGTGACACGCCACTACTGCTCTGGATGTGGGTGGAACTGTTCCCGTGCTTTTCGCCATATCACAACGTCGGCGCAGTGGGCTCAGATCGTGGTCGTACGGTCCTTCTAGCCACCGAGTGATTAATGCCACATCGCCTTCGTGGACCGTGCCCGGTTTTTTGGTGACACCCGAGGCCCTTCCTTTGGACCCGGTCGTTGGTCGCGTACCCCCGAGCAAGCATGCTCGGGGCGAGTATTGATTGAGGGCGGGATAAGCTGGCAGGTCGGCCCGTCCGAGGATCCTCCTTGGGGACACCGTCCAAGGGCAACAAGGTCGGTAGCTGAACCGCCACCGAGATACGATGGTCGTCAAGGGGAATGCCCAATCCCCAACACATGCAATTAAGGTTCACTCTTAGCTCCAGAGACAAAAGGAAGAGGGCAACACATGCACACAACTCTTACAAACACCCAAATACTTCAGCAACTCACAAATGTCAGCCCTAAAACTTCTTTTATAGCCTCCCAAAAGAAAACTAGCCGTTGGAAAACCCAAGAAACCCGATGCTACCGCCCTACTAGGGCCGGTAGCACCGGCCTCTAGGCCAACGGTCACTTGCGTGCATTAAAAACACCAAAAACTAGCCATTGCTCTGATGCCAGGTGCTCTGCCCATCTGGGACTACTGCACCATTTCAACCAAAAAATACCCTCGGAATTTTTACACCGCCTTTGGGCCGGTAATACCGCCCATGTAGGGGCAATGCTACCACTGTCTCAGCCAGTAAAATACTCATAACTTTTTACTCCGAATTCCTATTTAGGTGATCTTAGACTTTATGCAAAGCTTATCAAGAGAGCTACAATCTCTAACCATTTTCAAGATTTAAGCAACTATAGATATTTTTAAATATCATAAAAATAAAGATTAATGTAGTCACTTAAGCCCAAAATATGATTTTTGAAATCCTTCACAAAGACTTGATCAAAAGCGCGACTACAAGCTAGAATGAGTCAGTAAGATCAAATCTTGAGCTATCTGATGATCAACTCATGATCAAAATAGTTTTACAAAACACATTTGCAAATAACCCGAAAAGCTATAAGATCAATCCTCTAGCTATGTAAGGATCAACACACATGATCCCGACACTTTGTAAACTACATTTGCAAATGCCAACATATACTTTAGGATTGAGATCCATAACCTCTAGCTTATTTGCAAATCACATTTGCAAATAACAAATCAATATTTTACAAAACACATTTTGCAAACACAAAACATAATTTTTACTTAGCCTTTGTGATGATCAACACATGATCAAGTCACAAGCTAAAACACCGATGCATGAGCTCTCACTTTTTGCAACACATGCAAAACTTAGCTCCATGCAAAAAACCACATAAACCAAATTACATAAGCTATCCCCTTTTGCAACACATGCAAATTCATAGCTCCATGTAAAACTCAAATCGATTAAGATCCAATAAGAAGCAAGCATGAGCCCTTTTTACAACATATACAAATACTTAGCTCATACAAAATTCAAATAAGAGAGTGAGCTAGAGTGAACTGGATTGAGTTCATCAACACATGATGAAGTTCAAACTATAAGACTCGACCCCTCTTAACAGTACAATACCTAACTAGTAATCCGGTCTCCCATCCAAACACCTAGAAACACATCCTTAGCCCTAACTAGTTATACATTTGCCTTTAGCGATCCACTTGGAGCTTTTATGATTTCCAATCATCTTCTCTCCAAGATCAAATCTTCTTCTTCTTGTTCATCAACACATAATCAACCTTCTCTAGCCCTTCTCTTCACTTTGGGATTACTTCTTGAAGCTCATCAACACATGATGATTTCTCGTTCCCGATTTTTTATTATCTTGGACTCAACCTACCTCACAAATCATGGAAAAGGTTAGTCCAACAAACATGGTTGTCTCAATTATCACTTGCACTCCATTAACACATAATGGACGCCTTCAAGATTGATTGAACATAACCCAAAGACAACTGATTGAAAGATTAATTGTGTCTTGAGTATACTAATGCAACTAATGCTTCATTATACTTGTCGGGGATTGGGTAACTTCCATGAAGACCATCGTACCCCGGCGGCCGATCGGCGGCTGACTATGCTTACCCTTGGATAGTGACCCTAAGAAAGACCTTCGGGCCGGTCGACCTATGGGTTTGCCCCGACCACGATCAAGCTTGTCCCCGAGCATGTGCCTTTGTTTCCCGAGCGTGCCTGCTCGGAGGGGTGCGACGGACGACCAAGGCTGAAGGAAGATCTCGGGCATGATCGGCAGGTCGGGCACGGCCCACGAAGACGACGTGGCATTAATCACTTGGCGGCTCGAAGGACCGTACGGCCACGTTCTAAGCCCACTACGCCCACATCACGGCATGGCGAAAAGCAGGGGCAACAGTTACACCCACGTCCGGGCACAGTGGTGGCATGTTATTCAGTTATAAATAATGTAAGACTGTAATTGTCTATAAATACCCCGTTGCATGTAACATTTAGGGGGACAATCCTCTAGAGAAGAGACTATAAAAAGAGAAACACTCAAGCGTATCTGTAAGAAGTGGAGAGAAGAGAGAAGGCTTGGCATTCCCGAGCAAGCACCTTGTAAACCATTCTTCGACAGTAGTGAAGCCACTGGACATAGGGTCGTTATCTCTTTCGCGAGAGGCCCGAACTAGGATAAAAAGACTCTTGTCTGTTGACTCCTTTCAAACCGTCCGACCATCCTCCTAACTCGGCAGGCCCTCGGATGCTAAACCCTTTGCAGAAAAGGGGCCCTGGTTGATCCCTCATTCAACAGGTAAGCTCGGTGGGAGATCCGTTCCCAAATGGTCGACAATACTCAAGAGGTTTCGATTGCCCTAGGATCAACAAAGTGAACCATCAACTCATGATTAGTTTTTTATTGATTTAATAGCAATCAAATATAATTTAAATTGAATTTAAATTGTTATGAGTATATATTAACTACACAAGTTTCATATACTCATTTTGCTGGAATCTAAAAGTAATGATCCAATTTATATGGAGTGGTGGAAAGGGATCAATACTCTTAATACCATTAACAATAAAATAAACTCCATTAAATATGTGTATATAAATAATTGAACTTGAATCAATATGCACATATTCAATTTTTGAGATTGCTTTGGAGTTTATCCTATATTGCTATGAGTATACTACGAGCCTGTTTGGTAGAGCTCCAGATCTTAGCTTCACCTGAGATATGAAACTTGTAGGCTAAAATAAAGTGAATTAAGTTTATATTTTTGGTCTAAAATATAAACAAGATGATCCATCTAAACACTCTTAATGTACTCACAGCTCCAGCTCCATAGATCTATGGAGTTAGGAATACCCAGCTCCACCAGATCCACGGATCTGATGGAGCTGGAGCCCTACCAAACACGCCCTACAACTACACAAGTTAAATATACTCAAAGGATTATTTCAAAGTAATGATCCTTGATATAGAAAGATGAATTAGATCAATACTATTGAAACAACAAGGTAAAGTATGAACCCCCTAAATGTGTGCATTCATGTATATATAGAGTTGAAACATTAATGCACATCTTGAGGTCTAAATAATGGTAAAGTTCATCCTTTAATTTGAATTCAAATATTCATTAAGATATCATAAAATGAATACGAGTGCATACTTTGGGTTTTCCATTTTTCAATGAGATGAGACTAATTAAGGATATACTTAATAAAAGAGTTAGTCTCATATTTGGATTTATCAATATGATCGTGAGTATTGTATCCAAGGAATGCAACTAGATATATAATGTGAGCTCGAATGCATACCTTTGATATTTCCATCTTTTTCATCCAAAAGAGACTAATAAGAGTTAAGCTCAACAAAAAAGTTAGTCTCATAAAAAGATTTGTCATTAATTAATAATTAAGACTAATCAATATTATGATTATCAAAAGTGTTAGTCTCAATATTAGATTTGTCATTAACACCAAAACCAAATTAATGGAGCTTGAACTTTCAACAACCACTCTAGGAGTCACAAAGGCCATGATCACTCTAGAAAACAACCACCCTAGATGTCACAAAGGCTATAATCACTCTAGAAACGACCACTCTAGGGTACGACCTCTATAAGGTACGATCTCTCTAGATGTATGATCTCTCTAGGAGCATGATGACCACTTAGTGATGAAAACATGACCACTGAAGACAAGGTCACGACCACTCAGGATAAGACCATGGCCACTTTTGACAAGGCTAAGATCTCTCAAACCAGATTGTCCATGACAAGGTAAGCTCATATCAAACTTAAACCTGAGCACTACAGGTTCAAACACATTCAATTACTTATCACAAATATAGATAGACCACCATATGGTCTCTCAGTTTGTTTGAAACAATAAATAGGAGAAGGGTAACTATGTGTGGGAGCATCATTCCTTTTAATGGGAACCTACTTTATTTTAAACTTAATGATGAGGATGGATTGCTACCTAAGTCATGTAATGGTGTTCTATTTAGGAACCATGGTGAGGGGAGCAGCACTACTACCACAATAAGTTTAGGTCGACCCTACTTCAATTCCAATCCAATTTGGAATCAACCTAACAGTATTGATTTAAAACGATCATAACTTTCACATATGGAGTCCGTTGGAGGTATGCAAGTAATTGATTGAAAGCTTACGACAAGATCTTTTCAACGGATCTGGTCTCACCTTCAGATTCATTGTCTACACATCACAATCATCAAAGGGAGGTGTTGTGTCACCTATTGCACCAACTTGTACTTTATAATGGTGTTCGGATCTGAGCCCAACTTGTGTACGCCCACCCCTATTTGGTGCACAACCCTAGGATGGCTCCTCATGGTCACCACCTCCTTATAATCCTTGTGGCTACTATTTTTTTAGTTCTTAGGTTTGTTTAGATTGATTTTTCATTCAGAAAACTCTAGTTATGTACTTATGTCGGCTAGATCAACTACAACAACTTCAGGCCTCTCCATTATTCAATAAAATGTCATTTTCCATCGCCCAGATTTAGATTGTGCTTATTTCTTTCTTGCTTGATTCTCGATTGCTTGCAGTAAAGGTCAACTGTGTTGGCACAATTGATAACGATAAAGGGTATGGTGTAGCGATTGTAGGACGGATTTGATCGTCTTGATCAAGTTACCACGTCGTTAACGTCATATGAATCAATCATAGTTATCCCTCTCATCGGAAGATCGGGCCAAGCGTTTTTCATCACTTAAGAACACACTTATCAATACCATACAAGAGTCTATACTGGTTTAGCTCTTGGAATTGTATATTTCGGTACCGGTCCGTACGAATATATCATTTTGGGTTTAATATAATAATTTATATTACAAGTATATACATATTTAATTATATGTGCTCCAAATTTCACTTATAATATTACTCCAAATACGTATTAGTACTATCAAATATAACATATAGTTTAATAGACCATATTATTAATTTCACCGATAGATTGATTTCGGTATTGGCTAGTATGCTCAGTTGGTATGATACGATACCACTTTAGAGGCTGATGGTGGGTATCGATAGGATATTGATCGGTATCAAAGCTAGTATGCTCTGTATCGAGATTGGTATGATACATGGAGCTATTTTATACCACTTTAGAGGCTGAAATGATATATATCAGTGGGTATCGATAGGATATTGATAACTATGCTACGATAGCAAGCGCTTATTTAGTTGCTTCAATTGGTGCCTATCTTTTGGTGCGTTAAAGAGCTTGCTTCAATGCTCGGATTCAGGTAGAAAGTAAGAGCAGTAGCATATTCATAGGAGAGCTTTGTACTTGAAATTAGTAGTCCCGGTAGTTGGAAAAAAGCTCTGAATACAGATTCAAAGCATCAAGATAGGTAGTCCGATCATTAGTTGGCCAGTCATAGCAATTTAAGTAGAAAGCTAGCTTCGAAATCAAATCATTCGACTAGGGCCTATTTGTTTTAACTTTTGATTCTGGATTCTGGCTCTAAAAGTAAAATAAGAAACAAACAGTCTGATTCTAGAATATAATTCTCACAATCCGGCCCACACATATACACTAGAATCTACAGTCCATTTCATATGTGCTTTTGGATTCCAGAATCAGTTTTCTACAACTACAATCCAGAATGAGTTTTAGAGAATTTAAAACTGAAACAAACAGGTCCTACCTGTGAGGCCGAGTAGGTTTTGAGGAACATTAGGACTGGATAGCTTTTTCACAGATCGCGGATGTATTTCATGCTAGTACTAGCTAGTTCCTAACACAGGCACTTATTTTCAGCTTAGCATAGGGTTACACTTAACACATAGTACATACCAGTTCATCTAAGAAACAGTGAAACACGTACGTACGTACGTACCGGTCGCGACGCCTTCCAGAACTCAAGTCAGACCCGATCAGGCGGGTGTGGAATTGCGGTGTTCAAGCCATTCTGGCTCAAATGATCATCTCTACCATTTGGACCATCGGCGTTGCCATTGCCACCATCACCCGACCACGAGAACTTGTCATCGATCCCTGCGTGGTAAAGCAGCGCCCAGAGGTGCGTGATGAACTCGCCCCCCTTGCCGAGCCCCTTCTCGTGGGCGCTTACGCTCCCGGACGGCGCGAGCGATATCAACAGCTCCGACCAGAACTCCGCGAGCTCCTTCCACAGTGCATCCTTCGGCTTGAGCAAGAGCAACTCCGCGAGCTTCTTTCCTTTATCGATCATGCTGCTCGCTTCGTCGCCACCACCGGCGCCACCTCCGACGGTCCGAGTGGCTTCCTCGACCAACGTCTTGCAGATGTACCGCACCGAGTTTTTGCCGATCGGGAGCAGCTTCGGCTTGTAGAACACCAGGTAGGCGCAGTACTTCGACAGCTGGGTGGCGACCTCGTAGTCTTCGTTTGGTTTTTGCGCCCGGCATTTCGCCTCCAGATCGCACGTCGCGACGTGCCACACCATGATGGTCTCGATCGCCGTCTGGAGTGTGCAATATTCTGAAAGTGCCGTATCATCCAGCAGCTCGCTTCTTCTCCGTAGGCACTTACCCTGAGTTAACGGTTCCTTGTTCTTCAGGAGTGTCTCGCACATCATCTCCGTCACTTTGACAGGAACCGGCCGGAGAGTCTTGCCTTTGTTGATTCGGTATTCCTCGTCATTGGTCAATAGGACAAATGATCTAACGTTGTGAAACAGCTTCACGATGCACACCGGGATGCAGCATTTCTGTGCTCCTTTGAGAAGATCGAACTGCCCGAGGGAACTGCCAATAGGCTCCGCGATCTTGCCGCAACACACAACCTTCGTAATGCGGTTAAGGAAACAGCAATCCAGATACGGTTTCCGGACATATTCAGAGATGACCATAACCTGCAACACAGAATTGCATCATTGAAAATGCGGAAATCATCGCTTATCTAGCCCATGTATCTCTTTTTTTTTTTACGAATTTAGCTCTGCTCATTCATTCGCAAAATTGACCCGCTTATCCACCACGGCAAGCAACACCTATCCTCTACCACTCCTAGGAAGCGTGAAAGGTAGCTAGCACCACAACAGGGCGGGCGAGCGTGGGAGGAGGCGCTATCGCGCCCTGCTTTAGCGCTCTCTGAATATGGCAGAGAAAAGATATCGTCTGTGGCGTATCTCCGCGCTAAGGACAGCTCAGATGAACAATATTTCTGCATGCTGAGGACTGTAGTCGCATGTGAGACCAATTATCTGCTACGAGTCATGATCAGTGAACTAGCATCAATCGCCATTGTTAGTATTCTGTCACGACACTTGAACTGTATCTAATTTATAGGAAAATGATTATCAGTTTTTTACAGCAGCGAGATGGGGGACAGAAATTTTATAGGAGAATGTTGATGAAGGTGCACAGGTTTTTAGCGAACTTTGTAGTTGAGGGAAACAGGGGAACAAACTTTCATTGCTTGAAAACCAATTAGGCTCTCTTTAGAAAAATAATCAACATGAAAATGTATCTTTTTTAAAAAAAACATAAAATGTGTATACAGTTAGCATACACACTGTAGCCATCAATGTAGAAACCTTGCACGCCCTTTTGCTGCAGAGTGCCACAGTGCCACAGCCAGGGTTCATTAATGAGTTTTACTTGAGAACTTGATCTAAGTATGCGAAATGTTTAAAACTGTGCTTTGTCCTTGAGAAATTTTACATTGAATAACACATGTAGTAAGTAGTGATAATAGAAATCAAATCTAATCATCTATTCTTTAAGGGTATTTTAGATTTTTTCTATCTATTTATCAGAGATATTTTAGATTTTTCCTAATTCGTTCACAGTTTTGGGTTCACTGAATACCTGGTGATCTCCAGAGACTTTTTATCCATTCATCCGCTATTCATTAGGATTACAGGACGTGTTTTACCGTAAAGTACATATACTATGATGGAATTTTTTTTACCCTTTTACCCCTTTCTGAATTTTACTATCAATACTATAGGTAGTAGTATAACTAGATCTAAATTGATTTCAACCATTAGATTCAAAGGAATAGACGGCTTATATTAATTTTATTCCGCTGTAAAAGAGCTCTTTTCCTTTTCTCGAAAAATGAAGATGTTGGTCAGTCAACTCTCAACAGAAATGCTTGTACTACTAAACGATCAGATGTCTCAAACTTATCAGTTATCACCAAGGCAAGTATACTCCGTTAGCTAGACTCTTATATAATGATTGACGAAAGGATCACGTGTTAGACCGACAGCCAATCCAAATAATTTAGCACATAAGATATTGCTAATTAACTACAGAGAAAGGAGTTTACCTTAGTCCAGTCGGAGAAGAGGTGCATGAAGAACTCGCAGATCTCCATTGCTGTAACCATTCCCACAATAACAAAAGTGATGATCAAATCCACGTTCTTGCCGTGGACCAAGTTAGGCGTGCTCCCGTCGGGAACCCGGTAGTGCTGGATCGCCGAGACCAAGATCCAGACCGACACGCCGAACGTCACGGCGAAAAGCACGCCGCTGACGACCGGGAAGCCGCAGCTGAACAAGATGGGGTACTTGGTGTACATCAAGTCTCGCGCAAAGCCAAGCTCCGCCCTCACCACCCGGAACGTCCGTTCCGACGGTTCCGGGCCGGACTTGAGTAGGCCGTCAAAGACGAGCTTCCGAGCCTTGTCCCTCTCCGTTTCGGCCGCTGGAACGCCGGCGAACTTCCGCTTCAGCAGCTTGCACAGCGCGAAGGACAGGCAAACATCCTTCAGCTTGTTGCCGCCATTCGTCGATTTCAGGAGCCCCCGTTGGCACGCCCAGACCTGAGCGACGGTGACCGTGTCGCTCGCCGGCGTAAGCTTCTCCTCGTAGGTATCCTTTATCCTTTGGGATTCCACCTTGGAGTCGCCAACGACGAGGTAGTTGTAGTTTCCCATGGGGAAACCCTGTTCATCGGTTGCAGTATTTGTGCTCAACTCGTGCTCGTGCTTCATGTAGTCGGCGACGAGGTTGGTGTTGCCGTCGCCGTACCTGCCGTTGGCGATCTTGAACCGGACGATCCGCTCCAGGAACTTGGCGACCATGAGCGCCCAGAGCGCCCAGAGCGGGTACCTGAACTGCGAGGCGTGCGAGTAGTAGCGGACATACAGCCCGAGCAGCACGATGTTGTAGCAGCGCGCGAACTCGTGGATGGCGAGGTCGGAGCGGCGGGCGGAGACGCCGTAGCCGGAGATGTTGTAGACGCCTTCGTAGCCGACGAGGAGGAGGATGCCCCAGAGGAGGTAGAGGTCGTTGCGGAAGGGCATGGAGAGCAGCATGGTGAACATGCTGACGAGGAAGCGGGTGACGGGCTGTGTCACGGCGAAGAGGAAGCCCTTGATGAGGTGGCTGGAGCTCCACAGCCGGTGCTGCGACGCCGTCAGGAAGTAGGCCAGCGCCAGCGCTAGCGCCACGAAGCACGCCTCGGCCTCCACGATGATGCGCAGTGCCTCCACCGAGACCAGCCCTTCGGCCTTAGTGCAGGGCTGGAACTTGAGTGGCGGCGGCGCCATGGTCGCCGGAGTGGATGTCATTGTACGTACGGTGACCAACTAAGTAAAGTTTTGCAGTGTCTTAGCTCACATGTGCGTGTCTTCTTACAGAGGCAAGAGCTAGCTAGTAGCCTACCTAGTACTCCTTGCATTGAAGTGGCCATCAGAGAGTGTGTGCGTCTATATACACAGAGGAACAAAACTTTATTTTACTGCTACATCGTAATTTCTTTTGAGGGCCTGCCACACATTGATTAGCTCTTAATTATCTCGTTGATTTAGGACGTAAGCGAGTCAACGGTGCACAATTTGTGTGTTCCTGCAGTTTATACTACACTCTACAGTCACTTGGGCCGTGTGAATTCGACAGTCTAGGTCTTTTTTAATTCTAATAAAGCTGACAGGTTTCTTCCAACTAAGATGCTGTTTGGTTAGGTGTTTTTTACCCTGTAATAGTTCCCGGCGTTATCGGATGTCGTTCGCTTGCGTTTGGTTGGATTTGTCCGTAATCCATCGCAGCGATATCAGATCCAGGCCTTCACTGTCTCGTTACCGCTCGGAGCCAGCGTTATCCGTCCCCCTCCCTCTCCCTTTCCTCGCAACTTCAGTGTGCCTGCGACCGCATCCTTGCCGCGCCTCCGGCGACCGTAGCCTCGCCGGTGAGAATCTCCTGCCCCCATCGTCCTCCCCCTCTCCCTCTCTCCCTCTCCCTCTCCCCCTCTCCCTCTCCACCCTATCCTCCAAACCCTAACCTTTGCAATCGGAGGAACCTGTGCCGCCGCCGGCCGTTGGAGAGAAGAGGAAGGCGCCCGACGAGGCTGCGGCGGCGGTCGGGGAAGGGGAGGATGAGGAGGAGGCGTTCGATGACGAGAGCAAGCTGCTCAGGACGGTGTTCGTGGGGAACCTGCCGTTGCGGACCATGCGGAAGGTGCTCACCAAGGAGTTCACGCGCGGCCTTCGGTGA
Organism: Guadua angustifolia; assembly: GCA_036346375.1. NCBI lineage: Eukaryota > Viridiplantae > Streptophyta > Magnoliopsida > Poales > Poaceae > Guadua > Guadua angustifolia. Next base: position 53,962,049 of record CM070511.1, read on the forward strand.
GGTCGAGTCCATCAGGATCCGCTCTGTGCCCCTCGCGGACGTGAGTACCATTCGTTGGCTTACTTCTTCTTCTTCTTCATGTTGGTTTATCAAAGCTTCGAGGTGGAAGGGAAAACCTTTGTGTGCTAATTTGTGCTTGCTGCAGACCAAGATTCCCAGAAAAGGAACCGTCATAGAAGGGAAGATTAATTAGTGAGTCGGCAAGTGAGTGCTTTCTTACCTACGAATTTTTATGCGATAGTTGGGATATGCTTCTTTGGTCATCATTAGACGCATTTGTTCCTCTGCTTTGTGCTTGCTGCAGCGAAATTTCAAACGAAACATCTCAACAAAAAAACATCTGATTGCAATAAGAATTGCAGCATATACCAATCAAAACGAGGCTAGTGTTGCGTTCATACTTCGTCTTTATTCTATATGTTCCCCAATCGCTAGAGTTTGACATTTCACTGCTACGCCTTCAATGTCTAGTTAAATTCTCTGTTTTTCGATGTACATGGTTAAATGCCCTGTTTTTCTATTTGTGTGCTACATGAATTGATTCTTTTAACAGCGCTGTCAATGTACGCAAGTTGTTCCAACCTACTTAATTTGCTGTTGATGCTTGGAAAGTTCTAGTATATCTGCGTATTGTCCAGCTGGATAGGCATGCTTTCATGAAATTATTGCAGAGTTCTTATTCACTCACATGTGTAACTCCTCCTTTGTGCACAAAATACTTTCCATAATAAAGAAAAATCACTGCACCTTTACTTTGTCATTTTGGTTAATTAAGCAGCTGAAGAGTCGAAGGTTTCCTCATATTCCAGGAGTGATGATTTATTTATTCTGCTTTTGACACAATGACACTAGTTATATGTTTACCTGTGTTTTTTCCTTAGGCTGCTGGAGAAGAAAGAATTTTTGTAATGCTTAGGCTGCTGGAGAATTGTGACTGTTTTTTCCTTAGGCTGCTGGAGAAGAAAGAATTTTTGTAATGCTTAATTTCTGTCAACTGTTTCTGTAATGATTTGTAATGTTGAGAATTGTGACTGTTTTAGAATTCTCAACTGTTTTTGTAATGACTAAGAAAGAATTTCCTTAGTCGAAGATTGCTTCTGTCAACTGTTTTTGTAATGCTTAGGCTGCTGGAGAAGAAAGAATTTCCTTAGTCGAAGATTGCTTCTCTCAACTGTTTCTGTAATGATTTGTATTGTTGAGAATTGTGACTGTTTCTGTAATGACTGTTACTGTTTTTGTAACTGTTTCAGAATTGTGTGATGATTTGGTCATTACAAAAACAATTTTTGTAATGTTGAGGTGTTAATTCTGAATGTTGAGGTGGTAATTCTGAATGTTGAGGTGTTAATTTTGAATCCGTTGAGGTGTTAATTTTTGTAATGTTGAGGTGTTAATTTTGAATCCGTTTCTTTGTGGTGAGCTGAAGGGTAAGAAGATTGCCTCTGTCAACTGTTTCTGTGCTTGTGTGATGATTTGGACATTACAAAAACGATTTTTGTGCTTCAGGAACAACCACTAACCAGCCAAACAGGATTAAAGCAATGCTGTTACCGTTGTCCTTAGCCAAACAAGATTAAGGAAGTGGAAGACATTACATTAGTGAACCAAACAAATAGGGGTTTCCCTTACATTGGAATGGATGACACTGTGAGCTCATTCCATTACCGTTACCTTACCTTCCTTATAACCAAACACCACCTAAGTATTATAAGAAGACTTGCTAGGTCTTCTTACTTTTGTCCTGAGTCTTCTCACTAAACTGTTGGAAGAAAGTACTGTATACGAACGGTGATCTGCTTCCTACTCCCATGATTGTCCCTGCTGCTAGTCAATTGTTCTGCTTCTCGACCTACTTTTTAAAGGGTGCTACCATTTCTGCCAACATGCTTCATAGGTTCAGCGAGGAAGCTGTTGAGATGGAATCACTGCCTTCGTTCTTCGCGAACTCAAAATTTACACTAGGGTTCTAGTGGATCCCCATTAGGCACGCAGTCAAGCTAGAAGTCAATATGCACAGGTCCCGGCGATAATGAGTAATAATAAACTGAAACATTGATAATGGGCCGCCCGTGGGACAGAACCAAGGCCCATTACAACACTAAACCACTGGTTATGAGAAACTTGTGATCTGCTTAGCCTAGTCCATCTTTCGTAGAAAAGCCCATTCCATCTTACACAAGTACGCAGCCGTGCGGAATTGCCCACCGGCCATCGCGTTTTGAAGTCCGAGTAGTAGGAGAAAGCATACGATCCCACATGTTAACATCCGGTGTTTTTTCAGCACTGACGAACCGATGATCCATTCCCCAGTGGCCAGTGCACACACAAACTCGAACGCGGAAGAGCCGTGCTGAGCATATAAATTTGCTAAAATTTGTCTTTCCATGGAACTTTACCAGAACAAATATTACATGAGTTTTTATCTTCGTACCGTTTTTTTTTTGGTTGTAGGATAGTACATCAATCCCTGCAAACTTTGAGCGATTCCAAAACCAGCACCAAAGCTTGAAACGTGGCAGCTGCATACCAAGTTCCCACCCCCTATTTTCCCAGCTTAAGCTTGCGCTAGAAAAACACGATGCGGGTTACGTACAAACCGTAGCATGTATCACCCCTCCATGCCATGCATGCATACGCCCCGCCCGCCGGAAGCGGCTGACGATCAGTTGCTCAGCGCGACGGCGGCCTCCTGCACGAGCGGCTCGGTGGCGTGCGCGACGCCGAACGCCTCCCGCTCCACCTGCTCCCGGCACACGTCCCGCACGCCGGACTCCGACATGCGCTTCACGAATGCGGCGAAGCGGCGCCAATTGTCGGGCTGGAACAGGTCGGGCCCCATGCGGAGGTACGTGAACGCCACCATGCGATCCTCCTCGGCCTTCTCCGCGGCTGTGGTCACAATCTGGTCGTGCGCCGTCTCGTCGTACCTCGGCAGCGCGTTCTCCCCTGCCAGCCCCACTCCGGCATCCCGCGCCGCGGCAGCCACCTGCTGCACCAGGGCCTCGGGCCGGCACTGCGCGTCCTGCGGCTGCTCGTGGTCGCGCATCTCCACGCACGTGAAGTTGAGCACCGCGCCGTGGCGGCCCAGCATGCGCGCGATCGGCAGGTAACCGTCGTGGTGCCTCGTGTTGTAGTACCCCGCCGTTAGCTCAGCGGCGTGGGAGCGGGTGCCGTAGTGCCAGTGGATCCCGGCCACCTTGACGGATATCTTCACGCCGGGCGTGCCAATGAAGACGGCCGACGCCGCGGATAGTATGCGCTCGCCGTGCTCCAGGAGCATCTGCGAGTACCAGCTCATGAAGAACTCGCCGTAGGGCGTGTTCCAGCCGCCCTCGCGGCGGAAGAAGGGGGTGTCCTCGGGCCAGTCGTTGTAACTGCCGGAGTCGCCCGGCCCCGCGTTGCCCCACTCCGGCTTGCCCACCGCCTCCGCCGCGGCCTTCAAGCTGCTCATCATGTACTGCACATCAAACAGCACACGTCAATTAACTGTACCATATGTGTTCTCAAGAAAAGAATATCGAAAAGCCAAAGACGAATGAAGATGATGAACATACCCTGTCATAACACTGGAACTCGCCGATGCCAGGGAACGACCAGGTGCCGTTGCTTTCCGGGTACGACGGGTAGCGCAGCTCGCCGGCCGGACCCATGCCAACTTGAATCTCCTGAACGTACGATCAAATCACACGTTAAGTGTCAGGACGCGCGCGCGGCAAACAAATGAAGCGCAAACATGAAGGGATCCTCGTCGTATATATGATGAAGAGGAAAGGGATGTACGACGATGGTGTTGCCCATGAAGGGCGCGAAGTGGTCGCGGAAGGCGCGCATGAAGTCGGCGTAGCACTGGATGGGCGTGCGGCCCTTGAGCACGGGCAGGGTGTCGCCGCCGAGCGAGACGTACTCGTAGTTGCGGCGGCCGCACTGGCCGGTGTAGGCCAGGTCCTGGTCCTTGTCCATCTCCTCCAATACCCATTTCGGAAGTGGTATGCTGCAACAAGTTAGTGAGCGTGGAAGAAACAGTAAGAAACTTTCCAAGGTAGTAAGTAGTATTTCAAACGGCCGCAACAGATAAGCGATCTTTTAACGTAACGCAACGCAAGTCGACGACGACTCGACGTCAGTTCACATGACCGGAAATTTAAATAGCAAGTCCCATTGCGAGACGGTGAGGTTCTGAACACAATTCTCGTGGCGAGTCACATGCAGAGTCGGCGGGCGTACGCCGGCCGGGGGAAGCGCCACCGTCCACAAGGGATCATAGTATAGCAGAAAAAAAGACCCAGCGCTTCGGGGGGGAGTCCATCGCCCGAAGGACGTGGCATCCGTCCAACGCATCCTCATCCATTCGATCGCAGAGTTTGATTAACGCTTCTAAACGCCGTCCCTTGGAGTTGAACATGTTGGCTCCGCTATGCTCCAAATGACTCAGCTCCGCTAGTTGTTGGCTCCGTTCCGCTAATTAACGCGTGGCTCGACTGATTTCCAGCTAAACGAAGTGGAGGACGGCATCGAATAAGAATTTTTCTTCACTTAGATAGTTTTCGCGGCGTAATACGTCGTGTGCGTTATTTTTTTTGCGGAAATAATTTTATTTATTTTTGTCGGTGTTTTTTTTCGAAAAAAATGAGCCGAAAGATACGAAATTATTGCTTCGAAAAAAACAACGCATGCGGTGCATTACGCCACGATTTTTTTGAGAAACAGACCTTTTGGTTTAGAAAAATCGTGAAGCTTTCGTGAAAGGATCCTAAATAAATACCGAAAAAAGTAACGTAGCTCGGCCGGCTCGGCTCGTTTTGTTTTTTCCGCGTGTAGGTCCTAAAAAATGCGTAATTACGTGTAGGTCCTTCACGCAGTTTTTTCGAAGAGGGCTTTCTGATTTAGAAAAAAAAACACGAATCTTCGTGAAAGGGTCCTAAATAAATACCAAAAAAAGGTAGTGACGTTTGGATAATTTCGACTATTTTTCACGAAAAAGGCCTTTCGATTTAGTGCAATCGCGGATGCGCTTGTGTGCTTTCAACTGTTTCTTGCGTTTCCCCGACGATTAAAAAAAACCAACAAAAAAAAAAATTATTTCCGTAAAAAAAAAAGCATACGCGGCGGCTTGGCTCGGCTAAGCGCAATCGCGAGATCGTTTGTGTCATTTCAACCGTTTCTCGCGTTTCCTTGACTATTTAAAAACCGATTTAAAAAAGCGAAATTGTTTCAAAAAAAAGCCTGACCGGCTCGGCTGGCTCGTTTTTCCTTTTCACGTGTAGGTTCTTCCTCACGATTTTTACGAAGAGAACCTTCTAGTTTAGACAAATCACGAACCTTTCGTGAAGGGACCCTAAATAAATACTAAAAAAACGCAGTGCCGTTTGGATCATTCCTGTCGGGGATTGGATGTACAGCGTCTAGGCGACCATCGAAGTCGGTGCCGATAACCATGCCCTTGCGGGCGGCGCGTCCATGCCCGACCTTCGCGTGCCGACCCGAGCAATGGAGCTCGGGGGGCCACGACAAAGGCGACGTGGCATTTAATGCGGCCTTGAGATATCGCAGCGCCGGGATATCGCCGCCTTGGATCTGCGCTCCTGTACCCGCGTCGCATGGTACCCGTGGTGGCGGCTACTATCTTTATCGTCCTCTCGATGGCGCCCCACGCATTAAGTAATTTGTCTCTGTAATTCTCTATAAATACCCCTCCGCGATATCTTTGGGGTTGAACTTCATCTTGCACACACACACACCGCTTTCTTACGGGAGCCCTTAGGATCGTTCAGGGCCCCCCGAGCAAGCGCATTGTAACTCACTTTCACATACTAGTGCAATCCTTTGGGCGTAGGGTTATTATCTCCCCCGTGAGAGGCGAACCGAACAAAACGACCCCTGTGCCTTACGATTGTCCGGTATACCTTCGTTCCATTGCTCGGCATACTCTCGGGCGTATAACCCTTGCGGAAAAAGGGCCCCAAGTTGATCCTCATTCAACAAGTAAGCTCGTGCGGGGACCTGTCGAATCGTCGACAATTCCGGTTATTTTTTACGAAAAAGACCTTTCGATTTAGCGTGATCGCGGATGCATTTGTATTCTTTCAACCGTTTCGTGCGTTTCCTCGATGATTTAAAAAAAACACCGACAAAAACAAAGCGATATTGTTTCCACGAAAAATAACGCGCACGGCGTATTGCAGCGAAAACTATCTAAGTGAAGAAAAACTTAGATAGTTTTCGCGCTAATACGCCGTAAACAATATCGCTTTGTTTTTGCTCGGTATTTTTTAAATCATCGAGGAAACGCACTAAACGAAAGAATATAAATGCATCCGATACGCTTAAATCGAAAGGTTTTTTGTAAAAATAACCTAATGATCCAAACAACCTTTGCATTTTTTAGTATTTATTTAGGGTCCTTCACGAAAGGTTCGCGATTTGTCTAAACTAGAAGGTTCTCTTCGTAAAAATCGTAGGAAGAACCTACACATGAAAAGGAAAAAAAGCAATGCCGAAATTTGTATGCGTTTTTTCGCGAAACAATTTCGTTTTTTTTCGGGTTTTTAAATCGTCGAGAAACGCAGCAACGGTTGAAATGACACAAACGCATCTGCGATTAAGCTAGCCGAAATAAGCCGACCGCGTGTTTTTGGAAACAATTTCTTTTTTTTTGGTTTTTTTAATCGTCGGAAGCGCAAAAAGCAGTTGAAAGCACACAAGCGCATCCGCAATTGCACTAAATCGAAAGGTCTTTTTCGTGAAAAATAGTCGGAATGATCCAAACGTCACTACCTTTTTTTGGTATTTATTTAGGACCCTTTCACGAAGATTCGTGTTTTTTTCTAAATCAGAAGGCCCTCCTCGAAAAAAACTGCGTGAAGGACCTACACGTAATTACGCATTTTTTTAGGGACCTACACGTGGAAAAAACAAAATGAGCCGAGCCGGCCGAGCTACGTTACTTTTTTCGGTATTTATTTAGGATCCTTTCACGAAAGCTTCACGATTTTTCTAAACCAAAAGGTCCGTTTCTCAAAAAAATCGTGGCGTAATGCACCGCGTGCGTTGTTTCTTTCGAAGCAATAATTTCAGATCTTTGGCTCATTTTTGAAAAAACACCGACAAAAATAAACAAAATTATTTCCATAAAAAAATAACACATGCGACGTATTACACGCGAAAACTATCTAAGTGAAGAAAAATTCTTATTCGATGCCGTCCTCGCCTCGTTTAGTGGAAATCTGTCGAGCCACGCGTTAATTAGCGAGCGGAGCCAACAACTAGCGGAGCTGAGTCATTTGGAGCATAAGCGGAGCCAACACGTTCAACTCCAAGGGGCGGCGTTTAGAAGCGTTAATCAAACTCTGCGATCGAATGGATGAGGATGCGTTGGACGGATGCCACGTCCTTCGGACGATGGACTCCCCCCGAAGCGTCTTATTTCTATCATAGATTTGGAATCATAGATTTGGAATTGCAGAACAGGTGTTTACTTGGTAAGTGGTTATTTAAACTGTTAAATGAGGAAGGCCTATGACAAGAATTAATTAGAAGGAAATACTTACATAGTAAATCCATTACGCAAATATCAAGGAAGGCTGGGGATTCTCAGTTTTGGTCGGGCTTGATAAGTGTCAAAGAGCATTTCCTGTCTCTTGGTTCTTTTCAGTTAGGGGATGGGAGATGTGCTAGGTTCTGGGAGGATGTGTGGATTGGTACTAAAACTCTTATGGAGGTGTATCCTAATCTATATAAATTGGTTAGGAGGAAAGATATGTCAGTAGCAAGAGTATTTGAATCGGTCCCGCTTAATATCTCCTTTCGTAGGTCGTTGATGGGAAATAACTTGACAAATTGGTTTGGACTAGTTTCAAAAGTTGTTACTGTTTCGTTTTCTCAAGATAGGGACAAATTTAGATGGGCTCTTGGTAAAAAGGGTATCTTCTCGGTTCATTCGATGTATAATGCCTTGATTCAGGAAAATTCCATTCCTACCAGATGTGACTTTTGGAAGCTTAAAATCCCTTTAAAGGTTAAGATCTTTCTTTGGTACTTAAAGTCCGGTGTGATCCTAACCAAGGATAATTTAGCTAAAAGAAAGGTGGCAAGGTAGTATTAGATGTTGTTTTTGTAATTCTAATGAAACAATTCAACATTTGTTTTTTGATTGTCATGTGGCAAGATCTATTTGGAATACCTTTTTCATTACATTTGGAATTCAACCTCCTCCCAATGTATCTATTTTGTTTGGCTCTTGGCTTAAGGGTGTTAATTCTAAACTTAAGTTCCAAATTTTAGTAGGTGCAGCGGCCCTTTGTTGGTCAATTTGGTTGTATAGGAATGATTTGGTATTCAATAGATGTTCTATTAACTCATTTGCACAGGTTATCTTCAGGGGGATGTATTGGATCAGAAGTTGGTCTCCACGCGCTGTCTAAAGAGGAAGAGAAGGGGATGCTGTTAATGGGATGCAGGTTGCTTGAGACTACGATATTCGAGCTGTTTGCCAAGTCCTGTTGGAGGAGGACTCTTCGAATTGAGGCCTAGAGTCATGTCTTTGTATTCTTTTGGGTTCTTGTTTTGTTAGTCGTTCGACTGTTCTTTGGTTTGTGTTTAGTGGCTATAGAGCCGGTTAATTTTTTTGTATTTTTGGATTCTGTACCTTTGGCCGTATTCCTCCTTGAGTGAAGAGGCTGGATTGTTTCTTTTATCTAAAAAAATCTTATTTCTATCAAGAGATGAAAGCTACGCGTGACTGACATGTGATGTCCAAGCAAGTTGTGCCAAATGGTCCCAAGCCCACAACAAATGGTAAAAGTGCAGCAAAAGTACAGATCTTTGGGACGTGCCGCATCACGAGAGGCTCGTTGGCCTCACCAAATCCCGAGCCCCTGCTGCGTAGTCAAAATGTTGTTTCTTTTTAACAGAAAAAATGGTTCTTGTTTTCCATTAGAGCGAGCTCGAAAGGTTCTAAAGTCAGAACCAATTACCCTAATTGCTGGTGCCGACAAAATACGATAACATGAACACAGATATGCTATCTACTTCGGATCACCGATCAGGTTAGTAAATTCTTTAATGAAAATAAGCTGAGCAGCTAGCTAACAGTCAGTTTGCCAAACGACCTCTCAAAAAAAGCTATATCCACCTGCTACCGTTGTCTTATAGCCTAATAAGCTAAAATCAGCTCTACAGTCTAGCTACAGTCCTCAAAATAGGCCCTAAGCCAATGGCCAGCGCATGAAAGCCTGTTCCTCTCCATAACTAACATAAAGAACTCCATAGCATACATTTAAAGACTAGTATCAGATTTTGTCTCTTCTTTCCAGTGCAGCCGATGTGCATGTCTACATTATGAATATTAGGAATCACATCATGCAGTGTGTTCATATATAGAACACATCCATGCATATAGGGCGGTAGACGAGGTGAGTTCAAGTGAGTCTGTGTTAAGATTCGAGTCTAGGTTTGGGCTCAAGTAAACTCAGTAACAAATTTTCAATAATAAAAAAGAGCTCAAACTCAAGCTGAGTAAGATGGGCAAGAGTTAATATACAGTAACATCTAACAACTAGTCCTTAAATTTACTAAGGCTTATAAATTACTTGAGCTTAGCTCGTTTAAAGCTTAAATCGAGACTAGAATGAATTCAGCTCGAGCAATTTGCGAGCCTAGAGTTTTTCTGACAGGCCATGTATGGTTGCTAGCTACGTACGTACTAAGAACGCAAAGACAAAAACGTACTACCTAGCAAACAAGCGGAGGGGCAGGCGAAAAGAACAAGGAGACGGGGGTATTGAAGGGATGGATCGGTACGTACGTGACTGAGTCGCCGACGTTGCCGCCGCACTGGTGGAAGGACATGACGGCCTGCACCTTGCATTGAGCCCGACCTTCCTGGCCATCTCCATGAGCTCCAAGTAGCCGGTGAAATTGTAGCGGCCGGGGCCCTCGCACTCAACGATGCCCCACCACACGTCCACCATGATCCCCTCGGCCCCGGCGCTCTTCAGCGCAGCCAGGGACGCCTGAACCGCCTTCCTCCGGTTCAGTGCGTTTCCGTCCTTGCGCACCGTGTCCAGCGGCATCATCACGAACACCGGCACGCTGGCCTTCCGGCTCTCCTCGCTGGCGACGTCCGGATGCTCCGCCTCTGGCAGGCTCTCCACCAGCGCCTGGCACGCCATGGCGAGGTCCGGCTTGCCGACCATCAGCGCGTCCGGCGCCTGCGCCATCGCCGGGTCCACCGTGTGCGTCTGCAGGAGCAGGCTCGGCGACGTGGCGGTGGCAGCCGCCGCGACCACCGCGGTGCGCGCCGCCGCCGGCGTGGCGGCCACGGGCGGCGTGACGGTCTGGTGGGCCAGGTTGAGCGCCATCGATCAGATCACCAAGAGAAGAAAGCGTTGCGAAGTGGATTCGGAAATGGGTTTGGTTTGGACTCGGATTGCTGCGCAGCCGCGACGGTCTCGTTCGAACGGGATTATGGGGAGAGGAGGGAGGCGGAGCGCGGGGAGTTAAATAAAGGTGGTTGGTAACGAGAGGCGCGCGCTGCGCCGATGAGGGTAAGCCAGCCAGCGGCGTCGGTCCCGCGTGGCGCCCGGCGGCGAGTGGCGAAGCGGCTTACGCCGCTTTCGCCGGCGCCCGACACGTGGTTTTCGGGCGACGGCGGCGACACGCCCGCCGCCAGCGCCGGCCCACGTGGCGCCCGGCGGCAGGTGGCGAAACACGCCTGCTTCGCCCGGCGCCAACCACGCCGCGTACGTTGCGCGGGCGAAGGGCGGCGATCACGCAACCGCGGCCAGCGTCGGTCCACGTGGCGCCCGGCGAGCAGTGGGCGAAGACGCCTTTCGCCCGGCGCCAGCACGCGTGGCGGCGAGCCGCCGGGCGGCGATCACGGCCGGCGGCCGCGTCGATCCACGTGGCGCCCGGCGGCGAGTGGGCGAAAGACGCCTGCTACTTCGCCGGCGCCAACGCCACGTGGCGGCCGCCATCGGCAAGGCGATCACGGCCCGCCCGCCAGCGTCGGTCACGTGGCGCCGGCAGCGAGTGGGCGAAACACGCCTACTTCGCGGCGCCAACCACGTGGCTGCTGGCGACGGCGGGCGATCACGGCCGCGCGCCAGCGCCGGTCCGCGGCGCGCCCGCGGCGGTGGCGAACTGCGCCTGCTCGCCCGCGCCCGATCGCGTGGCGGGTGGCAGCGATTGGCGGGCGCCGCTGCGCCCGCCGCAAAACAAGAAGGTGGGCGCGGTGGCTTCACCTCGGCTCCTCCTTCCGCCGTCATGCAGGTGTCGAACGGCAGCGACTGCCATAGCAGACTTATCGAGTAAGGGTTTACGCAACAAGCCCATTCTCTGACGCCTCACCTACATCACAAGGGGTCCCATCCGTGATGACGCAAGAACGCACGCGTAGGCATTTAATGAAATTTGGAGGAGCAGGACAACACGAGAGGAAGCATTAAATGTATTTAGATCGACATGATGACCCTCCTTGTACCTACCCCGCTTAGCTGGCCTATATAAGGGCCCTCGGGTGCATGGGGAAGGGGATCGGATCCTAGATCGGTCGACCAAGCAAGCGTCGCGTGGAACGGCGACGTACGTGTTGGGCGGACGGCGCATTGGGCCACGTCGCCCTCAGCGTGGAGATCCGGGGGCTTGATGCGCGACATGTGTGCTTGTCCCGTCCTTCCCGGAGCTGATACTCCGCCGGTTTCTAGCGGTATCTCCTATCCCAAAGCTGTAACTCCCGTGTACAGTCTATCCTGTTTTTAAGACCATTTACAGTTAGGGGTGAGCATTCGGTTTATTCAGTTTTTCGGTTTTCAAAATCTGTTAACCGAACCGAACTAATTTGAAAACCGAACCGAAATAACCGAAAAAAGTTCGGTTCGATTCTTCGGTTCACCGAATTCGGTCTTCAAATCGATCTTCCAGAATCAATCTTCCAGATCGATCTGCCACTCGGTTCTTTGGTTCACAGAATCAATCTTCCAGATCGATCTTCCAGAATCAATCTTCCAGATCACGTTTCCAAACCAGAATCAATCTTCCAGATCATGTTTCCAAACGCCAGAATCAATCTTCCAAATCGATCTGCCACTCAGTCGTATTTTCCCCCTTTTAGCTTGATCGCGCCCACGCCGCCACGGATCCCTGCCTCGGTTGTGGCCTCCGACCCGCGCACTACGCCCGCCGTCGCCGTTGCCGTCGCCCCGCCTGCGCCCACCATCGCCATGCCCGCCGTCGCCGCACACATGAAGCAACACCGCCGGGCGAGGGGAGAGCCGGAGAGGGAGGAAGGCTACGGGGGCGACGGGGAGCCGGCATGGCCTCGCGAGTGGGAGACGAGAAAGCCAGACCTGTGAGCCCGAGCGGAGAGGGACTGAGGAGGAAGGCGGCGAGCGAGGGGCGGAACACGCAAGGTGCGCTGAGGAGACGAGGAGGAGGCGGGAGCCGCAAGAGGGAGGGAGGCGAGGAGCGCTGGGAGAGGGAAGGAGACGAGGTTGTCGACTGTCGAGGCGAGGAGCGCTGCTGCGCTGGGAGTGGAGTGTGGAGGAGACGATGCACGATAAAATGGGGAATGGATCAAACCGAGAGCCACCAAGGCGAGCCAACACTTCGGTTTTGTCGGTAATTCGGTTTTCAACATTCAAAAACCGAACCGAATACCGTAAACCGAACCAAGTCAAAATACAAACTGAACCGAAAACCGAAAAACCGATTTTTCGGTTAATTCGGTTCGGTTCGGTTTTTCGGTTTTGGTTAAAAATTGCCCACCCCTATTTCCAGTAGCATGTTTCATTTCACAGTTTTCAGAGTATCATATTATCTAAAAGAGTTTGGATTGATAAATGAAATAAGGCCTTCTAATTCACAGTTTTATTTTACAGTTTTATAAGCTAACCATAGCATTTAATTATTACATGGTGTTGTAATCAAATGTTTCATTTGGTGCATTTTCATTCGGTTTTAGTACATGCGAATGTGTAGGATGAAACAATACGCTCTCAGTGCAGTTTTATTTGGTTTTCAATGTGTTGGAAACGATGTGCACCTGGTTTTAACCAGATGAAACTCGTCTTCTCTCTTTTCTCATAACTTCTTTGCTATGTCATCATTTTTACTAATATGTCACCTCATTAAATGATAATAAAACTCTCAGACTGACCTAAGCTGTTTCTCGTGAGACAAAGACGATATTTCTCTTGGGTCATGAATTGCTAGCTGTAGACATGCATGCATTCATGGTCGGCTAGCTAGGCAAGTTTGCTTTGCTTCGTCAATTCTCATGGGGTCACATGCTTGGCCGCTTTGCGCACACATACCCCCGTGAAGTGACCATTGTGATCTTGGCAACTGTTGCCTGTTGCACGACATGACTTGTTCCGCAAAGATTGGTTCGTGAGAAACACCGGATCATGATCGCGATGGAGTTCTGCTTATTAGAATTAAAAGTTCAGTTTTACATGACAAAGTTTGCTATCTAGAAATAAGATCCCGTGGAGTTCGGCACTACCAGCAACGGTTGAGATTCGTTCCGTCTACTCTCCGGTAGGCATGGAGGTCGAGTATCATTTTTAGACACTTAGGATAATTTAATGTCAATTCTTTCCCCGATCATCGATCTCCCGAGAGAGTAATTTGTGGCGGACGTTAATCTTGCTTTTGCGGAAAGCTAAAACTAGAATATTTTTTCCATTGCCGCTTAGCTCATGCGAGGTATGCGCCATGTTCTTTGGAACGTAGAAAAAACGCATGATGCAAATTAACATGGAGTGCACATCCCTCTCAAGATAGCAAACGCATACAAACGGAGCCAAAAATATAGAACACGAAAAGAACGAGAGTACTGCGGATAGGATGGAGGTGATAAGTTTGGGTTAAGCACGCCTAAATTTGGCGCAAACATTTTCTACCTAAATGCATGGTAGAGCTTCTGCCTTTAATTTTTTTAGCACAAACATCTAAATTCGAACACATGGAAGAAAATTTTTGATGGAAAATATCCAAGCATCCCTAGTTCCTCATCTAGTCTCCCAAGAATCAACCAAACTGGATAACCGACCCATTCTATCTTGTGGCTGAGAATTTGGGCATATGGCTAACATTAGCCTTCAACGAGTGAAAATCGCTGGTTCCAGGTGTAAGATTGATCCAGTTATTTAGCCTTTTTTATCATTTTGCAGCTGTAGCCTGTAGCTTTCATTTGAAAGCAAAGCAAAGTTCGTCTTTCACATTTAGAAGCTACTGGAAGTAGGAAAGTAGCTGCATATTATATGTCGTCATTCAACTGGAAGTTGCTACACAGGAATCCCCAATGACAGCGATCTCAAAAACGAAGCCGTCAACCCATCGCAAAAGACGACGCAGATCAACTTTGGCAGTAGTAGTTAATCTGATCATGCAATGAAGAACCAATATTTAGATCAGCTGTCTCCTGCTCCCTGCTTTTTCTCCTATGTTTAGAACTTCAGGAGACTGTCATGACTACACTAATTATTCTTCTTGCTATGACAGACAATTGAAAACAAATAAATCGTGTACAAAATTACAGAATATATGGAAAAAAAATAGTTGGGGTCCCACTTCCCTTCAAACTGAATTTTTGACATCCATTGCACTACAAAGAGGATATAATAAGTTTCTACTAGCCTAATCCCATGTACAAAAGTTTTTTTTTTGAACGAATAGGCAGGAGCTCTGCCAGATGCATTAAAGAAGGAAATAACGAAAGAGGTTACAGAAGTTTAGAATGAGTGAATTCTTAAAACCAAATCCCAAAAGAAACTCACAATAATAGAACAACATCACAACAAAAACACCATTAGAACGACAGTCTAGATCGAACTTTTGAGGCAAGCAACGAAAAGATCTTGGGCTAGAAGTCAGAGCATCTGAAAGGCCACCGATCGGTTGTGCACGTCCCTGGCAACTGCGTCAGCCACCTGTTGCACCGTGCTATAAGTATTTTGGAAGATCCTACAATTCCTTTCTTTCCAAAGGTTCCACAAGCCATATATAACGACCCCATCGAACTCCTTTTGCCTGGGGGAATTCACCGCGAGACGAGTGAAATTCCACCATGTGGAATTCCCAAGGTGAACCATGGAAGGCTGTAGTGCCCTTAGGATTGTTTGTGTAACGCGTAGCACCCTCATCCAGACCTGTTGTGCGAAAGGGCACATTAGCAGCAGGTGAGATGCTGTTTCTTCTTCTGATCCGCAGAGGACGCATGTGGTGGAATGAGGCCACCCCCTGGTGGTTAACCTGTTCGCCGTCAGAATCCTGTCCTGGATGAACAGCCAAGCGAAAAACCTACATTTCCCCTCCGCGGCTGCATGCCATATCATCTTGTAGTTGTGATCCGGAACGGAACCGAGGAACTGGGTCTTGTATGCTGAGTTTGCTGAATACTCTCCCGAGGACGTCCATCTCCAGATGATCTGATCATCCATTTGTGGCTGTAGCTATACCTGTCGTAGCGCGTACTAAAGACGAAAGAACTCCTACAGCTACTCTTCGGTTGTAATTCGGTGCAAAGGTCTAATCCAATTCCTTGATGTTAGAAGGTCCTTAACCGTGCCTGTTCTTCTTCGAACCAGCTTGTAGCAAGATGGCGCCAACTCCGCTGGAGAAGTTCCCTGAAGCCATCTAGACCCCCAGAAATCCGCTGTTTCGCCGTTGCCTAAAGCGATGACAGTACTTGCAATGAACAAACTGCGGTCCGAGGCAAAATAAGGTAGCGGCGAGCCTGACCAAGGCCTATTTCGGTCTTTCCAAACGTACCATAACCAATGCACTCGAAGCGTCCGACCAAATCTGTCCAAATCTTTTGCCCCTAGACCCCTAGCATCTTGGGCCTGCAATTTTTTTTTCAATTTACCAAGCAATGACCCCCATTGCATTCATATTCGCCTTTCCAAAGGAAACTGCGGCGGATTTTATCAAGTCTCTTTGTGACCCATTTGCTGAGGGGATACACTGTTAGATGATAGACCACAATAGACGTCAGAACTGAGTTTAGAAGAGTCAAGCGAGCAGCCCTTGATAACAGCTTCCCTTTCCATCCTGCGAGTCGTGACCGCACCTTGTCAATGAGTGGCTGAAAGTCAGCCCTTTTAAGCTTCGTCGGCCTGAGAGGAAGCCCAACGTACCTGCAGGGGAAATGTTTGACGGCTGCCAGAAAATCCTGTAAAATTGCTTCCATGTCTAGCGCGTCACATCTTATTGGATAGACCTCACTCTTGTGGATGTTGTTGTGAAGACCTGTAGCTCCTCCGAAACATGCTAGGATTTCCTGAATTGCTCTGAACTCCTCCTTGCGGGGTGAAGCAAAGATGGCCACATCATCCGCATATAAGGAAATGCTAGATTCAAAAATCCTTATAAAGCACTGAAAATATGAGCTATAACCACGCATCAGCACACTTCAAATTTTTTTTTGTCAGAACTACCATTTATCAAACCCTTAAAAGAGGAAGTTTATTGTATGACATCGAATAAGTTCATGGTCTGCCGATGAATAACTTCTTATTCATGTTATGTATGGGATGGTTAAAAAAAGTTATTCATGTATTTGATTGTTTGAATGGAATCATTTCAATCTAAATGGTATGATACAAATTTAAGCAATATTCCTTAAAGATGTTGAATCGTCTATTCACCCAAAACAATAAAAACAAATAATACAGGACCATCTCATCCCATTCAACCTCGTTCTACTAACCAAACACACCTTAAAAATCCCACCAACTGGGAAGAAATTGAAGCAACATAGAACCACGAACGGGGGTTGCGGTTTGGGAAGAGAAAATGGATGCAGTTTGGGAATCACGACTGGGAAGAAATTAAATAAAGCTGAACCTTAAATTGGGATGCGTTTTGGGAAGAGAACGAACGAAATTGCAACGAACACTACAATCACACCACACCAGCACCTCCTCTCGTCCCCTTGGTCTCCACGGGCGACGTCGACCAGCTTGCGGCTTCTGCAGCACTCGAAGCATGGCAGGGAAATCACGCCGCTGAAGCCGTCACAGCTCCCCCCTCGTGCTATTGCAGTCCCTCTGGCAGCGACCCAAACGCTGCCATGAACAAGTGATTCGCTTGCTAGTCACTGCACTGGAGGCCTCAATGAGCATATCCGACCTTCATCAGGCACTTCAGAGTGGCATGGTGTGAAACATGACGACTGAGGGTAAAAAGGTCTTCTTTCAGGGCTAAACGGAGGGGCATGAAGACCATGAACGTAGTAGTAACGATGATGACATGTTGTGAAGCAAATCTAGAACCTGATGTCATACTGTGAAAGAGCTACTCGAAGGCATGTGGAGTAAAACAGGACAACCGAGGGTAAAAAGGTCTTCTTTCTCATGACTTAACGGAGAGGCATGGAGGAATTAAAAGGTCTTTTCTCAGGGCTTAACGGAGGGGCATGGACAGAGTACACAGTGATGGCATATTGTGAAGAAAATATAAAACCCGGTGCTATATTGTGAATGAGGAGTTATTCTATGAGGTATAATTAATGTCTTTAAAAAGAATAATGGTTAATGCCATCTTGAACATCATCAAAACTCTGAAAAAAATAAAATACTAGCATAATAAACTTAATTGTTAGCAACGTATGCAGTTAATTGTTGTAGACCTTAGAAATTTTACTGTTGTATTTTGATTACGAGGGAAAAGAAGTGAGGAAAGCATGTCGGATGGACTGGAAGTCAAGAGGAAGTGAAAGGGAGGGAGATTAGCGCTACTTCTGTTCAATTTCTCTATTTTTTCTATACTATTTAAAAGGCACGAGTTTAAATTTGACCTATTAACTGCATGGATGATACAAAGCATCCTGTCCATCGGTCTCTTTCGACTCGAGGGCTAGTATGCATCAGTCAGGTTTTGGTGCTTTCGATGGATCACTTATATAAAGATTCCCAACACTCGCTCATCTTCGCTGGAAAAACGAAAACGTTTTTATTGCTTGGACTTCTTTGTTCAATTTTGTCTAAGATTTCAGAATTGAATGAAAGAGATATGTTATTTGGTTTAGGTGAATTGGAATGACAAAAGTTGTCCTTCACATGTTGTAGACGTGCTGCTAATTCTGAGAGAAACCCAGGAGCTCAGCAGGGTCTTTACCGATTTTCAGATTTGCTTTGTACGTAGGGATTGTAATGCTGTTTGCATATGCGTGTGCAATGCAAGCTTGTAATACGCAAGGGTGCATGTGGCTTTATGATGCACCTATTTCATGCATCAAGCAACACTTCTGTAATCCTGCCGCAGGGTGTTCAAAATCTAGATGATAATCTACTACGATGAATATGGTTTCTAAGTTTCTTGTGCTTGCAAAATGTTTAGTTCAATTATAAGTCTTGAGACGTGCGTTGTAGGTGCACGGTTACTAGTCCCTCTAAAGGAAGCTGTTAGAAGTCCAGAGAAAGGTAAAAAGGTCTATTTGGTTTGATGACAAATTTATCAAACTAAACCTTATCAAAATGTGACATTACTAAAATTTGATCGCTAAATTGGCTACAAATGTTTTATCCAAAAATTAGCAAGAAAATGAACTAGAGAACCAAGAGAGAAAAGAATCTTACCAAAATATATGCCAATACAACAAATTTACATATCCAACAACTCCTGGGGTTTCCCTAGTTATAGAGGGCTATGCTTTACTGTGTGACTTCCAACCAAACAAGTTGTAACAAGCAGGGAAAGAACAAAGCTATAAACAAAATGCATGTCCAATTGAAGATATACTGATCAAAACTAGATATACATGCAAGGACCAGACTGACTAGGCAAAAGGAGCAGCTGAAAAATGGTGGAATGATGTAGATAGATGTATATCATTCAGACAGGCTTTCCCAACTGCTGCTTGTGCAGAAGGGCAGCCAGGATGACAAAGTTTGATGTATGCCCATCACATGTGTTTACTCTGATTCACCGCCCGGGTTGTGTAGGAAATATGAAAGTTATATTTACAGAAACTTGAGGAGTCGCCTCTCCCCCGAGCTTAGGGGAGGCAGCAAACGTCGAGAGCAGGGTGCTGAGTCAAAAAGTCAAATCCATAGAGTTGGGGACTAAAGAGACCCTTCTTTGACAGCCAACCATGAAGAGAAGAGAGTCTCAAGAGTAGATTCGGTAATGTTGAGTCGATCGCTTGGCCTAGGGCAAGCAAAGCAAGTAGAATCAAAGAGTTCTAATACACCGGTAATACCTCTCACAAATCAATTATCAAATTGACTATGCACACATCAAGAGGAATTAGGACTCTATACCAGACTACATACAATACAAAATGTTGCAGGATTTCGTATCTCTAAAGCAAAATTGCAAACAAGAATGGCCGATAACAACGGCGTGTGATATGCTAAGAACCAGTTACAATAAGATCATCCATCAAGCAGAACTGTGCCGCAAAAGCAGCAGAAAAGGGCACTGAACCATCGCACACACAGACGAGGCTACGTGAGTATATCCAAGCGCAGTGCAGTATTCCTCCTACACAGGAGTATTCCATACAGGAAGAACCACCAAAAACATTTGACGCTCCAACGACTTTGCTAGGAGAGAATTCTCTGCAAGTCAAAACAGCATGAAGTACTAATAACAAAGACAAAGGAGTCGTCTCGGTTGCATCGAAATGGAGTCAGATGCACTACCACACCGACAATTACACTACGGCACTAACAGCACAGATCCACCAAATCTGCCGCCTATAGAGTACGTAGAAGAGAAGAGAAGGGATAGCACCGCTGTTGGCGCGGGGGGATTTTATACCTGCTTGTTAATCTCGACGCCAATGGCTTTAGTTTGGCAATATAACAGTAATGGTATCTATTCGGTAAAATCTCTTTATGCCATCATGAATTTTAGGGGTGTTTTACCGGTTTACATCCCTGCAGTTTGGAATTTGACTGTTCCTCCTAAAATTCATTTCTTTCTCTAGCTCTTGTCGCATAACAAGTTGATGACTAGGGATAACTTGTTGAAAAGAGGCATGAATAAAGGGGTTAGCTGTTGTTGGTGCAATGAGCCTGAAAGTATTGTGCACTTGTTTTTTGAATGTATCGTTGCCAAGAATACTTGGCACCTGATTAGTGATTTTTTTACTTTGGACATTGGCTGCAATTATAAATCTGTAGCTCGTTTTTGGATTAGTAACAAGAATCATGCTGCTCTAAATACCATTTGCGCAGCTACGCTTTGGTGTTTGTGGTACATTAGAAATGATATGATTTTTCGTTTTCAGTGTTGGATAAGTGTAAAATCAGTCTGGAGAAGAATGCTAAAAACCTTGAAGGTCTGGTGGCCACTGTTCATGGAGGAGATGCTTTACAAGCTGGAGCAGTTCTGCAGCCTGTTGGAGACCAAGCTCCATGCGCCTCTCCTTTTGATGCTTGGGACATCTGCTCTGGAGCCGAACGGTTAACGAAGGAAGCTCAGAAAGAAGACAGTGTTTTGATGCTGAAGTCTCGAGCAAATTTCATTAATAACCTGTTGGATGGCTAGACGTGATTGGGATGTTGTGATTTACCCACTCTGTGTTGTGTCTGGATGTGTCTGTGAGCAAGTTTCCTGGGAGCTTCTCTGGCGTGCTGGTCAGCTTACTTTTTGTGTTGTTTTGAATTTTTTTGGTGGGCTGTTGTTTGGCGCCTGCTGGTAGTTCAGGCTGTCTAGCTTGATATCTTTTGTTGCCTGGTAGTTACTGGAGGTAGTATTTTTGGTTTTCTCCTGGTGTTGAGGAGATTTGCTGGCAAATTGATGTGAGCTTAACTGTTGGACATGGTTTCAGTATGAAACTAGGGCATCTATTTTGATGTCCTTTTGATCTAAAAAACGCCGATGGCGCGCTTGGTGACGTTCCAGACGCGCCCCGTGCGGCCGTGGTAGAACTTGTGCGGCATGCCCTTGTGCACGGCGCCGTTCACCTTGACGTCGACGTAGTCGCCGATCTTGAACGTCCGCAGGTACGTGGTGAGCGGGATGTACCCCTTCTTGCGGAAAGGCCGCGCGAACAGGTCACGCGTCCGCGACCGCAGCCCGTGCCCCGCCGGCATCTTCCCTTCCTTCCTTCCTTCCTATCCTCTTCAACCCGCGGCTGTGCTGCTGAGGAGGCGGCGGCTGGTGTGCGCGCGGCGCTAGGGTTGTAGAGCTATGAGGTGCCATTTATTTATCAGTGGATCTCGGGCCGTGGACTACTACTGATGCGTCCGTCATATTCGGCTAGGCTTTTGTGAGGATATTACGCTTGTACTTTTTGGGCCTTGATGGGCTGCCCCTTGGGACTATTAGACTGATTAGTTGTTATTTGTACTTTGGGCTGTGCAGGCTGACTGGCTAATTGGGCGCGCAATCAGACTAAAGCACGACGTGAATTGTTGAATTTTTTTATTTAATATTTATTTTAAATCTTTTTTTCAAAACTAATCGGCGGGATGAAAAATTTGCGAAAATAACCCCGTCGCTCGATGCAGGCGATCGCCCCTTTTGGGCGACAATCTCCCCTAACGGCGAAAGTCCAAATTTTAACGGCAAACAAAAAAAAATCGAAAAACAGACCTATCGCCCCGATGCAGGGGCGATAGAGTCTTTAACACGCAATTACTGTAGCAAAATTTTTTTTCCAATATTTGTTGTAATTGTTTTGTACAATATTTGTTGTATTCAACCGGAAAAAATTACCAAAAAAAACCTTTCTTGTGGTGTAATGAACTGGAAAAATTAATTTACTTTGTTAGTCATCGCATCTCACTTAGGGATTTTCGGAGTGTCGTGGGGCCGATTTTCAATTTGTGCTCGGGCCAACGCCCGCCCACTTGGCCGCCCATATATAAGTGGTAGCCCGTGGTTATGAGGTCTCCCTTGATTTTTTTCAGATTTTTGGGTCAGATCCGCCGCCCCATGGGGCTACGAAACCCCTAAGTGGCCACGATTGTGGTTTCGTGGGTCCGCAAGTGCCTTTTCCGATTTCAGAACTTCATGCCGGGCCAAGTGCCTTTCCGCCCCACCACCTCGCCAGACATAAGTGGTAGCTCGTGTTGCATAGGTCGGCCTTGATTTTTTCCAGATTTTTGGGTCAGATCCGCCTCGCTCATGGGCTACGAAACCCCTAAGTGGCCACGATTTCGCGGCTTCGCGGCCACGAGTGCCTTTTTCCCGATCGCAACCTCGTGTCGGGACAGATCCGCCATCTCGCCTGACATAAGTGGTATCTCGCTATGAGGGTCGCCTGCTATTTTTTTTTCCGTATTTTTTGGACCCTATCCGACGGGCCCCACGAGGCTACGAAAATCCCTAAGTGAGATGCGTATGACTAACAAAGTAAAATAATTTTTCCAGTTCATTACATCACAAGAAAGGTTTTTTTTGGTAATTTTTTCCGGTTGAATACAACAAATATTGTACAAAAAAAGTACAACAAATATTGGGAAAAAAATTTTTGCTACAGTAATTCGCGCGCTACAGTAACCTCTGTTTTTCGATTTTTTTTGTTTGCCGTTAAAATTTGGACTTTCACCGTTAGACAAGGCACCTGTCGCCCAAAGAGGGCGATCGCCTGCATCAGGCGACGGGGTATTTTCGCAAATTTTTCATCCCGCCGATTAGTTTTGAAAATAAGATTTAAAATAAATATTAAATAAACAAAAATTCTGAATTGTTTCGATGTATCCTATTTCAAAATTATACACATATTACAATATAAACGAATGATGCCTACTGATTATTTACCATTTCACTTGCTTTAAAATTTATATTCAAGGAAAATGCGTAGAAGCATGCTTCCACCTCTTTTCACGTCGGACTAGAACGCAAGTGCCGCAAACAAACGGACCTTCCTCTCGGGCTCGAATAAGTGCATGGGGCGGCCACAAGGTTGGGGTTTAGGGCTTGTTTGTTTCAGCTTTGGATTCTCTAAAAGCTGATTCTGGATTGTGGTTGTAGAGAAGCTGATTCTCCAAAAGCTGAAATCCAGAAGCACATATGAAGTAGATTGTGGATTCTAGTGTATATTTTTTTTTTTTTTAGATGAAGGAAGATTTTATTAATCTCAAGAACATTACATCAAGATGATACAAGTCCTTAAAATTTCTCCGACCGCTAACAAGAAGCACACACCCTTAAACAAAACAAAAAAGGAAAAAAGAGAAGCCTTGATTGCTACCAGCCTGGATCGCAGAACTCTCCCCCTTTTCATTGTATTGCTTAGCGAAAACATCATCAGAAATCTTCTCCGCGTAAGCAATCCGGCAGCCCCCTGGATTTCCAACATTCTGGGTGCCACAATCCGGCAGTCCCTTGGATTTCCAACATTCTGGGCGCCACCACCAAGAACACCGCGGCTATTTGAATCATTGCGCCCTTCAAAATCTTGAACGCGATCACGGACTCCATACCGTCCATGACCACCAACTTGAAATCTTGGGGGACGAAGACCACCACGAGCTGGACAAAATGGACCAATATCCTGCACATTCGGTTGCACATCGCCGAGATTGGACTCAGGAACAAGGCCAGCATTACTGCAAGAGGACTGGAATTTGCCTCCGGCAAAAGGAGCCGAAAATCTCCGCGACAAATGCATCTTCTCCAAATTTGAAGAAGAAAGACGATACCTTGCACAATCCAACCCACCCTGCGAATTGCACCTCCTTTCATCCGAAACAAATTTCGCAAGGAAATTCTAGTGTATATGGGTGGGCTGGATTGTGATAATCGGATTCTAGAATCAGGTTGTTTGTTTCTGATTCTGCTTTTAAGACCAGAATCCAGAAGCAAAAGCTAAAACAAACAGGGCCTTAGCCCTCATGTCTCTTCACAACTTAAATCGATGGCAAACTACTTCGTTCTCATAAACTTTCGCCCTTGCAGCGACAGGCAGATGGCTTAGATCAGGGAGCTGGTCGAGTTGCCATTCAGGCATCCGCAGCAGTTCAAATCCATCGGCGTCAAGCCTTCGAAAGGTATTCCTGTGTAAGGCCCTCCCGGCTCGGCCGGGTGAGACGCTCATCGCCCGTGCGGTGGCTAACGAGACTGGTGCATTCTTCTTCAGCGTCAATATGGCCCCGAAATGATGTCTAAGATGGCCGGAGAGAACAAGATCAGCCTCAGGAAGGCCTTTGAAGAGGCCGAGAAGAACACGTCGACCATCATCTTCATATATGAGACCTACTCCATCGCTCCAAACAGGGAGAAGACCCATGGTGAAGTCGAGAGGCGTATCGACTTTGATGGACGGGAAGAAGGTCGATCCCGTGCATGTCATCGTCATGGGCGCCAGGAGCAGCACAACCCTGCGCTTCCGGCGATTTGGGAGGTTTGACCCGAGATCAGCATTGGCGTACCGGACGAGGTCGTGGGCCTCGAAGTGCTTCGCATCCATACGAAGAACATGAAGCTATCCAATGATGCCAACTTGGAACCGGTTGCCAAGGACACATACGGACATGGTTACGTTGCTACTGACTTGGCGGCGTTGCAGCGGCATCAGGGAGAAGACGAACGTGATCGACTTGGAGGATAACACCATCGACGCGGAAATCCTGAACTCCATGGCTGTCACCGATGAGAACTTTAAGCACGATTCTTAGGGTGCGTTTGGTTGGGTGTACGAGGTAAACCGCACCATTCTGTATAGGATCTAGTTATGTCTCTGCGTTTGGTTGGCTGAACGGAATCATTTGGTACAAAATGAGATGGTACAAATTCTTAAAATATTCTAAAAAGATGTTGCATCATCCCGTACGAGTAATTTGGCCGAAACAATCGGTTCAGGACCGGATCGTTCACTTGCACCATCCCTCAAACCAACCTCATCCCTCAATCCAATTTTATCCCTTCAACCAAACATCATCTCATACCATCATATATCATTCCATCTAAGCAACCAAACAAAATCTTGTATCATTCCATTCAGACAACTAAACACCATCCCTATCCCATCTATCTTGTACTATCCCATCCCATTTATCCTCGTACACCCAACCAAACGCACCCTTATTGGCACAAATCCTTCTGCATTCGTGAGATCGTCGTCAAGGTGCCCAACATTAGCGGTAACAACATTAGCGGCCTCGACGGTGTCAAGAGGGAGCTGCGAGAGACCGTTCAATATCCGGACGTGCTGAAGGGGATCGAGTAAATAAAAATTTTCTAGTGTAACCTAAGAATTACTGTAAATTATAGATCACGAAATTGCCACTAGACGTGCAAACTTGTAGCAGAAGTAGAGTCAATGTATTGCATTGGTGTGGTTGTAGTTGTACTAGCCTCGCGCTTCCTCCAACAGCTCCTTATGACTGTCACAGCTTACGATTGCCCTAGGTATTGAAACTTCGCAACAATACCTGCAAGATATCCA
This sequence comes from Guadua angustifolia, assembly GCA_036346375.1. Lineage (NCBI taxonomy): Eukaryota > Viridiplantae > Streptophyta > Magnoliopsida > Poales > Poaceae > Guadua > Guadua angustifolia. The sequence continues at coordinate 53,987,397 of CM070511.1, forward strand.
CACGTACGGGGCAGAGATACTACGCGCAGGAGTACTAGCGTCAGTTACGCGGTTTCAGGCCAAGAAGGTATATGGCGGCTAGGGTTTTGCAAATTATGAATTTCTATAGTGTCTCTTAACTTTAAAACCACCACCGCCTCTTATTATATAGACACCTCAACATGGGTCTTTATAAATAAATCTAGCTAATGTGCTCTGAATCATGGTGATATTAGACTACGAAGGAGTGCAATACTCGAGAGATATGGGACTACTTGTTCATTATAGAAACAGTACACACAGGCTGGACTAGCCCACCGGCGCTACAATTATTGGAAATCTAGTACAGTAGTACTAAAACAAACACCAATTATCACGTCAACTTCCATTCCTTGGTGCTAGAATCGGGTGGTCTTTCACCGTCCGGACTCCGGACCCTCGAGCCGATCACCCGGCTCAGACAGGAAGGCTGCGGTTCAGGTTGCCGAAGCCAGGGACGAATGAACGGCAGCAAGCCCCGTGTAGCTCAACGCTTCGCTGGTGCTCTCTTCAGGCCCATCACCGTCGTCCGTGTCCCATAAGAACGCGGCGTGCGCGGCCAGAACATGGCTGCAAAGATGAAACGGGAGGCCAGCCATGAGATGGTTTGCTGGCCGTGCTATCGCGCGATCATTGGTGCAGGAAAGGGTTCGCACCTGTTTTGCGGGGAGGCCTTCGCTGCCCGCTCGAAGTAACTGGAGGCGCGCTCCTCGTCGCGGTGCACGTCCCAGACCAGCTTGGCGTACTCCGACAGGAGCTCGCCTGTTCCGACAATTGCCGTTTGCCAGACAAGGAACAGAGAGTTCCTGGCGCAAACAGAAACAAGAGCAAACAGAGAAAAAACCAAGGAGACCAGATATCTTTTTGCGTGGTTCAAGTGATACCACTTTTCTGACTCTATTTTATAGATCAAAAGAGTATCATACAAGGAAAACAGACAGGAGATTTCAATCAGGCAAATCATACATGATTTCCGTGATCAACTTACCATATCTTAGACACATACCGAAAATAAAGAAACTAACCAAAAACTATAGCAAGCTACTGGAATAAACTAGGAAAGCAGTAAGAGAGTTATACTGATGCCTGTATTACATATCAATCTCCCCCTAATACTGGCGTCAATCACTTCAGCTTGGTGACGCCGATTCGTTCACGCATCTCCTGGAACTTGACCCTTCCAAGCGGCTTCGTCAAGATATCCGCGAGTTGTTCCTGAGTGCTTGTGTACTCCAAGTCAATCGCCTCACTGTCAACACACTCACGAATGTAGTGGTATTTAGTGTCAATATGTTTACTCCGATCATGTAGAATCGGATTTTTGCTGAGGGCAATTGCGGACGTGTTGTCCATCTTCAGTAGAGGCGGGGATGACTCGACGCCAACCACATCTTTGAGCAGCTGCTTGAGCCAGACTCCTTGGCAAGCCGCCGCTGCTCCCGCTATGTATTCCGCCTCGCATGAAGATAATGCGACTACCCGCTGCTTCTGTGACTGCCAAGTCACCGGATTGCTTCCAAGAAAAAAGATGATCCCAGACGTGCTCTCCCGGTCATCTATGTCTCCTGCCATGTCGCTGTCACTGTACCCCACAAACTTGAGCTTGGCATTACCTCGTGTGTACACCAGCCCATAGTTGATTGTTCCTGCGACGTACCGGAGCAAGTGCTTCATTGCTGCCATATGCTCTTGCTTTGGATCTTCCATGAACCTACTCAGGTATCCCACAGCGAATGTGAGGTCAGGCCGAGTGTGCATCAAGTACCTGAGACTCCCGATGAGGCTTCGGTACTCTGTTGCATTGACTGTTGGCGATGAAGACTGCTTGGACAGCTTGAGACGTTCTTCCATTGGAGTTGCGCATGGGTTGCAGCTGCCCATTCCTCCCTTCTCAAGCAATTTCTTGGCATAGGCCGCTTCACATAACTCGATGCCGTGTTTTGCTTGCTTTACTTCAACGCCAAGATAATAAGAGAGATTTCCCAGATCACTCATCCGGAAAAGCCTTTTCATCTCCGTCTTGAAGGAATCGACTTCACTGGCAGTCCTCCCAGTGATGATAAGATCATCAACATAGATGCCAACCACAAGCCTTGACTGCTCGCTGCCGCGTGTGTACAACCCATGTTCACACTCACTCCTGGCAAAACCGAGCTTGTGTAGACTAGCATCCAGTTTGGCATTCCATGCCCGGGGTGCTTGACAAAGACCATACAACGTCTTGTGCAGCTTGAGGACTTTCTTCTCATGTCCAGCAGCGGTGAACCCCGGAGGTTGCGTCACGTAGACTTCTTCCGCCAGTTCGCCGTTGAGGAAGGCGGACTTGACGTCCATGTGATGTCTGAACCACCGGAAGTGTCTTGCCACGGCCAAGACAACACTGAATCGATTCCATCCTCGCGACCGGAGCGAACACCTCTTCAAAATCGATCCCTTGCTTCTGCACGTACCCTTTTGCAACAAGCCGTGCTTTGTGCTTGACAACTTCACCGTGCTCGTTGCGCTTGAGCTTGAAGACCCACTTCAAGCCGATAGCGTGGTGACCACTGGGCAGATCAACCAGCGACCACGTCTTGTTGTCTTCTATGGAGACCATCTCTTCCAGCATGGCCATGCGCCATTCCTTGACTTTCTTTGCTTCATCAGCAGTTGCTGGCTCGTCCCCAATCGCCATCAGCAACTCTTTTGTGAGTTCCCGATCAACAAAACCTGGTGGTGAGGCCGGACCAAGAAGATTGTCCATAGTCCGGAATCGCAGAGGCGCGTCGTCGTGGTCGTCGTCGAGGTCAGGCTCTCCAGTGGGCGGTGGCGACGCGAATTCAACTCCTGGAGCAGCCGGGGCTATTGGAGTGCTTGGTTCAGACCCGCACGTGGGCATCATCATGCTCCCTGGTGCGGTGGGCGGCGTGACCGGAGTAGGCATTGCAGCTGGTGTGCTTGGCACTACCCCGGTCTCAGCTTCTTGATGCTCTCCTCTTACTGTGACGAACTCGATGCAGAATGGTTCGAGGTCGTCATTGGGTCCAGCTCCTTTTTCAGCGCCCCAGTCCCAAGCTCGATCTTCTTCAAACACCACGTCCCGCGACACGTGAACGCGTCGTGACATGGGGTTGTAGAACCTCCAGGCCTTGCTGCCCGGCTCATACCCGACGAACACCATGGGCGTGCTTCGATCTTCCAATTTTGTGAGATGCTTGATGCCGTTCTTCACATGTGCCACGCAACCAAATGTACAAAAGAAATGTACTGGAGGTTTGTAACCGTGCCAAACCTCGAATGGAGTCTTCCCGGTCACGCTCTGGGTAGGAGCGCGGTTGAGAATGAAGACTGCCGTGGTCACCGCCTCCCCCCAGAACCAGCCCGGCATGGACATAGCCTTCATCATACTCCTAGCCATGCCCATCACCGACTGATTTCGCCTTTCGACCACGCCATTTTGCTGGGGCGAGTATGGCGCGGTCAGATGCCTCTGGATGCCCTCCTCCGCGCAGTACTCGATGAACGCGCGCGATGTGAACTCCCCACCACGATCGGTACGCAGTGTGCCCAGTTGCCTCTCTGCCTCCGCTTCTGCTCGAGTTTTGAACGCCTTGATCGCCGATTCCGCCTGATCCTTGGATCCCAGTAGAATGAGCCACATAAAGCGACTCAGGTCGTCGACGAGGAGAAGGAACATCTTGTTCCCGCTTGGAGTCGTGGGCGTCACTGGTCCACAAATGTCGCCGTGCACCAGCTCCAATTTGTGTGATGCGCAGAACTTGGCTTCACCTGGGAAGGGCAGTCGCCGCTGCTTCCCGGCAAGACAGCTGTCACAGACCTGGTCTAGGTGTTTGAGCAAAGGTAGCCCCCGTACCATCTCTTCCTGTGCAAGCCGCCGCAGCCCCCGGAAGTTGAGATGGCCGAAGCGAGCATGCCACCTCCAAGCTTCGCTGGTGCCTTGTGCCGTGAGACACACCGGCCGCCCGATGTCGAGTTTCAGCACATAGAGCCAGTTCGCCGATCGACTCACCTTGGCCAGCAGACGTTGTCGTTGGTCCCAGATTCTGAGGAAGCCTTTTTCAAGCAGGATCTTGAAGCCTTCCTCCTCAAGCTGTCCGAGACTGATGATATTTACGGTGAGGCGCGGGATGTGGTACACCCCGGTGAGAGCTTGATGTTCCCCGGTCTTGAGCTTGCATAGCACGGTTCCGCGCCCTTTGATGTCGACCACGGATCCGTCTCCGAAGCGGACAGTGCCAAGGACGCCGGTGTCGAGCTCCGAGAATGCCGAGCGCTCCCCCGTCATGTGGTTGGTGGCCCCCGTGTCGAGAATCCATCGCGTATGATCTCCTTGTCCCTTGTCGCCAAGCTGGATGAAGAGCCTGGTCTCGTCGAGGTGGATCGCCGGCAGATCTGGTGAAGGGGAAAAGTTTGGGGCAGACGCTTCTGGAAGAATGGAGGTGGCGTTGATTGTTGCCGTGGCCACCATCAGGGTATCTTCATTCTCCTCCTCCACTTGGGCCGAGTGGGCCTGCACGTCCTTCTTCTTCTTGCGACAATCTCGGGCCCAGTGGCCCTTCTTGCCACAGTAGCGGCACTCGTCTCCCGCCACCGTGCCACCGTCGCGTCCGTTCTTGCCGCTACGTCCGCCGTTGCTGCGCCCACGACCACGGCCCCTCTTCGTTCTCGACGCAGGCTCTTTGCTCGAGCCTGAGAGCTGTAGCCGCGACGTTACTCGAGCGATCAGCTCCTCCTCCGTGAGGTTTAGCCGAGCTCCAGAGGAAGATCCGCCGAAATCATGGCGCTCCTCAGTCGCTTTGAGCCGGCCTATCAGCTCCTCAACAGAGAGCTCGCTCAGATCGAGCAAAGTCTCAATTGAAATCGCCACCTGCATGTACCTTGAAGGAAGCGCCTAAAGAAATTTCCTCACGATCTCTTCCTCCGTGTATCCGCTCCCAAGCACTGCGAGTTGATTCGCAATGCCATTGATGCGGATGCCGAATTCATCCACGGACTCTCCGTCCTTGAACTTGAGCCCATCGAATTCGCGACGCAGGGTGTTCGCCTTGGCCTTGCGCACGCGATCGACGCCCACATACATGGTCTTGATCGCATCCCATGCAGCCTTGGCGCTTGCCTTCCCGGCGATGGTCCCCGTCATTTCCGGTGGCACCGCCTTAGCGATGGCCTCGAGAGCCATCCGATCTTCAACGTATTGATCAGTCCCCTCGCTTGCAGCCACCCACAGGCCCCTTGCCTGCAGCATGACCCGCATTAGCGCGGACCAATCGGGATAGTTGGATTTCGTCAGCACCGGATAGGAGCCACTGCTTCCAGCCTCCTTGACAACGCGGTGGATCACGATCCCACCTGAATTGCCACCATTTCTGCTGCTGCCTTTCAGCGGCGTGCTCTCCCTCCGAGAGCGTCGTGGTGGTGTTTCTGATCGACGGCGCGGCATGAGTGCCTTCATGTCGGTGCGGTCGTGATTCCAGGTAGCGTTGCCTCGCTCTGATACCAATTGTTCCGACAATTGCCGTTTGCCAGACAAGGAACAGAGAGTTCCTGGCGCAAACAGAAACAAGAGCAAACAGAGAAAAAACCAAGGAGACCAGATATCTTTTTGCGTGGTTCAAGTGATACCACTTTTCTGACTCTAGTTTATAGATCAAAAGAGTATCATACAAGGAAAACAGACAGGAGATTTCAATCAGGCAAATCATACATGATTTCCGTGATCAACTTACCATATCTTAGACACATACCGAAAATAAAGAAACTAACCAAAAACTATAGCAAGCTACTGGAATAAACTAGGAAAGCAGTAAGAGAGTTATACTGATGCCTGTATTACATATCATCGCCGTCGTTTGGGTCCAGTATTATGGCACGAGAATAGTACTCCTCTGCCCTCCGGCAATCCCCTTTGACCTACAGTAGATTGTGCACGCGCCATTAGAACGGTTCCCCATTTTCCTCGAGATGTAAACTAGCATCACGGCAATGGCATAAGCAGAGCTGAAGCTCACTGAATCTAATTAGCCATACTACTACTACACAGTACGTGCCACATATGAAGTGCCAATCGCAAAATCTGTCAGATTTTTTAAGGATATAAGTTTGACAAATCTTTACTGAATACTGCTTATTCGCAACGCAAGCAGAAGTGCAGAAGAAATGAGTACACAACGCTTACCTGATGCAGAAATTGAGCGTAGTTTCTCAAGAAGAGGCCGTTGCATGGGTCCTCGTCCTCCTCGATCATCTTCTTGTAATGCATCTCGATGTCAGACGAACGATCCCCTCCATTACCTGACGTCACCAAGTAACTACCTCCATCGTCGCCACCGCCGTCGATGCCGCCGCCACCACCGTCGGCGCTCAGCAATCCCGAGCCGAGCCGGTCGATCCCGAGGCCTCTGGCCAGGAACAGCGGGTACTCCTGGGAGAACGTGCTGCTGCTGCTGAAGCCGAAGTGCCCAAAGCTCAACTCTTGCTCCACGCCCTCGTCGTCGTCGTCCTCTTCATCGTCCGTCGAGGCGTTGTAGCCCGTGAACGACTTGATCGTCTCGAGAGCCGTCGGCTTGGACCGCGGTGGAAGGTGGTGGTGGTCGTCTGCGCTGTCGCTTAGAGCGGAGAGGTTGCCCTCCGAGCAAGTGCGGCGCATGCCTCCGAGAGAGCACTCATGGTCTGAAACGCCGGACAGGTGGCAGGAGATGATCGGCGGGTGGTACGAAACCGTCGGCGACACGGCGAAGTGGACGGCGGGGGAGGAGACGGCCGGCGAGTGGCAGGAGGACGGGTGGAGCGCGCCAAGAACCGGCGTGGAGGCGCTCCTCACAAGCATGTCTCACTCAAAACTCTCTAATACTACCTGGTTTGGTTCAGAACTCGGACTCCAGAGGGGAAACCGCTGTGGGGGGAGGCCACCGGAGAGTTGGCTTATAAAGGTCGCCGTGCCCAGGATCCAGTCACTGGCACTTCTGTTGCTAGTAGCAGCAGATCATACATCACATGGCGAACAGGTGTTTGGCTTGCTCCGCCGTGTCGCGTTGCGGGGCGGCCGCGGCCGCGGCCGCGCACAGGATGGATGCGTTGGGTGGGTGGGCGTGCGCGCGGACGAACGGTGCGGGTGCGGGTGCCGTGCGCATTTGGATTGGAGGGGCTCGACGGCCTCACGTTTCGTGTGGTACGGCGGCGACTTGCCACTCCCTTTCCAGCTCCGTCACTTGTTTGTTTTGCGCTTTTTTCGAAGGCGCCCGGCGCGGCAGCTAGCGAGTGACACGCAAACGAGGGAGGATTCACGTGATTTATGCCGGGGAGTGCCTGATATTTCTACGAGTGGTGTCTGATTAGCTGCAAACTAGCTAACTCTATCATGGGAGCTCTCATCTACGCACGTCGGGGAAGGTGGGTCTTGGGAGTCCCAACCGTCTCGTTGGTGCAGCATGTGTTCCAGGAGCCCGGATGGAAGGTACACGTGTGAGTGCAACTGTATGGTCACTCTTGTTCTGACTTCTTTCTTTGCTATTTTTTTTTCATTTTCTGAATCACATATTAATGGGAAACGAGGAAACGAAATTTGCTTGTAATAGTATCACTGAATAGACCTAGAACCAGAGCTGCTTAAGTGCCTACCAGGCCGGGCTTCACATCCTTAACGTATTCGGCATACATGTAGGCATTGTCTACTTTCATTGGGCCCAAACTGTCGATAATCGCAGATCGGCCGGACCGGACATACTCATTACTCAACGCATTTGGCACCCGCTTCGGTCTTGTCTACTCGGAATGGGCCAAAACCGTCGGCAAAACGAATTAGGCCTAGCAGCACAACCTGGTCAGCCCAGTCCAGCCCAAACATACACCTCAAACCAAATAAGACAATTTAAAAATAAACTTACATAAAAATACATGAAAAAAACATTACATGGAGATATCTCCGTCGTCGCTGTCATCAAATAAATTAACAACAGCTCTTCTGCTGCCGAAATAATTAGCTAATGAATTATCTACAGAAGCCCCTATCGCTAATGAATTGGCTTAAGAAGCTATCCATTAGTCTATCATCAAATTATTTAGCGATAGGGTTACCAGTTTTTTCGCTAATTCATTTGACCAACAGATCCAATTAGATGGTAAATTTCTGTCACAAAATAAATTAGCGATGTATTTTTGAAAATTTTTTTATGTAATTTCATTTAAAAATGTATTATTTTTTTAAAAAAAATCACGAGATTGACACCTCAGAGGCCAAACCCAGTAGCTTCCCCGCCACGACACCGCTCCAAAATTTGACCGAAACCGTCGGCTCACCGCAGCCTCCCCGCTCCCCTCCCCTACTCATGCGCGCCACAGCTGCCTCCCTCACAACTGCGGCCTCCGCGGCTGCCACGGCGGGCGGTGACCTTGCCGCGCTCCTCGTCAAGACCTCCTCCGCCTCCCCTTCCACCCCACCGCCACCTCGCTCACCTCCTTCACCTCGCTTTCCTCCTCCCCCTCCTCTGCGCTCCTGCTCCTTCGCCACCTACTCGGCACATCCCCCTCCTTCCTCGCCGACGGCCCCCTCTCCTCCCTCCTCCGCTCAATGCTACCCTCCCTCGCGCCCCATCATGTCCACACCGTCACCTTCAAGTTCGCCCTCTTCTCCCCATTTTTCGCCTCGTGTCTAATAACGTTTCACTCGCGATCCCACTCCCCTGACGCCGCCTAGGCACCTACCACCTATTCGACGAAAACCCTCTTGTCCTCTGAGACTCCGTCTACTACTTCTCCACTGTAACGGACCGCCCTTTTCAGGGGGTGCGTATAAATACCCTTACAGCTACCCAAGATTTTAGCTGTAGGTAACCAAGTGTACATTGCCAGACATAAAAGCAAATGCGAATATTTTATAGATGAAATAAGGGCCTAACGGCTAGAGTTTTACAAAAGGTGCGACTGGCACCGAATACATCACAGAACACCTACAGGAAAGGTTTGAGCAGAAAGATCAAGGCCTTCAAAACCAAATATCATCGCCATCTACGGTCTCCTGGAATCCGTCGTCTTCTTGGAAATCTAGGGGGGAGGGGGTAGGAGCAAGGGTGAGTACACAACCGTACTCAACAAACCACACGGAAAATTCTGAATATTACATGCAGGGATAAACAAAGGCAATCACTGGTTTTAAGTATTGTGGATGCAAGTTATAAATATCAGTTTTTATTTTACATTTGAAACACAAACCATAAATAAGTTCATACTATGGGGGGTTATTTGCAAAGTTCACATTTACAACAAGTTTTATTTATGAAAGCTACAGGGGCGCAGTTACAGGAATCACCTTAGATTAACTCAGCTTTATTAACCGGAAGCACGGCGTATTCGAATACCATTGATATCACTCTGCAGAGGTACTCAGCTTTACCCACAAGATATCTTCGGCCGTTAGTGCCACGCGATTACATGCAACTTAAATGCATGCGGTCAGACTAGGATGATCATAGCCTTTTGTTGAACTTCCCTTCTTTAGCTCCTATCCAGTAGGTTGCGTGGATCCACAGTCTCCAGGACCCACCGGCCAAGGCGGGAGACGCGATCTAGGCAAACTGTGGATACCTACTGTTGTGAGAACCGACGAATGGCCACCCCATTCCCGTTCCACCCCAGTCGCTTCGCGAACCATTCATCACCTAGAATGGTGGCTACACCCTATAGGCATTCCAAAGGGAAGTACAATGTACTGAGCTATGTTGGAACAGTCAATGTAGTGGCCCGCCCAACTTGTGATTCTTGCTGAACCGAAGTTATTTAATTTACCCAAGATATCGGTCCTTAAATGCCAAAGACAACAGCCAATGACATACCATAAACCATTGGTACCTACTGTACCACCACCACACCATATCCTGGCTTTGTCATCGGTTGGGGGTTAGGTCAGCATCCACCTCTTGTGGTCCACCCAACACTATCCCCCTAACCGTAGCAATTTTCGAAAATCACCCGAGCCATCTCTCGGAGATTTTTAAGCAAAGTAGCTAAAGGTGAAATTATATTTATTGCTATTCTATGGTGGTGCAATATTTTATAGCCTAAGGTTAAAAGGGATTAAGGCATAACAACAGATTAAAAATTTGGGTATAGCTAATCATGTCATTCCAATTTACCACTTTTTGTAGTTTTTCAAAATACTAGAAAATAATGTGGTACAGAAAATATACATATTATTGTAATGGAACTGGGTCCAACATATTCAAGGAGTATGGCTTACCTTGCGGGCTCAGAGGTTCGCCTAGAAAGGAGTGGTCGAAGTCGTGTCTGGTTCCGAACGGCTCTTGCTCCTGGTACATCTCCAAAGACTGCTCGTGCTCTAGGATTCATGCTAAGGGTTGCTACAACGTCCGATCTAACGTGAGAAAACACAACCAAACAAATAAACGAATAAAAACAAAAAAGGAAAGAAAAACAGAAAAGAAAATTGGAGAGAAAAATGGTCGAAACAGAGTTTAGGGGCATTTTGGAAATTTTTGGGACTTGGTTTGGCGGATTGGGGATTGTTTTTGGACTTAGTGGCTTGAACCAGTCAAGAATATATATTTTTGGATTTTTTGAATTTTCCTGGGATTTTTGGGAATTTTCCAGAATTTTAAATCAATTTTCGGATTTATTCGGAATTTAAAATTTGAAAATCAAATTAAAACCAAAAATTGATTTCCGGGTGGGCGCAGACAAGACAAAAGGGTCGGCAAAGATCAGTCGACCCATACCCACGCTGACTGCTTGCCCTTCGGCTTCGCGTGGCGTCGTCCCACTGACAAACAAGCCGACCTGAGCGGTCACATGGTCGGTTGACAGGCGGGCTCGAAGGGTGCGGAGGCTGGCGAGCGGGCCCAGTCAGCAGAGGCTGGCAGGTGGGGCTCGGTGTTAGCAAGGAAAGGGAGGCGCTGACCGGTGGGGTGGGGCCGTTAGCGAGGGGAGCGGAGTGGCGGCGAGGGAGTCACCGGGCTCGGAGAAGACACAAATGAAACGACGGAAAAAAAAGGCTCGGCAGCTTGGAAGACTTAGTGGAAACGGGAGAGGAAGATGTGATGACTTTGGAGGTGGAGAGAGTGGGTTTGGGGAGGGAGCTTTTATAGCCGAAATCGATGGGAAAACGACGCGGGCGGCATGAGTATGGCGACGACCGAAAGCGGCTAGGGTGGAGCTCGAGGTGCGCCGAGGAGTTGACCGGGGTGGGCGGCGCGACGTGACGGGGCCAGGTGTCGAGGTGACGGGGAGCAGCGGCAATGGGATGGGCGGCACGCGATGATTATACTGTAGCTCGAGGCGGCGGCGACAAGACGGCGCATTGAAGGTAGAAGACGACACTGTGGCGAGGGCGACGAGCTAGGCTTGCGCGGCACGAAGCGGGTTGGGCCGGGCCGAGCGGAAGACTGGGCCGAAGCGGGCGAGCAAGGCGGCCGGATGACGCGTGGGGGAAAAAGGCTGGGCGAGGAAAATGGGCTGGGAATTGGATTGGGCCGGGGCCGGTCGGGCTGAAACGGAGGAGGCGGAATTCTGAAATGGGACCAGGTTTTTGGGGAATAAGCCAAAAATGGAAATTTGCAAATAAAATCCGAAATGAATTTAAAAAAATCCGGGAAATTCGGCAAAAATTCAGATAAATCCAGTAAAATCAGATAAAACCATTTTTGAAATTTTTGGGATATTTCATCCACAATCGTCGGCCTCGTGACAAATGGCCAATTCGAGGAATCTCTTTCCGTGTTCTTTGGCACGCGATCCAATGCCGTTGCTTCCATCATGCACGCACTCTCCGGTGCGCTCTGGGCGGCGGCTTGCCGCTCTGGAGCAGGCTTGCGGGATTCATGCGCACGCGGTGGTTGTTAGCCTTGATGGCAATGTGGTTGTGGGGACCGCGCTGGTGGATGCATATGAGAAGGCTGGGGTTGTGCATGACGTACGCGCAGAGGGTGTTCGAGGGGTTGGGCGCTGGCCGGAGCTTGATCACGTGGAATGCGGTGCTGGCTGCCCACGCTCAGCAGGGGCATATTGAGGCGGTTTCCGGGTTGTTTCATCAGCAGATGGTGGAGTTGGTGCTTGCGCCAGATGTGCTTACGTTTCTTGCTCTTCTCACTACATGTAGCAATGCAGGAACAGCTACGGAGGCTGAGTTTTGGTTGGAAGCAATGCAGTCCAAGTACAAGGTGAAGCCCGGCCTTGAGAATTACACCTGTGTGGTGGGTGCAATGGCACGGGTGGGATGTCTCGAGGATGCAGAGAGCGTTGCATGTACAATGCCATTGTAACGGAGCACATTTTTCAGGGGTGCGTATAAATACCTTCACAGCTATTTAGAATTTTAGTTGTAGATAATCAAGTGTACATTACTAGACATAAAAACAAATGCGAGTATTTTATAGATGAAATACGGGTTTAACGGCCAGAGTTTTACAAAGGTGCGGCTGGCACCAGATACATTACAGAACATCCACAGGAAAAGCTTGAGCAGATAAATCAAGACCTTCAAAACCAAATAACATCGCCACCTATGTTCTTCTGGAACTCGCTAGTTTCATTGAAATCTAAAAGGGGGATTAGGAGCAAGGGTGAGTACACAACCGTACTCAACAAACCACACGAAAATTCTGAATATTGCATGCACGGAGTTTCAAGGAATTTGGCACTAGTTTAATTATTTGGTGGATGGATGAGCTAGGATTACGTATAGTATGAAAGAAATACAAACATCAATCAATATCATCATCACAACACCACCACTGATTTATTAGCAAAATTCCAGATTACGGCAAGTTTATAATTAAAACTATTCGAGCACAGTTACAGGAATCACCCTAAATTAACCCAGCTTCATTAACCGGAAGCACGGCATAATCGAATACCATTTAGATCACTTTGCAGAGCTACTCAACTTTACCCACAAGATATCTACGATCATTAGTGCCACGCGGTTAACATGCAACTTTTATGCATGCGGCCCGACCGAGATTAACATAACCTTTCATTGAATTTCCCCTCTTTAGCTCCTACTCAGTAGACGGTGCAAATCCCCAGCTTCTAGGACCCACGGGCCAGGGCGGGCATCGCGATCTTGCCAACTGAGGAAACCTACTGTTATGAGAACCGGTGAATGTCCCGTACCATTCCCGTTCCACCCCGAACACATTACGCGATCCATTCCTCCACTGAGAATGAAAATCTACCCGTAGGCATTCCAAGGGGAAAGACAATATACCGGGCTACGTGGATCAAGCCAACAGAGCTGACCGACCCAACTTGTGGTTGAGAAGGTTATTTACTTTGCCCAAGGGTTGATCCTTAATTGCCGAAGACACAGCCCGATGCGTACCGCACCACTGGTACCGTCACCACACCACACTGGGCTTGTCATCGGTTGGGGGTTGGGCCAGCATCCACCTTCCGTGGTCCGCCCAACACTGTTCCCCAAACCGTAGCAGGTTTTAAAAACGCACCCCGAGTCGAGGCTCAGGGGTTTTGAGCAATAAAAGAAAAGTAGTGATTATTATTATAGCTAACCTACGGTGGTTCATCAATGATAACCTAGGGTTAACAATTGAATATGGCATAATCAACATGGTTTTAACAAGGGGGTGGATTTTAACTAGTCAAGTCTTTTCAAATTAGCTCCTTTTTAGATTTCTACTTTATTTACAGACAAATGCAATAACTACATACATACAGTAATTATACGGAATAATGGGATCAACATGTTCAAGAAATGTGGCTTGCCTTGCGGGGTTAGAGGTTCGCCTAGCGAGACGTAGTCGACGTCGTGTCTGGCCTCTAACTGCTCCGGCTCCTGGTACACCTCCCAAAACTGCTCCTGCTCTGGGATTTGTGCTGATGGTTGCTCCGACGTCGAATCTAGCGCGAGGAAACACAACCAATAAATAAACGAATAAAAACAAAAGAGAAAAAAGCGAATAAAGGAATCGGAGAGGAAAAGGCCGAAAAAGGGGTTCAGGGGTATTTTGGGAATTTTTTTGGACTTGGTTTGGTGGAATGGATATCATTTTTGGACTCAGTGGCTCGAACAGGTCAAGAATATGTATTTTTGGGTATTTTTTATTTTGGGGATTTTTTGGATTTTTTTGATATTTTTGGGGGATTTTTCTGAATTTTTAATTCAATTTTGGATTTTACATTGAATTTAAATCCGAAAAAGGAATTAAAAATCTGAATTGGATTTTGGGCTGCACAGTGCTTTGAGCCCGCCGTCCATGCGGCCTAGCCGGCCCACACGGCGTGTGCACAGGAGCATGCGGCCCACGGCCACGCTGGGCCGGCCTGGCGTGGAGGCTTGACGCGCAGGCCGGGGAAGGCGGTGGCTGGCAGGTGAAGCCGTCGGGCAGTGGTGCTGGCGAGAAGGGCCCAGGTGCAGCGAGGCGGAGGAGTACTGGCGGGTGGGGTCGGAATGTCAGCAAGATAGAAGGGGGCGACGGTGCAGGAGAACCGAAGGCTGCCGGAGTTGGAGAAGATGGAGGCGAAGCGGGCGACTGGAGGCTCGGTAGTTCGGAAGGGATAGCGAAAAAGGGAGAGGAGGCTGCGGTGGACTCGTGGGTGGAATAAACAGGCTCGGGAAGGGACCGAAGGGGCATGGCAGCGGCGATTGGTCGAAGCCGAAGAGGGAGGTCGTGGCACGGGCGGAGTAGAGCACCGGAGGGGAAATGGGTGGGAAAAACGGAAGGAGAAGGAGAAGCTCGGTGCGAACTCGGGGAGGGGAAGAATGGGCTTGGGGGGCTATTTATAGCCGGATTCGGAAGAAAACGACGGCACGGGCGTCATGATGTTATCGGTGACTCGGAACGAGGAGGGGAAGCTCGAGGCGAGACGGTGAACGCACCGGCGCGCGCGGCGAGAAGGAGCGGCGCCAGGCGGCGACGCGATGGGGTGGTAGAGGCGATGGGATGGGTGGCGTGATGATGGCACTGTAGCTCGGGGCGGCGAAGTCAATTGTGCATTAAGGAGGAAGACGATACTGTCGCTCGGCTGGGATGGGCTTGCGCGCGACGCGGGAGCAGGCCGGGGTGCAAGGCGGGTGAGGCTGGGCCGCTGCAAAGCCCAAGGCGAGGAGGTGGCCTGCGGCGCGGGGAGGGAGCGGACCGGGCTACGGGAGGAGAAATGGGCCGATGCGAGGATTGGGCCGAGGGAAAAAGGAAGTGGACCGGGCCACAGGAAAAAGGCCGGGGAGAAGGCGGCTTTCCCAGAAGGAAAAGCGGAATTTCGATGGCATGCCAAAAAGGGAAAGACTCAAGGAAATGGCTCAAATAAATCCGAAAAATTCGGCAAAAATTCAAATAAAACCAATAAAATCAGACAAAACCAAAATTTGAAAATTTTGGGTTATTTCAGCCATGCAAGCCGGATGCAGTGGTGTGGCAGACACTTTTAACCGGCTGTGTGGTTCACCACAAGGCTGACATGGCAGGAGTCATGGGGCAGCGGCTATTGGAGATTGACCCCAAGGATGATTCAGCCTATGTCATGCTTGCCAATGTCTACTCGGCAGCTGGGAGGAATGATGCGGTGGCTGTGGTATGGACTGCAACGAGGGACAGGGGAGTCAGGAAGGAAGGCGGTCGGAATTGGATTGAGGTGAGAGGATAGGTACATGTGTTTGTCGCGAACGAGAGGAGGCACGAGCAATTGCTTGACATATATGACAAGTTGAATGAATTGATTAAAGAGGTAGAGAAGTTAGGGTACAAGGAAGCAGAAGAGGGGGCTCTGCCGCTCTGGCATCACAGAGTTGGCCCTCGCATATTTTTCGATAAAGGAAGCTTTTATTAATCTTAGTAAATTACATCAAAGTGATACAATTATACTAAGAATACTCCCGGCCTCTATACAGCTAGGGTGTACACAGCCAAACACACACACAAGAAAAGACAAAGGAACCGTCACGGCAAACTACATCACGCAATATTATCTTCAAGGCTATCCACCATCATAGCAACACTTGGACCGCGATAAAAACTCTCCAATGACAACGCCTCCAAGAAGGACTCGATACGCACACGCACCGCCATTGCCATGATCCAACCAGTGAAGGCCAGACCAAAGGTTTTCATCTCGGAGAGTAAATTCTTTGACTACAAAACAATGCCTTCAACAAGACCATTACCAGGCACAACCAACTAAGGTCAGACCTAGAAATTTCTCCCTGAAGTCGAAGTACCGGAGATCCCAGTGTTGCAACCACCCTCATTCCGAGCTAGTGCCGCCATACCACTTAATCTTAGCCAATAGCAACAGCCACCTTCTCAAGGCCAGACAAAACAATTTTTAGATGTTTGACTCTACGATGACATATTCGCGAGCTAGCCAATAGGCACACGATCATCAAGTTCATAGAGTGCATCTAAAAAATGAGTTGTGTCGCCTAAGAAAGCGAATCCGCGAATCGATGCTAAGATGACATAGGTCAAAAGAAATGTATGAACAACGCTAGTAAGAGATGAAGACGCTGAAGCGAAGAGTAGTCACCTAGATCGCCCATCATCCACAAGATGCCGAAGCCGACTACCAAAGACACACTTTTAGGGAGCAAATGATCATCATCCGCCGGCAAGGCTCCCACCAAGAACAGCTAAATCCAGGGGCCGAGAGCACGGATCCGGTGAGGGACACCAAAGATCCGGCCGCCAGGCCACCGGAGTTCCACCCGCCGGAGTGGAGAGCGCAACCACAGACGTCCCCGCACGAATCAGGGAGGATGTTGAGGATAGTGAAGAACTTGAGGATATGTGCTCATTGTCATGAATTCTTTAAGTATGCCAGCATGGTGATTGTCTGAGTAATCGTAGTAAGGGATGTCAATAGATACCACACAATTAAGCAAGGTGCTTGCAATTGCAGGGACTATTAGAGAAATCCTGTGGATGCATGATGCCAGAACTATCGGCCAAATCCTTAGGATACAGCATGGTAGATGGTACCAGAATTTTGACTTCAAAAGGAATTACTGCAGTGTGCTCTTGGGAAAAGTTCTTCTATTGATTATTGGCAGCATCCCTTCGAGTGCATGATTGAGATTCTGAAGACATCTGTGGTGGTTATGGACTTATGGTACGGCAATGCTGGGTAGTGGTGGTTTCTCAGCTGCCCCAGTTCAACAGGGTTTACGAGTCGGTACGTCTTCCTGTTGTGGGGCTGGTATACATAGGCTCATCGCATCCAAACAACATAAATTGCTGAGTTTGTCCGTGGGATCCATTTAGATGACTGTCAAATGCAATGAACTCCAGAGCAGAAGACTTGTGTCTTTGTGGGACCCAGTGCAATGAATCAAATACACTATTGAAACATGTGAGAATTTGACGGATGCTCTCTCACTTTATACTCCATTGCTTGGCTTTTTGTATAACTACTCTACTGAATTTTTCTAGACAGTAATTATGCTGACAATTGGAGCCTTGCATGTTATCATAGATTAATTTTCATTGGAAGCTGCATATTTTTATGCTCATCACCAGCTAATTTGTTATAAGAACTATTTAGATAGTATCCATGTACAGCCCAACCTTGGATATTTAAAAAATGTGCATTTTTACGGTAGATTATGCTGGTAGTACATGGTGGTAGTATAAATTAAATCCAGCCATTAATTTGGTGAGGGTATTATGGACTTTCGCAAATGAAAAAAAATGGTAGTTAGATTTTCAGATCTTGCTTCCGATAGAAAACAAACTGGAATAGTACAGCTCTAGTACATGGAGTGGCGCATCGACGGGAACAAGCCCGCCGCCGCTGCACTGGGCCGGTGGTCGGCGGCGCGTCAGCCTCACCGTTGTGCCCTCACTCCCCTTTCCTTCCCCTCGTTCTAGATGGCAGACCAAGTAGCAGGTCAGCTTCACAATCTCGTGATACCCTGTGCAAAAGAGACACTGGTATTGCTAATTGAGAAGGAATGGGAAATCAACCTGCTGGATGGAAGCACTGCGATGGCCGCCGTAACGCCTAGGCACTGCGATGGAAGCACTGTGATGACGCTTTGGCGTTGTTCAACCATGTGTTTCACCAGGGGTGAGCAGCGCTGTGGGTTCAGCTATTACAATTCTAACCCCACTCATAATTCTACTACTCATACTACTATTGGTAGTATAAGTAAATCCAAACTAATCTGAACCATTAAATCCAACAAAATAAACGGTCTATATTCATTTTAGTGTACTGTAAAAGAGCTCTAAAAAATACCCTAGGTCTTTTTTTTTGTCTCTCAAGTCAGCCCTTAATTTGTTTTTTTTAAATAATTATGAAATTGTTTTTCTCTGATGCATAAGCTACATAAATCTTGAAGCAAGCGAAATGATAAGTAATTACTATATAACATTCATTCATGTTTTAATATTTATGCAACTTTAAAAAAGAAATGCATAGAAGCACCTCTCTCCACTTAAATGTATTATTCTGAATTGCTGGCTCCATTTCGATCTCTTTTTGTGTTGAATGTATGAATACCTAACACTGCGGTATGCTTTCTGTTTCATTTCACCTGGGGTACTTGCATTCCATTCTTGCACTTGTACAAGATCACTTAAGAGTGCTAATCTTCACTCAGAGACAGAATATTGGTATTGTTCATCCTCGCACATTTTTTAAAACTATGCACTGTCCTTCCTCCGCGCTATCAAGACCTCAGCCATTCATATTTGACTGAAAGCATTACCTAGATAAGTTTTAGAGTTGTTATCTTGCAAAGTTGTAGTGGTTTTTTCCTTTGTATTATCATTCTGACCTAAACTGCAGTCAATTTTGAAGACCATGCATGTTTGTTACCAAGTTAGTGATAGCTTCACTTGCCATACTTGAGTCACTCTAGCTTCTTGGGTTCCATGCGCACGTCGATTTCCCCCCTTCTGAAGTCTGAAAGCTTGTTTCTTTCATGTGCATTTGTTTTCTTTTGTTTACTTATGTCACTAAGAACAAGAAAAGATGGTGGTATAATAGTTAAGGAATCTAACGGTCTGTACTTATGATTGTTGTCCCATTGTGAGCGTGCTGTCATTAGGAAGGATGCTTGTCTGCAATGAAGAGAATTTCTACTAACGGTTCCTTTTCTGTGCGTCTGTGAGTGAGCAGGACAAGTGGACTCTATTATTTAAAATTTGAAAAACCTTTCCAGAGGCAAAAGCTTTTGTGATTTGATCTCACGAACTGCGACCTTTATATCTTCTGTGGCCTGAAGTCACCAAAGACTAAACTTTTCATTCAAGCTGCAAAGGGAAACTACAGCCAGAGAAGCAATCCACGGGCGTTATCTGAAGCATGACCACTTCAGGTATGTGATCTTTAGCTAACTTTGTCTAGAAAAGATCAGGGCAAGTTTTTTTGTTTTAACCACGTGATCAGTATGTCTTCAAATTCAAATGAGATTTGCACCAGTTACATTGGATCCTAACAAACACTTGCATTAGAAGGTGAACAAAGACAAATAGAAGAGTTCCACTAGTCCAGGACCCAAGGTAGCATGCTAAGGTCATAATTTAGAAATAAGAAAGCAGGAGCAGGACAGATGTTTAGAGTTTGGAAAAGATGTATTTTTAACCATCATCCTGATAAAATAGTCTTATGCAGCTATTATGCCTATATGATCAAGCTTAAGAATCATTTCTTTACGTTCTCCAAGATTGTTTAGTTATCAGCATTGTACTTGTAAGTTGGTTTTTGTGGTACATTTCCTTTCTCCACTCTTACAGGAGAACACTTGTTGCGAGCTCTGTTGGCAACCAGTGGCTTCAGTAGGCAACAGAGCGAATCTTTGGTGAGATGAAACTCGGTAGCAACTGCCCTGCAAAAGCAGCCGTACGTCTGCCAACGTTGCCGTGAGCGGCGCTCTGAAGTTTGAATCGCATTGAAAGGGACCAATGGACTGTGGAACGGGGGAAAGGAGTGATCAGAATATGGGTCTTGTCAAAGCATCAACTCACTCTCTTTCTTAATATGAGTCGTCAAAGAATGTTCTCTTCTTCGGTTCTTCCTCTCCTTAGTAGGGGTGCAATCGGATCGGATAATTCCCGACCGACCGACCGACCGGATAGTTTCGGATCGGATTCGGATATTTTTTTCGGATAATTTTCGGATTCGGATTCAGTTTCGGATATTTTATTTCGGATTCGGATTCGGGAGAGTACTATCCGTCGGATCGGTATATTCCGAAAATATTTTCGGATATATCCGAATGAGTAGATTCGGATATCCGGATGTATTTGGCTGGTCCTCATCTCCTACCGAAATGCGCGCTCTTGCCTCGCCTCCCTCTCCACACGCAAACGGAAATGGGCCTCCTCCCCCCTCATCCTCTCCGGACCGGAGCCCCTCGCTTCCTCCCGATGGCGTCCCTCACCACGACCACCTCCTCGCCGCCGCCCTCCACCGCCCCCAGCCTCGTCCCTCCCCGCCTCTACCAAGCGGCAAGACTCGTTGGCGGCAGCGTTGTCATGATCACCGGCCGCTGAATTCACCCGTGCATCACGCATCCACCACGCTCCGTCCTCCGCGTCCCCAGAAGACTCATCGCCTCGCCCTCGCCGTCATGAAGGTACATACCTGTCCGGCTTGGCTCAAGTTCGGTGTGGTTTGATCTGGTTAGGTGAGGAGGCCTAATCTGGGATTGCTCTGCAAAGATCTGGATCCGATAGGGAGGGGCCGCCATGGAGGTGGTCGCAGAGGCGGCCGGGCCAGTGCATCGTGCGGGCGGCAAAGTGCCGCCTCGCTGCCGGTGCTTAAGGTACAGATCTGTCGCTTGCTTGCAATATTTCTATAATCCGATTGTTATGCATGTGTGATTGATGTAGCTATTAGTTCATAGTTATTGGACGGTGTGAAGATTGTTTTGTGAGGGGACGCGTGGTTGGTTTCTTTCAATTCAGCGACTTGGTTGGGTAGTTTCGATCAATTCTGCGTCCACGGTTGGATAGTTCGATGCTTGTGGTTGATCATTTAAATTTGCACGTTGAACTCATACGTTTGGTTAATTAGTACTATACGTGTGCTTTATACGGTATCTGTTTTCGCGCGTTATCCGACAAAAATTATTCGATACCGTATCGATTCCGCTTCGTATTCGATTCGAATCCGCGACCGATATTATCCGCGCCGTATCCGTATCCGGTACTATCCGAATCCGATTTCGAATCCGACAAAAAATATGGTTTAGGATATGGAAAGAGCGATATCCGACCGAATCCGAGCCGATTGCACCCCTACTCCTTAGGGGGCAACGCATGGTGCGCAGATCTTTACCTGATGAGAGAGGCTCAAATGTGCGGAGCAGGGTTAACAATACTGTTTTGAGATTGGATTTGGATGATCCGATGGTATCGAAAACCGTGAAAATTCGCTTGAAATTTGTTGAAAATCGAACGGCTTAGAAAGTCAAACGAATTTGAAATCTGATCAAACCGATGAACGATTTTCACAGTAAATGAACGAAAACCGCTTGAAAATGCTCAAAAACCGAGCAATTTGGCGAAAACCGAAGATTGTTAAAAAATATAAAAAAAATTAGGGAAATTGTTAAAAAAACTGTAGAATTTGTAAAAAAACCATTAAAGGCAAAAAACAGGAAAAATGTAATAAATACATAAAAAAGTACGTAAAAATATGAAAAAAATTCTAGTATGATCTCTATTAAATATGATAAAATTTCAATATGATTTTTACTATATTTTAGACAATTGCAAGTTGTAAATTAGGCATTTAGCAATAATATATTAACAAATAATGTTTCATTTCAATACTACTCATGTATCAATCCAACAAGTGCAAAAATAGGCATTCATATAATAACATAGTAATGCTATTCATATATCAATACTATTTACATTTCAATACCTTATAGAAATTGCTTGTGTAAATAATTCGCAAGAATTTGCTTGTATCAAATTGCACGTTGTACAACAAAATAAGTACAAAATATAACTAGTGGCGTAGAGTACAACTTTCATACTAATGTTTTGGTAGTTCATGCATGCATACAATGAGAAGTAAGATTTTCAATATTAGATAATATTAACATATTAAAATATACCATAGCAAGATAAATTCTGTGCATAAAATATCGCTACTTGAACAAATAGTACTATTTTCGGGTGTCGTCCATTGCTACTAAATATACTTCAACAAATATTGCTACTAAATACAATTGAACAAATATTGGTACTAAATATACTACAATAAATATTGCTACTAAATATAATTCGATAAATATTGCTACTAAATATACTATAATTTTAAATGGTTTTTTTGTCGGTTTTTCAAACCATGGTGTGGAGTAATGCTCCACCTGCTCACATCTCCTCATTTTTTTCTCGTTCGATGTTTCAGGATGTGCGAATGTCAGGGATGCTGAGCTAATCATCACTACGAGCCCTGTATACGATCTCTAGTTTCACTCCGCCGTTGCCCACACGTGAGGTATGATTTGTGCATCTACTTCTCACGCTATCCTACGCATCTTGTGCAGAAATAATTTTTTTAGTGATGTAGCTCCTTCAATATTTTTCTAAAAATTAATCTGTCAGAATTTATTTGTAGAACTGCTTCTGAGGCCGTGAAAACCACGCTTCTCAAGCGTGGCTCATGCTATACAGCAGACTGGGGGCACTGTAATATCTCAAGTCCGTCATGTGGCGTTACAAAATCAAAAAAAGTTGCCAAAAAAAGAAAATGTATGCAACGGACTGAAAGCGCAGCATGCTACAGTCCGTTGCATGCTACAATATTTTTCGTTTTTGTTTTTTCTATGCGGAGCTAGTTATGAAAAAATATATTTTAATTTTATTAGGTTTTATAAATGCATTATAATAGAAAAAATTGCATGACGATTAGTTTTGAAAAAAATAATTCTATAAGTAGTTTTGAAAAAATCGTAGGGCGGCTAGTTATAAAAATTGCGGGTCCTATCACAAATATTTTGAGGATCTATATTTTACAGAGGGGCATAATATATTTTAGGAACAATATTTTACAGACCCAATCACCGTTAATAATTATGCAGATTAAATTACTGCCAATAATTCTGCGGGTCGTCAATAATACTTTTTTTTGCCGGCAATATTTTTTATTAGTTTTATTATTGCCCACAAAAAAATATTATTGGTGGACCGAAGAATTATGACGTTAATTGAGCCTGTAAAATATGAGTCCTCAAAATACTTGTGGTATGACGTGCGATTTTCAAAACTAGCTGCCGTGCGATTTTTTTAAAAAAACTACTGGCAGAATTAGTTTTTTAGAACTAAAAGTTGTGCAATTTTTTTATTATAATACATTTATAAAACCTAATAAAATTATACTCCCTTCGTTCATTTTTATAAGGCGTATTTTGACTTTGCACAATGATGAAGGTTGCATTGAAATTAAGAAAGGTATGAGAGAAAATGACTTAGATGCCCCCACTTAATTGTTTTGGAAGATAAAAGATATACTTTGTGTGAATGATAATGAATAAATGCATATGATTGAGAGAAAATAAATAGGGGTATAGAAAGAAATACTTCATTAAATCTACATGCAAATCTTATATTTATAAATAAGACCATTCAAAAAATAATCCTTATAAAAATGTACGGAGGGAGTAATGTATTTTTTCCTAAACTAGCCTCCTCAAATATATATTGTGTTGTATCACGCCCCTCCGTAAAATATGGATCCTCAAAATATTTATGGTATGACGTGCGATTTTTTCAGAACTAACCATTGTGCAATTTTTTCTATTATAATGTATTTATAAAACCTAATAAAATCAAAATGTATTTTTTTCATAACTAGCCTCCACACAGGGAAAAATTACTGTAGCATGCAACGCTTCTAGTCCATTGCATGCATTTTTTGTTTTTTGTTTTGCAATTTTTTTTTTGTTTTTGCAACACCACGTGTCGGATCAGGGGCATTGCAGGCGCCTCGATCCATTGCATAGGTGAGCCGTGCACGAGAGGCACGGTTTCTGAGTCCAGGGCGATTCTTCAAATAAATTCCGATGGGGGCTATTTTTTTAAAAAAAAATATTTAAGGAGCTACAACAGTAAAAAAAATTCTCTTATGCGCAGTATGCTACAGTGACAAAATGGTACCCCCTCTGTTTTTTAATAAAGCCTATTTTTTGAATGGTCTTGTTTACAAATATAAGGCTTACATATATATTTAATGAGACCTTTTCTTCTTTCTTTCATCCATATGCATTTGTTCATTACCACCCACACAAAGTATATCTTTCATCTTTCAAGACAATTAAGTAGGGGCATCTAAGTCGTTTTTTTCGTATCTTTCTTAATTTCAACGCAACCTTAATTCTTGTGCAAAATTAAAATACGTCTTATAAAAAAAACGGAAGGAGTACACCTGTTGCCCATGTAGGCAGCTCCAGTTTTTGTAATCCTCAAACATCTTGATTTGGTCGTGCTACAGTGTCCAGGGCACACTAAGGCTATTCACAATGCATTGTATCTTATTACAATATCCAAAGCTGTCATGTCATATGATATTATAGAAGATATAACTATCTCAATGCATGGTATCATGGATTGTTTCTTAGTCCCCACAAGATAATTAAATGCTAGATATGTATGAGAGTATGAATTGTGGACCACTTAGATGATTCAAGTTTCAATGTCTATGATTTCGTGCCCAAGTGGTATCTTCCTCAAGATACAGCTTTCTTCTCTTCCCTCTTAACTCTCTTGCCACATCATCAAAAATACTTATATGGTATGTATTAAATAGGTATGTTACTATGCACTGAGAATAGCCTAATTAGGGGATCATTAGTGCTAGTAGCTGTGTCTCCGATTATTATGCTGGTTTATTGTCCAGGGATGCGTCTCCGACAGCCATGGTCCCATGGACACACTCATATACCACACTTCCCAGGGGGCCCCTGGAATTTTGTGCGAGTGTTTTGTCCCACTAGGGCGGGCAAGATAGGCAAAGGCAATGCCGCCAAGTACAATGATATTGGCGAGTGGAAAGGTACAACTTAAATGTGCATCGCAAGGTTCCACTTGCTAATGAAAGTTTCATTCGCCAAAAGCAAGCCCCAAATTCCTTAACCACGCACGCCAACCTATCGCCACATGGGCCCCCCACGTTGTTTCTTAGCACGCTCAACTTGCATACCAGGACTACAGTTAGGGGGTGTTTGGGATAAACCCAAATTTCCATTAAAATCATGGAGTTGGTGGAAGCGAGTATTTCTAGCTCAGAAATTTATAGAATTTGGGCTGTGAGTACATTAATAGTGTTTAGGTAGATCATTTTGTTTACATTTTAGACTAAAAATATAAATTTAATTTACTTTATTTTAGCCTATAAGTGTCAGATCTGAGCTGGAGCTCTCCCAAACAGGGCCTTAGTTTAGTATTATTACTATCAAATACTCTCTCCGTGAATGAATGGTTGTTGTTCTAGATATTAACACGGTATATAAAATATAGCTCTAACCATTAATTTTATTATAATATATTTATAAAATCCTATAAAATTATAAAATTATAACAATACTTTTTGAGATAAATCTATATATATGATTTTCATGTATCTAATTTAAATATTTACAAAGATATTAATGCTTAAAGTTTCAAACTTTTGATTGTACCTATATCTAAAACAGCAACTATTTATGAGTGTAGAGCTCTAATAGTGTAAAAGGGAAAGAAAAGGGAGGTATTAGCCAAGGAGGAAAGGATGGGTGTGACGTGTGACATTTCGAGGTAGATCTATGTTGGGTTATGGGTTAAAGTAGCTTGCGCTGTTGCACCTGGTGAGAGGCAATCATGAAAGAGGAAAGGGGATCATCAAAGTGAGAGGAAGTTTCGTGCTTTGATGTCTGTTTTCACTTTGCCCAAAGGATGCAAGTAGTAAAAGGAACGCAGGGATCGATTGGAGAACTGCTTGTGTAGTAGTAGGAGTAAAGCATCAAAGCTTGCTGGCCAAGACCAAGTCTTACCGAGCAAGTTATTCCGTAGAGCAAGGAGATTATATGCAACTATGCAAGGTACTGAAGCAGCTTTCAAGTGATCCATGGAGATGGAGCTAATGCAACAGGACAGGTACTGTGTATTCAGTATGGCAAGGCGCTTCCTCTGGTTTGCTAGAACTAAGCTGTGCATACTTCATAGTGCAAAGCTGATTCACTAGATCATGTGCTAACCCATCGGTTAGCCATTGATCTTTAGGCTTCTCTGTACATGTAGCAATTGTCTGCTGCTTTCATTAGTCTCAATGGCAGCCCAGACCACAGCAAATTTTTCCACCGTTACCACAAACATCCCAAGCATCTGAGCCATCCATCCCTCTGCTCCAAACCTGATTCCACCTTGCAATGGGACGTCACGGCCTTAGCTGCCGCTGGCTCTCCCTGTCCCTGCAAATCTTTTATACTAAGCAGAAGGCAACAACCACTAAATTCTAAGAGCCCATGCACCACAAACCACGACACCAGATCAGTAACACGGGCTGCATGCCGCGTGCATGTAGAGTCAAGGCTACTCCATTGGCAGGTCAAAGAAAGAGAAGCGAAAGGGGTGAGGGGATCTTTGATATTCTCGTTCCTCCTCTCAAGAAACCAAATCCCTTGGTGCTGCAAGTAATCTACTCGCCCCTGTCTTGTAAAGTTATCTAAAGCACACTACTCTAGTAGTCTACTCTTAGTCTAGGGTTTCACTTTTCGTTGTAAACCGCTCGAATTTTGCTCGTACCACACCGGTTTAGAAAAACTTTTCGTTCGGTTTTCCGCTCAAGTTCAAATTCAAAACATTTAAAAAATATCCAAAAGTTCCCTAAAATTAGTACTAACAGCTTTTATGACCTCTGGTGTGAATATTTTTTTTAAACAAACAAAGTTTAGAATTTTACAATATTTTTTTGCAATTTTTTCCTATTTTTTAATTTTTCAACCTCGCACCAATTTTCGAAAAAAACCATTCGAAATTCATCGCTTTTTGAGTGATTTTCAACTTTTTCGTTCAAATTTCGCTCCGTTGTTTGACCAGATTTCAAATTCATCGCTTTTTCGAGTGGTTTTCAACTTTTTCGTTCGAATTTCGTCTGGGAAGTGTGTATATGGTTATAATGAATCGCTAATATTTTCATAAAATTTTCAGATGATGATCAAGCTTCATGAATTTTTAATAATTCGGATGGTGCTATTGTCCTAATAAAAACCTTATCGGCAAACTTCAACCAAATGGAAAAAAACACGTTAGAAAATTTTGAAAATTTTTATGGATGATCTTGATATATCATTAATGTTTCTATAAAATTTTAATATAATTATCAAGCTTCAAAAAGTTCCAAAAATTCTGAATGATCAATATATAGATTTGTTTTAGCAAACAAGGAAAGTTTAAAATTTTTGAAAATTTTGCAAAAGGGTTCTAAGGAAATTATTAAGATCTAATAAAAAATTTGAATCATAGTCACACTCGAGAAAATTTATAAAATTCTTACAAGTACACTGTACTATTTATGTTCTTTCTGTTTTTTATTTTTGAAATATAACAAATAAAGTTCAATGTATACATATATTTGATTGAGCAAACAAAAAAGTTCAAAATTTTTGAAAATTTTAGAGAATGGTATTGAAGAAAATTTTAAACTCTCATAAAAATTTTGGATCACGATCACTCTCGACAAAATTTATAAAATTCATATAAGGTTACTGTCCCAATTAAGTTTATTATATTTTTTATTTTTTTAAAGATAACAAATGAAGTTCAATTATTTAAAAAAATTTTATGTATGATTCTACACTTCTTAAAATGGTACCACAAAATTTTCACAACATGATAAAGTATGTATAATTTTATAAAAATCTAACAGTGTTTCTGTAGTTTTTAAAAGATATCTCAAAATTTTGGTTTTTCAACAAATTTTCAGAGGAGATGACTTTCTTAAGAGTTATTGGACAAATCTGGTCAAAAAAGGGTAAAAAAAAGAGATCTCGATGAGATTTCTGATATTACTGTAGTATTTTTTATTTATTTATTTTTACTTCAACCTACATTTCAAAAATCTTTCGTGTTCGAAAACCGAGATGTCGGTGAGATTTTAAACTATTCCTCCGAAACTTCCGCTCAAAGTAGCGTATGAACGAACTTATTGTCCTCGCTCACGCACACAGACCCAAATAAACTAATCATGAATTCAAAGACCGAATTAGGCTCCATGGTGCAATTGCAACATTGACCCCAAGCTCCCCATGAAATGCAATATACCACCCAATATCAACAGAGAACTTCTGGATCACCATTAACCAACGATAGTAAAACTCAATACAATGCAGAAACTTCCTACCGTTTTAAAATTTAACCACATCAATTTCATCATGCTACGGTGACTATTTACGTGGGACCTCCCTCCTTCAAAAGTAGCAGCACTGCACACTAAATCAACACATGACAGAGCCTAACAACAGAGATTCAAGAGTATACCTAAAGTGCGCGGGCTATTTCATCCTAGATACGAGAGGATCTCTATCACTTTCATAGCGTGCCGGTAGTTAGAGCAGGAGATGGAGCTGTTTTGGTGAAGTCGCTCTCATCCCTATCCAAGATAGGTAAAATTATTCAAAGAGTCTCCATTATGAACCTTCTGTCTGTACAAATAAAGCTTCCAAGTCCTTTTCTAGACAACTAGTATCTTTTAGTACTCATTTATCCTTTTATCAGACAAAAATACTAAAAAAACGTTATAGCATTCCAAACAAAAACAATAGAATAGCTCAAAGCAGTCCGATATTTGCAACGAACGCCCAGAT
This sequence comes from Guadua angustifolia, assembly GCA_036346375.1. Taxonomy (NCBI): domain Eukaryota; kingdom Viridiplantae; phylum Streptophyta; class Magnoliopsida; order Poales; family Poaceae; genus Guadua; species Guadua angustifolia. The sequence continues at coordinate 54,016,174 of CM070511.1, forward strand.
AACGCCCGTGTGTTGCACATAGAAAATATCGACCATTATTCCTAGCAAATTAAAGCATAGTCACGAGCAACGAGCTGGGGCTGTGGACAGGCGTGGGGGAGATGTGGTGACAGAGCAAATATGAGGCAGTAGCTGTTGAAGTATAAGTGATTTGTTTATCTTTTCTCATAAGCTTAAATTTTTTGGTGAATCGATTGGTGCATGTAACTTAATATGGTATCAAAACCAAGAGATCTCGAGTTCAAGATCCGGTTGGTGCAATTAAAAGAAAAATAATTACAGCCTACTTTTATTCTATGTCTTAGACCCGAGGGAGTCTGTACGTGAGGGGAGGTGTTGACGTATAAGTGAGTTGCTCATCTTTTCTCATCAATTTCAAGTTTTTGAGTGAACCAGAGGGAGTCTGTACGTGAGGGGAGGTGTTGACGTATAAGTGAATTGCTCATATTTCCTCATCAGCTTAAGTTTTTAGGTGAATTAGTTGATGCACATAACCCAATACTAATGGTTGGCATTCACGAACAAGAGTTTGCAATTGTGGCGACTAGGATCTGTAGGCTCCGCCACCATGCCACATCGCTGTACCGACACAGTGGAGAAGCGTGAGGGTGAAGAGGTGCTGTAGATCCGGGTCAGTAGTGTGATGGCGCGGCTTGTAGCTGTGAGGCCGCTAGCCGAGGTAGAGTGCACGTGAAATATTTGAAAATCGTTTGATTTTTAGAATTTTTGGCCAAACTTTTCGCACCATCTGCAATATAGTGAACCTCGATGAAACAATGATGAAACTTTTGCTTGATTTTTTTAGACTTACTCAAAACCTTTTGAAACTTATTAAAATTTTTAAAAATCTTCTATTAAAAACCTTCTTGAAACTATAACTTTTTAAACCTGAAAAGTCCAAGAAACTTACTTTTCAATCAAGTTTCATATTTTTAGACCCATTGAAGCACTCTAAGAATGCATTGAAATTATTTGAAACCAAATGAAACTTGATGAAACAAGGATAAAAAATTTGCTTAAATTTTTGAAACTTACTCGAAATCTTTTGAAAATTATTGAAATCTATTAAAATCTTCTATTAAAACCTTGATGAAACTATAACTTTTTAAACCTGAAACATGCAGGAAACTAACTTTTCAATCAAGTTTCATATTTTTTTATCCACTAAAACACTCAAAGAATGAATTTAATTCTTCGAAACCTAGTGAAACTCGATGAAACAATAATAAAAAAATTTGCTTGAATTTTTTTAAACTTCCTTGAAACCTTTTGAAACTTGTTTGAATTTATGAAATTTATTGAAATTTACTCAAAAGTTACATTAAAACCTTCTTGAAACTTTGATTTTTTTTAAACTCGAAACTTCCATGAAATTTGTTATAGCATTGAAACTTAAATAAAACTTGCTACACCGTTGAAACTTCATGAAACTATGCTAATATGCTATACTATTGATAGCACTTTCAACGGAACACTGTTTGACTAGCTGCTCCCTTAGTCAAAATGCTTCTAAACATTTCAAGTTTATACTCTAGATATTGTATTTTTTGAGAAAGAACAAAAGTCATGATTAATTCTGCTGCAACAAAATTGATCGCAAGCCGAACGGAGACAGAAGAATACATGCAACAATTTCCCTTCCACTGCTCAGCATCCCCTCTCAGGGTTACAAATCTCGATTTCACTCGACATGTCGTCCCAAGCCGGAGAACGAAATTTCGGCGAGATTTCAAAAATTCAAACAAATTTCGGCTGAAATGCAAAAACAGGAATTCAAATCCGGTTTTCCATCGAAAGTACAAAACGAAATCTCGCCAGTTTTGCCGAGATCTCGGCAAAATTTCATGGCTTGGAATGCGGTCAAAATTTTGTCAAAAAATTTTGAAATTTTTTGATGGAGATCACTAACACATTGATTATGTTACCATAAAAATTTCAGACAATTATGAATCCTGTGAAATTGTAAAAAATTCAAACATGACTACTGTCCTAATAAAACACTGACCGGTAATTTTGAACTGAATGGAAAATAGGACAAACCGCGTTAGAAATATTTGTAATTTTTTGTGCATGATTTTATCATATCAGTAATCTTTTCATAAAATTTTCAGATGATGGTGAGGCTTGAGAGATTTTTAAAAATCCGGATAGCGGTGATGTCCGGATGGAAAATGGTTAAAAGTATGTTACAAATTTTTGAAATTTTAATACGATGATTGTGATGCATCATTAACCTTGGCATAAAATTTTTAGATCATTATCAGTCCATAAAGTTAGAAATTTTGGCAACATTTTGACTAAAATTCGGATTTAGAGAGTCACAATTACAAACAATCAATGTATATTTGCATAACAATTAATAAGCATAAAATAAAATCAATACATATGACAATTTATCCTATATTTGCATGATAATAAAATCAATATCTATTTGTATCCTATACCTACGAGTAGTAGTACATTTGTGGTAAAAACTCCACGATGACCTCCTGATGCCTCCGCTCATGTTGTTGCTTGTATTCTTTCCAATTCATGTCCCGCAATAGCCAGACAGATTTCCAATGTTCGTAATGAGTCATGCAGGCGCTATAATTCTCGGACTGGTAGAGGTACCTGACACTGACAGATGAGTGCAGTGCGTACGGATCGACGTATGAATCAGTGTAGGCAAATAGTCAAGAGATACTAAATCCATCATAACTCTATCTGTAACCGTACCCCCTCCATATGACATTGAACTGTACCCACCTTGATCCCCTCCATATGACATTAAACAGTACCCACTATGCTTAGATGGGAGACCGAAATGACTCGAAAACTGGCTGCTACACTATAAGCCTGCGTCATCTTGTGGCTGTGGTGCCTGTCGCTCACCTCCACCACTCGATGCGCTCTTCCCCTTACTACGGGTCTGCCTTTGTGAGCCCCTCCTCAAGATGCTAACCTCCTGTTGTGATCCTCGCCAGTGGCGGAGCCAGAAATTTCTAATGGAGGGGGCCTAAAAATGAAGTGACCCTAGCTCCATACCATATCGGCGGAGTAAGGCCAGGTGCTGGATGTGCAGTGGCAAAGATCCTTCTTTTTTTTCCCGATTAATGTGAGAATTTCTAGAATTTAGGATTATTGTGGGATTTTCTTGTCCTTAAAACGAAGGAGATGTCTTAAATATCACCGTTTGTTTTTAGATATATAGATTGAAAGGACCCAACGTATATGCGCAACTGTGAAGAAAGAGAAACATTTCCACTCTACCATTTTCTTTCACATACCATCACTTGAGCTATACTAGTAGTAAATTAAAACACCAATGAATGTAAAATCATCACGCAATGAATGTTTTCATGGGCCGACCGGGGGGGCCCGGGCCCATCACACCCCCCCCCCCCCGGTGGCTCCGCCGCTGATCCTCGCGATGATTGTATCTGTGAACGAAGACGTATAGTGTACCAGCCAATTTCTGTCCTATTATCACTGAGAGAGTCTGTTTTTATTGATGAGCTACTACTGAGGCACTACTCAATATCAACAGATGTAACTATCTTATCATCACTGTCGATATCAGCCTCATCGTCAATTGGAGCTTCGCCTTTTCCCCCTCCACGGGAAGTGCGTCCTGTTACTCCTTTCCCATTAACTGCGATATTAACATGGTCCAGCCGAAACAAAACTTGCAAGAAACCAATCAAATAAAGGAACAAAACAAGACACTTGACTTGCTCACAGGTCACAGCACAGAGTGAGAAGAAGACGCAAGTAAACACTAGCAACACCGCAACGCCACCACAGGCGAGTCCAAGAAAGGAGGGAGGTGGCCAAGAAGAAGAGTGGCGGGAGAGGGGACTGAGGGCGACGAGAGAGAGAGAGAGAGAGAGAGAGATCCCAGGAACCCGAGATGGGCATTCCCAGAGCTCTCCTCCTCCTCCTCCTCCAGCACGCCGTCGTCGTCGTCTTCCTCCTCTCGCCGTTGCTCGTGTCGTGCGCCGACCTGTACGCGCTCGTCTACAAGGGCTGCGCCAATCAGTCGTTCCCCGGCGGCGGCCTGCCACCCACCGTGGCCGCCCTCTCCTCCGCGCTCTTCTCCCAGTCAGCCTCCTCCAAGTTCTACAAGACCTCCTCGTCGGCCTCGTCTTCCTCCTCTGCCTCCGTCTTCGGCCTTTTCCAGTGCCGGGGCGATCTCTCCGGCTCCGACTGCGCCGCCTGCGTCTCCCGCGCCATGTCCTCCTGGTCCGATGTCTGCGGCGCCTCCGTCGCCGCAAGGGTCCAGCTCGCCGGATGCCTCGCGCTGTACGAGATATCCGGCTTCCCCAAGGTCTCCGGCACCCAGATGCTCTTCAAGACCTGCGGCACCGGCGGGGGCGGCGGGGGCGACTTCGAGATGCGCCGGGACACCGCCTTCGCCCAGCTGGAGGGCAACGTCGGCGGGAGCAACGGCGGGTTTGTCGCCACCAGCTATCAGCAGGTGTACGCCATGGCGCAGTGCGAAGGCGACCTCTCCCCGGGGGATTGTGGCCAGTGCGTCACCCAGGCCGTGCAGCACGTCGAGGTAGAGTGCGGCGGCGCATCCTCCGGCCAGGTGTACCTTGACAAGTGCTACATTAGCTACAGCTACTACCCCCATGGTGTGCCCCACGGCGGCGTCGGAGGTCGGTTTCTTGGCTCGCCTTGTTACTTCAATCTAACAAATTTGTGCCTGCACACTCAATTTTAATAGTACTTACAACACTCATTCAATTGCCTGTTAGTCGATAGTGATCCAATGGAGCCGCAGATAAATTGTTTGTGTTTAAGAATTTGGGCAAACGTGGCATTGTGTTAGTGTAAATGGTTAACATTTTAAGATTTGTATGGGTGGCTAGTTTATGCATGTGAAACTCGTGTCGGTGGATTTGTTTGTATGTGTGTTGGTGAGATCTTACTTACATACTAGGTTTCTTTGTTTACCTGTGCTTGAGAATTGATTGATAGGGATTGTTGGGGGTGCCTTTTGGTAGTTTCTTTGGCTGATTTTGGTTGTTTTGGCCAAATTTGTGTAGATTAATGCTCTCTCATGTGCTCATTATTTAGATTACAAACCTTACATGGTCCTGCATCAGGTAGGTTAGATTTATGAGGGTATATTTCGCATGTTAAATTTGAACTCTGATGGAGATAGTGGTATGATCCTGTTCCTTTCTTGTTTGGTTAGCTTATGAATTGATGGACAGGTATTGTACTTGTCTGCGATGCGAAGTTCTCCCACTTTCTTTTGTGGATTCTACTTGTTTTGTGTGCTACTTAGTTCAGTTTAAGGGTTGCACGTTACTGAAACCTCCATTGTGCATTCTTCGTGCTTTGTATGGGGACTATATGGTAGCAGATTGGTGCAGCTTCTGTTCTTCCTAGTTGTTTATGCATCTATCTATTCAGGCTTTGAGAAAAGATGGTGTTCACTACCTCCTGCCTTTCTTTCTGTAATTATTGGAGATGCATCTACGTTCGTTCCTATGATTAGACGTGGTGTCCCTCGTTTGATCTATCGATTCGCCTCTTTTCGTTGTGCTTCTCAGGGCAGCAGACGGCAAAGACTGTAGCCATTGTGCTTGGTGGAGCTGTAGGTGTGGGTTTTGTGGTTATCTGTTTGCTCTTCGCCAGAAGTTTGGTCAAGAAGAAGGATGGTGAGTTAGTGAAAACCCAAGCGCAAGTAGAACTATCACTTTTTTTGTTAGTAATCATTTTGCAGCAATCATTGCTCCGTGTTTTGGCATCTGCCTGCTGTTCTTCTTACCAAATCTGTTTGCATTTGATCCTTTGGTTGCAGATTATTGATGGGGAAGTATGGAGCAACTGGACAAAAGCATTGGGGCATGGTATGCATTTTGATAGGGGTGTGGATGTTTGTTTCTTCATGGTGGTGAGTGCAATACAGAGGGGATTGTTTTTTTGGCTCTTCTTCCTCTGACCATGTGAGGGTGCCAATCCGCGTGATGAGATAGAGGAAAAGAGGGTGGTGGCTAGTTCAGAAAAGAATTAATTTTTTGGGGGCTATTTTGGCTCACAAATTAATTGGAAGATGGGTCATCCCATCTTTGGCCTGTACCACCTTTGCCTCTCTTGCTTAGGGCTCTAGGAGTACATCGATTCTCTTGTATTCTTTTCCCCAAAGGAAATACATGTAGGTCTAGACAGAAAATATTTAGTGTTGTGTCTAAAAGGTTTGCAGCAGCTGCAGATTCAGACTCTGACTTGGTTGGTTTTCCTGTGGAAATTGTTTCATATGTTTCAGAACCAGGTTTTAACTCTAGATTTTTGGAACTTTCAGCCACTAATGTATTTGTCACTAGCTTTGCTGGTCGACATTGATGACCTCAAAACCACACAGCTGTGCAGCAGTTTTCTTTTGACTCAGTGAAGTTATTCGTCAGACATGTCTGTAAGTCCTGTAGAAAATGTGCCTGCTCTGGCTTCCAAGGACCGTGTCAAATGTGAAGCCTCGACATCCTGCACTGTTTTGTAGAAAAATGTGCTCATTCCAGATGAAACCAATATACGGATAAGAGTTGATAGGGTCAGAGTTGCTCCCTCTCTTTTGTTGATATCAGTCATTGCAACTGGCATGCGACGGGGTAGCTTAGATTTGTGCTGATAAATCTGCCATCCGACAGGGTAGTCCTGCAGTTTTAGATTTGTCGATGCTATTGGCATCCAGTCAAATTGTCAAATAGTAGTAGCTTTCTTTGTTGAGTAAACTACATGGTTTTTCTTACAAACTACTATTAGAAAACTACATATTTTAGCTTTTAGATAGTTTGTAAAAAAAATCTGTAGTTTTGTGAAATTTACTCTTGTGGAGTTAAAAGCTTAAAAGTACTATTCTATGCAGTAAGCATTCTGCATTATCGTCAGGTTGTCCTACTGTCCTACATTCACTGTCGTCATCCAATACTGAATTTAGATATGATACGTTGGTAGCTAATCTCTACTATGTAAAATAAGAGTTTCTTTCTGCGTCATTTTATCAAAATTACCCATCTTTGCTACTGCTCTTTAAACCTACCTTTGCCACTGTTAGTGATCTTTACAAATAAATTTTTTACCGTAAATTGAGTTTCAACCATTGTATATTCAGATTGAACATATTATTCAGACAAGGTTAGTGTTTTTTGCAAATAAATTTTTGTCACAAATTGAGTTTTCGTTGCAACGCACGGGCACATGACTAATTAATATACAAGCCGGTTATAGCTGCGCCCTAACTTAGTAAAATTCATTACGGGCCTCCAAATGCACTTTTGTATAGTCTTTGTTTATATTGGGCCCTCGGTATCTCAGATGGGCCGGGGTTAGCTTGTGTTCTAAATTTCTAACAGTTGCGAAAGTGAGAGCTGATGATGGGCATTGTGGCAGCTCAATTAATAAGCTACCGTGGTACGTGCAAAGTGAACCAACGGACCATCATGCATGAAGCGCTGCATGGTAGCATGAACAAATGAAATGCCATTGGAACACTGTCACGCATACCAAGTAATCGCAGCTAGTACGTACCCAGTCCTCATCATGGCATGAAAGCAAAGGTGTCATGTATCTGTGTGGGCGCGCATTGACCCTACAATCTTAAGCTGGAACCACCATCGTGCTTGTGCATGCAACTGGGGTAGAGCCTCTGCAGAACGCATGCCCGGTCGAGTTCTTTTCAGCCAACTACGGCATTCGTTCATCGAAACATTTACCGTATTGTTCGTTCGTTTCCTGGGAATTTGAAGGGCCGAATCGCGTGGTGCACGGTCCTTTTGGTCCCATGCATCCTGTGTATATCGATCACGTCGTGCGATTAGCTTTGCTAATCGAAGTGACGCAGACACAAAGCAAAATTATTTTCGGAAAGATATAGACAAGCAAATTTCACACAATCCAAGTTACTAACTGACTTGAGTGCAGCTCGACACTAATAATGAACCATGCAGTACTCACCATGCTCTACACTGATCACTCTCGAACAAGTACCGGCACTTCGCTTTTACAAAAGCAGCCATGGGTATGCACACACAACATACATGCGCGCATCTTAGCGCGCCTCACTACTGATCAAGCGCCACGATGATATGCGAGCGAGCATAAATGATGACGATCTGTATATCTGACGACACTTGGTAGCACTTACTGCTTGCTCACTAGCTCGATCTTCTCTTAACCCTGACCAAGAGCCCATTCTTCATGTGAAGTATGATGGACAACTTTGGCTCCACGACGTGCCCCGGCACGACCTCCACGGCGAAGTTCCACGCCATGGCCGCCACAGTCACCTTCATCTGCACGAGCACCATCTCCTTGCCGAGGCAGGTCCTGGGCCCGGAGTTGAACGCCACGAACTTGTTAGACGGCACGTACCGCAGCTTGCCGTCCTCCGAGATCCACCTCTCCGGCCGAAACTCCCTGCAGTCCCTGCCCCACACCCGTTTCATCCTCCCCATGGAGTAGTTGAACACCAGTATCTTGTCCCCCGGCCTCATGAAAGTGCATCTAGACCCCTAAATGATTTTGGTGATTAATGACAACAAGATTAAGTGACTAATGAGCTTTATGAGTATTGTGAACAGATGATTACGCTCATGGGAAAGTCACTTAAGAAAAGAGGACCCTCAAATTGAAGGAGAAAAGGGCATCAGTTAAACTCAACGGTTGTATATGCTTTTTTAATTTTGTTTGAGTTTAAGGATTGCCGTACTATAAAGAGGGATATGGAAAGAAATAGCTTTAGAATGACTTAATGTGCTCAATGATGAATTCTAGTCTCAAAATGAGTTAACATGTAAAGTCTTAGGGGCAAATTGTTCAAAACAGTTCGGAGTATCCGAACTCTGGTTCGGAATGTCCGAGCTGTTCCCCTCGGTTGCTCAGGCAAATTTATGTTCGGAATGTCCGAAGGTATCTTCGGAGTATAGGAGCTAACCCTCTCTGTTGGTCGAGTTCATTTTTGGTTCGGAATGTCCGAACGTGGGTTCGGAGTATCCGAGCTGACCCCCTCGGTTAGGTTGGGTTTAATTGTGTTCGGAGTGTCCGAAGATTTCTCGGAGTATCCGAATGCTCGAAGTATTCGAAGCATTTGGACTATCCAAAGAAATGTTCGGACTATCCGAACTGGGATTCTCGGTTGCCCTGAATGCATTATGTTCGGACTATCCGAACATAAGTTCGGACTATCCGAACAGACTCGGGCACATCTCAAAACGGCTAGTTTTTGAGTGGCTATAAAAGCCCCATCTCCCCACCTACCAGCCTCTAGAGCATTAACTCCACTCATTTACAGCCATAGCAAGCCTCTAGAGCTCAAGCCCTTCCTCTCAATCCTTTGATTTGTGAATCTTTTGAGGTTGAGTGAGTTGAGAGATTGATAGATCTAGTAACCTTGATTCATCTTGAGCACAAAAATCATTCTCTCGCGGATTTCTTGGCGCATCTTTTACTCTTGGAGTTTGAGAACTCCTAGACGGCTAGGAGTCGCCAGTGAGCTCCCAAGTTCGTGTGGGTAGCCGCCGGAGGTTTGTGAAGGTTGAATCCACCTCCGCAAGGGAAGGATTCAAGAAAAAATAGGTGAGTGCTTTGTGCAACACCTAGAGGATTAGGGTTGAAAGAGACCCCGGCTTGGTGCCGCCTCAACGGAGGCATAGGATCCCCTCAAGGATCTGAACGTCGGGGAAAAATCAGTGAGTCTCTTTGGTTCTTGGATTTCATACTTGTCACCTTTGTGCTTGGTTTAATCTTTGGGGATTCAAGTGATTAATAGCTCCCTGTAGTAGATCTTGGTGGGATTTCATATTCTGTAAGGTTACTTAGCTAAGATATTTCATTTGGTGCAAGAATCACCCTTGAAATTTGCTAGATCTACTTTTTAGGGTTCTTGTGCTCGAACCAGTTCGGACTATCCGAAATTTGGCTCGGACTATCCGAACCACTCGGACAGTCCGAAGTAAATTTCGGAGTATCCGAAGTTTTAATTTTCGCTGCGATTTAAAATTTGTAAACACCTATTCACCCCCCTCTAGGCGACATCTTGGTCCTTTCAATTGGTATCAGAGCCAAATCTCCGTAGTTTGGCTTAACCGCTTGGAGAATCTAGGATGTCGGAAATAGAGAAGCTTACCGAAGGCCGTAACCAAACTAAGGCTACGGGCTCCGGTAGTGGGGTTGCAATTCCATATGATTATCCTTCCTTTGGTGTCTCAAGCTCCTCATCTTATGTCTCCGTGCCCTTCGGTAGAACACCTCATTTCGATGGCACTCACTATGCCGCATGGAAACATAAGATGAAGATGCATTTGAGATCGCTTCACCCTTTTATTTAGAAGATTGTAGAAACAGGTTTCAAGCTCGTTGATCCAAACAATCTCACCCCCGAAGAAGACAAAGCTCAACACTTCAATGACTTGGCTGTCAATGCTTTATTCAATGCTTTGAGTGATTCCGAGTTTAACCGAGTCGATGGACTTGAGAAGGCAAAGGCAATTTGGGATAGACTCTTGGTTACTCATGAAGGGATATCAAGTGTTCGGGAATCAAAGATCGAGCTCATTATTGGTGAGCTAAGTCGATTCACCTTGGAAGAAGGTGAATCATACACAAAAATGTTTGACCGCTTGATGGTGCTTGTGAATCAAGCTAAGGGTCTCGGGTGCACCGATCTTACCGACAAGGCGGTGGTGAAGATTATTCTTCGTGTGATCATTCCCACCAACCGCAATCTTGTTCAATTAATCTGAGACCGGCCAAATTTCAACACTTTGACGCCTCATGATGTTATTGGTCGGCTAGTGATGGATGAAATGATGATCAAGGAGGCGGAGGTTGTAGAAGAGCTCAAGTCCGGAAAGAAGAAAGGCATTGCCTTGAAGGCTGTCAAGATAGTGCGCCAAGCAGAAGAGAGCACTAGCGAGGATGAAGAGTCATGTGGCCCACTGACAAATGAGGACATGGCTCTATTCGTGAGAAGATTCAACAAATTCTTCAAGAAGAAGAACTTCAGACAAGGAGGCCACTCGAAGAGCTTTGGAAGCAAATCAAAGGGTAGACACTCTACCGGAAGATGCTATGAATGCGGTGAAACCGGCCACTTCATTGCCGAGTGTCCGCATAAGGAGAAGAAAGATGAGAAGCCTCATAAGAAAGACAAATACCGGGGCAAAGACAAAGAAAAGAGTAAGAAGGTTCAAGCATTACAAGCACAAGGGACAAGCTCACATTGGAGAGGAGTGGGGTTCAAACACCGACTCCGACTCAAGCTCCGAGTCCGACGAAGAAGGAGGAATTGCCTCCGTCGCCAGCGCCGTGCCTTCCACCTCAACAACGTCGAAGGGCCTCTTCGACAACTTAAGCGATGACGACGAAGACGCTCCAATGTGCCTTATGGCAAAGGGGCACAAGGTATCATCAATAGCCTCCACTCCCTCTATTGTTGATGACTGTCTAGATGAGCGGGATAGTGATAGTGATGATGATGACGTTAATACTATGTTTAAGTCGATGAAGAACTTTGATATTCATAAGTTAAATTTGCTATTAAAAGATATTGAGAGGTTGGAGGAAATGGTTGAGCAAAAGGAGGCTACTCTCGAAGCTCAAGAAGATTTGCTTATCCTTGAAAAGGAAAGAAACCTTGAGTTAGAGAAAAGCCTAACTAATGAGAAGAGAAAATATGAGGAGATGGTCAAAAGCTCAAAATTGATCAAATCCGAAGTGACTAGTCTTGAGATCACCAACGCTTCACTTATAGAGGAACTTGCAAAATCAAAGGATGCTTGCAAGGCTCTCGAGTTGAAGCTTGTTGATCTCTCGAATAGCCCTTCTCTCGCCTCAACAATTAACTCTAACCCCTCACTACCTTCTACTAGCAATGGATGTGCTAGATGTTACAACGTTAATATTGATGTTTGTGCCACTAACCTTGAGACTTTGCAAGTATTAGCTCATGAAAATGAGAAGCTCAAGGGAATGCTTGAAGATGGACTTCAAAAGTCCTATAAGGCTAGCAAGGGATTAGATGAATTCCTCGGTAAGCGCCAAGGTAACCCCATGAAGCATGGGCTTGGGTATGTTCCTCCCAAGGGCAAAGGAAACCACATCGTGGTTGCTCCTTTGAACAAGCCCATCTACTTCGTTAAGGGGGAAGGGAACTCTAAGTATAAGGCTCACTCTACTTTCTTTGCCTCTTATATGCTTAAAAGGACTAGCCTTGGTAGAGTAGTTGCTTGTCACATTGGGGGTAAGCCCAAAAATGCCTCTTATATGCGATCTATTTGGGTCCCTAAATTACTTGTCACTAACGTGCGTGGACCTAAACAAGTTTGGGTACCAAAGAGCAAAAACTAAATTTCATTTTGTAAACCTACATCTCCGGTGGATCAAGTTGGATCTTGTGTAACATCCCTAAATTTTGATTATTTTAATTTAAATAGTTTAAATGAATTTTTGAGAATTTCTGGAATTTATTTGGAATTTTTGGAAATAACTCTTATTTGGAAATTAATTTAATAATGAAAAGTTTTTACAAAATAAAAATGAAAATATTTTATTTGAGTTCAAAATGTCTTAAAATATTTTCTGGAATTTTTCTAGAATTTTTCTGATATTTTAAGTGCCTCAAATATTTTAAATGAATATTCAGAATTATTTTTATTCGAAAAACGATTGAAATTCGAGTGAACAGTAATGGGCCAAGCCCACTACCGTGCGCACGCCGAAACCTTAGCGTCGCCGTTGTGTTTTCACCGTTGGATCTGCATCGGATGGTTGAGACTTGGTGTGTCGTTTCGTCGCCCGCGCCGTTGGATCGCCGCGTGGACGGACGGATGGCGGCCACGTCGTTTCGTCTACGGGGTAAGGAAGCGCCGCCGCCGAGCGTTACGGTCGGAAACCGTCGCCATTACTCGCCGGCAAGCGACTCTGCCGCTTCATTAGCTAGCCCAGGGTATAAAGCACCTCGTTCCGCACATGTAGAGCCCTTTCACGCATTCCAAGGACCACCGTAGAGCACGCACACTCTCGCCGAAGTTTCGTGACACTCCACCGTTGCTTGCGCCCACTCCGGTGACTCTCCGCCATCGCCGCAACCACCGGAGTAACGCCCGCGTCGAACCGCACCTGGGAAGCCAACTCGTGTCGCCGGAGAAGCCTCGGAACACCGTCGCCTTGGTCATCTTCTCCAGCTCCGGTCTTCGAACGTCGCCGCGCCATCGTCGGAATTCGGAGCTACATCGACCGTTCGATCCATCACCGACGTCTCTGATTCATCCACGTCGCTCTAGCAACAGTGAGTTCCATTATCAATCCATGGTCGTTAGATTTTAATTGCGTAGCCTTTATCATGCCATGTAGATCTGTTAATTAAATGGCCGTTGGATTTAGATCTAATGCTCCAGATTTTGCCACGTAGCTGGGTAACAGTAAACCTCATTAGCAAATCAGGACCGTTGATCTGTGAATTAATGGTCAGGATAGTGCCACGTGCCCGTAGCTGGGATCGCCCACGTGTGCTCATAACCGAGTAGAATATTAGCCGTCGGATTCGTATCGGATGGCCTAGATTTAGCCACGTAACCGCGTGAATAGTAAACTTCATTATCAAATCTCAATCGTTAGATGTTGATCGGGTGATTCATATGAAGCCACGTAGTTTATTTTACTATAGCTGTTGCATCTGCGCATGGTAGATTTGATCTTGGCCGTAGAAATTTGAATGAACGCTTTAGATCGTGTCGCGTGCCGGTCCAGTACCACATGGTGGCCGTAAAAAGAATCTTGAGATATTTAGTGCACACTCCTCATTTTGGGCTTTGATATCCAAAAGGTTCATCATTTGAATTAGTTGGCTATTCCTATGCGGATTATACCGGATGCAAAGTGGATAGGAAGAGTACCTCGGGGACTTGTCAATTCTTAGGTAGATCCCTTGTTTCTTGGTCCTCCAAGAAACAAAATTCCGTAGCCCTATCCACAGCCGAAGCCAATATATCGCCGCCGGGAGTTGTTGTGCCCAATTGCTTTGGATGAGACAAACTCTAAATGATTATGGCCTAACCTATAACCATGTTCCACTTTTGTGTGACAATGAGAGCGCCATAAAAATTGCCAACAACCCCGTCCAACATTCCCGTACAAAGCATATTGATATCCGCCATCATTTCCTAAGAGACCATTCCACTAAAGGCGATATCGATATTCAACATGTGAGCACAAATGATCAATTAGCCAATATCTTCACCAAGCCACTTGATGAAAAGAGATTTTATGATTTGAGGAGTGGGCTAAATATCTTAGACTCTCGCAACTTGGCTTGAAATATGCTCACAATTTGATTGATGATTGCAAAATGCTTTAGAAAAATCTTATTTGCTTTATTTCTCTAATCTTATTGTGTTCATTGCTCTTTGATCTTCGGATCTTGTCAATCATCGTGTGATCATGGTTTGATTAGTTGAGTGGCTTGCTGATCACTAGATGACTTGACTCATTAGGACCTCTCATCTCTTTCTCGCTCCGGATCCATTCCTGCCCTTTGTTTCATGCCATCCTGAGAAGACAGTTCGGACTGTCCGAAATTCCATTCGGACTATCCGAACTGGTTCGGACTATCCGAACATAAGTTCAGACTGTCCGAAGTGAAGTCTCGGGCTATCTTACCCAGCCCGACCTCATCTTCTTCCTTTACTCTTTTTCACTTCAAAACTCGGTTTCTCTCTCCAAAACTCCGCCCCAACTCTTGGATCTCGCGATTTGGCCGGAGTTCTTGCGGATTGAGGGCTCCAAGACCTTCTCCAAGGGCAAGGGACTCATCTCCATCAACCTTTGTGCCCTAGATCTGCTTTGGGAACCCCGGGTTTCATCTCCAAAAGGTTGGTTTGATCTCATCCGAATTTCGGTTTCTCTCATGTTCCTTTTGCGAGTCCTTGGACTCTAGATCGTTCTAGACCTTGCTAGGATGATCCTCCGTGATTAGCTTTTAGTTTTACTGGATTATTGTCTAGATTGAGTAATCTAGGGTTTGTGAATTTTCACCTCGGACTGTCCGAGTTTTCGTTCGGAGTGTCCGAAGACACTTCGGACTATTCGAAGAAAACTTCGAACTATCCGAAGAAATCTTCGGACTATTCGAAGATTGTGAGTTCATTTCAACCCTTTGTTGCTCATCTAGGTTATAATTAGAGTCTAATCTTGTTTCCACCCTTGTATATCCTTAGGATGGATCCGTCTCAGGGTGGCAGTCCTCCTCCCTCGTCCTTCTCTCCAAATCGACATTACTATGTCCCGCAAAAAAAAGGCGAAGCATGATCACCCCGCTGGTGGTTCTTCGACGGCCGCCGCGGGTTCTCCTCAAGACTCCCCTCCGGAGTCTCCTCCACCTCAATCCGCGGGAAGAAGGAAGCGTCTCGCTATTCGCAAAAGAAGCAAATCTTCACATGCGGCTGCTTCAAGTCAAGGTGGTGTTGAGCAAGGTGATGAGGGGCAAGGAGGCAGTGGTGCTGAGGATCCCAGGGCTGCTATGCCAAGGTTGAGGGCAGCCAAGTGTGCTACACAGCGCAGGGAAGGAGAGTTGATTGGACCTTTGAAGATTCACCCAGCCATCCGTATAACTCCGATGGGTGTGACTCCCAAGAAGAAGATAGATTATTGCATTGGTCAAGGAAGAGGCAAAGAAGTCCGCCAACACAGAAGCCAAGACCCTTTGATGTATCTTCAAGAAGATTATGGTAGCGTTTGGTTCAGCGTCAAAGCCTGGATGGGATAGGGTGGTCCCTGTTTTTACCGTCATCTAGACGTTTGGTTCAGTGGATGGAGTGGATGAGGTCCTCCAGGAAAAAAAGCATATTCGCTAAAGATGCCGGATCGATCGATCCCCTCATTTTACCCGGACGAGCGTACCCTTGTTCGCCACGACCCTTCCGCTCGGACGAAGCCATCCACTCCCCGCAGACCTGTGACTCCTCTCGGCACCCCTAACTCCACAGCCAAGCTTGCCGCCGCTGGAGACGATCAGACGTTACAGTGCACGAGCTCCGCCTCTGCGTGGCCAAATGGTGCCTAAGAAAGCCAGCCTCGAAGCAGCAGCAGATGCTCAAACCCTCCTCGTCCTCCTCCTCATCCTCCTCCACTACGGCGCCGCGCCTCCAGATCTCGTCGAAGAACGAGTCGTCGACTCCGCCGCCTCCTCCTCAACTCTTCTACCACCATCACCGCCCCATGCTGCGCCCCGATGCTCCTGGCGCGTCATCGAGTCGAAGGAGCGAAGCACGCCGGCACGCTGGGCGTCTCGACAAGCTTCGCCCTCGAGGGCTTCTCCTCCGCGCCGTCGGCGAGGCCCTCTCGCTCTATCCGTTCGTATCCCCAAACACACGTAGAATACCATCGTTCGATTGTATTGCACCTTGTTGATGATTATTGGTGAATTTTTCATTGGGTAGGATTCGCGACAAGTTCAGAAAGATGGTTGTTGATCGGTGTTTGTTGATCATCCATTTGTTCGGTGTTTGTTGATCATCCATCGTATCGTAGGCCAGAAATTTGTATGGAGATAATTTTGGTGCTTTTGGTGATAATCAGGTAAAGAAAGTTGTTATATTAAGCTCCTATTTGATCAGTTCTAAGTTTTATCACATAAATTGACTGACTGCTTCTATATAACGCAGTTCAGATACACACTCCTTTGCTATGCTGCATGTGAGGCCTCACTAATCCTTGAATTGGGAGGATATATTTATGGTCAGAATTGCATGTTTGTTGTGAACGATTGGCATGCCAGCCTTGTGCCAGTGTATGTTATGGATCTGAAAGTCTACACCTTTATTCATTAAACTTGAAGTTCTCCTTTGCAGTGTGCATGCTAATTTATATTACATTGCTTTTATGCTCTTGCCATGTCTGTTCTTAAACCGCATATATGCTTATGGGATAAAAAAAAATATCGAAAGGAACAATTCCAAGTATTTTCTCATTTCTTTATCATTTTTAGAATTAAGGAACAATCCAATGCAGCAAAAACAATGTGTTTAAATAATTTAGCTTTGTACTTCACTAGTTCATAGTTAATGCAAAATTTTCCTGACTACATTTTGATGATTTTAGTATCTCGCAGATCTAGCCTTAAAAGTTTCTTGTTCTGGTAGTACTATTTCTAGCCCATCAACTACAGAATTACTCAATACTCTGATCCAACTTGTTTACTTCAAAACTGGATAACATGGTTTGCACAGCTGTTGCATTTGGTTGCATTGAAGCATGCATGCAGTATCTTGTGAAATGACAATAGTTTAGTTTCTAGAGACTGATTTATCTTGTAAAGAAGAGTGAAACCTGGTTCTTTGTTTGGTCTGGAGAAAAACTGTCACCAACACCAAGCATATACAAAAGCATAAGAGTAGAATTATAACTACTTGATATTAGCTAGCTGAATGTCTCTCTTATAACTGCTTAATATCAGCTAGCTGAATTTATCTCTCTTATAACTGCTTAAAGTCAGCTAGCTGAATGTATCTCTTGTGAAAGTGTCAATGTTAGATGCCAAGGAGACATGGAGTCGTCCAGCCCCTGTGGAAGTTTTATGCTGCTTCATTCAGCGCCTGATGAAGAAGTTTGCAAGAGCAGCGGAGAACCGCTTTTCATGGGTGTGCCTGTGCCGGTTTCTAACTTGGTGATGTCCAGATGAAAGCCTACTAATACCATTCGACGACTGACTTGTTTGTGCTCTTCCTTTCTGGATTTCAATAGCCTCGGTGAGATGTGAGTTTGGTGCATCCCCAGGTTTTTTGCGTCACCTCCACTGGGATCCAGATCTTCTTGAGAACTCTGAAAGCTCATTCGCTCTCTGTCTTGGATGCCTGCCATCAAGGACTAGTACACTATTGTATTTGTTACTGATCTAGAGAAGTTTTACCTTTTTTCTACCACATTATAGTAATCTTTATGAGTTTTAACGTCTTGTTTTGTATGGATAAGAATGGCCCGAGTTCTGATTCCAGTTTGTTTTTGGGTTTATGTTCCAACAATAAATCTTCCCTCCAGTTAAATTTATTCGTCCACTGTCACATGCTGTTCTTGCTTCTTATTTGACGCTACACTAGATCCTGTACCGAAATGAACGATATGAAAACACATATGTGAAAATACAATAAAATTAGTTACCATCCTTGTACAACAATATCTCTTTTTACTTTTACAGAATTTCATAGCACTCACGATTAATCTCTGGTTGAGATATCTATTCTTAACTGTTATGAATTTCATGTAATAATTGTTTATATGTCATTGAACCCAAAATAGCATATACCTTTTAGCCTATTTTTTTAGCCAAATATACCTTTCATCCCATCTATCTTCATCCATCCAACCAAACAAAAAACTGGCTCATCCCATCCATCCTCATCCATCCAACCAAACAAAAAACTGGCTCATCCCATCCATCCAACCAAACAAAAAACTGACTCATCCCATCCAACCAACCAAACAGCCACCTGGATAACTCCATCCCATCCAGACCTGGATGGCCATATTCCATCCAACCTCGTCCTCCAACCAAACGCACCCTATGTGGACAAGAGGTTTTGGAACCACTTTCAGCAAGATTTCTATGACTCTGTGATAGTAGAGAAGAAGAATCCAGTGGCTTTAATGCAATATATTGACTGGGATTATATGGCGCAGCAAGAGGATACCGTATTCAACGAAGTTATTGCAGCTTGTGATCGCCACAACTTGAAGAATATCATGTCCTTCAAGTGCAAATGGAACAATGAGGTTGTGGCTCAGTTTTATGCAACCCTATATGTGGACACCGATGCTGAGAGCACCATGTGGTTCATGGTGGATGGGTTGTACTATGCAGTGACCAAGGCTCAATTCGCTGACTGTTTAGGATTCTCCACTGATGATTGGGATAATCTGGATAAGCTTCATATACCTGAGTCATCTGGGATAAATGACTTGACTCCTCTGCATGACGACACTCAGAACTTCAAGCTGGGCACCACAAAAGGTTTGAAACCATTCTATGCCATTCTCTATAAGTTGCTGAGGAAGACTTTGTGGCCCAAGGAAGGAGACGCCACCAATATCAGTTCCTACTCTAGGAACTTGCTTTTGAGGATTGGTGAGGGATCCAGGCCGTTCGATGTATTTGACTTTATCTGGCAGGAGATTCGCCTCAACTCCCTTAGCCCGCGCAGCAGTTGTGGTTTTGCTCCCTATGTTATGTGCATGGTGGAGAGCATCTCGGGCTTGTGGTTTGCTAAGGATGTGGAGCATGTCCCATACCTTGTTCGTCTGATCAAGGCTCCACCTCCGCCAGTTCAGCCAGTGCTTGCTCCTTCAGCGCCCGATACCAGGCAGGAGCTCCTTCCTCAGCGAGACCTGCGTCTCCAGTTGGTCCTTCCTCCCCAGGCGGCTCTATCAAGTCCATGCTCCGTGCCATTTTCTGCCTTGGGATAAAGAACCACAAGAAGATCAAGCAAATGAATGAGAAGATCATTGACACTCGTCGTCAACTGAATGTCATAAAAGGGAAGCTCAATCTTTCTTGCTCTTCTGAGGAGTCCGAGTCAGAGTCCGATTCAGCGACAGTGGATTCTACGACTCGGCAGCTTTTTGACCTTCCCGCCGCTTCTGCGCCTACTGGAGATGATGAAGGCGACTCTGCGTATGCGCCAGCTCAAGACAACGACAGCAGCAACGACGACGATGAGGGCAGCGAGGAGTGACCTTTTTGGTGTCTCGATGCCAAAGGGGGAGAGGAAATAGATTTACCTTTTGGTTGTGTGTTTGCTTATCGTTGTTGGTCTATTAGCTTTTGTTTTTGTTACTTTCTGTTGAACTTGTGCTTGTGGTTGGCTTGAATGTTGATTGTTGAAGTTGAACTATTTGCTTAATGTTAATTTTCGTTTAGTAATGCATCTTGTGTGACATCATGCCATTTTTATCCATGCTTACTTGTGCAATTACTTGTATTATACCCTGTTAAATTCTCTCGAAAGCAAAAATTTAGGGGGAGCTCTCGCCAAAATTTTCCGTAAATATGTGCATTTGATATACCACTCAAATTCTTCCAATGCACACATTTAGGGGGAGCTTCACCATGTATTTGTTATTCCAAATACAATCTTACTTCAATTTATTCATAAATCTAATCGTGTTGTCATCAATTCACCAAAAATGGGGAGATTGAAAGTGCATCTAGGCTCCTAAATGATTTTGGTGATTAATGACAACAAGATTAAGTGACTAATGAGCTTTATGAGTATTGTGAACAGATGATTACGCCCATGGGAAAGTCGCTTAAGAAAAGAGGACCCTCAAATTGAAGGAGAAAAGGGTATCGGTTAAACTCAACGGTTGTATATGCTTTTTTAATTTTGTTTGAGTTTAAGGATTGCCGTACTATAAAGAGGGATATGGCAAGAAATAGCTTTAGAATGACTTAATGTGCTCAATGATGAATTCTAGTCTCAAAATGAGTTAACATGTAAAGTCTTAGGGGCAAATTGTTCAAAACAGTTCGGAGTATCCGAACTCTGGTTCGGAATGTCCGAGCTGATCCCCTCGGTTGCTCAGGCAAATTTATGTTCGGAATGTCCGAAGGTATCTTCGGAGTATCCGAGCTAACCCTCTCTGTTGGTCGAGTTCATTTTTGGTTCGGAATGTCCGAACGTGGGTTCGGAGTTTCCGAGCTGACCCCCTCGGTTAGGTTGGGTTTAATTGTGTTCGGAGTGTCCGAAGATTTCTCGGAGTATCCGAATGCTCGGAGTATCCGAAGCATTCGGACTATCCGAAGAAATGTTCAGACTATCCGAACTGGGATTCTCGGTTGCCCTGAATGCATTCTGTTCGGACTATCCGAACAGACTCGAGCACAACTCAAAATGGCTAGTTTTTGAGTGGCTATAAAAGCCCCATCTCCCCACCTACCAGCCTCTAGAGCATTAACTCCACTCATTTACAGCCATTGCAAGCCTCTAGAGCTCAAGCCCTCACTCCCTCTCAATCCTTTGATTTGTGAATCTTATGAGGTTGAGTGAGTTGAGAGATTGATAGATCTAGTGACCTTGATTCATCTTGAGCACAAAAATCATTCTCTCGCGAATTTCTTGGCGCATCTTTTACTCTTGGAGTTTGATAACTCCTAGACGGCTAGGAGTCGCCGGTGAGCTCCCAAGTTCGTGTGGGTAGCCGCCGGAGGTTTGTGAAGGTTGAATCCACCTCCGCAAGGGAAGGATTCAAGAAAAAATAGGTGAGTGCTTTGTACAACACCTAGAGGATTAGGGTTGAAAGAGATCCCGGCTTGGTGCCGCCTTAACGGAGACGTAGGATCCCCTCAAGGATCTGAACTTCGGGGAAAAATCAGTGAGTCTCTTTGGTTCTTGGATTTCTTACTTGTCTTCTTTGTGCTTGGTTTAATCTTTGGGGATTCAAGTGATTAATAGCTCCATGTAGTAGATCTTGGTGGGATTTCAAATTCTGCAAGGTTACTTAGCTAAGATATTTCATTTGGTGCAAGAATCACCCTTGAAATTTGCTAGATCTACTTTTTAGGGCTCTTGTGCTCGAACCAGTTCGGACTATCCGAAATTTGGCTCGGACTATCCGAACCACTCGGACAGTCCGAAGTAAATTTCGGAGTATCCGAAGTTTTAATTTCCGTTGCGATTTAAAATTTGTAAACGCCTATTCACCCCCCTCTAGGCGACATCTTGGTCCATTCACCTCAAGACGTGCACTTCGGCGTGCGTCGTCAGGCAACCACCGCCTTTGTGCTCCATGGGGAGTGATTGCTGACCTCGAGCACTTTCGCACGGCAGCGTCGGCAGTACAATAGGTTTTTGAGGTTGCTAGCGTCAAAGGTCACCATGCCGTTAGGGCCAGCTGCTGTCCGCTTGCGGGAAGCAATGGACGCCAGTTCCTCTAAGAGCTTATGCTCGACGCGCGGGTTCGTGGCGATGAGGTAGAAGAACCACGACAACGCCGAGCTCGTCGCGTCGCGGCCGGCGACAAGGAGGTTCATCGTCATGTCCCTGATATACACATCGGCGTCTGCGTTGCCCGCGATGTCCCGGTCACAAATGAAGGATGATAGCAAGTGGGCCGCCGACTTGTCGGCTCCTTGTTTGTAGTCGGCCCTTCGGTTTGAGATGGTCGCCGCTACGAAGCTCTCTACCGTCCGTCGCGCAGCGGCATTCTTCTTCTCGTGCCCGACTCCCAGCCTTCTCATCAGCTTCCAGCATGACACTGGCATGATGTGACGGAGGAAAACCGTTCGCAGCACGTCGTCCATCGCTCGTGCGAAAGGAACCGCCGGCAAACTGATCGCCAGGCACCCGGGGTCGACGCCGAAGACGAGGTTACAAGTCGTGTCGAACGACCACCTCGTGAACACGTCCTGCAGATCACAGGTTGCCCCAGAGTCGGCTACGTGGGCGAGGAAAGGCAAGACGCTATTCTTCACCTTGTCGAGGCTGGACCGCGCCACGAAGGCGCGGAACCACGGGGTGGTCATGAGCATCTGGGCCTTGTTCCTCTGGTGCTGCCACCGCTCACCGTCGGAGTTGAAGATGCCGCCGCCAAGGATGTCGAACATCTGCGCGAAGACGTCACCTTTAGGGTAGTTCTCGATGTTGGACGTGAAGATGTGGCACATGTTGGCCGGGTCGCAGGTGATGTATAACCGGAAGCCAGCGAACCAGAAACGGCATTGGAAATTAAGGTCTGAGGAGTCCAGTAGGCCGGTGATGCCGTCGAGGAGCCGGTGGATGTTAGCGACGATGGCGGGAAGTATGCCAACTATTGGCCACCGGGTTAGTCCTAAGGAGCGCGTCTTTTACGGATTTGGTGATAGCGGCAGAGGATAGCGAGGAGGCATATGGTCGATGGAGAAGTCGTAATATGAAGAACCAATCCATGTCTTTGGAGAACTCACAAGATATGCATGCATGCAGCACGTACGTTGTGCAATGTATCGGATGGTTTGTACGTGGAGTTCATGGGATGCGCCGCTACGTACGTGTTTATATATATATGTGCGTTGCAGAGGGGTACTTAATTAGGTGACGAATTAATTAGCCTCAACTGATAATGCATATCTTGTACATGATTGTGCTCATCGAGACTGAAGATAACCAAGAAAATGTGTACAGTGACATTAGGATCATGAACAGTACAGTAGTAAAAGGCATGGTTTAGCTTCGTAAGGCTATTCACAGTGCATTGTATCTTATCACAATATCCAAAACTGCCATGTCATATGATATTATAGAAGATACAACTATCCCAATGCATGGTATCATGGATTGTTTCTTAGTCCCCACAAGATAATTAAATGCTAGATGTGTATGAGAGTATGAATTGTGGGCCACTTAGATGATTCAAGTTTTAATGTCTATGGTTTCGTGTCCAAGTGGTATCTTCCTCAAGATACAGCTTTCTTCTCTCCCCTCTTAACTCTCTTGCCACATCATCAAAAATGCTTATGTGGCATGCAATAAATGGGTATGTTACCATGCACTGGGAATAGCCTAAGCTCCGACGCAGTGTGATTTGTGCGTCTTGCGCGCAGCCGACATCGATGGAGGTGCGCATGCTGCGTCAACAAGAGACTGCAATTGCAAAGGGGTTGTTTGGTTGCCTACATGCACAGAGGTTTGTATCTACAAATACAGAATCTTGTTTTTTTTCTTATATTTGGTTGCCTACATCTAGTTTTGAGTCTACTCTCTAGATGCAAGATTCTTCATCCAGCCTGGCTCTGGTGATACAGAGAAAATGGGCGTATCTCTGGATGCAATAAGATGGCGGACCTCGTGTTACACACAAGGCCACCACGATCACAATAGCAAACCATGTATGCGGTGCCATGTGGGTATGTAAATTTTCCTTTTTTTCTTTTCTCTACTACTTCTAATTTTGAGTTGGTGGTGATTGGTCCGTTCTCCACTTCACACTGACACGTGGGTCCAGACAGCATTACCATCGGCCTTCCCCTCCAACCTCCCACGCGCAATAGCGGACCTCCCGTGCTTATCCGTTTGTAATTCGCATCACGCCATCGCCTACTCTCCTTCAGATACAAGATCGGAACGATACCAAACTTCTCTCGCTTATCCTCCCCTCCTTCGCCGCATCCGCCGCCGCGCGAGGACTCACCATGGCGAGCCCTCGGTCTCTACCGATCCGTAAGATCCCACCACAACCCCCGATCCGATCCAACGGCTTGTAGGGTTTTCGGTTCCGATTTGTTTCTGGTTGGGGGATTTTTGGTGATTTTTTTTGTGGGGTGGTGCAGGAAGGGGAAGAAGGATTACTCGACGGAGATCCTGGAGAGGAAGAAATCGCCGAACCGGCTGGTGGTCGACGAGGCCACCAATGATGACAACTCTGTCGTCACGCTGCACCCGGACACCATGGAGAGGCTGTAGCTCTTCCACGGCGACACCGTTGGTGGTGTCGCTTCCATTCTCCACCAAAATTGAAACCGCGAAGCGAAGCCCCCCACCCCACCGCCGCCATTCTTCCTCGGCCACCTCCCTGAAGCACCAACCAAAGCCAGCGGACGGGAGCTCCTCCTCCTCCTCCAGGGTCCAGCCACTGGTCGCCGCCTTCCCCCACCGGTGATCCATCCTCACTCTAGGTAAGCTCAATCCCGATCGATTTTTCCCTTCCACTTTGAGTGCATCTGGTTGTATAAAAAGGGCAAGCCACCGCCGCCCACCTCCCGCCGCCGCCGCCGCCACAGCCGCCTCCCCACCCTCCCTCCACCGCGTAGCCTTGCCCCCTCTTCCCCGCTCGCTGCCGCTTCCTCCCACTGCCGCAGCCCCCAACACCTACGTCATTCTCGTCCTCGTCGCCCGCTCCCTACCGGAAAGTTCAATGGAAAATCCCGAGATTAGTTTGTATTTGCGTGGTTTCTCAAATAATCTACTCAGTGGTCCAAGCAAGGTAATGTCTGGAATTGATTTGTCCGCTCAAGCAACATACCCATCGTTTTCACCACGATCCGAGTTAGATATAGGCTATTTATTTCGTCAGGAGAATATGGATCCGTATATGGTTACAGCTGCTCATTGTTATTATGCAAATTGGTCATGCAGAGTTAAGGATAAGCAAGATCGATCCAGTTTGTGAAATGCCTGGTTATTATGATGTTGATGCTATCCTCATGGAGGAGGAGGTAACGATTCTTGTATTATCTTCTATTTCTTGCATGCCTGTATAGCTGGCCTGAATACCTTTCCTTTGTAATCTGCAGCCAATTTCGGTTGTTTTTCATGTAAGTGCAAATGGTGTTGGTCTGCTACATCCTGGTCTTTGAAACAAACAGTGTAAGTGGTCGTCCAATGACTTTAGTGCACTCATGATTTAGTGCTATGGTATACCCATCAAGAAGCTCAGCGACAATACTTCCTCTGCCCAGCTTGCTCTTGAATGAAGTTGTTTGGGAATTTATTATGAAGTTGTTGAGTGGAGGTTATCCAAATGCTTCTTATGCGGTTGTTCCTTTTGCTTGTTAAAACCGATTTGAAGGCTATGTGCTTTCTTATTGGCATGCGTGTTGTATTTGTCATGAGCACCATCGAGAGTTGAATGCTTTGTGTTGTGAACACTTATACTTCTTTCTATGACAAATAGAAATGGGGATTTTCTTTTTTTAAAAAAGTCCTTATCTTCTTTATATCCGAGGTTGAAAAGGGTGCTAAGGTGGACCTTCCATTTTGGCTTCTTGCGGTCGTTGTCTCTGGAAGCGGCGGTGTCAATAAATGTACCTTCTTGCGTCACCCAGTAGGTTTCTTCATAATCATTATTGCATTCTCGCCCACATAAATTCTTAGAGCAAGTATAGAAGAGTATTAAAATGGTAAACTGTAGTGATTTGATTTTGGAGAAATGGTCGCATGAATGCTTCAAAGCTTCATCTACTATGACCTTTTCAAGTTCACCTATCATGTAACTTTTGTCCCGAAGTAACATGTGACTTTTCTTTGGGAAGAGAGAAACCTAGCTTGCGCTTTACTTGAAACACTATCTTCATTTTTTAATATATCGGCGTCGATCCATTCCCTGCTAAAACACTGTAGTGAATCATACAAATATTAAAACAGAAGATGCACAACAAAATGTTTTTGTTAGTAAGATAAAGGATTGTTGATTCTGTCATCTTTCATTATCAATATATTACTTGGAGCTAGAAATAGCCGATCCGCAATGGTTTGTTGCGGCTCCACCTCGCCATCGGATTAAACAACAATGAATACCAGATATCAAGGGAAAGGTTATTTGACATCACTTTCCCGGATCTAATTTAGTTCTTGATTTTGATTCGTAAACCGAGTTAAATATGTGGATTTTAATGTTGCAATTTGGTTTGATGGTTTACATTAATATGAGATTTTAATATTCAGGAGCTCAATCGGTTGGCAAGAGTTGGTGGAACTTGCAATTTTGTCAAGGTATATTGGCTCACCTATTATAGTTGATTTCCTTTTTGGTTTAGTTCATATGTTTGCTTTGTTGTTCTTCTTCTCTCCTTTTTGTAGGTATACATGTGTTTGCAGTTGCTGTGCTGCATAAAAATGTTGTCAGTCCTCTTTTTAGTAAAGCAATCTATCATGGATAAATGTTGTTACACAAATAAGTCTCTACAATTGCTTGGCTGTATAAAAATGTTATAATATTAATACTTGTACTACAGGCAGACTTCATGAACATGCCAGAACTCTCGCTTGATAAATTTTCAGAGAGTATGGATTGCTAATAATGTGATAATCTATTGACAAGTATCATTGGAACTTGTAGCATTGAATGCACTTGGATTGTAGCAGTTTTGTGGTGAACCCATATTTGCTCAATAAATCTTTTTAACTAATCATGAACTATATTACTAATTTTTCAAATATCTGTGTTGTAAACTGAATTGTAATGCAGTTTTTGCATTTGGCTTCCTCTGGACATTAGCTCCTACTCCATGTTCGAGTATTGCTACCATTATCATCTTGCCAATACCACTGGCAAAACATATTGCATTTCTTTGTACCACATATCCTTTATGTGGTGATCTGGTCCATTTAAACTATTCTCTGTCTTCATTAGTTGTAAGTATTATTACCTATATCTTACAATGTAGCTGCTTAGGTAGTTAAGAGTCTCTATATTAGCTGCAACAATGAAATATTTAGCTGCATTGTCTGTACCCTAAATGGAAGCTATGTGCTTATTTCCTTGCTTTTGTGATGCTTATTTCCATGCTTTTGTCATATTGATTCAATTATAATGGCCTTCTATTATTTCACAAGGAAAAAAAAACAATTTTATGTCTTGGTGGTTCTTGACAGAAATACTTATGGATTCCCGCTATTGACTGTTACATGCATAATTCAAGTTAGATTATAACAGTGCAATCTAAGGAGCACATCAGCACAATATGCCTACATAGTTGCCAAGGTTAGGTGCAGTGAGTCAAAGTGCCTTAACCTACATAATATATAGCACCCAGAGCGGCAAAAGGTGCTTAGGTTCACGCCTCTATGCAATGCTAATAGGTCCATAGACTAAAATAATGCCCAATAGAACAATAAGGTAATTTTTACCCTCAAAGATTTATAGTGGATTCTAATATTTCTTTCCTTGATAGCCACTCAGCCAAATAGCACAAGATGATCATTCAGCATAAGGCAGTGCTTTATCTACATGTGCTTTACCTATTATGAAGTGCTCACGTTCGATTAAAAATCCCAATAACGAAAGTGTGTATGGAGCTATTCACCCTTATGGGTCTTTTTTTTATTTTTCTTTGGTCACATTTTTTTGCACTTAGCACCAAAGGCAATCTGAGAAATATTAGTTGATCAGTACTAGCCACTAATAACATTTTAGAGGAAAAAAAACTTGCCAAAAGCTTCTACACACAGCTATAATACGATGCATATTCTTCCTCTATATTGCAAGTTTTGATGCAACAAAGTACACGCACTAATAAACCGGTCCTGTTGTTTATTCCTAATGAAGTCAGCATATATCAACCCTATTAAAGCCAGAAGAAAGCAAGCAAGGCCAGGGTGTCCACGTGTCACCTCACCGTTTTGCAAAAAAGCCCCTCCGTTTCTTTGAAATTACGGATAGGTCCCTGTGGAATTTTCTGAGAGACAAAGATATTTTTTTTCTTCGCGTTTAGGTCCCTGGCGCTGTATTTTACGGAAAAGCCTCCTGTTAATTTCAAATCGCGAACAAGCCCTTTTCTAATTTTTCAAGATAGCGAACAGGTCCAAAAAAATAACAAACAAGTCCATGCTTCTTACGTTCAGGTCCTTTCTCCGTTTTTCCCGGGAAAAATGTTTTCGTCACCGAAAAAGCTCGGAAAAAATGTTTTCGCTACAAAAAAAACGGAAAAAATGTTTTCGTCACAAAAAAAAAACAGATTCGTCGAAGGTTTATAACAGCTTATGGATTTGCCAACGGGTCATAACCGCGGGTTTTTTTAAAAAAAATATAGATTGGTCCGAAGATTTATAGCGACCCATAAATTCGCCGGTGGGTCCTAACGACCCATTTTTTTAGCAAACACAAAAAACTTTCTCCGTTTTTCCCAGGAAAAATGTTTTCGTCACCGAAAAAACCCGGAAAAAATGTTTTCGCCACCAAAAAAACGAAAAAATGTTTTCGTCACAAAAAAACACAGATTCGTCGAAGGTTTATAGCAGCTTATGGATTTGCCAACGGGTCATAACCGCGGGTTTTTTTATAAAAAATATAGATTAGTCCGAAGATTTATAGCGACCCATAAATTCGCCGGCGGGTCCTAACGACCCATTTTTTTTAGTAAACACAAAAAAACGAAAAAAACAGATTCGTCGAAGGTTTATAGCGGTTCATGGATTTGCCCGGGGGTCCGAGCAGCCTTTTAAAAAAGGAAATACATAAAAAAAGGTCCGCACTTTTCTTTTAAAAAAACAAAAAAACGCAGATTCAACCGTTATAGCGGATCATGGATTCGCCCGCGGGTCTTTTTCCTCTAGACTATTTTTGACCGGTTGGTGGTTTTGCGAAAATAAAAAAATACATCCAGACCCTTCGATCGGTGGTTTTGCAAAAAGGGCCCTGTCGTATCGTATATTCGCGTACGAGTCATTCGCCTTTATTTTTCCCTTTAAAAAAAATCCATGGTTTTTTTATTCGTGATTGTGTTCTCCGTTTTTCCCGGAATTTTTTTTCGTCACCAGAGATATGTGTGCAGCTCTATCTCTAGACTTTTTCCCCAACTCGATTTCCCATCTCGATCTCTGATATTTTTTTAAACATGTATTATTATTCGGTGAACGCGTAGAGTGTAGGCTCGACAAAGGAATGTTGTCATCTCTAATAATTTTTCGCCCTTTTTCCTCTAGACTATTTTTCGCCGGTGGGTGGTTTTGCGAAAATAAAAAATTACATCCAGCCCCTTCAATCGGTGATTTTACAAAAATGACCCTATCGTTTCGTATATTCGCGTCCGAACGCGTAGAGTGTTAGGCTCGACAAAAGAATGTTGTCATCTCAAATAATTTTTCGCCCTTTTTCCTCTAGACTATTTTTCGCCGGTGGGTGGTTTTGCTAAAATAAAAAAATACATCCGGGCCCTTCGAGCCTAACATATCCCTTTTTCCTCTAGACTATTTTTCGCCGGTGGGTGGTTTTGCTAAAATAAAAAATTACATTCGCCTTTATTTTTTCGTTCAAAAAAAACCGTATTTTTTTATTCACGATTGTGTTCTCCGTTTTTCCTGGAAAAAAAGTTTTCGCCACCAGAGATATGTGTGCAGCTCTATCTCTAGACTTTTTCCTCAACTCGATTTTCCATCTCGATCTCTGATATTTTTTTTAAACATGTATTATTACTCGGTGAACGCGTAGAGTATTAAGCTCGACAAAAGAAGGTTGTCATCTCTAATAATTTTTCGCCCTTTTTCCTCTAGACTATTTTTCACCGGTGGGTGGTTTTGCGAACATGTATTATTACTCGGTGAATGCGTAGCGTGTTAGGCTCGACAAAAAAAAGGTTGTTATCTCTAATAATTTTTCGCCCTTTTTCCTCATATTCGCGTACAAGTCATTCGCCTTTATTTTTCCGTTTCAAAAAAAAACCATAGTTTTTTTATTCACGGTTGTGTTCTCCGTTTTTCCCGAAAAGAAAGTTTTCATCACCAGAGATATGTGTGCAGCTCTATCTCTAGACTTTTTCCCCAACTCGATTTTCCATCTCGATCTCTGATATTTTTTTAAACATGTATTATTACTCGGTAAACGCGTAGAGTATTAGGCTCAACAAAACAAGATTGTCATCTCTAATAATTTTTCACCCTTTTTCCTCTAGACTATTTTTCACCGGTGGGTGGTTTTGCGAATATGTATTATTACTCGGTGAACGCATAGACTATTAGGCTCGACAAAAGAAGGTTGTCGTCTCTAATAATTTTTCACCCTTTTTCCTCTAAACTATTTTTGACACGTTTTTTCTAAAAAAATAGAAAAACCGGGATTACACAGCTTTAACCATAAATATCAAGCGATCAAAATTTCGCGTGACGCAGCAAACAAATTACATATGCCGCGGCGTAGCGCGGGTCATTATCTAGTTACTATTACGCTCTGAATGTTGAATTTTCAATCATGTTTTTTTTGGCAGGATATCTTGAATTGTATATATTCCCTTGTGCCATTTCAAGATGTTGCCCGTGCTGCTTGCGTATCTCATAGATTTCTACGTTGCTGAAGACGCTATCCCAGCCTCATTTTCAATTACCAAACACTAGGTTTGAATAACAGATGTCTTGGTTCGGGTGAGGAACATCAAAATTGACCATACTCTTAGAAACCATTCTGGCATTGGGGTGAAGGTGATTAAACTTGAACTGTTCTCCTGTCAAAATATCAATGCCTCTGATCTTGACAGATGGTTTGAAATTGTTATCAAACCTGGGATTGAAGAACTTTCCTTGGAGATGTCTGTACGCAAAAAAAAGACAGAATACAACTTCCCATGTTCACTTTTATCCAATAAGGCAGCTGGAGGGACAATTCAGTCTCTATGCCTCTCCTTTTGTGCTTTTCATCCTACAGTAACTTTTTATCCAATGGGTGGGAACCAGCATGTTTCCGGTATTGTTATTGAGTAGAATTCCAAATGGAAGTTTTTACGTACTGGACTGAGCTTTCTAATATCTCTTATCACCTTTTAACAGTCTTTTTCTTGGGTGTTTAACTGTTTATTATTGCATGTTAAATAATAATTGGAAAAGTAACTTTTGTAGTCGTATTTCTGAAAGAAGAAGAAGAAAAAAGCTCAGATTCAATCCACTCATTAGCCAGAGGAAATCTTTGCAAGTAAAAAAAAATCTTCTCTTTGCAAGTAAAAAATAATCTTCTATTTTTGGCTCTACCTTTTGGGAAGTTCGTAAGTCATAACACAGTTATCTCAATATCCTCCTGATTCATAAACTTCTTTATTTGAAAACTTCGAACAGGTGCCTTCATTGGGGTCTCACTGGAAGGAAATGCTGTGACAACCAGATCAGAAACCAATCTGAGCTTCAACGGGGACGCTTACTTGACCACAAGCAATATCCTGTTCGGGAAGGTGGAGAGGCCCAGAGCTGCCCAGCCCATGTACTCAGCTCTAGATGATCTATTCTCCAAAATGGTTTGATGTGATTTGTGAGTTCTAAAGATCTTGCTAAGGTGGCAACTGCATGTTTTTTGCTTGAAAGGAGTATAATGGTGATGCTTTCAAGCAAAATGGTGATGCTTGCTTTTGGTCAATTGCAATGGATAATAGACAACACAAAAGAAGTACAAAGAGTAAAAACTCATGGAAACATCACAAAAACATTGTCTACAAAGAAGTACTCATATCATAGACAAAGTTTTGATCTAAATGATATCAAAGTCGTGTTGCAATGTAACTGTTTATTTTAAGATTTTTCGGGATGTATACTAAGAATATCATCTCTAAATACGATGAATGTGGATGTATTTGGTTTTAATTCATGTTGGAGGAGAAACCGTAAAAACTTTTGTAATCGAGAGAAATAGATGTTTGATCTTGTAGCACAATTTTCTTTTATTGCTTGACCTTTATATTTCGTTACCAATTTTATTTTTCGTAGCAACGCACGGGCATTGAACTAGTATATTGTAATATGTGTATAATTTTGAAATAGGGATACATCGAAACAATTCACATCGTGCTTTACTCTGAGAATTTTTTTTATTTAATATTTATTTTAAACCTTTATTTCAAAACTAGTCGCCCGCGCTAAAAAATTGCAGAACTACCTGCCCGTCGCCCCATTATTGGGCGATCGCCTTCTCTCGCGGCCGGTGCCTGGTAATGGCAAATCGCAATATCTAACGGCAAGCCGTGGAAAATTAAAAATACACCGTCGCCCGATCTGAGGCGATCGAATCTTCTAACATTTTTTTGGATTTTTTGTGGCAAATTGTTTGTACAGTAATTGTTGCATTCAACCGCGAACAACTACGAAATAAAAAAACTTATTGTTTTTCACACACCGGAAAAATTAGTCCTTTGTTAGTGATACGCATCACACTTAGGGATTTTCGTAGGCTCGTATGGTCCGCCGAATACGGCCGAAAGAATACGAGAAAAATCACGGGCGACCTATGCAACGCGGGCTACCACTTACATACGGGCGAGATGGCCGGACGTTGGCCCAATCCGAAGTTGCGAGAACCGGAAAAGGCACTCGTGGCCACGAAACCGTGGAAATCGTGGCCACTTAAGGGTTTTCGCAGCCCCGCGGGACAGGTCGGATCCAGTCCAAAAAATACAAGAAAAATCAAGAGCGACCTACGCAACGCGTGCTACTATTTACGTATGGGCGAGATAGCCAGACGTTGCCCCGGCAGAAAGTTGCGAAAATTGGAAAAGGCACTCGCGGCCATGAAACCACAGAAATCGTGGCCACTTAGGGGTTTTCGTAGGCCCGCGGGACAAGCCGGATACGGCCCAAAAAATATGGGAAAAATCAAGGGCGATCTACGCAACGCGGGCTACCACTTACGTATGGGCGAGATAGCCAGACGTTGCCCCGGTAGGAAGTTACGAAAATCGAAAAAGGCACTCGCGGCCATGAAACCACAGAAGTTAGGACGTCGAAAATTTTTGAATTTTTTTATGGAGGTTCCTGATAAATCAGTGATATTACCATATAAATTTTAGATGATTTTAAGATGTGAGGAATTTTTTAAATTTCAAACAATACAACTGTCCTGATAAAACGTTGGCCGACAAGTTTGAACCGAATTAAAAATGAAACAAACCACGTTGGAAAATTTTAAAATTTTTTGTCCATGGTTATGTTACATCACTAATGTTCCCATAAAATTTTCATATAATGATCAATCTCTATGAATTTTTAAAAATTCAGACAGGGCTAGTGTCTGATATGGCAAAATTCAGACAATAGCACTGTCCGAATTTTTAAAAATTTATAAAGCTTGATAAAAATTTCATGGAAACATTAGTGATGCATGATAACCATGGACAAAAAATTTCAAAATAAGCAATAGATTAGATTATATTACAAGGGCATTACAACAGTGACGAACTAACTAAGGAAAGCACTGTTCGTCATGGTGGAACAAATGATCGTTCCACCTATTTGGGTACAGCCAGAATGATGTAAGACATTTTCTGCATATTACCTGACCCGTTCTAATATTGCGATTTGTCCTCGGACACCGCTCAATCCCTACTATGAAAGAACTCCATGGGGATCCGTAGTGCTCCCAGTTGTCCCCGATTGGGTGGCCTATGTCGTACGTCTCGGGTGTATAAGACATATTTTTTGGTCTTTTTTATGTGGATTTCTGCCCTCCCATATGGGCATGTCATCCCGATTCGCGGCGTCCCTATGTTAATACCACCCGGTTCCGGATGGTCTGCAAGCAACGTCAAGGATTTGTTGCGTGTTACGGACCTCGGCCGGCTGCTTCCCCTTGTCCCTTCTTCTTCGAGAGGAGGAACCCTCCTGCACCTCTGCTGTGTTGGCCGTTGGCGGAGACATGCGGGGCGCTGCTCTGTTTGGCTCGCACTCCACTATATGGTGCAGGAGGTTTGTGTTGGGCTTATCCTTGAACAACCTAAGCGTGCCTGCAATCAATCTGATATACCGTTTGGTCGTTGAATAACACCGTAGGTGTACTCGGGGTTTGGCTTTTCTGGGCGGTAGTGGCACCACGGAGAGGGTTGCTCCCCCCAGTTATCCCATACAGGAAGCATGAGATGTGGGTGGTATGTCTCCAGGTCCACCCAGTTGAAGTAGCCGCACCATTCATCCTCGGCCAAGGGGCACCGATAGAATCTCCGGTCCGCTAGATCATCATGGCAGGTATCAACCACTGCCTCCAGGCCATGTTCGCAAAGGTCGGGGCTTTCGGGTGGCCCTGGAGGAGGTTTCTCCTTTGACTTGAGCACATTCGCAAGTGTCCTTTTGAACTCCTGTGTGCGATGAACTGTTTAGAACTACTAATTTGTGAGTTTAACATGAGTATGACGCATTAAACTCACCGATTGGTTGGCCCCTTGCCCACCGGCCCTGAGCTATGGTCGATCTAGAAAAGGGACATATCCTGGCGGCCTCTCCCACCGGGTGAAGTTCTCGGGTGAAGCGGGGTAGGCATCGTGGCAGTTGTTTAGAAATTCGTAGTCACGTCGTTCCGGCCCGTCGATCCATTGGAAGAAGCAACACCGGTTCTTATGCTGAGAAAAGAAAGAACGATGCATGAGATGGTAGTGTTACCCTGTATTGTGTTGATGCCAGTAGGTTTACCTCGTAGGTGCGGCCACAACAGTAGTGAGCACAGGCGGCCGTCTCTCCATGGGTAGATTGCATCATCTTCGCCGGTAGGTTGCAGTCGCATTTGGGTCGGGGCAACTCCGGCAAAACTGGGGCGTCGACGCTACTCTCATCCGGATATTCGGGGTGGGATGACTTCTGCCTGCTGAAGAGGCGACGGTAGAACGACATTGTGCCCTAATTTGTGTAGATTCGGTGGCGTTTATTCTTTGCTTTGGTCAGGTACATCGTCCCTTCTTATATAGGCACTCGGAGAGCAAACCACGAATCACGATAAAAAATAGCATCTTTGTGAAAATGTCGGGAGGCACCTTTGCTCGATGGTAAATACGCCTGAAATGGGCGATCGCCTGATATTGGCGATTTACCATCGAGCAAAGGTGCCTCGACATTTTCACAAAGATGCTATTTTTTTATCGTTACTATACTGAAAAACAGTTTAAAACAAATATTAAATACAAATGTGATGGGCCTATCTCAAGATGTCGGGCGATCGCCCCATACCCGTGATATTTCCCGTTTATAACATTCGCTCTCGCTCATGACGCGAAGTTGCGAAAATAAGTCGAGTACCACCTATCTATTATCGAGTTAGCGGGCGTTGCTCCGGCACGAAGTTGCGAAAATAAGTAAATGGTGCGGTACGACATGGCTAAGAAAAGAAAACCTATGCAAATCCAAGCACTTAGTTCAGATAGTTAGACAACATGGTGGTAAAGATAAATAAATTACAAGCGTAAAGCTGTGCAATAAATCGATCCACGACACGACATCGCTCGATCCGAATGCGTGAGTGGCGACGGCGGACGGAAGACCCTCCTACCCCGGCCCTGCGGCTGCGGCACAGGGGTAGTGTAGTCTGTCAGCGACTCGGGTGTCTGCTGGGGTGGTGGGCCAACGTACTCAGTGGACATGAACTGGTCCACGTCAAAAGCATCCACATCGTCAACGTCATCGTAGGCCGAGTAGCCGTAAGCACCGTGGGGCCCTGCTGGGTGATGAGACGAAGACTGACCCGCGTCACCCCACCCTGGCACTGCGGCTGTGCGAGAGACAAAGGCTGGCCCTCGTCACCCCACTGTGGCCACTGCGTCTGTGCGGGAGGACACGAGGGCTCGTACTGGGTGATGTCGGGCACTGCGGGCCGACTAGCTGGGCGAGGTGTGGGCACGGCTCCACTAGGCGGGGAGGTCTTTGGCGGATGGGGGCGTCTTTGCGGCTGCATCGCCTCGGCCTCACGGCGGTGAGTAGGCCGCACACCCGCCCCAACCCACTGCGGAGCTGAGGAAAAAGGTCCCGC
Source organism: Guadua angustifolia (assembly GCA_036346375.1). Lineage (NCBI taxonomy): Eukaryota > Viridiplantae > Streptophyta > Magnoliopsida > Poales > Poaceae > Guadua > Guadua angustifolia. Next base: position 54,052,324 of record CM070511.1, read on the forward strand.
TGCTGAACTCCAGTGAGCTCGACGTCCGCTTCGAGGCCCGCTATCACGGACTCCACCTCCCCGTACAGTTGCCCTGCAAGACGTGCCTGCAAGTAATGCCAGCTCGATATGAGGTAATTTACATAAAAACATGCGTGTAGGGTGACGGGGGTGACCCTCACCGCGTAGTTCTCCCTCTGGGACATCTCTGAAGGGTACGTCTTCGACACCGATGCCGGAGCTGCGGCATACTCTGCTGGTGTGTACCCAACCCTCGGTAGTCATGGCGCGAACCACTCCATGTAATCGTCGTATGTGGCAGCGTCGTACGGCCGGGTCTCATCCACCGTGTCCGTCGCCGCCTCTCCCCACTGCAACACCCACGGTGCCATGCGATGAAAGAATGGAGTGTCCACTGGATGCCCCGACCGAGTCATCCTGCAATGCAAAAACGACATTTACATACAACATGCATTCGGCGGGAATAGTAAGTACTCTGCTCAGGACACCTACTTGTGCGCGGCGTGAGTGAGGCGGTGTGTAGTAGTCAGGGGAAACTCGAAGAGGCCGAATCGCCGCAAAGACTCGGTGCGGCGAGTACTCCTCGACGCGTGTCGAAGATGAGAACCTTACGGGTGAGCGAGAGGTGATGGTCACGCCAAAAAGCTCGGACGGCCGTGAGGTGCTCGGACTGACCTCGCAGCGGTCAGATGCGGTGTCCACCGCCGCCCTCGTCTGCGGCATGTCAAACTCCCGAACGAACTCGGCGTACACCTTCTTGAACTGCAGGTGGGCGTACACCCGCTGCGGAAAATAAAGTAGTGCAGGTTATTAAAGTGTCCAAAGTATGGGGTTAGATACAAGGGGCATACACTCATGAACCCAAGACATGCCCATAGTGGGCGGTCGATCTGGTGGTGGTGGTGGTACAGTCCTGTGAGTACGGAGATCGGTCAACAACGGGCTCGCTGACGGAGAAGTGCTCCCAAGACCACAGTGCGATAGTAGAACGCACCCGTCAGCGTCGCTGTGTCCCTACCCGGAGACGACCTCAAAAGACCCCTGTAAGCAAGCCGCGAGCACGGCAGAGCCCCACGACCACCGCACCATCTATTTACAACGGCAAAGTTAGACATGTCCTGTCATAAGAGATTTTAACGAAATGTGTTACCTCCCCCTCGGCGGTGTCGGCGATCAAGCTCGGGCGAACTTCGATCAGTGCGGTCCACCGTGTCCCCGTCGAGGACGGAACAGTACCAACCGAACAGAGGCAAGCAGTACGCCTCGGGCCACGTGCGAGTCCTCCTCGTCGGCCTCCGGTGGAGAAGCTCACCTGCGGCATTCGGTACAATATTGTCGGCGGACTCGGTCGCGTCCGTTAACTTACAATGAACGAGGAACTAACCGTGAACTGGAGCAGCCACGACTTCTAGACACCCTGCGCATCCGCCCTGTGGGGCACGTACGGGTCTGCTCGGGGGTGTCGCTGCACCTGGGCGAAGCGCGCCTCCAGGTGCGCAAGCCACGTGGCGGGGGCGTCGTGTGGCACAACTGCACGGCCCGCGCAGGGGAGCCCTAGGAGGCACGACACGTCCTGCAGTGTGGGAGCCATCTCTCCGCAGGGCAGGTGGAACGTGTGTGTCTCCGGTCTCCACCGGTCCACGAGCGCGGTCAGCAAGGACCAATAGTACGAGAACCCTGAGACGTGCGGGCCCTCCTCCACAGTTGTCTGCTCCACCATCCGGCAGAACGGAAGTAAGCCGGCAGCTCATAACCTGCACGAAAAGTAGCGTCATTAAGATTCCATTAACAGGTAAGCAAAAGAGTACGAAAAGTCGCTAACTTACTGTGGAACCCAGCGCGGGTCGATCCGAAGAAACTCCTTCGGCACCCGAGACCGCAGTGTCCCCAGCCGCCAACCCTCTGCGGACAACCTAGACCGGTGGGTCAAGTCCACCTCCTGGTCTAGCAACTCGGGAGTAGTGTTAGCAGCACGCCCAACTCGCGCCATCATCGCCTGTGCCTGCATGGTTACAAAGCAAATTCATGGTTAGAAAGCAAATAAAGCAAACTGGACGATTACTAAGTATAGGAGCCAAATAAAAACAAACCGGATAAAATAAGTACATGGTACACGTTACTACTAGAAAAAATTAAATGAAAAGTAATAAAATGTTCCATATTCAAATATATCCACAATCGCGCACATACAACAAATAACTGGTACATACAATCATATATTACATTGACGGGGACAACAAATAACTGGTACGTACAATCAAAAATTACATGACGGGGACAACAAATAACTGGTACGTACAATCAAAAATTACATGATGGGCACAACAAATAACTGGTACATAGGATTACATTATCCACAATTACGACGCACTTCTAACTCGTCCATATCGTTCCTAATACGCCGTGTCCTGCGACGCCCGACTTTCTGCTTCAACATTCGGATGTCCGGTACCCATCGATGCCACGGAGGGGGCGCGTGAGCGATCCATCCACTCGGTACCGTACACCTCGTTATGCCACGTGTTGAAAACACTCGCTTGTAGTAGTAGTGGGAGATGTCACGGACGACATGATCGGTGTCTCTCGCTTCAAGGCAATCACGTCGCGAGCACGGCAAGTGCGATGGCGTGGCTTCTTGCAGAACACTCGCGGTCGGCGGCTCGAGTGCGCATGGATGGGAAGTCCTCTCCGGTGGGCACCTCTTGACCCGGTCACCGCGATGCTAGGGATGGCAACGGATTGGTCTCGGGTTTTGTAAACCCGACCGAAAAAACCCGAATCGAATACCCGCCGAACCGAATGACTGTCGGGTAGAAATCTATACCGAATCCGAACCCGACGGAATTAAACCCGACGGGTGCAGCGACGGGTTTGTAAAGTAAGAGCTATCGATGAGATTCAAGAATCAAGACTTGCCAACATATGTTGATTCTAACGCTACTTATACACCTTAGCATATGTGTCGAAGTACTCGATTACGAAGCATAGAAAGAAGGAAAGCAAGTCTCAAGTAACTCGATGCATACAAAAATCACATCACAAACTCTAACGAGAAAATGCACAAGGAAAGGTTACACACACAAAATCACATTCACATCACAAAGCGGCTTCTTGGCACATGATTGCCAAAAATGCACAAGGTATTGTCCCAAATAAAACCACGAGTTTCAATCGATTCGAAAAATGACTAACTAATTGACATTTGACAAGGGCATGTGCAAACATTCATAAATTATAAAGGCTAAAACAGAAGATTGGATAAAAGGATCACTTACAAGGCCACCACTCTTGCCATCGTCCGAAACTTTGGACTCTCAACCAAGAACAATGACCGAAAACATCTGCTTCTCCCGGTTTGACAAAGATCCACTTGGGTCATCTTGTATGCTTCAGTAAATCAAAAAGAGCTATCCTCAAGCACAAATCAGCAGATGTTTAGGCACAAATCAACAAGTAGGCCTTTAGAAGCGCTCCATATCTCCATTTCACGAAGCTCAAATCTTGGCGAAGTGAAAGCATGCATCATATAGAAGCTCACCGTGAAAGCGGTGTAAATAAAAACGATAAGAGCAGAGGACGGTAGAATTGCGGAGAGCGCCAACCTGCCTAAATAAAGAAGCTCATCATCATCAATCAGTATTTTCAAGAACCAAAAACACGATTAAGAAAAGGTAGGAGGATCACTATACTCGCAAAGGCGAGTGGAGATGGCCCAAGCGGACTTGGGTCTTCGCCGATCTGAGGATGAACAGTGCATGGTGATGGCCTTCGCCGATCTGGGAGAAGTCTAGCGCCCTTGCCCTAGCCGCCGAAACCCGAAGGAAATGGGGAATTGGGGAATCGGGGAAGGGGCGAAGGGCAGTAGGGCACTACCGAAACATGATTGGGTCTAGGGCAACTGGGCAACTTGGCCACTTTACTCAGCGTTTGGTTGATTTGGTGCGGCGGGACCCGCAGTAATTTCGTAAACCCGAATCCGATCCGAAATATTTCGGGTACCCGATCCGCCATACCCATGGGTAAAAAATACGATCCGAACCCGAACCCGACGGGGGTAGGACCCGCGGGTACCCGAACCCGCGGGTTTGATTGCCACCCCTACGCAGTGCACGTGGTACCTCCGTTCCACGCCACTCTCCGGTGTCAAGCGATGTGTCTGTGCCTTCCGTGTCTTGTTGGCCATGTACGTAGAGACAACCGTCGAGTCTGACAGTGATTGTCCGACATACATGCAATGGAGGACTTGTACAGCTCAACGAAATATCTTTGGGTGCCTAGCAACACACCTCAACAATGCCCACCAACCAAGGCATCTCGCGCCTTTCATCACCCGGTTGTAAATCTCCGCCAGTTGGTTGTCATTATTCCATAACGGAACCGCCTCGTCATGCGTAAGGACCATTTCTCCAACGGCTCGTGTCGTATCCAAATCAGTGAAACTCTTTATGCTTGTCCCGACCAACGCCAATGTTTGGTGCGTCGGTCGGGAGCGCGCGACAAGGTCGTGGGGTCATCTCCTTGCTCGTGGTAGACCATAGGGTTCTCGATGAACTAGCGCCATCCCTTGGATTGATGATTATACGGGTTAGTTCATCCGCGTCCTCCACAATGAAGTCGAACTTCCTCCGTGGTTCTATTTGCCTGCCCGCTTGAACATGTTCATAAGCTCCTTGTTCTGAACCGACGGAAAAAATTGGCACCCATGTGCCTCATGCACCACTGCTCTTGGTGTCCGCCACTTTGCTACTCCCACGTCGCCGACCCTTGTTGCATATCCACGATCGCCCTCGGCAACCTCGCATGTCGATCATGGATGACACATACATCGTATGGTCTGGACAAGCGCCATCTTGACTCTTTCAAGAAACCAATTACCGACTCTGCGTGTTTTCCCCCCGAAGGCTAATGCGACCGGTAGAACACCGGTTGTTGGCGTCCACCGCGATTGCGTTAGAATCGCCCTTGTATTTCCTGTGAGGAATGTGCCGTCCATGCAAATGGCCGGGCGGCGATGTCGGAAGGCATTTATGCATGTCTTAGGGCGAAGAAGGCTCATTGCAACACCCACTTGCCCGCAAGACGCACCATCCGCGGAAACTCCACAAGGTCGATGGCCGTCTCGATTCCTACTTGATATTGCCCCGAGCAAGTGTGGAATATTCTCGTAGAAGCCTCGTATGTCCCGAACCGTATTTGCAAAATTTGTTCTTTTTGCTCTCCATACCTTTCCGTAGCTAATCTTGTCTTTGAAACCTCTCCTCCACGGCTCGATAATGGATCGAGGTGCGGTCGCGATTGTCCACGATCGACCATAAAACACATTTGCCACCCAAGTGGACGACAGATTATGGTGCTCTGCTCCGCTTCCTCCAATTAGCGCTTATGCTCGTCACTATGGAACATTTCGATAGTCCTCCACTTCCCTTGTATGCATGCACCGCCATGGGCACGAGTCAACTACGCACTTCACATCGTAGTCTTTTTCTTTGGACTTTACTACCTGAATTGCCGCCAAGAGACATTGACCAAGATTTCACCGCATCCATCACGACCTCCTTGTCTTTATATACGCCCCCTGCGCGACCTCGTTCTCATGATACTCCCATGCATCTCTGTTCCTTCATGCATTGTTAGGTCTTGAAATTATAATTAGTCCACGCACCGGGGCAGCACCTCAGAGTATTGTCCTCCTCGTCCGGCGTTAGCCATCGAGGACTTCCTCATCCGCACGGTCCTCCTCCTCCATCAAGTCAACTATGTGCTCCACCTCCTCCCCTCGTCGGCCACCCCGCCTCCACGGTGCCTCCTCGCCCCAGATCCGTCGCCACCGCCAACCTCGTGTCCCTGTCTCCGGGTCCTCGCCACCTTCATCATCGCATTGTTGCGTGTCTGTCCTCCCTCCTCCGTAATATCTACCCCGACATCACGAACCTCCGACACCGATGGAGGTACACAGTACCAATCTACCGGCAACATGAGCGGCCCGCTCTCTGGCGTACCAACATAGCTCCTCCATGCCGATGTCGCGTTAATAGGAACCACTCTCCATAAAAAGGTCTGCGCAAGACGACTTACTCTTGCTCTAACCCGCAAAGAACACTCTGGGTATCCAAACTGAACATCCGAAACATCCATTCCAACAAACCCCTGTATGTCCTCTCTCTCGGCCTAGATATACCCCGTATGATTGTTGAAAATGCCGACAAATCGACTCCATCCGGTCCTTGTGCTATCTCCCCATCTCCATAGAATATTTAAAAATACAATTTCTCCGACATGCTGCCTACAACGTCGAACCGAAATAATCATCATTTCTCCATCTAACCGCGTCATGCATTACTATATAAATGTTACATTACATTGTCAAATTTTTTTACTCTACTGATTTCTAACGGTGCCTAACATTTTCAAATTTTTTTAGTCTACTCATTTCTAGCGTAGCACGGTGCCTGACGATATGTTCCTACCCTACCTTGTTTTTAAATATACTCTCAAATACTATGTATAAAACGAATGGTGATCATACTAAGAAATCCGACTATAAATAAGTAATTCGACTACCCATTTTTTCATTACGGAATTGGTACTATATATTATTCATTTGTCCTAATCTTACAAACTATACATATACATGATATATCGTACTTCCTATAATTTCTACGTCGCAATTTTCGAAACATTGCCTGCGTAACATCTGGCTAACCTACCATTTTAAGCTAATAATATTAAATTTCTACTCATTACATTTCTAAATATTATCTAATATTTCTATTACATGGAATCTCAATTTTTCTAAATACTACACAATCCTAATATTTGTAAACACTTCATACTACATTAATTTCTAAATATTACCTAAAAAACCACCACATAAATTAAAAACTAAATACTACATGTAAATTAAATTTCTAAATACTAGACAATCATAAATCGTACATTACATTTCTAAAATTGATTCTCGACATTTCTAAATACTACAATCCTAATATTTCTAAATGCTACATTAAATCTCTAAACATTGCCTAATATTTCTACTACCCCATCCTACTACATTAAATTTCTAAATTACTACATTTCTACATTTCTAAATATTACAAAATACTGAAATTTCAAAAAAATTACATATGAATTTACCGGACTTACCTTCAAAAAACGACGAATATTTTTCCCTCTTTTTTCTTCCCCTCTTTTTTCTTCCCTCTCTCTTTTTTCCTCTCCTTCCTCTCCTCTTCTTCTCCCGCAGCGCTCGCTCGCTCGATTCGCTCGGCCGGCAGCAAATGAGCACAGTGCTCGCGATTTTGCGGTTTAAAAGGCACCGATCGCCCCAAGCCCGGGCGATCGCCTAAGCCCGGCGACAACGACATCGTGACCTTGACCCGATTGGGCATTATTCAAATCGATTACAACCGAGCCGATCGCCCGATCTTAGGCGATCGTCCATCTTGAGGCGAAGGAGGGTATTTTCGTAATTTTTTAGCATGGCCGATTAGTTTTGAAAAAAAGAATTAAAATAAATATTAAATAAAAAAATTCTTACTCTGATTGCGCGCCCAATTAGCCAGCCAGCCTGCACAGCCCAAAGTACAAAAAACAACTAATCAGTCTAATAGTCCCAAGGGGCAGCCTATCAAGGCCCAAAAAGTACAAGCGTAATATCCTCACAAAAGCCTAGCCGAATATGACGGACGCATCAGTAGTAGTCCACGGCCCGAGATCCACTGATAAATAAATGGCACCTCATAGCTCTACAACCCTAGCGCCGCGCACACACCAGCCGCCGCCTCCTCAGCAGCACAGCCGCGGGTTGAAGAGGATAGGAAGGAAGGAAGGAAGGGAAGATGCCGGCGGGGCACGGGCTGCGGTCGCGGACGCGTGACCTGTTCGCGCGGCCTTTCCGCAAGAAGGGGTACATCCCGCTCACCACGTACCTGCGGACGTTCAAGATCGGCGACTACGTCGACGTCAAGGTGAACGGCGCCGTGCACAAGGGCATGCCGCACAAGTTCTACCACGGCCGCACGGGACGCGTCTGGAACGTCACCAAGCGCGCCATCGGCGTCGAGATTAACAAGCAGGTATAAAATCCCCCCGCGCCAACAGCAGTGCTATCCCTTCTCTTCTCTTCTCTTCTACGTGCTCTATAGGCGGCCGATTTGGTGGATCTGTGCTGTTAGTGCCGTAGTGTAATTTTCGGTGTGGTAGTGCATCTGACTCCATTTCGATGCAACCGAGACGACTCCTTTGTCTTTGTTATTAGTACTTCATGCTGTTTTGACTTGCAGCGAATTCTCTCCTAGCAAAGTCGTTGGAGCGTCAAATGTTTTTGGTGGTTCTTCCTGTATGGAATACTCCTGTGTAGGAGGAATACTGCACTGCGCTTGGATATACTCACGTAGCCTCGTCTGTGTGTGCGATGGTTCAGTGCCCTTTTCTGCTGCTTTTGCGGCACAGTTCTGCTTGATGGATAATCCTATGGTAACTGGTTCTTAGCATATCACACGCCGTTGTTATTGGCCATTCTTGTTTGCAATTTTGCTTTAGAGCTACGAAATCCTGCAACATTTTGTATTGTATGTACTCTGGTGTAGAGTCCTAATTCCTCTTGATGTGTGCATAGTCAATTTGATATTTGATTTGTGTGCATAGTCAGATTTCCTATACCACCCGGGTGGTGAATCAGAGTAAACACGTGTGATGGGCATACATCAAACTTTGTCATCCTGGCTGCCCTTCTGCACAAGCAGCAGTTGGGTAAGCCTGTCTGAATGATATACATCTATCTACACCATTCCACCATTTTTCAGCTGCTCCTTTTGCCTAGTACTAGTCAGCCTGGTCCTTGCATGCATATCTTGTTTTGATTAGTACATCTTCAATTGGACATGCATTTTGTTTATAGCTTTGTTCTTTGCCTGCTTGTTACAACTTGTTTGGTTGGAAGTCACACAGTAAAGCATAGCCCTCTGTATCTAGGGAGACCCCAGGAGTTGTTGGATATGTAAATTTATTGTATTGGCATATATTGCTAGGCCAGAACCAGACTTGATTCGGTTGACTGGATCTCGTACCCAACATCCATAGATTATAATTGCTTTGCAAGAGCACATATCTATTTATCTGTTTTACAACTACTTGCCTGTAACGATTATCTTGAGTTTTTCAGAGTTTCTCTTGTTTCGTCTATTGGCATATACATGCGCTAGTTTCATGTTTGTATGTAAATGATTATGTGTCAGTAAGTTTGCATCACACAAGTATTATTGGACTAGACATGAGTGACTGCATTGATGTGTTTATAGTGAGTATCACTTGACACTTAATCTTATGGAAAAATGCCTACACTTGTCATCAGGTTGGTAACCGGATCATCAGGAAGAGGATCCATGTCCGCGTGGAGCATGTGCAGCCATCCAGGTGCACCGAGGAGTTCCGCCTGAGGAAAGCCAAGAACGACCAGCTCAAGGCTGATGCCAAGGCCCGTGGCGAGGTCATCAGCACCAAAAGGCAGCCTGAGGGACCCAAACCTGGCTTCATGGTTGAAGGTGCTACACTGGCGACAGTCACCCCCATTCCGTATGATGTGGTCAATGATCTCAAGGGTGGTTACTAGAATGCTTGTTTCTTGAGAAGCCTAAGACAATTAGCATCTATGCTTATCGGAATGTTATTTCTGCTGTCTGGAGTCTGGACCTCTCTGTGGTTAACATTAAAGATTTGCTACGGTTGATTTCATTCTCCCTCTGCTTCTGTCCTGTCATCGTTATCTAGTCGACCTTTTGTCTGTCTTTTGCGTTTGCAATTAGTCTTACAAACGAATTGAACATGGTGGAAGGCGTAGTGCAGTTTTACATTTCCAGGCTACTGCAGCTAGTATAATAAGATTATTAACTTAATGAATCAACGAATCATGCTTTCCGCTCTAGGATTATCTAAATCCCTATGGATTGAGGAATGTAAGTAAGTCTGTCTTGCAAGGACACGGGATAAGGTGCGGTTGCTGTAGCCACTGCAACTTTGGCGGTAACAGTAGTTGATCTAACCATCCAACAAGCAATCAACTTCTAAGTAAAAAGATTCACTGCGTCATCTTTTTAACTCTTAACTTTCTTCCCTTTCGTCTTGACTTCTAACAGCATCTTTTGGTTTGCTTCCTATAGTCACTAATATTTGCCTTACTAAATTTGGGTAGTGTTGATCAAATTTGGTAAGTATTTAGTTTGCTATCAAATTTTGGTAAGATTCTTTTCTCTCTTGGTTCTCTAGTTCTTTTTCTTACTAATTTTTGGATAAAACATTTGCAGCCAATTTAGCGATCAAATTTTGGTAATGTCACATTTGATTAGGTTTAGTTTGATAAATTTGTCATCAAGCCAAAGACTTTTTACCTTTCCTCTTGACTTCTACGGGCATGTACAGTGGTATAGACAACAGCTGTCTATAATATATCTCCACATCATCTATAGACAGCACTAAAAATAACTCATACAATGGATCGTCTATATAGTTGTCTGCAATGGTCTCTCATCTAAATAACAGACTGTCTATACAATGGCACATAAAATAGAAAGCTGTCTATAAGACCGTCTGTTAAATAGTAGACAGCAGCTTTCTCTCTTCTCCTTCTCTCTCCTCCACATCACCTAAAATCCTAGGTGACATGGTCTTCCAGACAGTTGACATGTACCATTGTACATGCCCTAACAGCTTCCTTTAGAGGGACTAGTAACCGTGCACCTACAACGCACATCTCAAGACTTTAAATTGAACTAAACATCTTGCAAGCACAAGAAACTTAGAAACCATATTCATCGTAGTAGATTATCATCTAGATTTTGAACACCCTGCGGCAGGATTACACAAGTGTTGATTGGTGCATGAAATAGGTGCATCTCCAACAATTCCCAAAATCTTAACTCCCAAAACATGTAATTAGGGCCTTCCCAAAAAGTGTTTTTCCCAATAAAAATTCCCTTCCTCCAACAGCTAACAGTTTTTCCCAAAAAAAACTGTTATTTGGCCACCGTGGGCCCTTTCCCATCACGCCATGGACTTTAATTCAGTGTTCGGGCCGGAGTCCAATAGTCACAGTATTGCACTAACTCATGATTAAGATGACATATTATTGAACATATTTGATAAGTACGAACACAAAGAATGAACATCGCACTCAAATTTCCCAGTGAAATAATGCAGTCTTTACAGAATATTTCGTTTTGCCTGCTCGTATTCCGTGTGAAATCTTGAAATGATATAGCCACAACTTTACATGACAGTATTCTCTTTTTAACATATACAGATATAGCTACAACATGTTCTTACAAGACAACAGGAAGGGATCAGAGTTTCAGCTGAAAAGCCTGCACAAGAAAGCTATAAGATGGCATCTTCAAATATCAATAGAACAACCAAAAATTTTGAAGATAACAAGCATTATTATGTCTGGAAACAATTGTGTTGATATACTAGAAAGCAGCACAGGAAAGACTGGGTTCAATCGCACATTATGTGCTTAGGACAGTGTTCATGCAAATATTTAGCTAATACTTCTGAGGTCTGGTATTAGCAATGCAAATTCCCACTTCAACATGGTAACATTTGAACAAAACAGTACCATTATGGACTGAAAATGGAACATTTACCATTGCTACATAACACTTGTAACATGGTATTAGCAAATTCTTGAACTAAATTAGACAGATTTGCAAAATATTCAGAAGTAGTCCAAACACGTCAACTGCAGAGTTGGACCATTCCAATAGCAGGTCAGAACTAAAGAACTAACAGCACATCAAATAAATGGAAGTTTCTTTCACAATGTGATAAGATGTTAAGGTAAACAACAGAGTCAGCCTACAAACAGATACAACCATAGGAAATAGTCTCACGTGAGATTAGCTCGAAATAGAGAAATAATGTTGGAATTATAACCATACTGACTGAGACACGAAGGAGATTATTTATAGAATTTGAAGTTCTCATTATTTGGGCTCCACAACCACATAAATATGACATCGTGTAGCCATGGGAAATTTTAAGAATAATTTGGATGCAGGACTGGCATGGACACAAAGGCGTGTTAATAGCAAGCCCATCTTCACAACACTAACAATGTAAGTAGATATTAGAACAACAGAGGTGATCGATTAGCTCGAAACTAATTATGCTGTTTGAATTTTAATAGTCGGGACAGTTTCCGTGTGAAGAAAATTTGCATAGACTTACTACACGTTTCAGATTATATTATCAACTACACGTTACAGACTACGCAGCCCAAAAGCCGCTAAGTCATTGTCTTTGACGTGTTTTTGACAGCCTTCACAAGGAAAACAGGGAACTTTTTCGCACACCAACAACAGACCGCAAGACCCCAAAGCATAAGTTGAATCATCAACACAAGAGGATACTTTAAATTTTCAACCATCAACCCAGTAGCTAAAATTAGATTCCAATCAGTGCAGACTAACAACAAAGCGGGCATGCAGGGAGGATAGCACGCAGAGATGGAGGAGCGCCATAAGCATGTAAGCGACCTGTCTCACATCGCAGATCGAGATCGAGGACGGACAACCGCTGACCAATGCGAGCTCGCTCAAACCCTAGGAGCAGGAGCAGGAGCCCCACCGCCAAATCTAAACTACGGGGACCGCAGATCGGAGGGAGCTACGGAGATGGAGAGGCATGGGGCAACGAGGGTATACCTCGGCGCGGTGAAGAAGGGGGTCTATGGCGGCGGGTTCTGTCGCGGAGGAGTAGTCGCCGGGAGGAGCCATGGCGGGCCTGGCGGCAGCGGCGGCGGCGGGCGCAAGCGAGGGCGGCGAGATCGCCACCCGCAACCTGAGCATGGTGGCGGCGGCGTGGCGCCGCGCTCCTTCTCTCCGACTCCGGGATATGGAGCTCGGTGGATGGCGCGAACGAAATCTTCTACGCGGGAGATGGAAAAAATGGCGATTGGGAAAGAACGCAGCGGCGAAAATCTGGAGAGTTCGGCCGCCGAGATAGGGCGTGCGAAGAGATTGGGAATTCCTTTAGGGAACCGTTGGAGCGCTAATTTTCTGATTAGTTCCTAAAAAAAGGTTTTGGGAAATACTTTAGGGAACTGTTGGAGATGCTCTTTACAAGCTTGCTTTGCACACGCATATGCAAACAGCATTACAATCCCTACGTACAAAGCAAATCTGAAAATCAGTAAAGACCCTGCTGAGCTCCTGGGTTTCTCTCAGAATCAACAGCACGTCTACAACATGTGAAGGACAACTTTTGTCATTCCAATTCACCTAAACCAAATAACATATCTCTTTCATTCAATTCTGAAATCTTAGACAAAATTGAACAAAGAAGTCCAAGCAATAAAAACGTTTTCGTTTTTCCAGCGAAGATGAGCGAGTGTCGGGAATCTTTATATAACTCTGATCCATCGAAAGCACCAAAACCTGACAGATGCATACCAGCCCTCGAGTCGAAAGAGACCGATGGACAGGATGCTTTGTATCATCCATGCAGTTAATAGGTCAAATTTAAACTCGTGCCTTTTAAATAGTATAGAAAAAATAGAGAAATTGAACAGAAGTAGCGCTAATCTCCCTCCCTTTCACTTCCTCTTGACTTCCAGTCCATCCGACATGCTTTCCTCACTTCTTTTCCCTCGTAATCAAAATACAACAGTAAAATTTCAAAGGTCTACAACAATTAACTGCATACGTTGCTAACGATTAAGTTTATTATGCTAGTATTTTCTTTTTTCAGAGTTCTGATGATGTTCAAGATGGCATTAATCATTATTCTTTTTAAAGAAAAATTAATTGTAGCTCATAGAATAACTCCTCATTCACAATATAGCATCGGGTTTTATATTTTCTTCACAATATGCTATCACTGTGTACTCTGTCCATGCCCCTCCGTTAAGCCCTGAGAAAAGACCTTTTAGTTCCTCCATGTCTCTCCGTTAAGTCATGAGAAAGAAGACCTTTTTACCCTCGGTTGTCATGTTTTACTCCACATGCCTTCGAGTAGCTCTTTCACAGTATGACATCAGGTTCTAGACTTGCTTCACAATATGTCATCATCGTTACTACTACGTTCAAGGTCTTCATGCCCCTCCGTTTAGCCCTGAAAAAAAGACCTTTTTACCCTCAGTCGTCATGTTTCACACCATGCCACTCTGAAGTGCCTGATGAAGGTCGGATATGCTCATTGAGGCCTCCAGTGCAGTGACTAGCAAGCGAATCACTTGTTCATGGCAGCGTTTGGGTCGCTGCCAGAGGGACCGCAATAGCACGAGGGGGGAGCTGTGACGGCTTCAGCGGCGTGATTTCCCTGCCATGCTTCGAGTGCTGCAGAAGCCGCATGGTCGACGTCGCCCGTGTGTGTATATGTATATATACGTATGTGTATGTATATGGTAGCGCTAATCTATGCTTGCGCGCTGATTAGGCTATTCTATGCGCGAGCCGTAACCCTGTGTCGCTGAACTAGCCAATGTGAACTCAAACGCTTACTGTGAATGCATATCGATAGCACATTATGTATACGTGTGCCAATTAATAAATATATTTAAGAGTTTATAAATGAATATCGATAGCACATTATGTACACGTATGTATAGAATAGGATATATATATGTGTCTATATATAAAGGAAGCCTTTTTCTGTACTCCTGGGTGTCAATACTCCCACCTATAAGATACCACCTACAAGTCACGCGATTTTCGCGCGAAATACGCGCGCGTGCGATTGCTAAGATTCGAACCTGTGACCTGCTGCTTCGCGTGAGCACTCTTTACCATTTCACCTAACACTCACTTCTCAACTACTACAAGATATATGTTCCTTTTATCCCTTCGCATCCGAAAGTTTCAACGATTATTTGGACGTCTAAACGTCTTCAAATAAAAAAGTTGTCAACTACAAAGTTGTAGATCTCATCGAGAGCAACAATTTTCATATAAACTTTGTCTCCATCCGAATCCGTATGCAAAAGTTATGATTTTTTCAAAAATATTATCACTGCTGGTTCGAAATCTGAACCGGCAGTGATACTATTATCACTGCCGGTTCGTGTAGAGAACCGGCAGTGATAATAGTCTCACCGACGGTTCAGATTCGAACGGCGGTGATAATATTTTAAAAATCATAACTTTTATACAAAGTCGATGGAGATAAATTATGAAATTATAGCTCGATGAGATCTAACTTTCAAGTTGACAACTTTTATTGAAGTCATTTAGACGTCCAAATAATCATTATATGATTATTTGGACGTCTAAATGACTTCAAATAAAAAAGTTGTCAACTAGAAAGTTGTAGATCTCATCGAGAGCTACAACTTTCATATAAACTTTGTCTTCATCCGACACCGTATGCAAAAGTTATGATTTTTTCAAAAATATTATCACTGTCGGTTCGAAATCCGAACCGGCAGTGATACTATTATCATTGCCGGTTCTCAACAAGAACCGGCAGTAATAGTCTCACCGACGGTTCGGATTCCGAACAGACCATAATAATATTTTAAAAAAATCATAATTTTTACATACGAAGTCGGAGGGAGACAAAATTTATATGAAAATTGTAGCTCTCGATGAGATCTACAACTTTGTAGTTGATTTTTTTTATTTGAAGTAATTTAGACGTCCAAATAATCGTTGACAACTTTTATCCCTTCATATCCGAAAGTTTCATCGATTCTTTGGACATCTAAATGACTTCAAATGAAAACGTTGTCAACTACAAAGTTGTAGATCTCATTGAGAGCTACAATTTTGATATAAATTTTGTCTCCATCCGACGCCGTATGCAAAAGTTATGATTTTTTCAAAAAATATTATGACCGGTAGTGATACTTCCTCCATTATCACTGCCGGTTCTTATTGAGAACCGGCAGTGATAGCATTATTGCCGATTTAGCTTATGAACCGGCAGTAAAAGTATTATCACTGCCGATTCTAGCCGAACCGACAGTGATAGATCGGTAAGAAAGAGGCTTTTTGTAGTAGTGTAGTTAATATACAAGCCGGTTATAGCTACGCCCTAACTTAGTAAAATTCATTACGGGCCTCCAAATGCACTTTTGTATAGTCTTTGTTTATATTGGGCCCTCGGTATCTCAGATGGGCCGGGGTTAGCTTGTGTTCTAAATTCCTAACACTTGCGAAAGTGAGAGCTGATGATGGGCATTGCGGCAGCTCAATTAATAAGCTACCGTGGTACGTGCAAAGTGAACCAACGGACCATCATGCATGAAGCGCTGCCTGGCAGCATGAACAAATGAAATGCCATTGGAACACTGTCACGCATACCAAGTAATCGCAGCTAGTACGTACCTAGTCCTCATCATGGCATGAAAGCAAAGGCGTCATGTATCTGTGTGGGCGCGCATTGACCCTACAATCTTAAGCTGGAACCACCATCGTGCTTGTGCATGCAGCTGCGGTAGAGCCTCTGCAGAACGCATGCCTGGTCGAGTTCTTTTCAGCCAACTACGGCATTCGTTCATCGAAACATTTACCGTATTGTTCGTTCGTTTCCTGGGAATTTGAAGGGCCGAATCGCGTGGTGCACGGTCATTTTGGTCCCATGCATCCTGTGTATATCAATCACGTCGTGCAATTAGCGTTGCTAATCGAAGTGACACAGATACAAAGCAAAATTATTTTCGGAAAGATATAGACAAGCAAATTTCACACAATCCAAGTTACTAACTGACTCGAGTGCAGTTCGACACTAATAATGAACCATGCAGTACTCACCATGCTCTACACTGATCACTCTCGAACAAGTACCCAGCGCCCGCTTTTACGAAGCGACCATGGGTATGCACACAACATACATGCGCCGCATCTTAGCGCGCGCCTCACTCTCGATCAAGCGCTACGATGATATGCGAGCGAGCATAAATGATGACGATCTGTATATCTAACGACACTTGGTAGCACTTACTGGTTGCTCACTAGCTCGATCTTCTCTTAACCCTGACCAAGAGCCCATTCTTCATGTGAAGTATGATGGACAGCTTCGGCTCCACGACGTGCCCCGGCACGACCTCCACGGCAAAGTTCCACGCCATGGCCGCCACAGTCACCTTCATCTGCACGAGCACCATCTCCTTGCCGAGGCAGGTCCTGGGCCCGGAGTTGAACGCCACAAACTTGTTGGACGGAACGTACCGCAGCTTGCCATCTTCCGAGATCCACCTCTCCGGCCGAAACTCCCTGCAGTCCCTGCCCCACACCCGTTTCATCCTCCCCATGGAGTAGTTGAACACCAGTATCTTGTCCCCCGGTCTCACCACGTGTCCGCTCGGCAGCACGTCGTGGGCGACCACCGCCTTGTGCTCCATGGGGAGCGACGGGTACAGCCTCAAGCACTCGCACACGGCCGCGTGCAGGTACAATAGGTTTTTGAGGTCACTCGCGTCAAAGGTCACCATGCCGTTAGGGCCAGCTGTTGTCCGCTTGCGGGAAGCAATGGGCGCCAGTTCCTCTAAGAGCTTATGCTCGACGCGCGGGTTCGTGGCGATGAGGTAGAAGAACCACGACAGCGCCGAGCTCGTTGCGTCGCGGCCGGCGACAAGGAGGTTCATCGTCATGTCCCTGATATACACATCGGCGTCTGCGTTGCCCGCGATGTCCCCATCACAAATGAAGGATGATAGCAAGTCGGCCGCCGACTTGTCGGCACCTTGTTTGTAGTCGGCCCTTCGGTTTGAGATGGTCGCCGCTCTGGCTTCTCACACATACGGGCGCATTCTTCTTCTTCGTGTGCGACTCGGCCTTCTCATCGACTTCGGCCAAGACGACACCGGCATGATGTGACGGAGGAAAACCGTCCGCAGCACGTCGTCCATCGCTCGTGCGAAAGGAACCACCGGCAAGCCGATCACCAGGCACCCGGGGTCGACGCCGAAGACGAGGTTACAGGTCGTGTCGAACGACCACCTCGTGAACACGTCCTGTAGATCACAGGTTGCCCCAGAGTCGGCTACGTGGGTGAGGAAAGGCAAGACGCTATTCTTCACCTTGTCGAGGCTGGACCGCGCCACGAAGGCGCGGAACCGCGGGGTGGTCATGAGCATCTGGGCCTTGTTCCTATGGTGCCGCCACCGCTCGCCATCGGAGTTGAAGATGCCGCCGCCAAGGATGTCGAACATCTGCGCGAAGACGTCGCCTTTAGGGTAGTTCTCGAAGTTGGACGTGAAGATGTGGCGCACGTTGGCCGGGTCGCAGGTGATGAAGAACCGGAAGCCAGCGAACCAGAAACGGCATTGGAAATTAAGGTCTGAGGAGGCCAGTAGGCCGGTGACGCCGTCGAGGAGCCGGTGCATGTTAGCGACGATGGCGGGAAGTATGCCAACTATTGGCCACTGGGTTAGTCCTAAGGAGCGGCGTCTTTTCTGGGATTTGAGGTGATAGCGGCAGAGGATAGCGAGGAGGCAGATGGCTGACAGGAGAAGTTGTAATATGAAGAACCAATCCATGTCTTTGGAGAACTCACAAGATATGCATGCATGCAGCACGTACGTTGTGCAATGTATCGGATGGTTTGTACGTGGAGTTCATGGGATGAGCCGCTACGTACGTGTTTATATATATATGCACGTTGCAGAGGGGTACTTAATTAGGTGACGAATTAATTCACCCTCAACTGTTAACAGACATATACTGTACATGATTGTGCTCATCGAGACTGAAGATAACCAAGAAAATGTGTACAGTGACATTGGTGATGGGCATGCCCGTTGCTTCATCATGGTCCATATGGTGTACTAAGCAGAGGTTGAGCTGATTCTGACCAAGAAAATGCGTACAGTGACATTGGTGATGGGCATGCCCGTTGCTTCATCATGGTCCATATGGTGTACTAAGCAGAGGTTGAGCTGATTCTGTTCTCCCTTGAGAGGAAATATCTAGAGTGGTCCTGAACTAATCAAAGGAAATAAGAGCTAAGTGCACCTAGCCTGTAGGTTGTTCATCAGTGAAAAAGAAGCTACTCATAGGTTGGCATTGCGTGTAATCCATAGCAATGTCACACTGTCGTTAATTTTTTTCAGGTGACAAGTTATTCCAAAAGCTCTCTCCCGCGCAACTGAATGAAATCTGAAGGCTTCCTTTGGTTGGGTTCACTCACTTTTCCCTCTGTAAAGCCTTAGGCCCTGTTTGAGAGAGCTTCAGCTCCCAGCTTCAGCTCAGATCTAAAATTTATAGGCTAAAATAAAGTAAATTAAGTTTATATTTTTAGTCTAAAATGTAAACACGATGATCTACCTAAACACTCTTAATGTACTCACAACTCCAACTCCATAAATTTCTGGAGTTAGAAATACCCTGCTCTACCAACTCCACAGATTTTGGTGGAACTGGAACTAGAGCTGTCCCAAACACCCCCTTATTTACCCACCTTATCTTTCACAGGAGTGATGGAGCCCGTGAAAACAATAATGTGACATCAAATTTGGTGGGAGAGAGAGAAACAAAAAAAGAAATATGGTTGCTGTTCATCTTGCATCTAATCATATGTACATTTATCAGCAACAGTGTGTATCAAAATAATCAGAATATCATGATGCTAAACCAACTCTTCATAATAAGAATCTGGCTTGTCAGGAGAGCCGGCCGGTAGCGATCAGCCTAGGCTGTCGGTGCGCGCGACGAGAACCAAGAACCAAGACCATAACGATATGGTAAGCAGTGACATGGGCTAACTATCCTAATGTTTAGGATGGCTCGGTTTGGTATGGACACTGTCTCTGTAACAGAAAAGAAGAGAAGGAAGCTTCAGGAGCAGGAACAGCATAGCTTGGGGTCGCGTAGCCAAATTCCACGATCAGGTTCCTATTAGGCCTTGCATGGGTCTACCATCATGACACGCACAAATGCGAGCCATGCATCTACTGTTCTACTTGTCCTTGTCATTTTAAATTCGCAGCAGGTATATCTTATCGAATCGTTGTTGTTGCTGCAACTTTGCTGCTTCTCCAACCCTGAATGTTCGTACCATTTGTGCAGTACAAAGTGTTCATGATGCTGCGATCTGAAGTATGGGAGGGCCGTGGGAAAATTTGGAATACAGTACAAATGTAAGTCCGTAATTACAAATCGATACAACATGTTTACATATTTACAAAAAATCCAGCGTTACCCGGAACCTGAAAATCCGTTTAACCATACCCGGAATTTGAATTTCCGGTTAAGGTTTAGCTGGATTTTGAGGTTCCGGGTATGTTAAACGGATTTTCATGTTCCGGGTAACGCTGGGTTTTTTATAAATACGCAAACATATTGTATCGATTTGTAATTACGGACTTACATTTGTACTGTATTCCAAATTTTCCGAGGGTACCTAGAAGATGCAGTGGTGAGCAGAGCGCGAGGGAAAAGTGCAGGGGATGTCACAAATTGTGGCCCGTCTCTTCCCTGCCTCCATACACTGTACTGTAGGAGTGGTTGCATGGGAAGCTGAATCATACATGCAAGCGAAAGGAGGAGGGGCTAGAAATTGTACAGAAGCTTGGCCAGCACCTTGTGCTGGGGCCTGCCTCGGCATGCAATGCAGGATTCTCTTGACCGATTAACCTTACTAGGTTGAGTTGCACGCGGTGCCACGTCGCGAGGGAAAAATCTGGCACGAGTTTTTTGCAAATCGAATTTGTGAAACCATAGGTCTCTTTTTTTTAAATAACCGGCGGAAGGACCTATTTACAATTCCGATTTTTTTAAATCTTCCGGGTAGAAAGAACCGTTTTTTTTTGTAAAATAACCGGTGGAAGGACCCCCGCCGGCGAATCTATGGGATCACTATAAACCTTCGACTAATCCGCGTTTTTTAAGAAAACCGTATGGAGGGACCTAAACGTCATTTCGAATTTTTTCGGGTCTAGCCTACAAAAAAATCGACGAAAGGACCTAAATGCGATTTCCAATTCAGCTATAAAACCTCGATGAATTTGTGTTTTTTTTCGAAAACCGCGTGTAGATACCTAAACGTAATTTCAATATTTTTCGGGTCTATTTTACTTAAAAATCCGCAAAAAGGATCTAAACGTGTTTCGGGGTCTATTTCATAGAAAAATCAATGAAAGGGCCTAAACGCGATTTCTAATTCAGCTATAAACTTTTGACGAATCTGTGTTTTTCTAGAAAATCACGCGGAGGGACCGAAACGTAATTTCGCTATTTTCCAGAGCTATTTTACAAAAAAAACACCGAAAGGACCTAAATGCGATTACCAATTTTTTAGAGGGTCTCGCACGAGGACGTGACACATGGCGTAGCTGAGCTTCCGGCATTCCCAGGCACTTTTATATAGAGCATATGCCATTGGAACACGGTCACGCATACCAAGTAATCGCAGCGAGTACGTACCCAGTCCTCATCATTGCATGAAAGCAAAGGCGTCATGTATCTGTGTGGGCGCGCATTGACCCTACAATCTTAAGCTGGAACCACCATCGTGCTTGTGCATGCAGCTGGGGTAGAGCCTCTGCAGAACGCATGCCCGGTCGAGTTCTTTTCAGCCAACTAAGGCATTCGTTCTTCGAGACATTTACCGTATTGTTCGTTCGTTTCCTGGGAATTTGAAGGGCCGAATCGCGTGGTGCACGGTCCTTTTGGTCCCATGCATCCTGTGTATATCGATCACGTCATGCGATTAGCGTTGCTAATCGAAGGGACGCAGACACAAAGCAAAATTATTTTCGGAAAGATATAGACAAGCAAATTTCACACAATCCAAGTTACTAACTGACTCGAGTGCAGTTCGACACTAATAATGAACCATGTAGTACTCACCATGCTCTACACTGATCACTCTCGAACAAGTAACAGACGCCGCTTTTACGTAGCGACCATGGGTATGCACACACAACATACATGCCGCATCTTAGCGCGCCACTCTCGATCAAGCGCCACGATGATATGCGGCGAGCATAAATGATGACGATCAGATATCTAACGACACTTGGTAGCACTTACTGGTTGCTCACTAGCTCGATCTTCTGTTAACCCTGACCAAGAGCCCATTCTTCATGTGAAGTATGATGGACAGTTTCGGCTCCACGACGTGCCCCGGCACGAACTCCACGGCGAAGTTCCACACCATGGACGCCACACTCACCTTCATCTACACGAGCACCATCTCCTTGCCGAGGAAGGTCCTGGGCCCGGAGATGAACGCCACGAACTTGTTCGACGGCACGTACCGCAGCTTGCCGTCCTCCGAGATCCACCTCTCCGGCCGAACTCCCTGCAGTCCCTGCCCCACACCCGTTTCATCCTCCCCATGGAGTAGTTGAACACCAGTATCTTGTCCCCCGGCCTCACCATGTGCCCGCTCGGCAGCACGTCGTGGGCGACCACCGCCTTGTGCTCCATGGGGAGCGACGGTGCAACCTCGTGCACTGCGACACCCGCCACGCAGGTACAATAGGTTTTTGAGGTCGCTCGCGTCAAAGGTCACCGTGCCGTTAGGGCCAGCTGATGTCCGCTTTCGGGAAGCAATGGGCGCCAGTTCCTCTAAGAGCTTATGCTCGACACGCGGTTTCGTGGCGATGAGGTAGAAGAACCACGACAGCGCCGAGCTCGTTGCGTCGCGGCCGGTGACAAGGAGGTTCATCGTCATGTCCCTGATATACACATCGGCGTCTGCGTTGCCCGCGATGTCCCCGTCACAAATGAAGGACGATAGCAAGTCGGCCACCGACTTGTCGGCTCCTTCTTTGTAGTCGACCCTTCGGTTTGAGATGGTCGCCGCTACGAAGCTCTCTACCATCCGCCGCGCGGCGTCATTCTACTTCTCGTGCCCGACACCCAGCCTTCTCATCAGCTTCCAGCACGACACCGGCATGATGTGACGGAGGAAAACCGTCCGCAGCACGTCGTCCAACGCTCGTGCGAAAGGAACCGCCGGTAAGCCGATCGCCAGGCACCCGGGGTCGACGCCGAAGACGAGGTTACAGGTCGTGTCGAACGACCACCTCGTGAACACGTCCTGCAGATCACAGGTTGCCCCAGAGTCGGCTACGTGGGCGATGAAAGGCAAGACGCTATTCTTCACCTTGTCGAGGCTGGACCGTGCCACGAAAGCGCGGAACCGCGGGGTGGTCATGAGCATCTGGGCCTTGTTCCTCTGGTGCCGCCACCACTCGCCGACGGAGTTGAAGATGTCGCCGCCAAGGATGTCGAACATCTGCGCGAAGACGTCGCCTTTAGGGTAGTTCTCAAAGTTGGACGTGAAGATGTGGCGCACGTTGGCTGGGTCGCAGGTGATGAAGAACTGGAAGCCAGCGAACCAGAAACGGCATTGGAAATAAAGGTCCGAGGAGGCCAGTAGGCCGGTGATGCCGTCGAGGAGCCGGTGGATGTTAGCGACGATGGCGGGAAGTATGCCCACTATTGGCCACTGGGTTAGTCCTAAGGAGCGGCGTCTTTTCGGGGATTTGAGGTGATAGCGGTAGAGGATAGCGAGGAGGCAGATGGCTGACAAGAGAAGCTGTAATATGAAGAACCAATCCATGTCTTTGGAGAACTCACAAGATATGCATGCATGCAACACGTACATTGTGCAATGTATCGGATGGTTTGTACGTGGAGTTTATGGGATGCGCCGCTACGTACGTGTTTATATATGCATGCGGGTTGCAGAGGGGTACTTAATTAGGTGACGAATTAATTCCCCCTCAACTGTTAACAGACATATACTGTACATGATTGTGCTCATCGAGACTGAAGATAACCAAGAAAATGTGTACAGTGACATTAGAATCATGAACAATTAGCTTGTATACTAAATTCCTAACAGTTGCGAAAGTGAGAGCTGATGATGGGCATTGCGGCAGCTCAATTAATAAGCTGCCGTGGTACGTGCAAAGTGAACCAATGGACCATCATGCATGAAGCGCTGCATGGCAGCATGAACAAATGAAATGCCATTGGAACACTGTCACGCATACCAAGTAATCACAGCTAGTACGTACCCAGTCCTCATCATGGCATGAAAGCAAAGGCATCATGTATCGATGTGGGCGCGCATTGACCCTATAATCTTAAGCTGGAACCACCATCGTGCTTGTGCATGCAGCTGGGGCAGAGCCTCTGAAGAATGCATGCCCGGTCGAGTTTTTTTCAGCCAACTAGGGCATTCGTTCATCGAAACATTTATCGTATTATTCGTTCGTTTCCTGGGAATTTGAAGGGCCGAATCGTGTGGTGCTCGGTCCTTTTGGTCCCATGCATGCTGTGTATATCGATCACGTCGTGCGATTAGCGTTGCTAATCGAAGTGACGCAGACACAAAGCAAAATTATTTTCGGAAAGATATAGACAAGCAAATTTTACACAATCCAAGTTACTAACTGACTCGAGTGCAGTTCGACCCTAATAATGAACCATGCAGTACTCACCATGCTATACACTGATCACTCTCGAACAAGAATCGGCACTTCGCTTTTACAGAAGCAGCCATGGGTATGCACACACAACATACATGCGCGCATCTTAGCGCGCCTCACTACTGATCAAGCGCCACGATGATATGCGAGCGAGCATAAATGATGACGATCTGTATATCTAACGACACTTGGTAGCACTTACTGCTTGCTCACTAGCTCGATCTTCTCTTAACCCTGACCAAGAGCCCATTCTTCATGTGAAGTATGATGGACAGCTTCGGCTCCACGACGTGCCCCGGCACGACCTCCACACAAAGTTCCACGCCATGGCCGCCACAAATACCTTCATCTCAGACGAGCACCATCTCCTTGCCGAGGCGTGTCCCGGGCGAGTTGAACGCCACAAACTTGTTGGACGGAACGTCATCGCACTTGCCATCTTCGAGATCCACCTCTCCGCGAAACTCCTGCGGTCCACCCCACACCCGCTTCATCCTCCCCATGGAGTAGTTGAACACCGAGATCTTGTCCCCGGTCACCACGTGTCCGCTCGGCGAAGACGTCGTGGCGACCACCGCCTTGTGCTCCATGGGGAGCGACGGCACAACCTCAAGCACTTTCGCCACGCCGCGTCACGGTACAATAGGTTTTGAGGTCACTCGCGTCAAAGGTCACCATGCCGTTAGGGCGGTTGTTGTCCGCTGCGGAAGCAATGGGCGCCAGTTCTAAGAGCTTATGCTCGACGCGGGTTAAATGGCGATGAGGTAGAAGAACCACGACGCGCCGAAGCTTCGTTCGCGTCATGGCGGCGACAAGGAGGTTCATCGTCATGTCCTCGATATACACATCGGCGTCTGCGTTGCCGCGATGTCCCCATCACAAATGAAGGATGATAGCAAGTCGGCCACGACTTGTCGGCACCTGTTTGTAGTCGGCCCGCCGGTTTGAGATGGTCGCCGCTCTGGCTCTCTACCGTCTTGCGGCATTCTTCTTCTCGTGCGACTCGGCCTTCTCATCGACTTCGGACGACATCGGCAGATGTGACGGAGAAAACCGTCCGCAAAGACGCCGTCCATCGCTCGTCGCGAAGGAACCGCCGCAAGCCGATCGCCAGCACACCGGTCGACGCCAAGACGAGGTTCTGAGTTGTGTCGAACGACCACCTCGTGAACACGTCCTGCAGATCACAGGTTGCCCCAGAGTCGGCTACGTGGGCGAGTGTCGAGGTTTGTTACCGACAATAATTAAAAGGGGGCTAAGCGTTGGATCGGAGACTCGATGGTAGCACAAGACACGAGAAATTATACAGGTTCGGGATCTCGCGGTGGAGATAATACCCTAGTCCTGTGCTCTGGAATTATGATTGGCTAGCTTATCTGCTGATGATGTTGTATCCTCCTCCTCGCCCTTATGTCTCCCCGCCCCTCCCTTTATATAGCAGAGAAGGGCGGTTACAAAAGGAAGTCCCACTCGGATACGAGGTGGGGATCATGCCTTCTATATCTATCCGTATCATAATGATCTGGATTACAATCTTCTCCTTCCTATCCCGAGTCGGTTACCATCTTGAGGTTTCCTTGTTCGCCGCGGCTTTGCCTCTGAGCAATACCCATCTTCATCTGATCGGCTTGGTCCATCCCTTCTGGGTGGTCCTCACGACTGCCATGCAGATACCCGGCCCATATACTCCACAAGAGCCCCGAGTGCTTTTGCGATCGAGTTGCCGCCTTCCTGGTCGCAACCCAACTAAGTCATGCTTCACGCCGAGTGCTTCGATTCTTGATGTAGTTTCGACTTGTTTTCCTTTCGGTAGAAAGTGCCCATTGTAGGCAAAGAGATCGTGAAGGACTCAATAGAGCTCCATGCGTTGAATTATATCCATTGTCATACAGTCTGTTGGTGGCCCATCATGGGGCATACCATATCCCAAACGATATCTGTAAAAACGCTTTTCCCGCTCAAGGCAAAATTAGCGCCGCTCCTTTAAATTCATTAAATCGCGGAAGTTCTTGATGTAAATGCGTTGAGCGTTAGCCCTGCCGTCGCATCCAAATTTAGTAGCCACGAAATCATGTATGTGCAGAACTTAGGCCATATAAAACAATTCACTTTCGGATGTGGTATCCATTGGTTTATATATAATTTTAGTGTTTTTATTTCTTTTCCTTATTGATTTTGAATTCATCAAGTGGTTTGACTCTTTTTGTTTAAGCACTCGCCTCGACTAGTCTAGCCCCGGCGTCGAGTCGGCTCATGGCTCTTTTTCCCAAGCACGCGCTTTGGGTGACTAAAGTTCGCTGTTCATAGGGTCAAAGCTTCACAACTCGGAATTAACACACTCGGAATCATTTGCAATCGTTAAGAAAAAGATGTGCGCATGCGCACACTATTAGGTGTAGCCCCCGACTTACTGCTTAGTTGTGGATTAACTAAGTAGCAAGTCAAGAAAGCCAATAATTTTATTCATAATGACATAATTGAGTAAAAAGCGACTTAGCTGCTTTATGCTCCATGTGTTGCAGACGATCGTGCCGTCCTTGCTTGTGGCACAGGCATGGCTCGTGGCCATGTAGAAGGTGGCACTCGGGGCGCAGGCATGGCTCGTGGCCATGTAGAAGGTGGCACTCGGGGCGCAGGCGTAGGCTCATAGCCATGCCGAAGGTGGCGCTCGGGGGCAGGCGTTGGCTCGTGGCCATGCAGAAGGTGGCACTTTCAGGCGCAGCGTAGGCTCGTGAGCCGTCCAAGGTGGCGCCGGAGGCGGCGTTGGCTCGTGGCCGTCGCGAAGGTGGCGCTTCGAAGCGCGGCGTGGGCTCATAAGCGTGCGAAAGGTGGCGCTTCGGCGCAGCGTGGGCTCGTGGCGTGCGAGGTGGCGCTAAATGGCGCAGCGTAAACTTGTAGCCGTCGGAGAGTGGCGCTTCGAAGCGCAGCGTAAACTTGTAGTCGTCGCGAGGTGGCGTTAAAGCGCAGCGTAGGCTCGTGGCCGTCTGCGAAAAGTGGCGCTTCGCAGCGCGGCGTTAGCTCTTAGCCGTGCGAAAGTGGCGCTTCGGCGCAGCGTTAGCTCTTAAGCGTCGCGAAAAGTGGCGCTTCGGGCGCGGCGTGCTCGTGGCGCGTGCGAAGGTGGCGCTTCGAAGCGTTAGCGTAAACTCGTGGCCGTGCGAGGTGGCGCTTCGGCGCGGGCGTAGGCTCGTGGCGTGCGAGGTGGCGCTTCGAAGCGCGGCGTGGGCTCGTGGCCGTGCAAAGGTGGCGCTTCGAAGCGCGGCGTGGGCTTCGTGGCCGTGCAAAAGGTGGCGCTTCGAAGCGCGGCGTAAACTTCGTGGCGTGCGAAAAGTGGCGCTTCGAAGCAGCGGCGTTAGCTCGTGGCCGTCGCGAAAAGTGGCGCTTCGAAGCGCGGCGTGGCTTCGCGGCCGTGCGAATGTGGCGCCGAGGCGCCGCGTGCTTCGTCTTGAGTTCCTTGACCAGCCGCGGACGCGCAGAATAAATGTCGTCGCTCGGTCTTCATGATGTAGTCGTAGGCGCGTCGTGGCACCGCGGATAGGTACTCGTCGTCTTGTCGCCGTTCATGTTCTCGGTGCAATTGAGCACGACGATGCCGCCGCGCGCTTGATCTCGGCACCACGGGCACCTTGCCCACCGGTCGCCACGTCGCGAAACACGAACCGCACGTCCACTGGCGTCGGCGGCACCACGCCAATAAGCGCGTGTGCGAGCGCAAGATGTTCCGCCGCTTCGTCGCTTGGCGTGGTCAAGACTTCACGAGGCGGAACTCCGTCTGCGACGTTGTTGCGGCAACGACCTTCTCAGCTCTGGGCGCGACGGAGTAGCCACCGCCATCGGTGCCACGGCAGAGCATCACGCCGAGGCCGCCAGATCTTATGTGGGAGGAGCAGAGCATCACGCCGAGGCCACCAGATCTTACGTGGGAGGAGCAGAGCATCACGCCGAGGCCGCCAGCACTGCAAAAGATGATTCACAAGATATCTTTTACTCGCATACGTTGCACGCATGCATCGATCTTCAAGCTTGTCTCTCCAGCCGTCGCAAAAAGCTGTCGCCACCAAAGCTGTCGAAGATCACCATCGAGCTTGCTGAGGTTGATCTTAGCGCAGCCCCTACCTGGCGCGCCAACTGTCGAGGTTTGTTACCGACAATAATTAAAAGGGGGCTAAGCGTTGGATCGGAGACTCGATGGTAGCACAAGACACGAGAAATTATACAGGTTCGGGCTCTCGCGGTGGAGATAATACCCTAGTCCTGTGTTCTGGAATTATGATTGGCTAGCTTATCTGCTGATGATGTTGTATCCTCCTCCTCCTTATGTCTCCCCGCCCCTCCCTTTATATAGCAGAGAAGGGCGGTTACAAAAGGAAGTCCCACTCGGATACGAGGTGGGGATCATGCCTTCTATATCTATCCGTATCATAATGATCTGGATTACAATCTTCTCCTTCCTATCCCGTCGGTGCTACCATCTTGAGGTTTCCTTGTTGCTTGCGGCGCTTTGCCTCTGAGCAATACCCATCTTCATGCGATCGGCTTGGCCCATCCCTTCCTGGGTGGTCCTCACGGCCTGCCATGCAGATACCCGGGGCCCATATACTCCACAGCGAGGAAAGGCAAGACGCTATTCTTTACCTTGTCGAGGCTGGACCACGCCACGAAGGCGCGGAACCGCGGGGTGGTCATGAGCATCTGGGCCTTGTTCCTCTGGTGCCGCCACCGCTCACCGTCGGAGTTGAAAATGCAGCCGCCAAGGATGTCGAACATCTGCGCGAAGACGTCGCCTTTAGGGTAGTTCTCGAAGTTGGATGTGA
Organism: Guadua angustifolia; assembly: GCA_036346375.1. Taxonomy (NCBI): domain Eukaryota; kingdom Viridiplantae; phylum Streptophyta; class Magnoliopsida; order Poales; family Poaceae; genus Guadua; species Guadua angustifolia. The sequence continues at coordinate 54,081,514 of CM070511.1, forward strand.
AGATGTGGCGCACGTTGGGCGGGTCGCAGGTGATGAAGAACCGGAAGCCAGCGAACCAGAAACAACATTGGAAATTAAGGTCCGAGGAGGCCAGTAGGCCGGTGACGCCGTCGAGGAGCCGGTGGATGTTAGCGACGATGGCGGGAAGTATGCCAACTATTGGCCACAGGGTTAGTCCTAAGGAGCGGCGTCTTTTCTGGGATTTGAGGAGATAGCGGCAGAGGATAGCGAGGAGGCAGATGGCTGACAGGAGAAGCTGTAATATGAAGAACCAATCCAAGTCTTTGGAGAACTCACAAGATATGCATGCATGCAGCACGTATGTTGTGCAATGTATCGGATGGTTTGTACGTGGAGTTCATGGGATGCGCCGCTACGTACGTGTTTATATATATATATGCGCGTTGCAGAGGGGTACTTAATTAGGTGACGAATTAATTCACCCTCAATTGTTAACAGACATATATTGTACATGATTGTGCTCATCGAGACTGAAGATAACCAAGAAAATGTGTATAGTGACATTAGAATCATGAACAATTAGCTTGTATTCTAAATTCCTAACAGTTGCGAAAGTGAGAGCTGATGATGGGCGTTGCGGCAGCTCAATTAATAAGCTACCATGGTACGTGCAAAGTGAACCAACGGACCATCATGCATGAAGCGCTGCATGGCAGCATGAACAAGTGAAATGCCATTGGAACACTGTCACGCATACCAAGTAATCGCAGCTAGTACGTACCCAATCCTCATCATGGCATGAAAGCGAAGGCGTCATGTATCTGTGTGGGCGCGCATTGACCCTACAATCTTAAGCAGGAACCACCATCGTGCTTGTGCATGCAGCTGGGGCAGAGCCTCTGCAGAATGCATGCCCGGTCAAGTTCTTTTCATCCAACTACGACATTCGCTCATCGAAACATTTAGCGTATTGTTCGTTCGTTTCCTGGGAATTTGAAGGGCCGAATCGCGTGGTGCACGGTCCTTTTGGTCCCATGCTTCCTATGTATATCGATCACGTCGTGCGATTAGCGTTGCTAATCGAAGTGACGCAGACACAAAGCAAAATTATTTTCGAAAAGATATAGACAAGCAAATTTCACACAATCCAAGTTACTAACTGACTCGAGTGCAGTTCGACACTAATAATGAACCATGTAGTACTCACCATGCTCTACACTGATCACTCTCGAACAAGAACCGGCACTTCGCTTTTACAGAAGCAGCCATGGGTATGCACACACAACATACATGCGCGCATCTTAGCGCGCCTCACTACTGATCAAGCGTCACGATGATATGCGAGCGAGCATAAATGATGACGATCTGTATATCTAGCGACACTTGGTAGCACTTACTGCTTGCTCACTAGCTCGATCTCCTCTTAACCCTGACCAAGAGCCCATTCTTCATGTGAAGTATGATGGACAGCTTCGGCTCCACGACGTGCCCCGGCACGACATCCACGGCGAAGTTCCACGCCATGGATGCCACAGTCACCTTCATCTGCACGAGCACCATCTAACTGCCGAGGCAGGTCCTGGGCCCGGAGTTGAACGCCACGAACTTGTTGGACGGCACGTACCGTAGCTTGCCGTCCTCCGAGATCCACCTCTCCGGCCGAAACTCCCTGCAGTCCCTGCCCCACACCCGTTTCATCCCCCCCATGGAGTAGTTGAACACCAGTATCTTGTCCCTCGGCCTCACCACGTGCCCACTCGGCAGCACATCGTGGGCGACCACCGCCTTGTGCTCCATGGGGAGCGGCGGCACACCAGCACCAGACACGGCCGCGTGCAGGTACAATAGGTTTTTGAGGTCACTCGCGTCAAAGGTCACCATGCCGTTAGGGCCAGCTGTTGTCCGCTTGCGGGAAGCAATGGGCGCCAGTTCCTCTAAGAGCTTATGCTCGACGCGCGGGTTCGTGGCGATGAGGTAGAAGAACCATGACAGTACCGAGCTCGTCGCGTCGCGGCCGGCGACAAGGAGGTTCATCATCATGTCCCTGATATACACATCGGCGTCTGTGTTGCCCGCGATGTCCCCGTCACAAATGAAGGATGATAGCAAGTCGGCCGCCGACTTGTCGGCTCCTTGTTTGTAGTCGGCCCTTCAGTTTGAGATGTTCACCGCTGAAGTTTTCATCGCGTACGCGGCATTCTTTCTTCTTCGTGTTCGACTCGGCCTTCTCATCGGCTTCGGCGATGACACCGCAGATGTGAAGGAGGAAACCGTCCGCAAAGACGCCGCCCATCGCCAGGCGAAGGAACCGCCGGCAAGCCGATCGCCAGGCACCCGGGGTCGACGCCGAAGACGAGGTTACAGGTCATGTCGAACGACCACCTCGTGAACACGTCCTGCAGATCACAGGTTGCCCCAGGGTCGGCTACGTGGGCGAGGAAAGGCAAGACGCTATTCTTGACCTTGTCGAGGCTGGACCACGCCACGAAGGCGCGGAACTGCGGGGTGGTCATGAGCATCTGGGCCATGTTCCTCTGGTGCCGCCACCGCTCGCCATCGGAGTTGAAGATGCAGCCGCCAAGGATGTCGAACATCTGCGCGAAGACGTCGCCTTTAGGGTAGTTCTCGAAGTTGGATGTGAAGATGTGGCGCACGTTGGCCGGGTCGCAGGTGATGAAGAACCGGAAGCCAGCGAACCAGAAATGGCATTGGAAATTAAGGTCCGAGGAGGCCAGTAGGCCGGTGATGCCGTCGAGGAGCCGGTGGATGTTAGCGACGATGACGGGAAGTATGCCAACTATTGGCCACTGGGTTAGTCCTAAGGAGCGGCGTCTTTTCTGGGATTTGAGGAGATAGCGGCAGAGGATAGCGAGGAGGCAGATGGCTGACAGGAGAAGCTGTAATATGAAGAACCAATCCATGTCTTTGGAGAACTCACAAGATATGCATGCATGCAGCACGTACGTTGTGCAATGTATCGGATGGTTTGTACGTGGAGTTCGTGGGATGCGCCGCTACGTACGTGTTTATATATATATGCGCGTTGCAGAGGGGTACTTAATTAGGTGACGAATTAATTCACCCTCAACTGTTAACAGACATATACTGTACATGATTGTGCTCATCGAGATTGAAGATAACCAAGAAAATATGTACAGTGACATTAGAATCATGAATAATTAGCTTGTGTTCTAAATTCCTAACAGTTGGGAAAGTGAGAGCTGATGATGGGCATTATGGCAGCTCAATTAATAAGCTACCGTGGTACGTGCAAAGTGAACCAACGGACCATTTTGCATGAAGCGCTGCATGGCAGCATGAACAAATGAAACTAGTCAGGAAAGGGACATGGACTGCTGGTGAAGTGGTGAGTATGAAACGGAGTGACATCTGACACGTCTACCAAAGGTCCAAAGTGAGCCTAGGAGAGAGAAGATAAGCAGAAGTAGGTTAACAGTTGAGGGCATGTGTTGCTATGCAATATTAGGCACTGAAATAAACCTCTTTTAAGTGTCAAGTCTAGTGCTCAACACAGTTTTTCTAGACAATGAGTTCTCAACACAATTGCCATTTTCAGTGAGCTTTACATCCAAAAACCTGACCGGGTTAGCTTACAGGGCCTTCAGCTTGTCAATTAGCTGAGACATTGTTCTGAGCTCAATTAGGTAACTAGTTGTATTCATGTGATCATCTTTTCGTAATTCTTTTTTATTTTTAAAGTGATGAGCTAGGCAGAGCAAAATTAAACTCCCACTTGACCTCTCTGATTGAACTCTGGATGTGCACCCAAGAAAGAGAATGAAGCTAGTTTACAAACGATGTCCAACACATAATACTGTACCAGTATGTATTGAATGTATTAAATAAAGTATGGTGTCATGGGCGTTAGAAAACATGTTTGCAACCAAAGGAAAGTGGAAGATCTGAGTCTCAAATTGTTGTTCTTAACTCAAAATATCAAATATCTTTGTGCTTCCAATTGGAAATGTTGTTCATCCTGGCATTTAACTGGCAGGCACTTGAATGTCGGTCCATCTAAAGGATGAATAAGAGGAATGTTTCTCAAGATTACAGTACCATTTACTCTTTGCAAAGTACACACATTGTTCGTCGATAGCGCCAAAATGAAGAAAAAAAGTAAGGCAAGATAGAATGGTATCCCAAATATGAATAGAAGAAAAAGAAATTCTGATTATGCACATTTCTTAGGCATGAGTTTACATACCTCAATGATTGTCCCTTCAGGACCGTTGTCTGCCAACTTGTATTGAGATTGATAACAATGAAGACTTCTTGAGCAAAAGATTAGTTAGTTCGAATTCTGCATTACATGGTTGACCAGCTGGTGCCATGGTTGTATCAGTCATTAGCCGAAAGCGTTGCACTAATGTGGGTGATGGGCATGCCCGTTGCTTCATCATGGTCCATATGGTGTACTAAGCAGAGGTTGAGCTGATTCTGACCAAGAAAATGTGTACAGTGACATTGGTGATGGGCATGCCCGTTGCTTCATCATGGTCCATATGGTGTACTAAGCAGAGGTTGAGCTGATTCTGTTCTCCCTTGAGAGGAAATATCTAGAGTGGTCCTGAACTAATTAAAGGAAATAAGAGCTAAGTGCACCTAGCCTGTAGGTTGTTCATCAGTGAAAAAGAAGCTACTCATAGGTTGGCATTGCGTGTAATCCATAGCAATGTCACACTGTCGTTAATTTTTTTCAGGTGACAAGTTATTCCAAAAGCTCTCTCCCGCGCAACTGAATGAAATCTGAAGGCTTCCTTTGGTTGGGTTCACTCACTTTTCCCTCTGTAAAGCCTTAGGCCCTGTTTGAGAGAGCTTCAGCTCCCAGCTTCAGCTCAGATCTGAAATTTATAGGCTAAAATAAAGTAAATTAAGTTTATATTTTTAGTCTAAAATGTAAACAAGATGATCTACCTAAACACTCTTAATGTACTCACAACTCCAACTCCATAAATTTCTGGAGCTAGAAATACCCTGCTCCACCAACTCCATAGGTTTTGGTAGAGCTGGAGCTGGAGCTGTCCCAAACACCCCCTTATTTACCCACCTTATCTTTCACAGGAGTGATGGAGCCCGTGAAAACAATAATGTGACATCAAATTTGGTGGGAGAGAGAGAAACAAAAAAAGAAATATGGTTGCTGTTCATCTTGCATCTAATCATATGTACATTTATCAGCAACAGTGTGTATCAAAATAATCAGAATATCATGATGCTAAACCAACTCTTCATAATAAGAATCTGGCTTGTCAGGAGAGCCGGCCGGTAGCGATCAGCCTAGGCTGTCGGTGCGCGCGACGAGAACCAAGAACCAAGACCATAACGATATGGTAAGCAGTGACATGGGCTAACTATCCTAATGTTTAGGATGGCTCGGTTTGGTATGGACACTGTCTCTGTAACAGAAAAGAAGAGAAGGAAGCTTCAGGAGCAGGAACAGCATAGCTTGGGGTCGCGTAGCCAAATTCCACGATCAGATTCCTATTAGGCCTTGCATGGGTCTACCATCATGCACGCACAAATGCGAGCCATGCATCTACTTGTTGTTACTGCAACTTTGCTGCTTCTCCAACCCTGGATGTTCGTACCATTTGTGCAGTACCAAGTGTTCATGATGCTGCGATCTGAAGTATGGGAGGGTACCTAGAAGATGCAGTGGAGAGCAGAGCGCGAGGGAAAAGTGCAGGGGATGTCACAAATTGTGGCCCGTCTCTTCCCTGCCTCCATACACTGTACTGTAGGAGTGGTTGGGTGGGAAGCTGAATCATACATGCAAGCGAAAGGAGGAGGGGCTAGAAAGTGTACAGAAGCTTGGCCAGCACCTTGTGCTGGGGCCTGCCTCGGCATGCAATGCATGATTCTCTTGACCAATTAACCTTACTAGGTTGAGTTGCGCGCGATGCCGCGTCACGAGGGAAAAATCTGGCACGAGTTTTTTGTAAATCGAATTTGTGAAACCACAGGTTTCTTTTTTTAAAATAACCGCGGAAGGATCTATTTACGATTCCGATTTTTTTAAAATCTTCCGAGTCGAAAGAACCGGTGTTTTTTTTGTAAAATAACCGGTGGAAGGACCCCCGCCGGCGAATCTATGGGACCACTATAAACCTTCGACTAATCCGCATTTTTTTAGAAAACCGCGTGGAGGGATCTAAACGTCATTTCGAATTTTTTCGGGTCTAGCCTGCAAAAAAATCGACGAAATGACCTAAACGCGATTTCCAATTCAGCTATAAAATCTCGATGAATTTGTGTTTTTTTTCGAAAACCACGTGTAGGGACCTAAACGTAATTTCAATATTTTTCGAGTTTATTTTACTTAAAAATCCGCAAAAAGGATCTAAACGCGTTTCGGGGTCTATTTCACAGAAAAATCAATGAAAGGGCCTAAACGCGATTTCTAATTCAGCTATAAACTTTTGACGAATCTGTGTTTTTCTAGAAAATCACGCGGAGGGACCAAAATGTAATTTCGCTATTTTTCGGAGCTATTTTACAAAAAAAAACACCAAAAGGACCTAAACGCGATTACCAATTTTTTAGAGGGTCTCGCACGAGGACGTGACACATGGCGTAGCTGAGCTTCCGGCATTCCCAGCCACTTTTATATAGAGTACTAGCAATAATAGCGCGCTACGCTGCGCCGTTCTGTAGAGTCGATAGGACCCGTCGGCAAATCAATGGGGGACGTATTTTCGGTTTTCATATTTGTTTAAAAAAATAGGCCGTCAGTTATAAACCTTCAAGGAATCTACGTTTTTTTAGAAAACCATGGTTACAACCCGTTATCTGATAAAATTTGTTGAATTTTCGATTTTCGCATTTTTTAAATAAAATGGGTTGGTAGGACTCGCTAGCGAATTCATGGGATATTACAAACCTTCGATGAATCTTTTTACGTATTTCGGAATATTTGATTGTTTTTTGTTTTTCGTGTTTGTTAAAAAAATGGGTCGTTACGACTCGCTGGCGAATCTATGGGTCGCTATAAATTTTTGGACGAATCTACGTTTTTTAGGACCCGCCGGCGAATCTATGGGTCGCTATAAATCTCTGGACGAATCTACGTTTTTTTTAAAAAAAAAACCCGTGGTTATGACCCGTTGGCAAATCCATAAGTTGTTGTTATAAACCTTCGACGAATCTGTGTTTTTTTTGTGGATGCGTGTTTTATTTAGAAAATCGCGGTTGAATCCGTGCTTTTTTTTTTTGTTTTTGTGTTTGTTAAAAAAATGGGTCGTCAAGATCCGCCATTAATCTACTTCGTCGCTATAAATCTTTGACTAATCAACTTTTTTAAAAACCTACGGTTATGACCATTGTTAACACGCGAAGTCGTTTGACGGATACCCAGACACAGTATCCCCAATGCCCAGAAAAGCGATGGGCATTGTGTTTAAAACCCGGGGCCCAAGGTTCGGCCAAGCCCGATTGTGGACGGTCCGACCAAACGCAATAGTATGGACTCCCTGCCACGGCGAAGCAATGGATGCCCCTACCGACGAGCCTGACGGACCGAGAGCCTCAATCAAACTCGAACCCTCTTCGTCAACAAGCCAACATCAAATCATCGGTCGGCGCCAGACCCGCCACCTACCCCATCGACAAGCCAAGATGACCAAACAGGAGGGGAGGCCGCGCCTTCCTAGGCAATCCCAAGGTCGACACCCGGCGTCGGACTGACAAAGCCACAGAGAGCAAGTGCTGCTTCCGGAGGAGCGGATCAAGGCTCTCGCCGGCCGCCTCACTAACCCGACGCAGGCCAACCACTACCCGTCCGAGGTCAAGTCCGAGACCAGACGCCGAGGCGGAAGGCCGACTCCCAGCGAGGAGCCCCATCATTTTTTTTTTCCTTTTACACGCTCTATGTAACCGACTTCCCGGCTATATAAGGAGGTTCGCCTCCAACAGTAGGGGCGCGACACTAGGACAAACATACAAACAGAGCGCGACTGAACGACCGAAGGCCCACACACCCTAAGCTCCGAGTCCTCCAAGGCCAAGGTTTCGCGCCACCTCCGTACGAGGCGCTGCGTAGAGCCTCGCTTGTAATCCGACGGTTCATCAAGATCAATACAAACACGCACCACCGCACGAATCGGAGTAGGGACATTCACCAACCAAGATATATCCCGACCTCCTTTCTCTCTCTCTTGGGGGTCTAACCATTCAAGGAGCGAGACGCTACGCCCTCTAGACTTACAAATTTCACTTGCTCGTTTCAAACACCGGTTATGCGCGCCCGGTAGGGGCCCTTCGCCACCACTGCCTCCGGATTTCCTCCAGCTTCCTTGATGGATTCTTCGCACAACCATAACGCTTCGCGCCGGAGCCGAATCCGCTTGGTTCCTCGACTTCATCACACACGGCGGAGAGCTCAACCTTGCTCCGTCACGCCCCAGACCAAGCCCCTGAGGTGCTCGCGCCACGCCATCCACGCCCTCGGCGACCTTCGGCTCGAGGCTCAGACCAGCCTCGGCCGGTGCTCTGCAGGCGCAGCCCACCGCCTCGGCGCTCGCGCCTTTGAGGCGGCGCTGCGCCTCAAGGCCTGCCAGAGCAATGACCGGCCACGCGCCGTCTCCATCCATGAGATCTTGGAGGGTTTCACCGATGGCGATCCCTGCCCGACACCTGAGTCACCGAGGAGCCGTACACTCATGCAGTGCAATGTGGCGGTGCAAACGATCACCGCCACGACCGCTAAGTCGAGGATCACATCGCGCCACATGCACCGAGGTGGCCCGCACCTTTACTCAGGCGGATCATCCCAAAGGTTACCCCGACCAGCCCTCACGACACGGAGCTGAATCTGCGGCCAGACTAGAAGGCACGCGTTGACACCAGGGCGAAGTCAACACGAGCCACCGCAGCGCAGCAGGGCGACGCGCATGCTGTCTGTACACTGTGACAGCCATGGAGAGCCGCTTAGCGCCCATGCTTCCTCTCCCGAGCTAAAACTCGCCACGCCATGATGCCGCCTCCGCTGCATCCCCAACCTAACGAGCCCGAGGTTGTGGCTACCTACCAAAGACCTCCGGAGTCAGTAGAGCACGCCGCTGCAAGCATGTACCGCCCCGACGCCCCACACTTGGGGTTTCGCTGGCCGTCACACCAGACTCGCCATGAACGGAGAAGGCCACACAGAATCGAGCGCCCCAGTTCCTACACCCCGCGTCATCGCTTTGGGCAAGATTACGATCGCCAGCGACACTCTCGACGCCAAGAAGAGCGCCGACGCGTCGCGCTTCGCCACAGTCGCCCGACACGATCGCCGCCAAGAATCAAGTTCGACCGAGGGCCCAGGGCCCTGTGCTTTCTCACGGAGATCCGCCAGCGGATTTTCCGCCCGATTTCGGCACCACCAACATCGCCAAGTACACGGGCGATTTAACCCCGCGGCTCGTTAGAAGATTACCGCCGCTGCTGTCGACCGGGGCCTTTAGTGACCTCTTCATCATTCAAGATTCCTCTATCTGGCGGACTCGGCCGAGCTCGCTCGAGTACCGCTCACGACTATCGAGTCGGGTGACTTGAAGAGCGCTTCGTCGGCAACTTCTGTGGCACGCATAAGCGCCACGAACTCTCGACTCGAAGGTTGCAAGCAAGCACTGGGAGACGCCCGACTACATCCGGCGCTTTCCCAAAGAAGGTAACGAACTCCCCGACATCGGGCGACGCCGACGTTGGGGCGTTTATATACGGCACCACATGCAAGGCCCCTCGTCCACAAACCGGGCTGCCTCAAGCCTAGGACCACCCAGACTCGCCGACATCGCCACTTCAACCACGCCCGGCGAGGAGGCGAGGGTGCCATCTTCAATAAAGCGGCGCTGCAGCGAGAACCCGCCCCGAAGCCGGACGCGCTCGACCACGCCGACGGGCGAAGGCGGGGGAAGAAGGCCCGCTGACAGGACGGCCGTCAGCGCCGCCGAGCGGCCCCGACAAACAAAGCGCGGCAGCCCACCGACCACTTCGAAAAGCTAATGGATAGCCCGTGTTCAACCACGGTACCCTGTCAGCACAAATACCGGATCGAAGTCTCGAGACGCTTCCGGAACCCCAGGCTATCAAGGCAAAGGAAAGAAGCGACTCGACGCCGAGGCCGGAGGACAAAGTTGGCGCCGGTACCGAACCCGACGGTGCCTTATGATCTTCGGCGACCAGAGAGCTACGCCGACAAACGCAGCAGGCTTCGCCATCGAGAGGTGCACACGGTGACCCCTCGTGGTCCCAAAGTACCTTCGCTGGCGGAAACCCCGATCACCTTCGACGGGCGGACCACCCCGACCGGCCCCGCACTTCGAAGGTACCCACTGCGTCGTCGACCCCATCAGAGGATCGAACGCCACCAAAGTCCTCATGGACGGCGGCAAGGCCTCAACATCCTCAGATGTCGAGACGCCGACGCCTGGGCGCCCCCGCCGACCCTACGATCGAGCAAGGCGCCTTCCACTGGCTATCCCGGTCATCAAGTTTACTCACGGGCGTGTCGACCGCCTGCTACCTTTGAGGACCCAAAACTTCCGACCGAGATCCTCGTGATTCGAGGTGGTGGGGTTCGCGTTCCTACCACGCCATTCGGGGAGGCCGTATACGCCAAGTTCATGGCGGTCCCCAACTACACCTACCGGTCGAAGATCCCGGCCACGGGCATCATCACTGTCCTCATCCTTCCAAATTTGCTTTCAATCGCGAGCGGCAGCTTATGAAGCTAGCTCGGCGGTCATCGCTCGCCGAGCTCACGGCTACCGAGGCGCCTCCGACTCCATCCCCGGCCCCGGAAGTCGGGACTCGGTCCTTCGAGTCCGCGGAGGACACGAAGGGATCGCAATCGATCCCAAGACCCGCCAAGACTGGCGGGTAGGGTCCGCCTCCCGCCAAATAGGAAGGCGCTGCCGACTTCCTCCGCAATCGATGTTCGCCGAAGACCTCCGACATGCCGCATCCTCCCAAGGTCGCCGAGCACACCTCAACATCCGACCAAGCGCCAAAGCCGCCGCCTAACGCCGCGCCGCTTCGACGAGGAAAGCGCAGCTCATAGGGAAGAAGTAGCCAAGCTTTTGGAGGCGGATTCATAAAAGAGGTACGCCACCCCGAGTGGCTCGCCAATCCTGTCCTTGTAAAAAAGAAATCCGGGCAATGGAGAATGTGTGTCGACTACACAGTTCTGAACAAGGCATGTCCTAAGGACCATTTTCCTTGCCTCGGATTGACCAAGTCATTGATTCCACCATTGGGCGAGTCGCTCCTCGCTCCTAGACGCCTACTCGGCTACCACCAGATTCGATGAAAGAGTCCGACCAGCCGCCACCTCTTTCATCACTCCGCTCGCTTGCTTTGTTACGTGAACCATGCCCTTCGGTTCAAGAACGCAGCGCCGACATACCAACGCCGTATGTACACCGCTTCAAGACCAGATCGGCCGAACATCGAGGTAGGTACGTGGACGACATCGTCAGAAGTCGAAAGGCCAGCGACCTCATCACCGACCTAGAAGAGACTTTTGCGAACCTCCGCCGGCTCAAGATAAAACTCAACCCCGAGAAGTGTGTTTTCGGGTCCCTAAGGAAAACTCCTGATTCATCATATCCGAGCGCTGCATCGGCTAACCCTGAAGGTCTCCGCGATCATGAAGATGGGGCCAATTACGAACCTAAAGGGCGCCCGTGGTCGACGGTGTGCCTAGCAGCCTTTGAGCTGCTTTCGTGTCTCGCCGGGCGCGCGGATGCCGCTTACAAACCGCCAGAGATCCGACCACTTCGCTTGACGACGAGGCTCGGAGGCCCTTGACCGATTGAAGGCCTTCGACGCTACCCGCTTCGACGGCGCTGCCGCTGTGAACCTCGCCTTCTCATAGCCGCCACGACCTGTGTCAGAAGCGCGCGCTTCGCTGCCGAAGCGGGCGGAGGAGGGCTATGCCTCAAAGTGCAGCCGCCGCTCTACTTCATCGCGAGGTACTCTCGCCATCCAAGGCTCGGCATTCGCAGTGCGAGCCGCTTACGCGGTGCTAATCGCCAAGAGAAAACGATCCACTACTTCACAAAGACTTATCTCGGTGACATCTTCGCCGCTAGGCGAGATTACCCGCAACCGTGACGCCGGAGGATAGCCAAGTGGGCGCCGAACTTAACGCCCACGACATCTCGCTCGCTCCTCAAACCGCGATCAAGTCCTGCTCCTTGCCGACTTCGCTGCCGAGTGGACCGGCCCAGCGCCACCAAAGACTCAAGACCTCAATATTGACAATGTACTTCGATGGGTCCTACACCAAGAACGGAGCGGGCGCCGAATCGCTATTGTCTCCCCACTCGGCAGCCAGACCAGACGTTGTCCGACTTCTCTTCGACGCCACCAACAACGCCGCCGAGTAATGGCCTCGCTAACGGCTCCGGATCGCCACGACCTCGGCGACGACGGCTTTATATATACGGGCGACCTAAGTCGGTGGTCGATCAGTCATGAAGACCTCCGAGCCCCGAGACCCACGCATGGCAACAGACGCCAGGAGGTGCGAACTTGAAGAGAAATTCAAGGGTTTCGAGCTCCATCACGCCCACCGACGATACAACAAATGAGGCCGACCACTCGCCAACATCGCCGCAAGGGACCGGTTCCGCCGAGTCTTTGCCCACGACCTTCAACGACCGTCTGTCTGAACGGACTGGCGGTCGATCAGCGGCCGGCCGCCTACCGCTCAACCAGCGCCGATCACGGCCGCCGCCCCACCGTGGTCGCCAAGACGGTTGATGACCGAATCCGACCGAGGAAGCCTTCGCCGATCACCGACAGATGGGACTCTCCCCAAGACCCGACCGAGGCTCGACGCCTTCGCCGCCAAGAAAGTCTTTTGCCCTAGTCGGTGAAGACCTTTACAAGAGGAGTTCCTCCGGTTCTCCGGCGCGCCCTACCCACCAGTGGCAAGGAGTTGCCGCGCGACATCCATGCCGAATATGCGACACCACGCACTCCGCGGTCCCTCGTGGGAAAGGCTTTTCGCCAAGGTTTTACCGCCGACCGCCGTGGTCGATGCCGAAAGGTGTCGTTCGCGACCGCTGGGGTGCCAATTCTTCGCCGGCAGACACACCTCCCGCCAAGCCCTCCAGACGATTCCCATCACATGGCCGCTCGCAACTGGGATTCGACCGTCGGGCCCTTCAAGAAAGCGCCGGGCTTCACCCACCTCTTTGTCGCGTAGACAAGTTTACCAAGTGGATAGAGGCTAAGCCGCCGCTACCATCACGTCCGCAAGAGCGCCGGCTTCTTCCATGCATCGCATCGGTTTGGAGTCCCGAACTCCATCATCACCGATAATGGTACGCAGCTTCACCGAGGGAATTTCGACTTCGCGACGACTTCAACATCCGTGTCGACTGGCGCGGCCGCCACCAAGAAACCAACGGCCAAAGCCGAAGGGCGAACGGCATGATCCTTCAAGGGCTCTGCCGCGATCTTCACCGATCGGCGCAATGGCGGGCGGCTGGCCGAGTCGCCTCCGTCTTTGAGTCACGGACTACTCCAACCAGTCAACCGGTTCACACCATTCTTCTGGTGTTCGGCGCCGAGGTCGCCCCGCCGACCGACTCGAGTACGGGCGCTTTAGGCTTCAGTGTTCGACCGAGCCCGGACTCGATTCGCAAAGAAGACGCCGCCGACAAATTTCGACGAGGCGCGACATCGCCGCCCTCCGATCGGCCAATACCAACAAACGCCGCGGCGTATCGAGTCGCCAGTCCGCGTCAACCTTCAACGTGGGCGACTTGGTCCCACGCCAAGTTCAATCCAACGCCGCAAACACAAGCTACCTTCGTGGAAGGCCCTTCACCGCCGTGGAGGTAATCCGCCCGCACTTACCGACTCAAAGATGCCAAGGGCGACATTGTTTCAAACGCTCGAACATCGAAAAGCTCAGACGGTTCTTCCCTAAACGACCGCCTTTGCTGAACACGATTATTCTACTCGACCTCCCGAAGCGGCGCGAACCCGCCGGGCTTGTAAATCTACGAGCCTTGCTACGAGCGCCTTAGTCGATCGCAAGCCTTCCCCTCAAGAAACCGCCGTCCCGACTATCACGGTTCACGCCTCGTGAAAACCCCGGTTTTTCTTGACCACGCCGCTAGTGATGGTTCGCGACGCGAGCAATCTTCATACGGTAACCCACGGGCGATGCGCAGAAGGTTTTTTTCGCAAGCATCCCACAACCATCGACGCTCAAAGAACAAAACAAATATGAAAAACGCCAGACACGAAAACTTCTGACATAAGCATATCTATTACGCACTGTATGTAAGAGGGTGCAAAATCAGCAAAAACAACAAGACCGCCCAAGGCGTCCGAGATACTCGCCAAGACGACAAAGTCCAAAGGAACTGCTGGCGCTACCTAAGGGTCGGGCTAATGAAGGCGCCCTCCCGGCGTTTTCCCCGGAGACTCGGCTGGCGTCTGCCTCATTATCCGAGACCTCTGTGTGCAGCCTCCCGCCATCAGCTCCTCGCCGCTTCCCCGCACTGGGCTCAAGGCTTGCCGCTGTTTCGGATATGGGAGACGGTGTCCTCCGGTCGGCGGAGCTGCACTTGCCGGGCGCAAAGACGCCAACACATACTCGCCGCTAACGCGGTAACCTCGCTTTTTCATGCGGGCGGAGGCGCTCACAGGCTCGGGCAGTTCTCCAACGCCGCCGCCGGTGAGGCCGAAGCACATCACGCCACTTGGTGGACGAATCGCCTGCTGAGCTCCACCCCATGGCTCTGTGCTCCTACCCATGCTTGTGAAGGTGGCGGAGCATGGAGAGGAGGACCTGCGCGGCGCGCCGTCCTCGTCACACACTCCCACCTGGCCGCCTCGGCACACACCACGAGCCATTGCCCCTGCCTGTCTCGGCAGCTGCACCAGACCAAGGCCACCACACCAGCGCTTTAGGGCAGCGGAAGAGCCCGCCGAGACACTGGTCGGCATGGGACCGCACCAAGGCCCACCATGTCAAGCCGCCCGATCCTCAAGAAGCCGATTCTAGCATTGCTGGGCGCTGGAGCCACCTCCGACGCCGCCACGGCGCAGGTTAGGCTTGGCCGGACTCAAGCGAAGCAAGGCGAAAACAACGCCAACCAGACACTCCTAGCAACCCCGCCACGCCCGTAATAACGAAAGAGCACCTACCCGCGACGGGGCTCCAGATGAAGAACCTTGGCGACGGAGGTCCGCCCGCTGCCGCGCTACCGGAGGGGCCCCTCCGTCTCGACGCTTGGAGGGTGAGCCTCAGACTCCCCACCACTGCTTGCCGCCTCCTCTCGCTCTCCGCCACCGCTTGCCATAACACCGACGAGAGCTTCTCCGAGAACGGGCTTGAAGGCAAAGGGTCTAAGGCGACACCGGCGTTAGGGCTGAAAGTGGTTTACCACCTCCTCCACGCCTCAGATTTATAAGGGCGGATTCACCGAGCCGCAACCGCCGACGCCACAAGGCCCGCTGGCGCGTCTCGGCGCGCTTCTACCGACGCTACGATGCGACGCGCATTAAAATCGCACTTGACATTTAATGCGCCGAAGCGACACGAGTGCAGAAGCGCGCCGCTCCCTGCTCCGGTGATGCGACGCTCCGGTCTTCCGCTGCACCTAATTATACGGACATCCTCTAATCCGCACCAAGATTCGCCGGTCAAGACGGCGACGACCCAAAAGAGATAAGTCACCCGACTCTCCTTCATAATTTATCGAACGACCAATGATACGCGTCGACCACACCCAGTCGCCACGACGCCGGGGCTCGGGTAAGATCGACATGATCGGCGATCCGACCGACCGCTGCTTCCCTAACCAAATTTAGCTCGTTCGACCTAAGCGCCACGACCCACGCCGCAATGTTACGGCCTCAAGTAGCGCTCAGGAAGGGGTAACTCAGACGGCGCGAGCCATGGGCCACCGAAAACGCCCCTTCGCTCAAGATGCGAAATGCGATTCCGCCGCCAAACGACATCCACATTCATACGGTCGATGATCCGACCGACTCGCCCCTAATGGGTAACCCGTCCACCCAAGCGCCGCGATTTGACCTACGCCCGGCGGCTACGGTTTCGTTGCACTCGTGGTAGCGAAGTTACCTATACGGCACGAGCCATGGGCCGGCCGGAGACGCCCTTTCCCCGACCAAAGCACGAGCAGTGCTCGCCCCCACGCCATTCATGTTCATACAGGTCGGCGTCCCCGACCGACTACTCGCCCCTAGTGGGTACCCCTGCTTGACCCAAACGCCGCGACCCACGCCACTACCGCTACGGTCTCAAGTAGCGCTTACGGAAGAGGATACCCATACGGCGAGCCTCAAGTCGGTCGGGCTACTCCTTCCTCGCAGAAGGCTTGAATGAACGAATCCGACCTCGGTCTTCTCTTTAGCCCTTCTTCGCCTCCTTCCAGAAATCAAAAGCGCCACGCTCAAGAAACCTCCTGGTTTCTGTGGTCACATTTTTGAGCGCAAAGGAAGAGCTTAAAATTCGCAAGCAAGCACAAAAACGAAACCGTTCATTATGCACCGGTTCTTTACATTCGCATAAATATCTAACGCTATTCAGAACCCCGTGGAGGACGCTCGGGGATATTCGGTCGGCGATCGCCGCATAGGGCTCGCCCGAGACCGGCGCCGACCTCCTCGCTCGGTCCGATTCCGGGCGATCCCACGCTAACTTTGGCCAGTCAAGACCATTGTAGAAGGACATGGCGTTAACGAAGCGGAAGTGGCCCCTGTGGCAGCGCCGTTTTCACCGACTTCTCGACATGTTCCAAGACACGGGCTAACTTTGTCGCGAAGCAGACTTGCGGCTCGCTGCCCCGAAAGCAATGGGCGCAGACGGTCCGCCGACCTTCCCTAAGGTCCCTAACTCGGCGATCACCGACCCGCCATCCTCCACCTTCCGGTCGTTCGAGCCGCTTTAGCGCCACGCCGGTTGCGCTTCTTCCGCCAAACGCCAGGCTCCGCGATTCTCGAATCTTTTGCAGCTCAAGATCAAGGCAAAGTTAGGAACGCGGCCCACCTTCCGAACCAACCCAGACAAAGAACAACCCACGGACGTGGCGCTTCCATGGCTTGAAGTCTCCCTGGTCTCTCGCGGATTTCACCGCCACGGCCGCCTCGAGGGCGACGCCCCGGCGCATGAGCCTCCTCCCGAAGCTTCAGGTTGCCAGCAAGAAGATCACGGGCCGGCCCAAGCTTATTGGCCTCCGCCAGAGGACTCAAGCTCGATACCTCGCCTCGTGGACTCACCCAACCGGCGCTTTCGCAGGCGGCGCCTTCTCACCCACCATCCGGCGAGCTCTTCCGCCGACCGATCGCCAGGCCACGGCTTCCCGAGCCTCCCGCAAAGACGGAGTCCCGCTGGTCGCGATCCTCCTCCGAGGCGGCCCTCCGTCAGGCAGCGACGGAGGAGTTCGGATTTGCCTCCGAACGCACTCGTAAGACGCCGCAGCCACCACCGCCAACTTCGAATCCACAAGATCCGGAAAACAAGAAAGTTCCGAGCATAACTTATCACGCACCACTGGTCGATCCCCCGGCGACCGTGATCCAACGCCTCCCGAAGACTTCAAGAAGGAGATTCAGCCCGCCTGACCGCCCTAACGCGATCCGCCATTGGGAACCTCCCGCAGGACTCCCATTCGCAAGCTCATCATTATCCAATGAGAACGATGTCTCGCCGGAGGGGTCATCGCCTGGCCGGATCGGGGTGGTCGAAGGCGACTGAGGGAGCTCCGCGGTCGTCCCGGTGGCCCGCTCCGACGGTCGGATCCCCATCACCTCCGCCAGCGGGTCCGCGGCCTCCGCCACCACCGATCGCAAAGACGCTTCTACCGCTTCCATCGGCGACGATGGCAAGACCGCCAAAGGTTGTGACTCGGAGCCGACGCCACGGCCGGCGGGCGAGGATCGGTCCGCCTCCTCGGCCTCGTTGGGCGGCGAAGCCTCGACGGCCGCCGACATCGGGACGCTAATTCCACGGACGCCTTGCATCACCACAGCACGATCTCCACTGCTGCGATCATGGGCGCGACCGCCACCGCCGCCCGACGCTTGCCTCGTCGACCGGTGTATTCGACTCACGGGCTGAGCGCTGGCGCCGGCCCCGCGGCAGCCTCGCCACCGCCGCTTCATCAAGCCTTCCCGCAAAAATCCCTAAAAACGAGGTCTTGTGAGGGACATTTTAACAAAATCGACATGCACGGTGAGGGGACAGGGCTAACCACGCCGAAGCGGTGCCGAACAACCGCGCTTCTTCGCCGGTCTTCCCGGCGAGGGATGGCTATCACCTCCCTCCAGGCACCCCCCGGTGGTGTCCTCGCCGAGACGCCGCGACGACGACCTCTCAGATCAACATCCTCCATTGGTCGCCGGCGGCGGCACTAAAAGTCATACTCTCGATATGACGCCGGACTTTCATTGCGCTTGGGACGACCCCATCCGGCCGAAGAAAGCGCCACGACTTTCGACGCTCGCCGCTACATGGGCTGCCGCCGCCCGCTTCTTTTCTTTTTTCTTGTTCTCAGCGCTCTTCCGAGCGGACTCGCAACTCGCTCGCTGGCGGATCGCCGCCCTCATCTCTTCTCCCGGAAGAACGCCGGAAGACGCCCGAGCAGTTCCACGAAGTGGCGGAACTCGTCTGAAGCCTGGAAGGCGGAAATCAAGGTACGCAAGAAGGGATAGGAGAGCTTCCCACTCACCAAGCTCGAGGGTTTTCCGCCGAGAAAGGTTCGGGACGCCACCCGCCGCCACCGTGGTTTTCAATGTCGACGGCGGCCACCCGAGCCTCCACCTCCGACGAGGAGGTCCGAACCTCCATCCTCATGGGGTCGACGCCTCAGACGGAACATCGGTGGGCCTGTCCCATGAGGGGTTGCACGCCGCCATGAACGCCCGACGACAACAGACTTCGCCAGTTCGCTTCTTCGAGCCGTAAGCCGCTCAAGAATCACCACCATCTTCCGCTTCTCCCTCTCGTCCGCACGGGCGACCCTATTCGGCACCGCCACCGCCGCCCCTCGGTGAAGGCCGGAGCGCATCCCCCTGCGTTCAATGTAAACCACTCAGGTGCCATCCCCTGCTCAAGTAGGCAGCTTCATGTCAAGGTACTCCCGATCCGATTGACCGAGCCGATGGCGGCATCGCCGACACGCCTAACGACGCTACCCGACTTGCCCTTCAAACCGCACATGGAAGAAGTACTCCAGAGGGCCCAATGGGGCTCGATCCTCAGAAAGCTCTCGACAACAAGGATGAAGATCGCGATAGCAAAGACCGATGGGGTTCGGGATGGTGCACCTCCACCTTGTAGAAGTGGAGAAGCCCGCATGACGAATCGTATGCAGGGGAGGCCGAACTCAAGGCCAAGAAGGACGCTGCATAACGACTCGCGCCGTCGCCGCTCCCGAGCTACGTTTCGTCTTCACTCCTCCACCGAGCCACCTCGCAGCGGCAGAACTGCTTTTCCAAAGCCGAGCACCCGAAGGCCGAGAATCGCGACTCGGCCACGCCATCTCCAAGGGCGGGACGGCTGGGCGAAGAACAGACAACGCAGGGAACCCGCCTCGGCGCCCCTTTTTTCCGCTTATAAAGAACGCAACTGCCGCCAACCGGACGGGCGGCAACCAAACAGAAGGCCGCGAACGGAACGGCGCCTATTCCGCTCCCCGACCGGCCAAGACGGTTCAACTCTGACGCCTTAAACTCTTGATCGCCTCAGATTTAATCCTTGACAGACCGCAGCCAGCGAAGGGGCATCGGCAGAGGCGACGCCCTCGGCCTCGCCGATTCCAAAGGTCGCCTCGCGACGGGAAGACGGGCGAAGAACGCCACGGTCCCAGTAAACCACGAAGGTTTACCGACTTATGCTCGTGGCTCGACCGCGTCAGGCCCCGAGCGCCCGCCCGATCGACGCACGCTCGCCGCTCGAGCAAAAGAGGAAAAATCGAGCGAGGGACGAGGATAAGGCGAAGCTCCTGGGCCCTTGTTGGGTCGGCGGACGACCCAATCGCTTTGAATCGTTTCGAGGTCATACGCCACACTTTCCCGCGAGTCTGCCGACGGTGGCGCCAGCCGCGCTTCAGTCGGCGGACGACTGGGTCCGACTCGATCGAGTAACGAAGGTTTCGCGGTCGCCTCAGTGGGTCGACGCCCGCGCGACGGATAACGCCCGCCGAAATGGTTTTCTCGAAACCACCAGGCCCACTCGAACCACTCCGCTATCACCACGTCACGAGCACGGCGTTCGAGCCAACGCGATGGCAACGCTGCGTCGCTCACCCTCCAGTCCCACACCGCGCGACGGGCGATTGTGGGAAACGCGCCGCCTCGCCGAAATATGGGACGACGCTTATCACTTCCGCAAGAACGGGCCTTACTATGCGGATAAACCCCCGACTCCCTCCGACCGCCGGGCTCGGGGTTTATCCACCGGATGAGCCATACAAGACCAGACGGTTTACCGACCC
This sequence comes from Guadua angustifolia, assembly GCA_036346375.1. Taxonomy (NCBI): domain Eukaryota; kingdom Viridiplantae; phylum Streptophyta; class Magnoliopsida; order Poales; family Poaceae; genus Guadua; species Guadua angustifolia. The sequence goes on from CM070511.1 coordinate 54,101,964, forward strand.
ATTCGACGGACGCCGCAGAATCGGGAAGCCGCCGCCGACTAACACGACAGAAGCATTGCGCGGTTTTCGCCGGGTTCGAGCCCGACACACAAAGAATCGCTACGCTCGATAAACCCCACCAGCCCCGACCGCCGGGGCTCGGGTTTATCCACCGGATCGCCAGCTGCAAGACCCGGCAAAATCGATTAAACTGGCGGTCGGTCGCCGCCAACATCCGGCCACTCGGCGTTACGCCACCAACATCCACCGATCAAACAAACCCCGACCGCTTCCCAATCCGCCAGGGCTCGGGGTTATTGACGGATACCCGCACACAGTATCCCCATGCCCAGAAAGCGTATGGGCCGCACAGGTTTAAACCCGGGCCTAAGGCCTCGGCCAAGCCGACTCAGGACGGTCCGACCAAACGCAATAGTATGACTTCTACCTGCCACGGGCGAAGCAATGGATGCCTACGACGAGCCTGACGGACCGAGAGCCTCAATCAAACTCGAACCTCTTCACAACAAGCCAACATCAAATCATCAAGTCGGCGCTGACCCGCCACCTACCCCATCGATGCGGCGTTTCAAGATGACCAAACAGGAGGGGAGGCCGCGCTTTCCCTAGGCAATCCCTCAAGGTCGACACCCCGCCACAAGACTGACAGCCACAGAGAGCAAAGGCTGCTTCCTGAGGAGCGGATCAAGGCTCTCGCCACCGCCTCACTAACCCGACGCAGGCCAACCACTACCCGTCGAGGTCAAGTCCGAGACCAGACGCCGAGGCGGAAGGCCGACTCCCAGCGAGGGAGCCCCATCATTTTTTTTCCTTTTACACGCTCTATGTAACCGACTTCCCCTATATAAGGAGGTTCGCCTCCAACAGGGGCGCGACACTAGGACAAACATACAAACAGAAGCGCCAGACTGAACGACCGAAGGCCCACACACCCTAAGCTCCGAGTCCTCCGCGCAAGGTTTCTCGCTCACCTCCGTACGAGGCGCTCACAGAGCCCTCGCTTGTAATCCGACGGGTTCATCAAGATCAATACAAACACGCACCACCGCACGAATCGGAGTAGGGACATTCACCAACCAAGATATATCCCGACCCTCCTTTCTCTCTCTGGGGGTCTAACCATTCAAGGAGCGAGACGCTGCCCCTCTAGACTTACAAATTTCACTTGCTTCTCGAAACACCGACATCAAGTATAAACCTTCGATTTAATCCGTGTTTTTTGTCGATCGTGTTTTATTTAGAAAATTGCGGTTGAATCTGATTTTTTTTGTTTTTTTAAAGAAAAGCGCGGACCTTTTTATGTATTTCCTTTTAAAAGGTCGCTTTCGACCATGCAGCTAATCCATGAACCGCTATAAACCTTCGACGAATCTGTTTTTTTCGTTTTTTGTTTTTTGTGTTTGTTAAAAAAGTAGGTCGTTAGGACCCGCCAGCGAATTTATGAGTCGCTATAAATCTTCGGACTAATCTATATTTAAAAAAAACCCGCGATTATGACCCGTTGGCAAATGCATAAGTTGCTATAAACCTTCGACGTATCTGTGTTTTTTTTTGCGACGAAAACATTTTTTTCGGGTTAAACCTTCGATGAATCTGTTTTTTTCGTTTTTTGGTTTTTTGTGTTTGTTAAAAAAAATGGGTCTTTAGGATCCACCGGCGAATTTATGGGTCGCTATAAATCTTCGGATTCGGACTAATCTATATTTTTAAAAAACTCGCGGTTATGATCCGTTGGTAAATCCGTAAGTTGCTATAAACCTTCGACGAATCTGTGTTTTTTTGGTGCTGAAAATATTTTTTCCGGTTTTTTGGGTGGCGAAAACATTTTTTCCGGGTTTTTTCTGTGACGAAAACATTTTTTCCGGGAAAAACGGAGAAAGGACCTCAACGTAAGAACCAGGGACCTGTTTGTTATTTTTTTGACCTGTTCGCTATTTTGAAAAATTAGAAAAGGGCTTGTTCGTGATTTGAAATTAACAGGAGGATTTTTCGTAAAAAACCGCGCCAGGGACCCAAACGTGAAAAAAATATCTTCGTCTCACAGAAAGTTCCACAGGGACCTATCCGTAATTTTGAAGAAACGGAGGGGCTTTTTCGCAAATGTCGCCGGCGACAGGTGGTTTGGCTGGGAGGCCGGCATTCTCTAGTGCTATAAAGGGTGCAACCATTTGAAATTAACGGGAGGCTTTTCCGTAAAATACCGCGCCAGGGACCCAAACGTGAAGAAAAAAAAATCTTCATCTCACAGAAAATTCCACAGGGACCTATCCATAATTTTGAAGAAACGGAGGGGCATTTTCGCAAATGTCGCCGGCGACAGGTGACTTGGCTGGGAGACCGGCATTCTCTAGCGCTATAAAGGGTGCAACCATATGCCATTGGAACACTGTCACGCATACCAAGTAATCGCAGCTAGTACGTACCCAATCCTCATCATGGCATGAAAGCAAAGGCGTCATGTATCTGTGTGGGCGCGCATTGACCCTACAATCTTAAGCTGGAACCACCATCGTGCTTGTGCATGCAGCTGGGGTAGAGCCTCTGCAGAACGCATGCCCGGTCGAGTTCTTTTCAGCCAACTACGGCGTTCGTTCATCGAAACATTTACCGTATTGTTCGCTCGTTTCCTGGGAATTTGAAGGGCCGAATCGCGTGGTGCATGGTCCTTTTGGTGCCATGCATCCTGTGTATATCGATCACGTCGTGCGATTAGCGTTGCTAATCGAAGTGACGCAGACACAAAGCAAAAACATTTTCGGAAAGATATAGACAAGCAAATTTCACACAATCCAAGTTACTAACTGACTCGAGTGCAGTTCGACACTAATAATGAACCATGCACGTACTCACCATGCTCTACACTGATCACTCTCGAACAAGCTAGTACCGGCCGGCACTTTGTTTTTACAGAAGCAGCCATGGGTATATATGCACACACAACATACATGCGCGCATCTTAGCGCGCCTCACTACTGATCAAGCGCCACGATGATATCCGAGCGAGCATAAATGATGACGATCTGTATATCTAACGACACTTGGTAGCACTTACTGCTTGCTTGCTCACTAGCTCGATCTTCTCTTAACCCTGACCAAGAGCCCATTCTTCATGTGAAGTATGATGGACAACCGGCTCCACGACGTGTTCCCGAGACGACCTCCACGGGCGAGTTCCACGCCATGGCCGCCACAAAGGACCTTCATCTCGCACGAGCACCATCTCCTTACCGAGGCAGGTCCTGGGCCCGGAGTTGAACGCCACGAACTTGTTGGACGGCACGTACCGCAGCTTGCCGTCCTCCGAGATCCACCTCTCCGGCCGAAACTCCCTGCAGTCCCTGCCCCACACCCCGTTTCATCCTCCCCATGGAGTAGTTGAACACCAGTATCTTGTCCCCCGGCCTCACCATGTGCCCGCTCGGCAGCACGTCGTGGGCGACCACCGCCTTGTGCTCCATGGGGAGCGACGGGTATAGCCTCAGGCACTCGCACACGGCCGCGTGCAGGTACAATAAGTTTTTGAGGTCGCTCGCGTCAAAGGTCACCATGCCGTTATGGCCAGCTGCTGTCCGCTTGCGGGAAGCAATGGGCGCCAGTTCCTCTAACAGCTTATGCTCGACGCGCGGGTTCGTGGCGATGAGGTAGAAGAACCACGACAATGCCGAAGCCTGCGTCGCGTCGCTGCCGGCGACAAGGAGGTTCATCGTCATGTCCCTGATGTACACATCGGCGTCTGCGTTGCCCGCGATGTCCCCATCACAAATGAAGGATGATAGCAAGTCGGCCGCCGACTTGTCGGCTCCTTGTTTGTAGTCGGCCCTTTGGTTTGAGATGGTCGCCGCCACGGTTCACTACCGCCGTCAGGCGGCGGCATTCTTCTTCGTGCGACTCACCTTCTCATCGTTCCAAAGACGACACCGGCATGATGTGACGGAGGAAAACCGTCCGCAGCACGTCGTCCATCGCTCGTGCGAAAGGAACCGCCGGCAAGCCGATCGCCAGGCACCCGGGGTCGACGCCGAAGACGAGGTTACAGGTCGTGTCGAACGACCACCTCGTGAACACGTCCTGCAGATCACAGGTTGCCCTAGAGTCGGCTACGTGGGCGAGGAAAGGCAAGAATCTATTCTTCACCTTGTCGAGGCTGGACCGCGCCACGAAGGCGCGGAACCGCGGGGTGGTCATGAGCATCTGGGCCTTGTTCCTCTGGTGCCGCCACCGCTCGCCGTCGGAGTTGAAGATGCCGCCGCCAAGGATGTCGAACATCTGCGCGAAGACGTCGCCTTTAGGGTAGTTCTCGAAGTTGGACGTGAAGATGTGGCGCACGTTGGCCGGGTCGTAGGTGATGAAGAACCGGAAGCCAGCGAACCAGATACAGCATTGGAAATTAAGGTCCGAGGAGGCCAGTAGGCCGGTGACGCCGTCGAGGAGCCGGTGGATGTTAGCGACGATGGCGGGAAGTATGCCAACTATTGGCCACTGGGTTAGTCCTAAGGAGCGGTGTCTTTTCTGGGATTTGAGGTGATAGCGGAAGAGGATAGCGAGGAGGCAGATGGCTGACAGGAGAAGCTGTTATATGAAGAACCAATCCATGTCTTTGGAGAACTCACAAGATATGCATGCATGCAGCACGTACGTTGTGCAATGTATTGAATGGTTTGTACGTGGAGTTCATGGGATGCACCGCTACGTGTTTATATATATATGCGCATTGCAGAGGGGTACTTAATTAGGTGACGAATTAATTCACCCTCAACTGTTAACAGACATATACTGTACATGATTGTGCTCATCGAGACTGAAGATAACTAAGAAAATGTGTACAGTGACATTAGGATCATGAACAGTACAATAGTAAATGGCATGGGTTTAGCTTCGTAAGCTCCGACGCAGTGTGATTTGTGCGTCTTGCGCGCAGCCGACATCAATGGAGGCGCGCATGCTGCGTCAACTAGAGACTGCAATTGCAAAGGGACGATAATAATGCAGGCTCCTGTACATCTCCTATTTATATATCGGCATGGGCTGTGGTACCATTCTTCGATAGTACGGCAGTTAGCAGAGACACGTCGAGTCGCGGACGTTCTTTTCTTGCATATCTGATTGTCTGTCTGATGGAGAACATGCGTGCTTTGAAGAGCAGATCCCTCATCGCGTTCCTCACCGACGTGTATTGCTATCTACAAAGCTGTTGAGCACGTTAAAATCCTTCCTAACAATGTATGCTTCATCCTTGTTGACAACGTATTCTTAATACTGCTAGGCACTATAAATAAGGCCCATGGGACGGGGGGTTAGCATATTTGGAACTATACTTTCTTTCCAGGCTTTGGTCAAGTTCCCCTCGGGATCTGCCTAAGCCCCCTTTTTCTTAATGTTTAGCTCCCTGATCATAACAATAATACTACAAGGTGAAGCAGCAAAGGCCAAAGAAAAGTTCTTCGAACATGAACAGTTCATCCATGGCTTTGAAAAGATGGAAGATTACTAGTTTAGTATGGGCTTATTCGTACATACTCTTGCATGTGAAATGATATACGTTCATAAGTAGGTGGGGTGTCTCTCATCAGTTCACAGAATTAATGATGAATGGGATCATCAATAAGTGTTTATCTATATTATTGTCTTTCCGCATATCCGAGTTCGAACAAAAGTTGTAGTTTTGCATGAAAAAGTTTTCCCCCCTTTCCTAGATGTGCTGTTACAAATATCTAATATGTGCGATCAACAATTGTATGGTCCTTTTTTATTGAAAAGGGACTCGTAGGACAATATTGTTTAAAAGAGTAGGATAATTGTCTAGAAGAGTCATCTTAAAGTTCACAACCTCTATATCATAAGCTGAATCCCTGAAAATAATAATGAAAAATCTACACATGCAAGTAACCAACGTTCCAAGCAACCTGAGGTTGGCTGGAATCATACTATGGTTCTCAACCAGAGAACTAATGTGACACACCATATGGTTATGCAACTAATTGTGATTGTATGCGATCCGTATTAATTTGGGTATTTAATATATTCTCTCATTTTGATCAGCTAGCACTAACATTTGATATGGATATTGGAAATCTCAGTGACCTATAATCACAGCTGACATTTTTCTTATGGATCGTTGCACATCCCTTGTGACTGTAGTTTTTATGCAAAATAACTTTAATTTGACCTATGTGCCTACTAGCTAGCTAATTCGTTTATAACAGAGAATCATGCTGTTGTTCTTTTAACTGGCCCAAACGATGACACAATTGCACCGCTAAATACTGCAATATAATATTTATACTTGAAAAATAGAATTATATTAATTTGTTATATAGCCCTTGTGAAATATAATGCAATTGTAATATCCAATCATAATTGAGTTATGGGCAAAAGAGAAAGATCTATACCGTCACTTTTTTGGATCCAAATTATAACGGTGCAGATTAAACATTTATAAATATGAGCTGCTACAATTGTATATGAATGCAATTATATTCCCATCACAAGCATTAATTAGAGTTGTCAAACAAGAACTATGTTTAAATATAATCATATGCATTGTACAATTTAGCCCACAATTGTGCTAGAGATTTGGCTAGTTACCTATTATTCAAAGGTTTAAAGGTGTGTAAATATGTTAGACGGGTCCACCTTCCAATTGTCTCTTTCACATAGGGGGATAGAGAACTCAAAATAAATTTGCTGACTGAAAATGAAATCAAATATCCCAATTATGTTTTGTTTTGCAATATAGGAATTTCAATATTTGGAATTGCGTAAAGAAAACCTTATTCATGATACTATAACACACTACACCGTGCAATTGCGTGACATATTATCTCCAAATTAAGAATAGTGGTTGTCCAGTTTAGTTGTTCAGTTGAGAATTGCAATTCCTTTTAGAAGATTAATTGCATAGTTGAGGAATACATACATACAAACATATACACACATACATACATATACATAATATATTATACATATATATATGTATATATATGTATATGTATATGTATATGTATATGTGTGTGTATGTGTGTATATATACATATATATGTGTATATATATGTATATATACGTGTGTAATATATATGTGTGTGTATATGTGTATGTATATATATGTGTGTGTGTATACGTGTGTGTGTGTGTATATGTGTGTGTACGTGTATATATACGTGTGTGTATATGGTAGCGCTAATCTGTGCTTGCACGTTGATTAGGCTATTTTATGCGCGAGCCATAACCTTGTGTCGCTGAACTAGCCAATGTGAACTCAAACGCTTACTGTGAATACAAATCGATAGCAGATTATGTATACGTGTGCCAATTAATAAATATGTTTAGGAGTTTATAAATGAATATGTTTTTTTTTTGATTTAGCCATAACTTTTTATTAACAGCTCCGATTCACAAATGGTTCGTGCATTGGAGCTGTTAATAAAAAGTTATAACCAAATCAAAGAACACACAGATTCATGTACAAACTAGAAAACACATTATAGAGGACATTTTAATTAGTCGATCTTGTCTCACTAATAATGTATTTCCTTTTTTTAATATGTATATGTTTTTTATTTGATTTGGCCATAACTTTTTATTGACAGCTCCGATGCATGAACGCTTTTTACCACTAACTTACTGACGACGACAGCAATATAATAATGTCTCGCTAATTAGCAGTAATTTTGTTTGCCAGTAACAAATTTTACTACATTTATATTTACAAATTATTATATTTTTACATAGATTTTACTATCATACAGTAGTAAATTGATGTTCATTTGATAGTAAACTTTGATTTATGTGACGTTTATTAGCGAGACTTATATCATGTTCCTCTAGTCATCAGTAATCTAATGGTAAAATTCGCGTGAATCAGAGCTGCGAATAAAAAGTTATGGCTAAAATAAATAAAAATCATATTTATGTATAATTAGGAAATGTAAGCAACACATGCTAGTGTGTACGTCTTTGCATCTCTCGGTTACACACATGCATGCAAATTAATTCCGGATGCTTAATCTTCCAAAAAAAATTTAAACTTGTTCTTGATCGTGTTAGCTCAGCTCAATTGCGAATTTTGTAGCGCTAATTAGTCATGCGGTCATTTGGACTGCTTGCGCTATGGATCGGTCGGACTAGTCGCATGTAGAATATCCTATTCTACATGCATGTATAGAATAGGATATATATGTGTGTGTGTGTGTGTGTGTGTGTGTGTGTGTATAAAGGAAGCCTTTTTCTGTACTCCCGAGTGTCAATACTCCCACCTCTAAGATACCACTTAAACGAATATGTTGTGCTTCTTTATCACTTTCAATATACATCAATAATAATTATAAGATACTCTAATGCGATATAGTTGAAAATTTTCATTGAAACCCTTTATTTTTGCTATATACACTTTTCCATATGTAAAAGAAATGTATACAAAAATTATGCTATAAAAAGTGGAGCATGGTGAAAATTTTCATTGAACACACTTTAGAGTATCTTATAATCAATATTAGAGTATGCTCAAAAAGGATAAAGAGGTTAATAATATCATTTAAGCAATATACTTAGAGTGAGAGTACGTACACCTAGGAGTTGAAGGAACGAGTTGGCCTAGGGGGGTGAATAGGCAACTCTTCAAAATTTTAACTCTTTGGTTACAATTAATTACTTAAATACAAGAGAATAACTTAGAAGCAATGTAACAGAGGTGAACACTAACAGTAATAACAGCGAAAGCAACACGATATAAATCAAAGAACAGAATGAGACACAGATTTATCCTGTGGTTCGGAGTCCTTCTCCTACTCCACGTTGAAGCACTTCTCTCGAAGTCTAGCTTCCCCCAAAGCTAGTCGCAGTAGCTTGGGTGATCACTCGGGTAGCTCTTTCACTACTCTAGTGAGGTGAGCTCCAAACCTTTCACAACCAAAAGTGGCCTTCCACAATCTCCTTTGGACAGGTCGCACTTTTCACCACCTCCAAGATGTCTAGGATCACCGAGATCCAAGAGTAATAAACTTACACAAATTCTGTCTCTTGGTTCACTCGCAAATTACAGCACTAGACACAAGTTTGGAGCTAAACACTTAGAAAGAATGAAAATTTTGAGTTTGGAGATGAAGCACAGACTCCTTTTGAGAATGAGAGCTTTTTTAAATGCTAAAATGTCAAGGAGTTTATAAAGTTCTATGGTAGATAGCTGAGGTAATGCTTATATAGGCAATTTGGATGAATATAGCTGTTACACCTACCACTGTGACCGTTGCACGTGTCAGAGTATCAAAATTGAGCTAAAACATGTTTACGGCGGACTAAACATTTTGACTTAGCGATACTAATCATGTGTATCACGGACCAAATCCAGATATTTACGACGGACCAAAAAATTTGGTCCGTCATATATGGGAATTCAGCAAGTTTGGTCCTTCAGAAGAGTAAGAAGCTTACATGTATGGCGGACCAAAAAATTTGGTCTGTCATAGATGGGAGTTTCAAAGATTTTTGGTCTGTCCGGGAATGAGAAGATTACATGTATGTCAGACCAAATATTTTGGTCCGTCATAGATGGATTTTGCTAAGATTAGCAGACACGGACCATTTTTGACACAAAATGAGTTTAATCAAAGGATTTGAATTTGCCATGGACTAAACTTTGAATTAGTAACATTTGATCCGTCATTGATGAGAAATTCTCAGATATGGAAAGTATTTTTGATCATGGACTAAAGAAGTAGACATCAAGGTTTGGTTAAATCGTAAAAGATCGCTATTTGAATGTATGCCGCATCAAAAACTTTGGTCTCATCATAGATGGTTATCTGAGAAGATTTGGTTTGTCAAAGGTATGTGTATGCCGGACCAAATATTTTGGTCCGTCATAGATGGAGAAAGCTTGATTATGAAATTCTTTAAAGGGATTTTCACTATGGTCAGAGGAATACAAAAAATGTGGTTTGGTTTGTCGTGAATGAATAGAATTTGATCAGAATTCGACAAAGAACATTTTCATATTGGATTAAACTGACTTTTCTCTGTTGTAAGGATTTTGGCTTGACTTGTGACAGACTTAAGAATGGATAACTAGATTTCAATCTGTCATATATTTGGACTTTTTGAATGTAGGTGGATTTTGATTCAAGGAGTATAATAACTAAGAGTTTTAACTCCAAGCAGTCTAATTTTGTCTTAGCCTTATGAACCAAACTATCAACTTGTGTAAAGTCCCTCTTTATAGTACAGCCAAAAGAAAAATAACCCTAACTATTTGACTTGAATCAACTCCCAAATCATAAACTAGCAATAAAGTACCCTAATCTTGTTAGTTCAGCTAGCTCCATCCTTGATTTCAGCATACATTCTTCATAGTTCCAAGTATTATTAACTCGGTCATCAACACCAAAACTATTTAATAAAACATGATAAAAATTGAGGGGGCCTAGATGCTATCAGGAGTACGAAACCATTTGCCTATACACACAAACATACATTTATATGCATATACATATCTACACATATACATATACAAACATACACACCCACACACACACACACACACACACATATACCTACATACATAGCAAGCCGAAATAGGGCACCATAGTGCCTAGGCACCATGATTTCAAATGCGCGGATTCAAGTTATATTCGAGTATATTTTTCAAAAATTTCAGTTTTAGGGTTATACCCATCTATAACAATTTAAACGAAACGCATACCTTCGAAAAAAATATAATCGAATTCAAAGATTTTGAACAAGTTTGGATCACATGCTTTGCTGATTTATATATAAATCAGCACGCAACTACAACCAAACTATCATTAGAAAGGAAAATTCTAGTTTGAATTTCAGTTCAAATTGTTTGAACTGGTTAGCAAGTTAGTTAAACTCAGAATCCTAAAAATTTCATATGAAAATACATAGAGAAAATATCTTTTTTAGATCATGATGCCCAAGTACCATTGTAGCCTAGGTAAGTATACTACATATATATATATATATATATATATATATATATATAGGCAACGTATCCTGTGCACACATGCCTTCCCGTGTACACACCGTGCACACCAACTAACAAAAGTCACAAAAATTCTGAAAAAATTGTAGATGTACTTCATAGATTGCCCTACCTATGTATGAAGTTTCAAGATCAAATTCATTATATATCGAGAGTTACAAAAAAGAGAAAATTCTAACAAGTTTAAACTCCTGATATATAATGAATTTGAACCTACAATTTTATACATAGGTAGGGCAATCTATGAAGTACATCTACAATTTTTTTCAGAATTTTTCGTGACTTTTGTTAGTGAGAATTGCTAATGTGCTCTCGAGAACACGGATCCTTCCGTGCTCTCGAGAGCTTTTGCGAAATCCGTGATAAAAATGTTTGATCCGAACCGTTCATCTTCTTCATCTTGTTGAAATGTAGCTATAGACAAAATTTCGTATTTTTTTGAATTTTTTACTATTTGTTTTGCATTTTCTAAAATCAGAGTATATAAGATCATCTAGGTGGTATGATTTTTTTCAGAGGTGGTATGTATATTTTTTGGGCATACTCGTTTTTATGTGCGTATATGAAGGTATTTGCAAAATACGCTAAAAATCATGGACTCCCTTGCAATTTTTTCATGTGGCTCACATTGGAGTATCTTATAATTAGTGTATGAGTATACCCAAAGTGATAAAGGAGTATTTCAAGTTCGTTTAGGTAGTATTTTAGAGATGGGAGTAACTACACCCGGGAGTAAAACATATTTTTCCTATATATATATATAGGCAAACAAGAGCATTGGATTAAACTTGAATGATCCAGATCTAGGTGAAATTTCACATCCACTACTTAAACATGTTTTACACATAACCCTAGGGCTGGAAAAAAACTCGTTAGAGCTCGAATCAAAATTTCTTCAAATGCAGTAGCTGATTGGTTCAAAATTGAAATAAGACAATTTTGAGAGAAAAAAGTTAATATGGCTCGACTTGATAATGGCTCGTTAGCTCGAATTTGATGTAACCAGTTAAATGGTATATAAAATGATTTTACATCAAACTATATCAATTTCGAAAGAAACTCGATATCCACCCCTACATAACCCCCTAGAAAAATTATAAAATTCTACACCTTAAGTGGAGGAGGTAGGATTCCATCTAGATTTGAACCATTCAAATTCGATCCAACGCCCATATTTGCTTACTTTTATTATTTCACTATATATCTACTTTCACCATATACTTCATACATACATACATACATAACATAGGAATTAGGAAGCCTTTTTCGTACTCTTAGAAGTACATACTCCCACTTCCAATATACTAATTAAACGAATGTGTTATAATTCTCCAGCACTTTTGGCATATTTAAATACTAATTCTAAGACCCTCTAATGTGACATGGTTGAAAAATTTTCATCGAAACTCTTTATTTTTGCTGTATGTCTTTTCTTCACATGTAAAATGAGTATATATACATTATGCTATAAAAAGTGGATTATGATAAAACTTTCCATGGATCTCACTTTGGAGAATTTTATAATTATTATTAGAGTATGCTCAAAAGGATAAAGAGGTATAAATTTTTTGTTTAAGTGGTATATGCAAGGTGGGAGTACGTACTCTCAGGGGTATAGGACTATTTTCCTATATACATATATGTCTATATATATGTGTATGTATGTAGGAAACATATCCAGTGAAAACCCTCCTTACCGTGAAAACTCCGTGAAACCCATGTGTACAAGTTTTCAAAAATTCTAAAAAAATTACCATACGTAGGGGAGATGAGCTTCTACAATCCTAAAAAAATTGAAAACCAAATTCAATGGCATTTGAAATATATGAAAAAAAACAAAGAGCAAGATGAATAGTGCTAAACAGTGAAAAATCATTGTTTAGGCTGAATTTGTCTTTTTTTCATATCTTTAAAATACTATTGAGTTTGGTTTTCAAATTTTGTAGGATTGTAGAAGTTCACTTCCCCTATGTATGATAGTTTTTTGAGAATTTTTTAAAACATGTATACGTGGGTTTCATGAAATTTTCACGGTAAGAGGGGTTTTCACTGGATATGTTGCCATCTATATATGCATATATGTATGTATGCATATATGTATATATATTTTCAAATTAGAAAGTTTCAACTTGAAAAGTTTTAAATTAAAAAGTTTCAACTCAACAGATTTTAAATAAAAAGAATTCTCAAATTAGAAAGTTTCAACTTGAAAATTTCAAATCGAAAAATTTCAAAGCCGAAACTTTCAATGCAAGAAACTTTCGGTTCAAAAATTTTTGATTTCAAAACTTTTGAAAGCGATTAAAAAATACTTTTACTAAAAATATTAGGGAAAATTGAAAACATAAACTATTTTATTTTGAGAGGAAGGGAATGGGGTGGAAAAGTGAATAAATGGGATGGCGTGAAATATCATGATGAGAGAGTCTTTGAAGAGAAAAGGATGCTATCGCTTGTTATAACAAGAGAGGTGAGGACGTCCTTAAATTAGGATTCACTCTAATGAAAACCGCGTCTTCGCTTATACACCGTCCTGTGATCTGGCAAGCCCAAAGCGCTTATCGGTCCGCGAGCCACGCACGCCCATACCGTGCCAGCTAAGCTTGCCCGCGACGCGTGTGGGCGACAACAACACTAGACCGCATCCCGTCCGTGGCAAAGCCGAGCCATGGTGTGGCCCGGCCGGCTAGAGGGGAAAGGCCCTCCCATCGTCTCCTTCTTCACTTCCCCGGAACTGCACATCAGGATTCTTCAATCCTTCTATCTGGCTTAGGGATGGCAATAGGGATCCGTTCCCCGATCCCCGGCGGGAAATTCCTCCATTAGAAAATGGGTATGGGAAGAAATCGTCCCCCGCGGGGATGAAAACGGGGAAAATTATTCCCCCGTCGGGGATGGCGGGGACAGGGATGGGGAATTTTTTCCCCGCGAGGACCCGGTTGGGGATCCAAATTTAGTTTAGTCCAATTTAGTTATTAGATTGCAAACATATTCTCTAGCCCATCATATTCACATTTTCATAAACGGGACAACATAATCTTCAATGAATGCATGCATTCTTTTTTTCATTGTCTATTGATATGATTTTAGAGTTAAAATGGCTATAAGAGCTCTTCTCTTGTGTGAAATTTTCGCGGGGATGGGTCCCTGACGGGGCCCCGATACCCAAACGGGGATGGGAACAGGGGGATTTTCTCCCCCGAGACGGGGAACGGGGACGGGGACAGGAAAAATTTTGGATCGCGGAGACGGAGACGGGGAGGCACTCCCCGGCGGAGAATGGCCCCGTTGCCACCCCTAATCTGGCTCAGGCCGCATAACTTGCTAGCGAACGGCACAACGTTTTGGGCTTTTTAGGCTGGATTTGCACTCCTTCGTTCCCCATCCGCCGTTCCACGCACGCGACGTCCGTAGCAATTTCGCGTGGTGTGCGTTTGGTTGCCTGCGTAACAATCTTCAGCCGTATTCTTTTAGCCTGATCCTAAGCACTCCAACGAATTCCCTTCACGGTTCCCTTCGGAAGGGATTTGGACAGAGAATCTTTTCAGAAAGAGGCACTCTCTCCAATCTCTATATAAAACTCTTCGAGGAGATACTGCTGGAGATGATAGGAATGAAGGGAATGAATATGGGGAAGGGAATGAGGGAAGAGAAGGAAATGAAGAGAAATTGCTGAAGATAGTCTAATGCTGGATGGCCGCGCTTGGTTTTGATTGTCTGGATGAGGTGTATGGAGGTGTATGGGATATGAATTGCGGTGTTTAGTAGGAATGGAGCTATCTAGGTGTTAATTTTGGTTGGGTAGATATAAGATGAGTCAATTTTTTTGTTTAGTTGGATGGATAAGACTGTGTAAGATGAGCCAATTTTTTGTTTGGTTGGATAGATGAGGATGAATGGGTTACCTGTGATCAATATTTTGATTTTTGGTTTGAATTTTTTTTGATAAAAATTGACTTTGTAGAAAAATTTGATTTTTTGAACAAAATTTGAATTTTCGGACAAAAAATGATCGAGATTTGAATTTTCAACCAAAATTTGAATTTTTAGACAAAACTTGACCAAGTACACTTCGACAAAATTTTAATTTGAACGTGTAAACCTCTTCATACAACAAACTGGATGATCTTGTTCGTCTTTTTTTTTTTGGAACAACTTTATACAATATCTTAGAGGAATATTCCTAAATATTAGATAATTATATCTCATCTATCCACTCATCTAAATAGTTAAATGACTCTATATTCAAAGATAGTTATATCCCATCCATTCAGTAGAACTCGGTGGCTGTTCTACTGAATAAACTGAAGTTCTGCAGGCTAGCTTCAAGTACTGAACTGAAGATATGATGCGTCGATGAGAATGTGTGAACTGCACTCAATGTATTCTTAAACATGCAACAAAATGGCTATAAAGATCCAATATATGCTTGACACTACAGGAATCTAAACTATTTTCGTCGGCTCGAATTATTTTCATCGGCAAAAAAAAAACCGACGTAAATAACTGAGTAATTTCGTCGGTGAGCGATAACCGACGAAATTATAATTATTTTCGTCGGTATTCTTGTGAAGGCCGACGAAAATAATGTAGTCACCGCGCTTGGGGAATTCGAAATATTTTTTAGACTATTTTTGTTGGTTTAGACCGATGAAAATAGTAGCCCGGATATTTTCATCGGTCTATATCGACGAAAATAGTCCACGTGGTGACGACGATTTATTTTCGTCGGTCCGGGCGACATATTTTCGTCGGCTCGGCCGACGCAAATAACTGCCAGCACGACAAAACGCGGCCTACGCAATCGATTGAAAAAACCTAGCCTGATCCACGCCGCTCCACGCCGGGAAAATTGATATAATGCCACTCTCAAGAGTGGTGCGAGCCAAAATGCCACTCTCGACGTTGCCTTTGTTAAAATGCCACTCTTCTCATGCCCTCCTCGCCAAAATGCCATTTTCGATTTTCTAAAATGAATTTCGCTTTTTTATGCAGTTCTAGCTACGGAAAATGACCGTTGTGCCCCCGAGCTAAATGCCTTTACTAATGCCTTTACATTGATGACGTGATTTACTAGTGCCATACATTGCAGAGAAGTATATCCAACCAAATAATGATGTGGAGGTATGTTACAGTATATCCAACCAAATAATGACGTGATTTATAAAATCAAGTAGAGCGTAAAGACAAAAGAAAAATTAACAAATTACTACTCCAGATCACATAGAAAATTATTGTCATTGTCTAAAATCATCTACTACAGGAAACAAAAAATTTCTTTAAGGAATGGTTTTAAGGTTTGAATATGTAGTAATATTGCCATACATTGCAGAGAAGTTAAAAAATAGTATACTAAAAGATGGCAGAGAATAGTTATTTTACAACAAGATTTAGAATAATGTTTGTTTATTTTTAATTAATTATGCAGACAATTTCTATCACGTGTGAATTACCATAAATATAAAAGACTTGTAAAAGGACACGTCTCGTATAAATAATTAAGTAAAGGCATTTAGCTCGAGGGTAGAATGGTCATTTTCAGTGGCTGGAACTGCACAGAAAAGCGAAATTCATTTTAGAAAATCGAAAATAGCATTTTGACGAAGAGGGCACAAGAAGAGTGACATTTTAACAAAGACAATGTCGAGAGTGGCATTTTAGCTTGCACCACTCTCAAGAGTGGCATTATATCAATTTTCCCCTCCACGCCTCCACGCCGAAAAAAACCTAGCCTAGCCTCCACGCAGCTCCGCCGCCAGTCCCCGCGCCACGCCTCCGCCGACCATCCCCGCGCCGCCGCGCTGCCACCGTCCAGGCGCCGCGCCGTCCCCGCGCCGCACCGTCCCCGCGCCGCGCCGTCGTGCCGTCCCCGTGCCATGCCTGCGCCGCGCCGCCGTGCCGTCACCACGCCGCCGGGCGAATCCAACGGGGGGGCTCCATCAGGCTTGAGCCCAGCCTCCACGCCGGTGCCGGCGCTCTCTCTCCGGTGGCCATGGCGGATAGGCGGGTGGCGACAGGCCAGTAGGGGCACAGCACAAAGAGGAGGGGAGGCAGGTGGCCGTGAGGTACCACTGAGCTGGGCAGAGGTGCAGCCGCGTGGCCAAGAGGAGAAGGTCGGGGGCTCTCGCCGGCGCGAGGAGTCGAGGAGGCACCAGCGGCCATGGCCTGGGCAGGGCGTGGCGCCGCCCTAGATTGCGTCGCTTGTCCGGCAACCTCCGCTCGTATGTGCAGGCTAATGAGGCTATGGTGACACGCAACAATGGAGGCGAAGAAAGGTGGTGGCGTTCTTATCTGGTGGCCATGGGCAGTCTCCACCTTCAGTTTTGCTGACCATATTCTCTTCAGTCTTCACTACTTGCAGCCTTGCAGTATAGATGTATTAGCCCCTTTTTTTTTTTGCTTTCTCACTATTTTTCGTTTCTTCGATTTTTTTATTGAACCTCAAATGTTAGTTGAGAATAAGACAGATGCTCCTGCATGCCCTCTCCAATACGCATCTCTTCACACGGAAGTAATAGAGTTGGTGACATCTACCCTTTCTACACATTTTCTTACATTCACTGCTATGTACATGATTTCAATTTGTGCAGAGGAAGATGGTAGATAAGGAACAACTATTGAGATTTAGGATCGAGTAAAGAGCAGGTGTGTCTTTTCTTCCATATAAGAATATCGAACTTCATACATACTATGGTTAATTAGTGGGGCTTTTGGTTATCTGCCACTCCTCATATTGCCATTCGTTAAAATGCCACTCGGGCCCACTGTCATAGATACAGAAGGTCCCACATGTCATTGAGACAGGAGTGGCATTTTAACGAATGGCAATATCAGGGGGGGCATATTACCAATTTTTTCGTTAATTAGTAATACATTTGGCTGAAACCACTCTCATGTAAGAGAAACAGTCATTTCAGTCTTGAAATTTGTTTTATTTTTTTTAATTTTGTACTCAATTTCTGTTAGATATGTCCATATTCAGTACTTATAATTATTCTTGAAACACCTGTCTACAAGACTCTGAGTACTTATGAACAGTACTCGGTAAGGTACTTGATGTTAGATTTATGCTCGAATGGGCTACATGTAGAATACTAATATTGTACTATTTCAGATCTAGGATATAGTTCCAAAGGCCACTTCATATGAATGTGGAAGGATATCCTTATCACTATGTGTCTTCTATACAATGGTAGTGAAAACCTTCTTTTGGAGAGACTGCAGATAATCAACATACATCTTTTTATTGTTCTGTAAAACATTGTTCATCTGAAGCTCCCGTTCTGTTAGGTTGTCACTATGTCTCTTTTGTTGAGTTTGTGTTGCACAGTTTATTATTTAATAGAAGATTACAAACTCCATTAACCCAGTTACAAGGACAATCTGGTTAAAAATTTCTATTTGGTTCTTTCCATCTCTACAGGGAAGATAAATTTACGAAAAACTCTGAAAGTTGTGTGATTTAATGTGTGCATTAGCATTAGATAAATAAGCCTCAAAATTTTTCCATATTGGTTTGTGTATATGAAACTATTATATCACTAATTTTTCTAAATTTGATATTCAGATCACTACTTATTGGACAGACATTTATGTGTTTTGAGATGCCTTTCCATTAGCGAGGTACCTTCACACTATTTTGCTTTTTTGCTATGCTTCTCTTTTATTCATGTATGAATTTCAATTGTGCGAGACTATATTTGCCCTAATTTAACTTAGCCTTTTGAGCCCACCCTCTATTTTCATCCTGGCTTCGCCGCGGTAATTTGAATGAGTTTCCGAGAGGCTGGAGTGAGATGTGGATCTCCCAGAAGACATACCAATTTAGTTATTTTCTGTTAGTAACGCAAGCTCTCCTAAGCAATCAGATAGAGGCAGTAGGATTATGGGCAATTTGAAACACAAGAATTGTGCTACCTTTCAGAGGGAACACATCGAAAAATTATTCCTGCTTGTCTTTTACATAGCTTACTGATCACATAAGCTCTTGGTCCTTGATATGTAATACTGATATGTAAAGTGAAGATTGGGGATTAGCTTGGGGATATCGCTACAAATTGAAGTGGCAAATTGATGGTCTTGGATTGATACACTGGTAGTCCTCCTTGACGCCACTTTTTATGCCCCTCTCTGTTCTGGAAATCTATCATTGAAGTGGCAAATTCTGTTGCAACACACGGGCACTTGACTAGCCAACTAAAACATAAATGAACAATCTGCAGAGTACGCATGATTGTAAGAGTTGTCATGTCAAGAACAAACTCGTGTTCCAGTTTTCAGTTTTTCCTTGTCTACTTTACTTCGGCAGCCAACAACATAACGTGGTCCACTGCTGGCTTTCACGATAACTTCAAAAAAGACAGGTTTCAGTTTCTTTGCTGTAATTAAGTAGATTATTACTTAGTTGACAGACCAAAAGAATTACTGCCATGAGTGAAAATTCATGTTACTAGGTAGGAGTGTAGGATAACATGCAATGGAATGATGGAATTGATGATTAAGAATATAATACCTCATTACCTGTTGTATTTCACTATTTGTACAGAAATTATTTTTTTGACATAACGTGGTCCCATTTCAGTTGGTAAGTAATATGTTCCTTTTGTGCTTTAGAGGACTTGATGATATGCAGTATATCGTTCTTTCACTTTATTTATGTCCTGTTGTTAATTCCTGCAGGCTGCACTAAAGACTATAGGTGAGGAAGACAAATACTTCGCCAGTCTCTCGCTAAGGTTGACCTTTGCCTCATAGTAATTAATTTCACCCTGTTTAGTGAATGTCAATTCTGTGCATCGTCACATGATTTTAATTCTCTTTTGTAGGATGCCATTGTTTGGTATGACATCTAGTACCTCGCAGAAAGACCTCCAAAAGTCCAGTACTTCAGAGCTTTCCTCAAAAGGAAAGGCTACCTCAGAATTGGCACTTGATAGGTGGGATAGTATTGCTCTGGAATATTCTGTTGATTGGCCACTACAACTCTTCTTTACTCCTGATGTTCTGTCTAAGTAAGTGCGGTAGTATATTAGTTATTCTCAATAAAATTATTCTCTTTTGAATTCCATAGATTTCAGTATCTCATCCGATTGAAGAGAACACAAATGGAATTAGAAAAATCCTGGGTAGCTGTAATGCATCAAGACCATGCTGATTTTTCTGATTACTGCAAGGATCGGAAAGCTGGCTCTGCAACACAACTGCGTCGGCAACGCACTAAGCCTTTGTGGCGAGTAAGGGAGCATATGGCTTTCTTGATCAGAAACCTACAGTTTTACATCCAGGTAATAACCATATAAATTACCATCTATTTGTATCATTTTCTTTATTTGTTCCAAATGCTACTCATATCTCTGTATGTAGAGCTGTCTGGTGTGATGGCTTTCATGTAGCATTGTACCCTTGAACTGATTCAGAGCACAACACGCCTGCTGACAAAGTTATTTGCAGCTAGTTTCATTTGAGCATATGTAGGAGAATAATTCATTTGGTTATATGGATGCTAGGAATGTGTCTTTTGCCTCGACAGTAGTACAATGTTGAGGCGTTGAGCGTCTCCCAGTAGTACAACTCGATTTGTTCAGAAATTCAGAAGCATTTCATTGATATATACTTGGGCTGTCCCCTTTAGTTATCTGGGCCATATTCTTCTTTTAATTGATCACAGCTCAGTTGATGAAGAACCTTCATTTGGATCCAATTGACATCAAAGTTTTGTACCCTCTGCTTCTTTGTTTTGCATTTATCTGGGGTTGTTAGAATTTTCTACAATTTTTGTAGAGTTTTTCTATGAATTATATGCATGCAGTGCATTTATGTGAATTTTATGTATTTTTTTTAAATTAAAAAAAGTATTTTCATATTTTTTAAAAAATTTAAAATACTATTTTCGTCGGCTTCGGCCGACGAAAATACCATTTTCATATTTTTTTAATTTAAAATACCAAAAATAGCATTTTCATATTTTTTAAAACTTTAAAATATTATTTTCGTCGGCTCAAGCCGACGAAAATAACATTTTAATATTTTTTTAATTTAAAATACCGAAAATAGCATTTTCATAAAAATTTTTTAAATTTAAAATATTATTTTCGTCGGCCTGGACCGACGAAAATAGAAAAATTACTGCCGAAACAGGATTCGCCGACGTGGCTTGGTTGCTGACGTGGCACAGATATTTTCGTCGGCCAAGTATTTTCGTCGACACAATTTCGTCGGTCTATTTTCGTCGGTTTTCGTCGGGGTTTTTGGCCGACGAAAATACTGTCGTTTCCTGTAGTGTGATCAACATAGAGCAATAAAGACCTTGCATAAATTAAATAGTACACAGACACCCTAATAGACAAGCCACTGTACGAGCTGTCTCTTCTGCTGTCTACGTGTGATCTTCAAAGCACTTGTAGATAGCAGTCGTCTGCACCATTGTAGATGTCCTAAGCGAGCGAGAACGGTGGCCGCCACAAAAGGTACCCCCGAACTCCGCGCTCCATGCATGCACGGCGCCGGTGCGGTTTGTTGTCAAGTGAGACGTCACATACGCACACGTTGTCGGACACGCACGGCTGCGGCGTGTCAATCTCTTTGCAAGATCTGGCAAGCTGGCGAGCGTGGATTATTTCTTTAGCACAGGACGCACATCTCACGCATGCTCACGGTCCCACTTACACCACACGTCGTGTGCGTTCAATTACATAGCAGCTATGGACTACCAAATGATCATACTTGTATATGCTATGCTCTGAATTAATAAGGGACAGGATTCTTAACCAGTTGTTCTTATAGGACCATCCGATCAAAAATAGGTAGGCTAGATTAGATGAAAGTATTGTGCACCGTAGCAAAACAATATTTATCTTATACTGTTTAAGTTGCAGTATCCATAGGGACCACACCAGATCTGTGTTCATTAATAAGATAGCACATACTATTAATCATAAGGATCAATCTCGGGTGAAAGAAATGAACAAGCTCCCGTTCTCTGCCGGGTCTTGCCCACTCGTGAACGTGAGTATGGATTATTGGTAGTTTGGTGCGTGCCTTTCGCCTTTCCGGGCGGGCCCTATGAGGCCACCAGTCCTGCAGCTATTCTTGACTTCGTCTCGCTAAAATTGAGAAAACGCAAGTTTGAGAGTCCACAGGGTCTGTCTCGGATCACACAAATAGGTTGTTTTCAAGATAGGTGTTATCAAACTTTCGAAATTTTGGCTATCAATATATTTTTAAATTTTAAATTATGTACATGAAAATCATATATGTACGCTTATCTCAAAAATATTTTTGTCATATTATAATTTATTGGATCTTATCAATATATTATAATAAAAATTAATGATCAAAGTTATGTTTTAGAGATCATGTTGATATAAAAAATGACAACTATTTGTAGCCTTAGAGAGCAGATGTTTAAAATGGGAGCATGTGCATGCTATGTATGTCATTAACGAAATGTTTTTACCATAGTTTAAAAAATGTTACAGTATATATTAAAAGAATTTCACTATAAGTATACAGTGCTAGTCTCTCTTATATATGTATGTATGGCTAGCTAGATAGTATGTATACTTTTTCAGAAGTAGTATGTACATTGTTTTAGATATACTCTTTTTTATATGCTTATATAAAAGTATTTGTAAAATACGCTAAAAACTATGCACTCCTATGCAATTTTTTCATATCGTTTGAATTGGAATATTTTATAATTAACATATGAGTATACTCAAAATGATAAAGGAGTATTTCAAGTTTGTTTATGTGGAATTTCAGAGGTAAAAGTAACTACTCTCAGAAATAGCAGAAAGTATATATATATATACACGCGCGCATCTGAATGATCAAATATTGAATGAGAGATTGCTAACCAAGCTTTTTCATTTTCTGAATTACACATGGTTTGACCGACTACTCCCTGCACGAGTGCACAAGAAATTAAGTACGTACTATTGACAAGCCGATTGAGTTGAGAAAGTTTACAGTAAAAGTAGATATACGGTGAACTTACGAAATAAGATAAACAGAAATGTTGAATCAAACTTGAATGGTTTATACGTAAGTAAAACACAATCAACACAATTAGCTTTTTATAAGGAAAGCAATGTCCATGAAGGCATCTATCGCTGTATGATCGTGTACACATGTTATACATTCAATAAAAAAGTCACAAAAATTCTGAAAAAAATTGTAGATGTACTTCATAGATTACTCTACCTATGTATAAAGTTTCAATATCAAATTCATTATATATCGAGAGTTACAAAAAAGAGAAAATTCTGACAAATTTAAAGAATTTAAACTTGTCAGAATTTTCTCTTTTTTATAACTCTTGATACATAATGAATTTGAACCTACAATTTTATACCTAGGTAGAGTAATCTATGAAGTACGTCTACAATTTCTTTCATAATTTTTCGCGACTTTTTAATGCAGACGTACGACGCACAGACACTAAGTGATGCAAGACAGTGCACGACGTACCGTCCATGAATGTACACGTACGCAAGACGCGTGCATGCCCCTCGTGGTACTTACGCACGCACACACTTGTCAGTTACCCCACTGACCGATCAAGCGCTAGCTGCGCTACAACATATTTGCACGGTTGCACTGAGGGGACGTATAGCGCGCTGCTTAATTACCAGCATACTTACTGCTTGTAATCGCTATCCATGTATCTTTCTCCTCGACCACCCATCCACGGCATCCCATGCAACCGGCCGGCCAGTCGCTGATTAATAATCAACTAATTACTAAGAACCTGCCTTCTCTTAACCGTCACCATGAAGCCGTTCTTCATGTGAAGTATGATGGAGAGCTTGGGCTCGACGACGTGGCCCGGCACGGCCTCGACCACGAAGTTCTTCACCACGGTCGCCGCCACGGCCTTGAGCTGCACGAACGCCATGTCCTTGCCGAGGCAGCTCCGGGGCCCCGAGTTGAAGGACATGAACTTGTACGACGGCACGTAGCGCACCTTGCCGTCCTCCGAGATCCACCGCTCCGGCCTGAACTCCATGCAGTCCCTGCCCCACACGCCCTCCATCCTCCCCGTCGCGTACAGAGACACCAGGATCTTGTCCCCCGCGCGCACCTCGTGCCCGCTCGGCAGCACATCCGCCGCGACCACGCCCTTGTGCTCCAGCGGCACGGGCGGGTACAACCTGAGCGCCTCGCAGAGGGCGGCGTGAAGGAACACGAGCCGGCCGAGCTCGTCCGGGTCGAAGGTCACCATGCCGTCCGGGGTTAAAGAGGTGCTCTTGACGGAGTCGAGCTCCTCTAGGATCTTGGGGACCACGTGCGGGTTCTTGGTGAGGAGGTAGAAGAACCAGGATAGCGCCGAGCCCGTTGTGTCGCGGCCGGCGAGCATGAGGTTCATGGTGGTGTCGCGGAGGAAGGCATCGACCGTGTCCGCGTCCTCCTCGTCGTCGTTGATGTAGGACGAGAGCAGGTCCGCCGAGTCCTCGATACCGCCTTTGGCTTTCTCCACTCGCCGCTTCGCGATCGTGTCGGCGATAAACCGGTCGATGGTGCGCCACGCCACCGCCATCTTCCGCTCGTACCCGATCCCCAGCCTCCTCGCCAGCTTCCACCACGACAGCGGGACGATGTGGCGGAGGAGGAGCACGCTCATCGCGTCGTCCATGGCGCGCGCGAAGGGCACCGCCGGGAATCCGATTGCCAGGCACCCGGCGTCGACGCCGAACACCAGGGTGGTCGTCGTGTCGAATGTCAGCCTCAAGAAAACGTCCTGCAGGTTGCACTCCTCCCCCGTCCCCGCGACGTGGCCGAGCAACGGGAGCAGGGCGTTCTCGACCTTGTCGCGGCTGCACCGGGCCACGAAGGCCCGGAACCGGGGGCTAGACATGAGCAGCTGCGCCTTGGCGCGCTGGCGGCGCCACGACTTACCGTCAGCGTTGAAGATGCCACCGCCGAGGATGTCGAATATCTCGGCGAACTCGGGGCCCTTGGGGTAGTTGGGGAAGTTGGAGGTGAAGACGTGGCGGAGATTGGCCGGGTCGCTGGTGACGAAGAACTGCATGCCGGAGCGCGGTGGGCCGGTGAAGCGGAAGTTGAGAGGGCTAGCGGTGAGGACGGAGGTGATCCAGTCGTGGAGGCGGTGGAGGTTGGCGAGGAGGTCGGGAAGCATGCCCACCAAGGGCCAGTCCAGTGGGATCACAGGGTTCTTCCTCTTGGACTTGATGTGGTAGTAGTAGAAGACGATGAAGCAGAGGAAGGGGAGCGCGAGCTCGAGGAAGGAGAAGGAAGACATTGCTTGCACCGTCGTTGCACGTGCTGCAGATCGAGGAGGCGCACGCCAATGGTGTGACTATGCCGACGTTTGGAGTGTCATGGATGTATTAATACTCGAGCAGATAAGATGAGAGTTAATGATGGGGCATTTTCTTTTCGGATGCTAGCTATTACTCCAATTTGTGTGGTTAATTAGGGTTTATTAGAGCAGTCCCAACCCATGGTTTCCATAAGGGCATTTTCAATGGAGTTTCTTAGATGATGTCTTAGACATTAATTACTATGCCACATAGGCACTATGCTGAGTTGGCAAGTTATTTATTGATGAAAGAGATTGAAGTGATGTCTTATATAAGAAACCATTGTTGTAGAGAACCAATGCACTTTAGAAACCATCGAAAACAAAGATTGGGATGGCATGGATGTCTCATTGCATGTTTTGTGGGCCCCACATTGATTTGTTGTGGCATTTGGATCGTCCTGCTCTACGAGCAACATCTCCTGCGCTACTAGAAAAATGTTTTTATTAATCCCATGACATGTTTAATTGTGTGATCAAATGTTTGTCATTGTGACTTGCTAGATCAACCAATATCCTATACATCTCTTTTCATATGCGTAGAAAATAAAATGCACAACACAATTGAGGTTTGCATTGGATCAAAACATCTAGATAATTAATGCCCTTGGATTACTAGTAGACACTACCCATTGTGATATCTCACTAGAGACACCACATACTTAATGCATTTACTCATCTGTAGATATCACCTAAGAAACTACCCATTGGGAATGCCCTAAGGCTATTCTCAGTGCATGGTAACTTACTCATTTAATGCATGCCACATAAGCATTTTTGATGATGTGGCAAGAGAGTTAAGAGGGGAGAGAAGAAAGTTGTATTTTAAGGAAGATACCGCTTGGGCACGAAATCATAGACATTGAAACTTGAATTATCTAAGTGGCCCACAATTCATACTCTCATACACATCTAGCATTTAATTATCTTATGAGGACTAAGAAACAATCCATGATACCAGACCATTGCTGAATTGGTTGGCCTGCAGGATGCGCCGAATGCTGATGGTTCGGTTTCAACATCCTGCGAGGTTCAGCCGGCTGAATGAAGCGAGGCTCTTCAATGCGCCCCAGTGTCCTCTTTTGCTTCCTGTTGGGTCATGGGGTCTGTCTTAGAGTCTCTTCTTGTAGTGCTGAATCTAGGTGGAGGAAGGTTCAGGTCCTCATGTGGGTTTCTAATGTCTTTTGCGCTGCTTGTAACCGTCTCCTCACCCAGCTGTTAGTTGTTCTTGTGTTCGGCAGGGCATACTGCGTTCTGACCAGTCGTCTGCTAGGTGTTATGTTATGTGTCTTGGTTGGTTGGTCGATGGTGAGGTCGTGTCCGGCCGTGGCCATTTGTAAAAGCATTCCTCCCAACTGCTGTAATGGAATGGTCATGCGTGCGTTCCTTGTTCTACCTCACATCTGGTCTTCACTTGTGGGTTTGCTCTCCTGTATGTGTGTTGCTTCCTTGTGGTTCAACCATTATAGTCTCAGGTGCAATGCTTCCATCTATACAACAGGTCTTTCTTCACAGGTGCTATCATCTCTGTTTGTTAATGGCTCAGCAGGATACAAGAATTCTAAACTGGAACGTTAGGGGGCTAAATAGCCCGGCTAAAAGAGCTGTCATCAGAGAATTGGTCGCGCAATCGAGGGCGACCATTGTGTGCTTCCAAGAAACAAAACTCCAACAGGTCGACAACCGCATCATCGGGGAGCTATTGGGAGGAGCTTTCCTAGACAGCTTTTGTTTCTTAGGTGCAAATAACACAAGGGGGGGCATTCTTCTAGCATGTTCCTCAGACCTTTTCGCCTTGTCTGAAATCCGGACAGGGGCGTTCAGCATCTCTGCTTCGGTGCGCATGAAAAAAGACGGGGCGATTTGGTCTTGTATAGGAGTATATGGACCACAGCAAGATTCTGACAAGATTGTGTTCTTGCAAGAAATTGCGCATCTCAAGGAGATCATGCGTAAGGAATGGCTCATTGTGGGAGATTTCAATATGATCTATCAGGCCATGGACCAAAGCAATGGCCACGTAAATGGAAGATTGATGGGTGCTTTTGCCAGGGTCATTCACGACGCAGAGCTTAGGGAACTTCCCCTGTTTGGAAGGAGATTCACCTGGTCCAATGACAGGGAAAATCCAACTCACTCGAGGATTGATCGCATGTTCGCGTCTAGTGACTGGGACATGCTATTTCCGCAGTGCAGGTTGCAGGCTTTGTCTTCCTTGGTTTCGGATCACTGTCCCTTGCTCCTCCTGGGACAGTTAGCGGCCGCCAGATCATCTGCTTTTAGGTTTGAAAGCTTCTGGACTACAATGCCTAGTTTTCAACATGTTGTAAGCCAGGCGTGGAATAGGGCGACGAGCACTCATTATGCTCTTCGAAGGCTTCACATTAAGCTCACAAGAACGGCTCGGGCTCTTAGGGGGTGGAGCCGCCAAATCATAGGGGACCTCCGGCTGCAATTCTCCATTGCTGGAGAGGTTATCCTACAGCTTGATAAGGCGCAAGAGGAGAGACAGTTGGTCGCAGATGAAAGAGAACTTCGGGCTAAGCTCCGGCTCAGGTTGCTAGGTATAGCGGCCATTCAAAGAGCTAGGATTAGACAGCGTGCGAGAATTTCTTACATTCGCGAAGGAGATGCAAACACAAAATTCTTCCATCTCAAAGCAAATGCGCGTAGGCGGAAGAACCACATCCAGGTCATTTCAACCCCCGCAGGCATGGTTCATGACCATCAAAGCAAGCAGGATGAGATTCATGATTTCTTCCTCAATCTTCTAGGCACCAAAAGGAACAGGGCGCACTCTCTCAATTGGGAGATGTTGGGCATTCCTCGGCATGACTTGAGCAGTTTAGACCTGCCTTTCCAGTTGGCAGAGGTGAGGGATGCGGTGTTTTCAATGCCTCCAGAGAAAGCTCCAGGACCGGACGGCTTCTCAGGCCTTTTCTACAGGAGTTGCTGGGAGACGGTCAAAAATGATCTCATGGAGGCCATGATGCAGATTTACTGCCACAATGCTCGGAATCTTCGTCTTCTCAATTCCGCCAGCATTGTCCTATTGCCAAAGAAGCAGGACGCGATGTCTACGGCAGATTACAGGCCTATCAGCCTCATCCATAGCGTGGGCAAAATTTTCTCCAAGATCTTAGCGGCTAGGCTTGTGCCGATCCTCAGCCAGCTGGTGCCTACCAATCAATCAGCTTTCATAAAAAACAGATCTATCCATGACAATTTCTTATTTGTGAAGAATCTTGTCTCTCATCTGCATAGGAAAGGGATTCCATCTCTTCTGATAAAGTTGGACATTGCTAAGGCCTTTGACTCCGTCAGCTGGGAGTTCCTCCTGGAGTTGTTGCGACATCTAGGTTTCAGCTCCCATTGGCGAGACTGGATTTCAGCAGTTCTAGGTTCCTCTTCCTCCAGAGTTCTCCTTAATGGTGTACCTGGTCCACCGATTCAGCATAGAACAGGGCTGCGGCAGGGAGACCCCCTCTCACCCATGCTTTTCATTCTTGCCATGGAGCCGCTGAGGGCTCTCTTTTCCAAGGCGGCGGTCGACAATTTGTTCTCGCAATGCCAAGGCCCCCGAGATGAGGACATCCCTCTATGCCGATGATGTTGTCGTCTTCGTCAGGCCAATCCGGGAGGAGCTATCTTTAATGCAGGAGCTTCTAAACTTATTTGGTGGGGCGACAAGGCTACACACAAACATCCATAAGAGCGAGGTCTACGCCATCAGATGTGGCTCAATAGACATGGCGGTGTCTTGCAGATTTCCCAAATGTTATCCAAACCTTTCCCTTGCGGTATCTAGGTTTGCCTCTTCGTCCCTACCAGCCGAGATATCCGACCGCAACCTCTCATTGACAAAGTGAGAAAGCGGCTAGCAGGATGGAAAGGAAAACTTCTCTCCAGGGCGGGCAAGATGGTGCTAACAAACTCCGTGCTCACGTCTCTTGCGGTTTACCACTTGACTGTGTTCTCGCTCCCTGCCTGGGCCACAAAGAAAATTGATAGAATTCGCAAAAGTTTCATCTGGAGAGGCGAACAGGACTGCGCTGGAGGGCACTGCCTAGTTAATTGGAAGTCGGTTTGCAGACCTAAGGCCTTGGGAGGGCTCGGAATTAAAGATCTCTCTTCCTTCGGGCGAGCGCTTCGTCTCCGTTGGCTGTGGTATGCCTGGACAGAACGCAACAGGCAGTGGGTAGGGATGGCGGTTCCTTGTGATGAATCTGATCGCAGTTTTTTCCGTGCTAGCACAAAGATCTCCTAAGGGAAAGGTGAAACTGCGAATTTTTGGGACTCAAACTGGCTCCATGGGGTTTCGCCGCGAGATTTAGCGCCAAATTGCTATCGTCTTGTCCGGAGAAAGGGGCGATCGGTCAAGGATGAGCTTCTATCCAGGAATTGGCTGCGACCCTTGCGGCGGATATCCTCGTCCGTGCAGATCCAGGAGTTTGTGCAGCTATGGCAGGCACTTTCACAGGTTAACCTCTTACTAGGCACGCAGGACAGCATCTCGTGGAAATGGACGCAACATGGCAACTACACGGCAGGACAAATTACGTATGCAGCTTCATCGGCACCATTCCAGACCCCAACCACAAGATGATTTGGCAAGCGACGCCGGCGAAATGCAGATTTTTCACTTGGTTATTCCTACAGGATAGGATTCTCACAGCTGATAGACTGGCTCTCCGAGGATGGCCGCATACCTCGCTCTGTGCGATGTGCGGTCTAGAGCCAGAGTCAGCCAGACATCTCATTCTGCTTTGCTCCTTCGCAAAACAGGTATGGAGAAAGGTTTTCCTCTGCATGAGCATAGGCTTTGTCGCCATCCGACCATCTATGGTACAGCCAGACATAGCAGCCTGGTGGAGATCAGTACGTGCCAAGATCAGTCATCAATATCGCAGACAGGCGGACGGTATCTTTATGTATGTTGCGTGGAACCTCTGGAAGGAGAGGAACAGTAGGATTTTCAATAACTAGTACAGATCTGTCGACTCCGTCGCCGACACCGCAGTTGATGATATTCGTAGTCGAAGGGCGGCTGTAAGTATCCGGCATCCATAGATGGGCCCAGGCGTTTGCTGCATCGCTTTAGGTGCGTTCGGCTAAAAGGCGGGCTCTCCAAGGACGGCACACAAGGCTCCGACTTTTGGCGGACTAGGAGTTTTGCTCTTTTCGCCGCCTTTCTGTTGCTTCATATTCGCCCCCCCAGAGATTGTTAACTGTTCTATAAATTAATTTCCTGCTGTACTCATGACTTTCTTCCTTTAATGCAAGGCAGAGCTCCTGCCATTTCCTTTCAAAAAAAAGATATCATGCATTGGGATAGTTGTATCTTCTATAATATCATATGACATGGTAGCTTTGGATATTGTGACAAGATACAATGCACTGTGAATAGCCTAAGTAGTGTCTAAAGGAGAGAGAAAACAATAAACCAATGCACAGTTTCCCAACCCATGGTTTCTATGAGTAGTGTCTAGAGGAGAGAGAGCAATAAACCAATGGATGCACCACAAACACACCTTGGTCAGCGCGCAGAAACGTCCAATGCAGATTTTGCTAGTTTCTTGCGTCTTGGTGCCCGCGTCGACCCAGTTTCTTGCATGAGACACGGTTTCTTCGTTTTTCCTTCTCTCCCTTCCTTAATTCCTATGCCACATCAGATTTTTGCTTAGTTGGCGGTAATTAATTCTATGGACACACCGAGGTGGAGGTTGGGTGATTTTTGCTTAGTTGGCGGCGTAATTAATTCTATGGACACCGGTGAGGTGGAGGTTGGGACCGCCCAGCGGTCCAACCCTCCACCTCACCGGTGTCCATAGAATTAATTACGCTAACTAAGCAAAAAATCTGATGTGGCATAGGAATTGGGCAGTCCCAACCCTTCACCTCAGCTGGTGTCCATAGAATTAATTACGCTACCAACTAAGAAAAAATTTGATGTGGCATAGGAATTAAGGAAGAAAGAGAAGAAAAAACCAAGAAACCATGTCTCATGCAAGAAACTGGGTCTTCGTGGGTATCAAGACACAAGAAACAAGCAAAATAGGGTTAGACATTTCTGCACGCTGACCAAGCTGTGTTTGTGGTGCATGCATTGGTTTATTGCTCTCTCTCTCCTCTAGACACTGCTCATGGAAACCATGGGTTGGAAAACTATGCATTGGTTTATTGCTCTCTCTCTCCTCTAGACACTGCTCATGGAAACTATGGGTTGGAACTGCTGGTATAGAGCTCATACCACAGTATACGGGGAGACGATTCTAATGACCTGCTTTATTTCTCTTTTATGCATCTTTGTACAGATCTAGCTTATCGTTTTTTGTCGGGTACGTTTGGTCCAAATCAGTAATCACAGTAAAAATCATACGTGATTAGAATACTACTAGTTGCCAACCCATGCGTTTGCACGGGCTAGAATTTGTAAAATTTTCTATTCTTTATACCAAAATCGTATCAAAATTATAAAAAAAACTTATTATGTTAAAGGCTAAAGAAAGTTGAGAAATAGGGCATTAAAATCATTATTCTCTACTTTGGCTTTGATAAGTTGGAACATGGCCAATTGTTTATACTGTGCAATAGAATTTTTTTAAATTTTTTTGTGAAATGTATCCATGCTCTTTCTCTTAGTATTTTTTATTTTATTTTGGTCAGCATTATATACGGGTAGCTATTCACTTTCCCCACTGTCATCTCTATTATCAGCAAGGCTGAAAGTCTCATCGAAATTTCAGCAATCTCGTCTGGGGTAGAGATTTCAAATCTAGGTGGGATTAAAAATTTAAAAATGTTCATATTGGTACAATAATTTTAGGAAAATACTGCAAGATTTCGGTTTTTTTGATCAAAATTGCTACAAATTTGACCTTTTTGCTATGTTTTTAGGATCGAATTTAGCACCAAATTTTTTATTGTGAATTTTAATGTCTTTTATGAGGAATAAATGTGAATATTTTTCTAAAAAATACATGTTGGAACCTCTTGTGGAAACATGTTAGAGTTGTACACCACTAGAGCAACACATGCAATTAGGGCTCACCCTTAACTCAAGAAGCAAATGTGAGAGTGCAACACATGCACACTACTCTCACACAACTCACACTAACACTAGCAACCAGCCAGTGCCCCTAAGGCCTCCTTTTATAGCCTCACAAGGAAAACTAGTTGTTTAGATGCAAATCTGGAAAAAAGATCAATAAAACCGGATACTACGCCTTCTAGGGGCTAGTGTCATAGTACCTCTAGGCCAACAAACTAGAAAACTAGTCATTATGCAGAAACCCAGACTACCAGTAGGCTAAATCCCGGTAGTACCATTCGAGCGGTAGCACCGGCCTCTACAGGTGGTACTGCCGGCCTCAAGCATCTCCAGAGTAGCCTCTCTGGAAAATAACTACCAGTGTCTTGGGCCCAGTACTACCGCACCTCCGGTAGTACCGCCCATTTACCGGTGGTAACTCTGGCCTTTAAAAACCAAGAAAGTGCACTCTTCTGAAAATAACAACCGTCTTCACGTGCGGTACTACTGACCTCCGGTAGTACCGACTTTACACCTACGGTACCACCGGTTTTCCATATAAAATCAGATTTCACACAGAAATCTTTTCTTTTTAAATCAACCACCAATAATGATTGATTCTTTGAGCCAGGTGATGATCAACACATGATCAAGCAACTACAAAACAAATTTGCAAACCAAATTCACATGCTCCAAAGAATCGCATTAAACTCCAACTTTTTTGTAAAACACATTTGCAAATAAATCACGAACCTATGAGAACAATCCTTTAACCATGTAAGGATGAACATATAATCCCGACACTTTGCAAAACACATTTGCAAATGATAACACATGTTCTAGGATCGAAACCTATAACTTCCAACTCATTTGCAAAACACATTTGCAAATAACAATTCCAACTTATCTGCAAAACACATTCGCAAATAAACTGAGAACCTATGAGATCAATCCTCTTAACCATATAAGGATCAACACATGATCTCGACACTTTGCAAAACACTTTTGCAAATGCCAACACATGCTCTAGGATCAAAATCCATAACCTCTAGTTCATTTGCAAATAGCAACTCCAACCACTTAAAACCACATTTTGAGCCATGAGATGATCAATACATGATCCCAACATATTGTAAAACACATTTGCAAATGCTTATCCCATGCTCCAAGATAAGAAGCATAAACATCAATATTTTGCAAAAACATATTTTGCAAACTCAAAGCACAAACTAAGCTTAGCTTTGTGATGATCAACACATGATCCAATCACAAGCTAAAACACCGATGCATGAGCTCTCTATTTGCAACATATGCAAATCTCTAGCACCATGCACACAACTACTATTTAAATCAAGTTGCATGAGCTCTCTCCTTTTGCAATATACGCAAAACTTAGTTCAATGCAACAACCATATAAACCAATATTACATGAGCTATCTCCCTTTTGCAACACATGCAAATCCACAGCTTTATGCAAAAACCAAATCAATTAAGATTCAAATAAGAAACAAGCATGAGCTCCCTTATTTGCAACACATGCAAATACTTAGCTCATGCAAAATCCAACAAAGAGTGAGCTAGAGTGAACCGGATTGAGTTTATCAACATATTATGAAGCTCAAGCTAAAAGACTCAATCTCTCTTAATAGTATGGCACCTAACTAGCAATCCGGTCTCCCATCTAAACACCGAGACCGGTAAAAGACTAGGAACACATTCTTAGCCCTAGCTAGTTACACCTTTGCCTCTAGGGATCGATTTGGAGTTTTTATGATTTTCAATCATCTTCTCTCCGGGATCGAATCTTCTTCTTATTATTTATCAACATATGATGAAACTTCTCTTGCCCTTCTCTTCACTTTAGGATCTCCTCATGAAGCTTATAAACATATGATGACTTCTCGTTTCCGATTTTTCATCTTCTTTGACTCAACCTACTTCACAACTTATTGAAGATAGTTAGTTCAACAAACACGGTTGCCTCAATCATCACTTGCACTCCATTAACACATAATGGATGCCTCTAAGATCGATTGAGCACAACCGTTATAATTTAGACCCACCAGAGAGATGGCCAGATCTTTCTAGTTGATTCATCTTTTTTAAGTTGATATTAGCCGTTGTCATCCAAATAAATGGTTAGATCTTTCTGGTTAACGTGGAAAGCCGTTAGAGTATTTTTGGAGTTGATCTAAACCATTATAATTTAGACCCACTAGATAGATGGACAGATCTTTCTGGTTGATTCATCTTTTTTAGAGTTGATTTAAGCCGTTATCATCCAAATAGATGGTCAGACCTTTCTAGTTAATGTGAGAGCTTCTTCAGAGTGCCTAATTAGTATAGATATAGATAGGGATTGATCTCGAGTTCTCCACTGATTCACATGCAATTTCTGAAATCAAACTGCTCACACAGAAAAAGCATGACTAATAATAATCTAGGTGAGAGTTGAAAAGTCAGTAAACGTCACTTCAATTAATTAAGAACTAGAAGGTGGCTGGCCCATTTGTGTGGTTATATTTCTTTTAAAATATATAATATAAAATAATATAACATATATACTTAGAATATATTAACGTATTTTGTAGGCTATTTAGATTTTTAAGGTATCATAAACATTAGAAATGACAATAGAAGCTTGAAGAAAAATTCAACTTAAGTAATGTAATTAAAATATAAGTTTTGATGGGAGAAAACCATTGAGAATAATAAGTTGCTAGGGTTCTTAAAAACATAGCAACTCTTCATTTTGCACAGATCATGTAGCTATATACCCTTGTATATTCTTTCTTCATCAATAACTCTTTTTTCAAAATATATGCAACATATGTACCTCTATTTAATCTCAAATAATACGTTGATTATTTTACATAGTATTAGAGTACATTGTTCAATATACACCGATGTATTATAGACGACTTACTTTGAACTTATTTTCCTCACACGCTGACTACCCCACTGAACTATGTGTCTTATATCTCTTATTGATCGTTCCCACAACTTTTCTATTTCAAGCTCCAATAGCAAGCCCAATTATTAATTAATCCCTCTGAGTCGCTACCATTTTTAATGCTATACTTTATCGTATAGTCATCTTCTATTTCTCTCCAATTATTACTTAATATTAAAAATACTCTAAGCCTATTCCATATAGTAACACCATCTCTACTATGGACGTTTTAATTTGCTTCTTATTTAGATTCATACAAATTCATGCATGTATATACACGCATGTAGGATGTTATACATGCTCACTTCTCTTAGTCGACATTAGCTAACTCAACGATGTTGCTTCCGCATTAATTGTGGCAACTTCTCATCTTTTTTGATGCTAGCATGTTTACTTTAGTCGTTGTATAACGATATGGAAAATCTTCTCATTATCGCGTGTGACGTCATGTCCCTTAGTAACGATGGCACGTTCCTAGCTACCCAATAGATATATATCCACTGTAACTCATCTTCTATGCAAAGCTTTATCTCCTCTCTACGAGGGTCTCCCCATCACTAAACTTCTTGTAGCATTGACTTCTTCAACAACGCAGACATTTATCACTCATCATTGCGACTTTTGCCTCTTTTGGTTTTAGCCTTTCTCTTCAGTCATTGGTGAGTAGCACGACACTGTTCTCATATCTGACATAACACCTCCGCCTATTGCTTCCCTATTAATATTATAATCGATTGCATTGTGACATGAATGCATATGGAAAAGTTAACAAATAGATTAGATTTCAATATCTCAAGATATAAAAACACACTGCACTACCATGTCACACGACACAATTCGCGCGCGCGCACGAGTGTGTGTGCCCCTACATACGCTGGACGTCTATGGAAGGTACCCAAGGCCTCATGGGAAGTGGACGTGCGTTTTCTCACAAAACACACAAGCTTGTGTATATATATATACTATATATTAAAGCGCTAAGGAATGTCGAGCGCTCGGGGCCGGCCGTACTGTCGCGGTCAGAGGCTGTGTTGCTTCGCGTTGATCCGGAGACCGACGGTTGATAATGTGTCACCGTTTTGCGCTTTCCTCGTTGCGTCCGCGCGCCGTGTCGGTGGGATTGCGGTGTTTCGCGCCAAACGGGGCACCGACGCTTTGCCCAGTGCGTGTGCTTCCGGGTTTTTTCGTTTATCGTCGCTGCGCTCCGTTCCAGGCGTCCATTTTCCGTTCCCCAGCCTCGCACACTCCGCTCACCGTTCATCGGCTTCGTTCAGTGAGCCCATGGTTCCTATCCCGAGACAGTGGCCTCTCCTCGCATTGCTCCGCACTTTTCTTCATCTGTATTACCTCATCAGCTCTGGTAGAGCGAGACTTTCCGTCACTTCTTTCTTCGTGCCCTTTCTTTGGATTTCTCGTTCTTTCTTCGACCGGTCCTATTACGCCCTTTCCTGATTACAGTCTCGGGTCAGTACTCCCAATTCCGATCATTGCTTTTACCCATCACGTTTGCTTTTTTCCTGCTTTGGCCGATTTGGGTTGCAGACTATGATGGAAAATTTGCTGGGTGGGGTTACAGACCATGATGTAATATTTGATCTAGATCTTTCTTGATGTTCCTAGCTAGAGTCCATGTGCCGTTTATAATCAGAATATTTGATCTAGACCTTTCTTGATGTTCCTAGCTAGAGTCCATGTGTCGTTTATAGTCAGAATCAAAGTTGATTTGCTGGCTGGGGTTACAAACCATGATGGAATATTTGATCTAGGTCTTTCTTGATGTTCCTAACTGGAGTCGATGTGCCATTTATAATCAGAATCAAAGTTCTTGCGTCATGTATGTATGCATGTATAGATACATAAATAGATATAAATAGATAAATATAAATAAAGACAAAAACATATATATAAGTCTAACAAAGACTCTGTTGCTAGAGTGAAGATTGATTAATTAATTAATTAATTAATTAGTTAATTAATTAGTTAATCAGTTTAGATTCATGCTGATTTCATGTTAACTGAGTTATTTAACAAAGACTATTGCTAGAGTAGAGATTGATTAATTACTTAATTACTTAATTATTTAATTAATTAGTTAATTAGTTTAGATTCCTTCCTGCATTTGCCGATTGGTGTTGGAACCAGATATTTACCGATTGCTTTTTCCTACGCTCGCTGTTCTAGTTCTGGATTCTTTTTCCTTTTTCCTGCTTTTGCCAATTGGCGTTACAGACCATGGTGGAAGATTTGCTGACTGAGGTAACAGACCGTTATGGAAGATTTCTTATTCTTTCTTTTTCGTTGTTATTCTGTGCTACGTCGTTTTGGTGCATTTGCCAAGCCTGCATGCACCGGTTTTCGTCCTCGTGTTCTCCTATCGATTCTACGTAACTCTGTTGCTAGAGTGAAGATTGATTAATTAATTAATTAATTAATTAGTTAATAAGTTTAGATTCATGCTGATTCCATGTTAACTCAGTTATTTAACAAAGACTCTATTGCTAGAGTAGAGATTGATTAATTAATTAATTACTTAATTATTTAATTAATTAGTTAATCAGTTGATTAATTAGTTAATTAGTTTAGATTCCTTCCTGCGTTTGCCGATTGGTGTTGGAACCAGATGTTTACCGATTGCTTTTTCCTACGCTCACTGTGTCTTCTCGCGTGATTGTTGTTATACTTGTATTGTGCTTTGCTGTGAAGAACGTCATATACCACGGTTTGCTCCACTCCTGACGGAAAACTCTGTGTATTATATTGAATATTTTGAGGTAACCGATGCCCGGCAGAGTTATCGTCCCATTGACTGGCCTCTCATGGCTAAGTTCACTGCTCACACAAAGGTAAATGAGATATCTCCTGTCCCAGAAAGATTCCAGATCTATGCATGTACACCGGTTCCATTTGATGTTCTCAGAAACAGAGCAAACGACAGGGTTCTCTTATCAGGTATTAGCCACCACTTAATCTTCTTATCCATTATGCTTGCCTTATATAATACCATAATCATTCTTCCAGTATTGTTAAATATTAATTAGTTATCGTCTGTCCGTAGATACTGTGGGAGTTGTCACAGCCGTATCACATATTAAGACTGTACCTGTTAAAGGTGTTCCTAAACCAATCCGGAATATTCAGATCACAGATGGCAGGTATTTTTAAGTGGGAATACATAGACTATACAATTGTAAGAACAACTGTTTTTGGACCCCGATATCGATTATAGATATGGTCAATCTCTTGTTTCCACACAATATATTCCTGTACTGAACTCTGTTCCTACAATCTTTCTGTATTCAGAAACTATACTTTTTTCCTAACAGCCAAAATGCAGAAGTCACATTGTGGGGGCCACATGCAGTCCAATTTGATGCCGATGCTATCCAAACCGAATCACTTCAGCGACCAGTTGTATTGCTACTGGTTGGGCTAATAGTTAAACTACACAATGGTATATGTTGTACCTTCCTTTTGTTTTTATTCGTGTCCAAGAGCATACTCATGCTAATTTGCCTTGCTTACTAATTTAATTTCGTATTTCATTCGTATTTCATCGTATTTCTTAGAAAAGCTGCTACCGAAAACTTGCAGGTTAGTTGTCACTTCAAAGGAGCACTATTTGTAAATGGTATACAAATGCAGCCCTCCCAATAGTTACCTCTCTACAGACTAGGTCAGATATTTGCCCTTCCTTAAAAACTAGACGTGCTGTTTATAGATTGCCCTTCCTACACTGTTGGTTGGTTTTTTTATATAATTTCCTAATTACGTTGAGCTCTGCACGCCTTCACATTCTGTGCATATCGCATCTGTTTATGCATTCGTAATCTCATTTTTTTGTTACCCATTTTCTTTGTATCTTATATTCTCCCTGTTTTAGGATGTGACAGCCTAGCAAAAACATGGGGCTAATTTCTGCAAAAGAAAGGGTAATATCGATTATATTGTGATTTTTCTATTGGAATATTCGGCAAAAAAATTGTACTTTAGGTTCTGTCTGGCTCAAAAATAATCAGGATAGGCAATGTACTATACATGAACATATTTTTCTTATCCATTTATATGTTCCGAGCTTCTTCTAGATTTCAAATCGTCGATTGTTAGTGTTTTCTCACAGTACCATAGCTAAAAATTGAAGTCTCGGTGTGAAGATCAACTACACCGATTGTTTTCAGGTTAGTCTTACTTGAAAATTCAAACCTTGTCGTATATCTGCATGTTGTCTTTTGCTATTGTATCAAGATCAGTTTGATCATGGTAAATCATTGCATGATTAGACCATGTTCCGGTAAATGAAAATACTATTACATGCTTAGATCACAAAGCTTCTTCCTGCTACCATTTTAATTTTTAACTCATCAGGGTTGCTACTCCAGAACTGTAACAATGTGTCATTTGTAGGGTTAGGGAGAATTCATTGTCTTTCTAATAGATACTGTTTTATAGGTTGATCAGTTAATGTTCCAAAATGTGTTTGCTTTTGTCAGTTCTTTAAAGGAGGCAACATTTGTTTATGACATTTGTGTTGACCCTGATTTTAATCGATTACGGCATGCTATACATTACACATGTATGCCAAATACCTTTTCGAGTTCATTTCTTGAGCTCAGGTCCTTCGTAATCTCTTTTTTTTGTGACCCATTTTCTTTGTATCTTATATACTCCCTGTTTTAGGATGTGACAGCCTAGGAAAAACATGGGGCAAATTTGTGCAGAAGAAAGGGTAATATCGATTCTATTGTGATTTTTCTATTGGAATATTCGGCAAAAAAATGCACTTTAGGTTCATGCAGCTCGAAAATAATCGAGAATAGGCAATGTACTATACATGAACATATTTTCTTATCCATTTATATGTTCCAAGCTTCTTCTAGATTTCAGATCATCGATTGTTAGTGTTTTCTCATGTACATAGCTAAAATTGAAGTCTCGGTGTGAAGATCAACTACACCGATTGTTTTCGATTTAGTCTTACTTGAAAATTCAAACCTTGTCGATATCTCGCATGTTGTCTTTTGCTATTGTATCAAGATCGGTTTGATCATGGTAAATCATTGCATGATTAGACCATGTTCGATAAATGAAAATACTATTGCGTGCTTAGATCACAAAGCTTCTTCCTGCTACCATTTTAACTCATCGAGTTGTTACTCGAACTGTAACAATGTGTCATTTGTAGAGTTAGGGAGAATTTATTGTCTTTCTAATAGATCTTGTTTTATAGGTTGATCGTTAATGTTCCAAAATGTGTTTGCTTTTGTCGGTTCTTTAAAGGAGGCAACATTTGTTTATGACATTTGTGTTGACCCTGATTTTAATCGATTCGGCATGCTATACATTACACATGTATGCCAAATACCTTTTCAGGTTCTGTTTCTTGAGCTCGGGTCCTTCGTAATCTCTTTTTTTTGTGACCCATTTTCTTTGTATCTTATATACTCCTATTTTAGGATGTGACAGCCTAGGAAAAACATGGGGCAAATTTGTGCGTAAGAAAGGGTAATATCGATTCTATTGTGATTTTTCTATTGGAATATTCGGCAAAAAATGCACTTTAGGTTACATGCGCCTCGAAATAATCGAGAATAGGCAATGTACTATACATGAACATATTTTCTTATCCATTTATATGTTCCAAGCTTCTTCTAGATTTCAGATCATCGATTGTTAGTGTTTTCTCAAAGAAGATAGCTAAAATTGAAGTCTCGGTGTGAAGATCAAGCTGCCGATGTTTTCGATTTAGTCTTACTTGAAAATTCAAACCTTGTCGATATCTCGCATGTTGTCTTTTGCTATTGTATCAAGATCAGTTTGATCATGGTAAATCATTGCATGATTAGACCATGTTCGATAAATGAAAATACTATTGCGTGCTTAGATCACAAAGCTTCTTCCTGCTACCATTTTAACTCATCGAGTTGTTACTCGAAGCTGTAACAATGTGTCATTTGTAGAGTTAGGGAGAATTTATTGTCTTTCTAATAGATCTTGTTTTATAGGTTGATCGTTAATGTTCCAAAATGTATTTGCTTTTGTCGGTTCTTTAAAGGAGGCAACATTTGTTTATGACATTTGTGTTGACCCTGATTTTATCGATTCGGCATGCTATACATTACACATTTATGCCAAATATCTTTTCGAGTTCTTTTCTTGAGCTCGGGTCCTTCAGTAATCTCATTTTTTTCTTACCCATTTTCTTTGTATCTTATATACTCCTGCTTTTAGGATGTGGCGGCCTAGCAAAAACATGGGGCTAATTTATCTTGAGAAGAAAGGGTAATATTGATTCTATTGTGATTTTTCTATTGGAATATTCGCAAAAAATGCACTTTAGGTTACATGCGCTTTCGAAATAATCATGATAGGCAATGTACTATACATGAACATATTTTCTTATCCATTTATATGTTCCAAGTTTCTTCTAGATTTCAAATAAATCGATTATTCTTGTTTTCTCATGACACCATAGCTAAAAATTGAAGCCTCGGTGTAAAGATCAAGCACCGATTGCTTTCGAGTTAGTCTTACTTGAAAATTCAAACCTTGTCGATATATCTGCATGTTGTCTTTTGCTATTGTATCAAGATCAGTTTGATCATGGTAAATCATTGCATGATTAGACCATGTTCGATAAATGAAAATACTATTGCATGCTTAGATCACAAAGCTTCTTCCTGCTACCATTTTAACTCATCGAGGTTGTTACTCCAAAACTGTAACAATGTGTCATTTGTAGGGTTAGAGAGAATTTATTGTCTTTCTAATAGATACTGTTTTATAGGTTGATCGGTTAATGTTCCAAAATGTGTTTGCTTTTGTCAGTTCTTCAAAGGAGGCAACATTTGTTTATGACATTTGTGTTGACCCCTGATTTTAATCGATTCTGGCATGTTATACATTACACATTTATGCCAAATACCTTTTCAGGTTCTGTTTCTTGAGCTCGGGTCCTTCGTAATCTTATTTTTTTTGTTACCCATTTTAGAGACCTATGGATTGATGTGGAAACAATTAGTACCGTCTCATCCGGTTTTAGAGACCTTTGTATTGCAACTTCTATATAAATGAACCAAGCTTCTTCTGTACCGCTCAAGATCAGCCAGTTTTCCACTATAGTATACCTTACCTACAATTATACTATACATGGTTCATATCATCTGACCATATTTGTCATACATGACATTTTATCAGTTGTTTTTATGTCGACCGGCGCAGCGTAGCGCGCTATCCAGGCTAGTACTCCCAAAATCAATGGGCACAAGCTTTGAGTATGAGACTTGAACGCTAGTGAGCTAAGTACACACCCGTACGCTTAGCCATCTGGCCTTCCAATTATATAGGATTTTATATAATAAGACACGAATTTCTGATACGAAATGTGCAAAAAATATAGTCGGATATAAGAAATAAAGCACTGTACCAACTCAAAATGGTAGTCCTTGACTCACCACTATTGGAGCAGCTGTTGGTGTGTGTGCCGTGTGATGGTGTCTCCCATTCGGAGTCGGTGTATATTTTTCTTAAAATGAATCCAGTTAAATCCTCTAGTCCTTAACTCCCGTGGAGTCTTCAATTAATTGCATTATTTTTGGAATATATACCACGCCTGCGTGCCCACTTTTCAAATGTAATTGGCAGGCTTAGGCCCTGTTTGTTTGAGCCTTTTCGCCAGTTTAAAAGCTAAAAAGCTAAAATCTAAACAAACAAGTAGTTTTTTACCTAGACTTTTCAAAAACCATAAACCTCCATACAACTAAAAGCCAAAACCACTGGAGAGAGACTTTTTTGACTTACTGATGGTTGGTTTTAGACTAATAATACTAAAATTAGATAAAATTACCCACCTCTATCATGTACAAAAACTATTATCTTTTAAACTGTTTAAGCTAAAAAATTGACTTTAAGCTATAAACCAAAAAATTGACTTTAAGCTATAAACAAATAGGGCCTTAGAAATGTAACACAGATGTCTACCAAACTTTTCAAATAAAGTACCATGTTTGATCTACCAGAAATGAAAGCAGAGGAAAAGCATGGCACATGCTAAATCTAAGCATACGTTCGAGCTATTTTTGCTGTTGCGCATGCAGATCGAGCTTTTTGTGGCTTCCGGGCACTTGCATAATTGTTTGCGTACGTGCACGTCCGTCTTGCAGGCAAAAGCCAGGGACGGGATCCGGCCTATGGCCCCGTCAAGACTGTAACTTAAGCGATTCTATGTGAATAGTTGGATCAAAAAAAACAACATCCAGATCTTTCATAGCTACTGTGAAAAAGCACTATATTTAGATCTTCAGCAACGCACTGTTAACTGATCCGAAGAGCTCAATATCTCGATCGGACAGTCGATATGATACCCCATATCATGGAATGGTAATGCTACAGATCCTGCAGGGCGAGGTCACAGACTCAACTCAAATCGTCTTTCAACAGGTCCCTGTATGGATTTCGACAAACCAAATACAACGACTGTCCCAGCTAACCGGTTTTCGGAAGACCAAACCTTCTTTGCGTCTGGAAAACTAAAATCTGTTTTTCCTGTCAGTTTGCTTCAATTTTTGTACTGCTGCAGATCCGGAAAATTCTATGAGCTTTTATTACAAAGATGGACAGAGGGATTGCGCACCAGATGGATATATAGTTCCAACCTACGGTTTGGTGATTTGCTCAAAGGCTATGGAGTGTCCAATGGAGGGCTGTAGATGTTATCCAAAGTTGCATCACTCAGGTGCTACACTGCTTATGATCGCCTACACTGTTTATGCTTGCAATACTCTGGACGGCATTTTTTGGTGGGGGTCTTCAATCTGCAAATAGGTCGGCCGACAGATGACGAGCCTGCCAGGATGGTGTGCGCTCTTGGCTGGAACAGCCTAGCAGGATCTCTGGGAAGGACGGGAGTAGCACGATCGCTCGCTCAGAGGGCCGGTCTTCAACGGGAGCAATGCATATGCTGGCCGCAAGGCAGTCTAAACTCTGAAGGACATTCATATTCAGGGTCAATAGCTCTCAAGTCTCAACAGGTATCCACAACGTCCGCCAGTGAGATGCGCCTGTAGCTTACATTCTGCTCGGGTGTATTCTGTCTCCTAAATTCGCTGTCTCACTCTTTCTTTCTTGGTCAAGTGCCATTCATGGCTGACTTTAAAGACTTTTGTTTTTCTCCTCTTTTTGAATGGAAGACAGAGCTTCTGTCCTTATTAAAAAAGAATTGATAATGGTGCGTGGAAACGGTGCGCAGGGCGAGCAAATTCGGGACCACCGGTTGGTACGTGCGTACTTGCTCCCTCGTGGAGCTATCTGGTATGCTCTATCTTGTATGCATGCATGCATGCTAACTCTGGCTAAGCTCGGCCTCCAGCCACACATAGAACGAACTAGAATGTACGTTCGTGCCATGCGTCGATCGATCAATAATACGCATGCATGCATCGTTCGCGAAAGGGAATTTGTTGTGCTGCCATGTCCAATATTTTTCGTTTTTGGAAGTAAGCTACCTATTATTTCCAG
The DNA here is from genome assembly GCA_036346375.1 of Guadua angustifolia. NCBI lineage: Eukaryota > Viridiplantae > Streptophyta > Magnoliopsida > Poales > Poaceae > Guadua > Guadua angustifolia. The sequence goes on from CM070511.1 coordinate 54,146,776, forward strand.
TTCGACAGGGCGCTTGGTCCGAGGAACCCGACGGTGAATGACATATACAACCTTTGTCTGAAACTTAACACACTTGTTTGGTTTGAAAAATATAATAGATTGGTTTATCATCATCTCAACCTTCATAAATTTAATATAAAATAAGAATTATTAAATTACCTCACCATAGTTAACATATCATCCTATAAAATCAGCCCATCCTAAGATGAGATAATCCTCGAAGCAAACAGCCCAAACGTAACATGCATGTACAGCCCCATCTAGCTCGCTGTTAGACGCCCTTTTGGCCCTACTTTCATTTTCTTCATCAATCGCTGGTTGTACATGTGTACAGTGGCTGTCTCAATCTCTAGCTAGTAGCTAGCTATCGTAGTCACCTCTGCCCCCACACGCTAGCTAGCTCCAAGCGGCCTCTCAATTATACATGCATGCATGGTGGATTGATTGATACAACTTAACTGTGCGCAAGAAAATGTTGTGATGCTAATCTGAGACTTCGCATCGTGGGCCATGTAATGAAGTGATAAACAATGTCGGCTAGGCTTGCAAGTTGCAATGCGCTGTGCGGTACAGTACGTATCTGTGGTGTGTTTTTTTGATGACGTGTAAACTTCCTGTGAGACCTCAAATTTTAGCTAGCTACAAGCAAAACGAGTTAGAATTCCTACTTTTCCAAATGGATCGATCCTTCAAATCTAGCTATTCCGAGTTCACGTATGCATGCAGTAGATTGATCAGATAAGGTATGCATGCATGGGTGGCGCATGTAGTGCGTTTGGATGTGCGGATATATCTGCACGCCCGCGCTATCTAGCTAGCTAGCTTGAGGTATCTCTTATCTTCAACTGTTCACCTTAGAAGCTAGCTTCCTATACGTACCATTCTGCAGTTCGCACCACTCCAGTGATCGACGCAGGGTCATGCACGAGAGAGATCGACACAGCTGCGTACATATCCCAAAATTAAGCAAGTGATTACTTTCAATTCCACTACACGCGACGTGCTGTCGCATCATGCATGGGCCCGATCATGCCGTGGCTGCTCGCTCATCAGCTCGCGAGTCGTATTCTATCGCAGTACGTAGGCCAGCTTGGGCCGGGTTATCATCATCAAGGATCTCTGTGTTACGTACGTACGTCGAGGTGCCATTATATATGCCAATTTTATTACTGTTTCGTATCATTGCAAGTTAGGGTGTATTGTGCAAGGCCATGAGAGGATGAATGATGAACAAGATGTATCACCAAACCGAGCAAATGGACGAACCCCGTTTGATTAGAGCAGCCGGCCAGAATCTACGGTATATTAGTAGTCCAAGTGAGGAGAGATGGATAAGTTCTAGCTATACGTTTTTTTTATGCGGCCCGCATATGCTTTCGAGCTGTTTAATTTGAATATAAATTTAGCACGTGAACTGACCTACTAGTCAGGCAAACACTTAAGTTACCGTGCGTTACATCGAAAAAACATTTTAAATCAAATAATTGAATCATATCACATATTTATAAAAATAAAATTGTACTTTTAAAGTCTTGAGTTGCCACGGAAAGAGAGAGGTGAGAAATAGTCCGGTTGAGGGACCGCGTATGGGCGAAATGAAGAGCGTCTCGCGGTCCAAAGCCCATATGTCAATATGCTACTTTTTTTTTTATAGAGGAGATCATGAAGGTAGACGAACGCAGATCACCAACTCGTATTTATATATTAGTAAAGATGACTACGATATATATTACACAAAGTCATAAATGTTGTATATCTCTGTCAATCTGCTAGCTCCTTCTTTGTCTTCTGTTTTTTTTTCTTTTTTGTTAATTCCATGTCTTACATCATTTTCTTGAATGAATGTAATGCCGTGGACAAGGGACGAAAGAAAGAAATAGAATATGTGGTGGAGTATGTTTTGTAGACATGTTTTTGTCAGAGCATGTAACAGTATTGAACTATTGATTGCACCAACAAGAAGCCGAAAGGACCTGCGGTACCACACTCTCCCTGAATGTTCTTTCATTGCGTCTAGCAGGCAATGTTCTTCCGCGTACAACTTAATTTCCTCACAAAAAAGAAAAACATAATTTGCCAGTAGAGGAAATTTTATTCTGGTAAAAGCACTTCCCTTCCGAAACATATAAGCATTCTCCTTGTTTACTCCGGTGATTGACCGAGCCGTAGTTGGTATAGTTTTGCTTAATTATCTTTAGGGATAGATGCATAGCAAATAATAAAGACAAGATTTAACGTGAAAAAACCCTTGCGAAAAAATCCACAGAAAACAATCCACTATAATGCTTCAAAGATTACAAATGGTGACTTATATAGCCAAAAAGTACTAGTTATAGATGATTTAGACTAATAACATACTTGGATAGAATCAAAAGATATGTAAGCTGAGATATTGTGTTATCTCCAACAAACCTCCCCTTAACTCAAAATCTATAACGAAATTGTTTTCGAAAAATCCTAAGGTAATTAAGCATATGAATACAAGTACATTAAAAGTCCAAAAGACTACTGAACGAGGAAGACCGGAACAGTCAAGCCAAACACTTGTAGTGCGAAAAACCTCAATGGGTATGAAAGACTGAAATAGTCTTATCCAAACGTTTCTCATAAAGCAAGATTAAATAAACCACCAGTAGGTTGAGAGAAAGACTGAAACAGTCAATCCAAACACACAACTGTCAACAAAATAGACGAAGAAACTGGGTTTTCAAGGATTCATAACTCCAGTAAAGTCTGAGTTTGTGCAAATAACCTTCTGAAACAAACACTTAATCGTCAAATGGCTAAACGTTTTCAATGGGTGTGAGGAAGAATTACCTTTTACCCTGGTAACTATTTTAGTGCCAACAAAAGTAAGATTTTATTGCAATTTTGATTATTTGGCGGTATTCATGCACAAGTCAGGGAATTATACCTATTATTTTGTGCTCATTATTAGTGGATGTTATGCGTAAATTCAAGCTTTCATGTTTATTATGCATGTCATCAATTGTAATTAATGCTTTTATGCATATTATTGGCGGATTTCATTGCAATTAAGGCGAAATTTATCACTAGAGATTTATTTGACATTTCATCATTGAATTATCATTTATGCGGGATTTATTCTTAGCAATTTATTCGACGTTTCATCATCGTTTTTTTTTTACATTTCATCGTCTACTTTGGAGTAAAAAAATATTAGTTAAGGAGACAATTGAATTTGGTTTCATCACCATTAATTGGAACTTGGTGTTTCATCACTATTATCTTGGTGTTTTATTCACTGTATGAATACGTTGTCCATTATGGATTTTTGGCAACATTCATTTGAAATTCAATGACACACTGATGGTAGAATTATACTCTTCAGAGTTTTTCTAGTGGAAGTTTTGCTCCAATGTTAATTTGAGATGAAAGTGTAAAGTACAAGAAAGTTTGTTTTGCGTGGATATTACAACGTTGTTTTGTTGTTTTTGCTCAATATGAGGAGTCTACTGCAATTTATACTCCATTGATGAAACGATAGTTTTTTTCTTCGTATTGGCATTTTTGCAGGAGCAGTTTCAACCTTATTATGGATTTTCAGTAGGCAGTTTACTGAATTTTATGTTCCAGATAGAGCATTTCAAAAGTTCATGATATTATGAGTTCTTCACTATCTACCCAGCACCTCAGGTAATGTCTGGCTTATGTAATTTGATGATTGAGTTTTTTCAGAAGGTCAGTTGCACAGACTCAGATTTTACTGAGGTTATGAATTCTTGAAGACTCAGATTCTTCATCTGCTTTGTTATAGCTGTATGTTTGGATTGACTGTTCCTATCTTTCTCTTGACCTACTGGTGATTGCTCAATCTCGCTTTATCAGAAGCATTTGGATAAGACTGTTTCAGTCTTTTATGCCCTTTGTGTTTTTTTGCACTACAAGTGTTTTGATTGACTATTCCAGTCTTTCTCGTTTAATAGTTCTTTGGACTTTTAACGCACTTGTATTCATATGCTTTCCGAAAACAATTTTGTTACAGATTTTGAATTAAGGGGAGATTTGTTGAAGATAACTCAAATATCTCTAACTACCATATCTTTTAGTTCTATCCAAATAGGTTGTTAGTCCAAATCGTCTACAACTAGGACTCTTTGGCTATATAAGCCACCCTCCTGTATTTGTAATCTTTGAAGCATTATAATGGATTGTTTCTTGTCGTTTTTCCTGCAAGGGTTTTCTTACGTTAAATCTTTCTCTCCAGTTATTTGCTGTGGTGCTATTCTTAACAGTATCGATGTATATTGATCTATACTATACGGTGCAAGGACTTCAGAACAGTTTTTAAGATCGAATCGTTCGAGCTACAAGATAAGAGTCGCATGCACACAGAAAAAATATCCCGGAAATGCTCAAGCATCTGTAAGGCAACGTGTAGTATACAAGTATATAAAACTAGTCAGGTAGTATTTACATTTTTTTATAGTTGCTATGTACACTTTTTTAGATATACTCCTTTTATGTGCGTATATAAAGGTATTTATAAAATACACTAAAAACTATATACTTCTTACAATTTCTTTCATGTAGATCACATTGAAATATCTTATAATTAGTATACGAGTGCACCTAAAGCGATAAATGAGTATTTTAAATTCATTTAGGTGGTATTTTCAATGGTAGAAGTAACTACTCCCGAGAGTAGAATATATATATATATATATATATATATATATATATATATATATATATATATATATATATATATAGATGCTATATTTTACACTTGAGCGTAGCACTACTTAATTTACGCACGAGCCGTAACCCCTATTTCGCATAACTAGCCGCCAGCGTACGAGAAATTTTAAGATGTATAACATGGGTAGTAAATAGTGGTTGTAGAAATCATATCTAACCATCTATTTTTTAGTGGTATTATGGAATTTGTATCTTTGTTTTTCCCACCGCTGACCTCCGTACTCATCCGCTTAAAGAGTGATGTGAACTAAAGCAAGCAAACTCACATGTCAAATAATTTGCTGGGAGTCCACCAATGCCCTAAATTGAATATAAGCACATCATGTTAGAAAAATCGACACGTACAACAGATAAAGTAAATCAAATTATAAGGAACAAGAGACACAGATTTAACATGAAAAATCCTTGCGGAAAAAAAGTTACGGATGCCGGTCGGCAAATCTTCACTATTTTCTAGAGAGTTACAAACGCAGGGGTTAAAATCACCCATGCGGCTTACAAGAAGGTATATATAGATGGTGACGACCTAGGATTCAGCTCAGAAGCAAATCCGTAGTGACGACCCAAGCCTCCGCTACGCTTCGCCAAACTTAACCTTTTGATTTAGAATTTGGATCATATATCAACACATCAGCGTTCGCGCACTACTACAAAACACCACATTACAGACGGTTCACAAAACACATCACAGACGGTTTTGTGAACCGTCTGTATCAAAGTGTCAGTGATGACCTAGGTCATCACAGACGGTTTTTGAACCGTCGGTAAAATTAACATCACGAGCGGTTCTAACTTAGAAATGCTCGTGATAAGGGCTCATCACAGAGCGGTTCTAGTCTAGAACAAATGCGTGATGAGCTCTTATCCTGACGGTTCTAGACTAGAACCGTCTGTGATAAGAACTCCTTACACTCGTTCTAACGGTAATTTAAAAATCTTGACCTCTGTTCTAAGCACGCTTAACTTTACATCTTAATACTACGATACTACTCTCGCCTAATTACTACTCATGTGGTCTTCCCGAGATATTTTAACACCACATGTGTGGTCTTCCCAGAGGTCACCCATCCTATTACTACTCTCGTCTAAGCACGCTTAACTTCGAGTTCTTATAAGATCCATATTTTAGTGGTGATATGATAACATCGATATATTATGCCTCCTCATCCTTTTAACCCCGTGAAGTGCCAACACCGATTTCAATTATTTCAAATTAGCAAACTATGGAGGTAATTAGTAAAATTTAAAGCTTTCAAATTTATTTTCCATACTTTTGACTATTAATGATGCTTGCAATATATATGCTCTTACTATTCACGGAACTTGTAAAACACCATAACTTTTGACTCGTACCTTCGATTTTGGTGTTCTTGAGCTTTCCGAATCATCACACGATGAGCTCTCCGATTATATTCTTTTGGACACCGATTCTAGTTTGCAAATAAGAAATCCAAGCACTTTTGTTAAAATATTCATAACTTTTGACTCGTAACTCCGATCGAGGCGTTCTTTGGCTCGTTTGAAAGATAACTAGTAAATCGATGGTCGGATCCGGTCGGATCCTGCTAGTTTGTCTTGAGTGCGTCTTGCGGCGAATTCCAAAAAAGGTCGTTTAGGGCCTCAAAACGGCCTCCAAGTTTTGAATCTGTTTGACCGTTTTTTAATTATTGCAAATGGAATATTAGTTCCAATTATTTCAAATATAATATTATTTAATTTCAATTCTTTCAAATTAGAAGGCAAGAGAGGTAATTATCAATATTTAAAATTTCTATTTTTATTATTTGTGACGGTTTCAAATTAAAACTGTTTGTGATGTAGTGAACATCACGCATGCGATTTTAGCAAACACTTTGTGGTGTTCACCTCATCACGCAGCGGTTATATTTAGAAACCGTCTGTGATATTTCTTACATCACGATTTGGTTATACTTAAAGAAACCGCTCGTAATGAGTATCTTGAGCTATCACGAGCGGTTATTTTTAGAAACCGTCGTGATATTTCTTGCATCACGATTTGTTATACTTAGAAACCGCTGCGTGATGAGTCTTATAACTATCACGAGCGGTTATATTTAGAAACCGTCTGTGATATTTCTTATATCACGCATTACCGTAATATAAAACCGTCAGTGATATCTACACTGACGGTTTGAGTACATAACCGTCTGTGATGTTCCATATCACAGACGGTTTTTCAAAACCGTCTGTGATCGTGCGTCTGATATAAGCCTCTCTGTAGTAGTGCGCCCATTTTGTGCTAATATCATCCGTCTTATCGAGTTTGAGAATCGCACGGCGTTTGGCGAGGCTAGGGTTTCCAACCCTAGCCCCCTCAGCCGCCACCGCCTCCTGGCCGGATCGTCGCCGCTCGGGTCTACGCCTTCAGGCCACGCCGCCGTGGATCGGAGCCACGCCTCCTCGCCGGTTGGGCTGGCCTCCACGCCGAGAGGCCGCACCTTCGGCCGAGCGACCACACCGGAAGGATGCGATGCTTGCACGTCGTGTGGCCACGCCGCCGGCTGAGTGGATGTGCCGGGAGGAAGCTGCGCCATCGTCGTGCCCTTGGGCTGCGTCACCACGAGCGGAGAGAGGGCACGGCATCGGGGCGTCGGGCCGCCGCGCTGTGAGGCCGCGCCGTTGCTGAGATAGGGGTCTACTCTCTTGGTGACTACTCTTCGCTTCAGCGTCTTCATCTCTTAGCGTTGTTCATATATTTCTTTTGACCTATGTCATCTTAGCATCGATTCGCGGATTCGCTTTCTTAGGCGACACAACTCATTTTTTAGATGCACTCTATGGACTTGATGATCGTGTGCCTATTGGCTAGCTCGCGAATCTGTCATCGTAGAGTCGAACATCTAAAATTTGTTTGTCTGGCCTTGAGAAGGTGGCCGTTGCGATTGGCTAAGATTAAGTGGTATGGCGGCACTAACTCGAAATGAGGGTGATTGCATCATTTGGGATCTCCCAGATTTCCGACTTGAGGAGAAATCCCTAGGTCTGACCTTTGTTGGTTGTGCCTGGCAATGGCCTTGTTGAAGGCATTGTTTTGTAGTCTGAGGATTTACTCTCCGAGGTGAAAACCTTTGGCCTGGCCTTCACTGGTTGGATCATAGCAATGGCGGTGCGTGTGCGTATCGAGTCTTTCTTGGAGGCGTTGTCATTGGAGAGTTTTTATCGCGGTTCAAGTGTTGCTATGATGGTGGATAGCCTTGAAGACAATATTGCGTGATGTAGTTTGCCGAGACGGTTTCTTTGTCTTTTCTTGTGTGTGTGTGTTTGGTCGTACACCCTAGGCGTAGAGGCCGGGAGTCTTCTTAGTTTAATTGTATCACCTTGATGTAATTTACTAAGATTAATAAAAGCTTCCTTTATCGAAAACATGGCGAGGAGCTAGGGTCTGCTGTACAAGGAACACCGACCGGAAGAATTCCACATTCAGGTTAAATGACGCAAACCTCACTCCTGAAAATCAGATTGTCTTTGAGATCTGGCTGCCATTAACCTCGTAAACAGTCTTTGGATCCTCCACCCCTGTGATGAGCATGCAAATGAAGGACTCCCATTGCGTTCTGCTCATTGAATCCCCCCACAAACACAACTGTCGGCGATTCGGGACAGGGTCCCCCGCCGAGCTTACTTGTTGAATGAGGGATCAACTTGGGGCCCCTTTCCCGCAAGGGGTGCACGTCTGAGAGTACGCCGAGCAAAGGAATAAGGTATGCGAGACAATCGGAAGACACAGGGGGTCGTTTTTTATCTGGTTAGGGCCTCTCGCGGAGGAGATAATAACCCTGCGTCCAGTGATTGCACTAGTATGTGAAAGTGGATTACAATGCGCTTGCTCGGGAGGCCCTGAACGATCCTAAGGATTCCCATAAGCAAGCGATATGTGTAAGTGTGTGCGTAGTACCGAAGGTCCAACCCCTAATACATTGTGCCAGGGGGTATTTATAGGAATTCTGAGACAAGTCAAGAATTACAGGGGCGTTCTCTTCAGAGAGGGCGTGGGCGGTCTGATGGCGCGCTGCCACGGCACCACGGGGCGTGGGTGCGATGGCAGAACCAGTCGGCGCAGAGCTGTGGCAACGTAGTCCTCGGCGGCGATCCCTCGAGCCGCTGCGGCATTTAATGCCACGTCGCCTTGTCGCGGCCCCGGCTTGGCTTGCTCGGGGCGGGGTGGTTCCGTGAGTGGTGGTCGAAGGTCGACCCAGCGACATCCGAACAAGAGCATGGTCGGCTTGGTCCCGAGCTTGGATGGTCGTGTCGATGCGATGTAGCCAATCCCGACATGCCTAGCCCCGAGGCTAAAGGGAAAAGGTCGTACCAAGGCCTCCGCCTTAAGCCTCTTAGACTTTTACAGAGGGATTGGAGTCGAGCGGCGAAGAACTGCCGCGGCATCCGAGCAACCATGCTCGGGAAAAGGTGCGATCCCGCGAGGCCGAGCGTACTCGGCCGGGGCTCGAACAAAATAGCGCTCGTGAGGGGTGCGCGAGAAAAATTGCAGCGGTTGCTTCCCCGCGAAGCGTCGTGGTGTGGTTCTGACAGTTTTCTCTTTGGGGACTGCGCCCGGTCAGGACCGCTTCGGGGGACGTACCGCCATGCGTCGGCAATCGGTTGCCGTTACCAGCCCTTTCGGCTCCTCCGCCTAGAAATAACTGGTGGGAATGCTTCATTCGCCTTCCTTCCCTTGCTCTCATTGCTTGCGATAAGAACTCCGCCAAAAACCCTTGACAACCTCCGAGTTCCTTCTCTCTACTGCGGCAGCTCATCTTCCGAGTCTTCCCATGGCGCGGTTCGGGGCGAGCAAGATCACGGCGGAGAGGCTCCGGGTTTTGGAGGAGCTCGGGTACCTAGACGCCCACACCTGGAGGATCCCGGAGGGCGAGGGAGCCCCGGCGCCGCACGACGACGAGATAGTCTCGTGCGACCTCTACACCGTCAACGGGCTCCGGCTGCCGGAGAGCGAGTTCCTTGGGGACGTGCTCGTACAATGCCGGTGTGAGCTCACTCATCTGAACCCCAATTCCATCCTTGTGTTGAACCTCTTCGCCCACCTCTGTGAAGGCTTCGTGGGTACCCTTCCCACGCCAAGCCTCTTCTTGCATTTCTACAATCTTTTCAGACCGGCGGTCTTCCCCACTCTCTTTACTTCGCTTATGGGCCGTCCGCCGTCTGAGTTCCCCATCTTTACTCTCAAGGACTCCGTCATGGGCCGGGCCGACCATTGGTTCTACTCATGGAAGCCGCAGGATAGCTCCTGCGCTATCTGGGAGGCGGCGCCGCCATCGAGACGCCATACCGCCACCACCGATCCCGATGAGGAGCGGATCTTGATGACGATCCACGAGCTCGCGACCATGGGGCTCTCGGGCGCGACATCGTCGCGACTTTCTCCGAATAGGATATCCCTCTGCGGAGGAGAGAGCATCCTTCTTCAAAATTACCGGTGGGACGACCTCACCGTGAAGTCGACTCGGTATGCCCTCCCGACTTGTGATAGTCTTGCTTCATCTGTTGCCGGACTCGTGATGACATCTTTGCGCGACACGATACCAAATTCGCCTCTGTTGGGTGGAGAAGAGGGTCGGCGAGATGTTCGGAACCCCCAAGGGCAAGGAGCTCGAGAAGAAACGCCAGGTCCCGCTGAACGTGCTCGAGCGGGCAGCGTGGTAAGAGTCTCCGGCCCTTCATGCTCGGGGAGAGCATCCGAGTCTTCTGGGCGTTAGCGCTGGGACCGATATCGTGCTTTCTTGTGGACGGGTGCTCCCCTTGGCAGGAGAAGCTTGCCCTGGAGCTGGGCGTAGCCGACCTCAAAGCCAAAGCCGGCGGCGGCAAGGTGCTTTCGCCGCTAAGCTAAAAAAAAGGAAGGAGCAAGAGACCAACCGCGCCTCAAGCAAGCACCCGGTCGTCGAAGAGGCACGCAGCCGCGCCGGGGGACCCTCCGAAGCGGCATCTGGAGTATGACCGGAAGGAGGAGGTAAGCCGCTGAGGCTTTGGTCAAGAATTATAGCTGGAAGTTCAAATCAGACAAATCGCGCGAGGGGCGATTGATCGAAGAATGGTCTTGACGGCGGGAGGCGCTAGGAGGAGCTCGCCGAGGCGGGACCAACTCGCGCGAGCCTCTAAGGCTCGGGAGTTTGGGATCGTTAGTAGGGCAAAGCCTCTTGTGATGGAACCCGAGCATCCCGAGAAACGCCGGAGGAGGCCGACATGGGCGGTCGACCCCAAGTCGGCGAAGATTACTCGGGCCGCAGAAGAGGGCCGAGCTGGTGATCTCGGCGGCGGGCGGACTGCCACGGGCGTGAAGGAGGCCCGCCAAAGGTGGCGTCGGTTTTGTCCTTGTTTTGATTTTCTTTCTTAGCTTTTTGTCTTATGCGCCCGAGCTAACCCCACTCTCTGGCGTGGGCGTTGCTAGCTCGTAGGGCCTTCGACCGCCATAAAATAGCTTAGAGCTTGATTATGCTTTAGAGGGCTTGCTCTCCGAGGGCGCAGACCTCGTGATGGCCGCGGGAACGGAGGGAGGCGAGGAGGTCGACCCCGCGGCCCCGAGCGAAGAGGTCGCCGAGAGGCACGCAGCTCCCGGGCAAGGAGGCGACCCGTGGCCCGGGCGAAGAGACCGTGCTGCGGCATCAGCAGGCGCTTGCTTGAGACGAGAGGTGCCCGGGCGCGAGGCGCTTGCTCGAGACGAGAGGTGCTCGCCTGAGTGAGCGACTGCCAAGCGGATAGCGATAGCGGCGATCTCTGGCGAGCGCCCGCCAGAGTGGGGTCTAGTGCCCCATGGCGAATGCCGAGCTCGGGGAAGATCGTCATCCTCGGACAACCCGCCCTCTTTAAGGATTCCGGCTCGTCGTTCCCCTTGCCGGCCGGATGATATTCAAAGGGGAGATTTTTGAGCGATTCGTGAAACTCACAAGACCGATGTTGCTAAGGTAAGGAATCACGCCGCGATGATCCTTCCTCTCCGATTTTGTGGGGTTTTGCTTAGAGTTTCCTCTTTGGCGACTTCTCAAAAGGACCCTAGCCAATTTCAAGAGGTGTTGATCGTCCCGCCTCCTTGGCCCGATTTTACTAAGAAAGCGGCCCGGTCACGAGGCTAGAGGAAAAGGTGACCGACCTCAAGCTCATAGATGCTACAATGGTGAAGAGGTGTCGCGAGGCGAACAAAAGGTCACGAGACAAAGGGGCATGTCCTTGGTCTTGGCGAGAGCTCGAGCAAGAAAGGTCCGCCTCCGTCAGACCAAGGATGATCTTCTTTGCCCGAGAAGAAGGTGCTCATGCTCGAGCAAGAGCCGGAGCGATGGAAGAAGACCGGCTTTGGCGGGGAGGAGCGCCTTTCTCTAAGCCGGAGCAAGGTCCTCGGGCTTGAGCAAGAGCTTCAGCAGGAGAAGCAGCATGCCCGGACCCTTGAGACCAAGGCGGCCGAGCTTGAGGCGTCGCGCCGGTCCGAGGAGGAGCTAGACCCAGGCGGCAGAGGGCTGGCCATTGAGAAGGATCTGGCCTCGGTACCGACAAGGCCCTTGGGCTCGAGCAAAGGCTTGAGCAAGAGAAGGCATGCTCGGGGCCTCGAAGTCAAGGTGGCCGACCCAGGCGGGCAGCCGGACGCCGCCCTTGCCGACCAGGATAAAGACGAAGTCGGCAACCATGAAGAGGCCCGAAGGTCGCGACGCCCGTGAAGGTGATCGACACAGAGACCAAGGTGGCCTACTCTGATGAAGCTCTCCGGCGCTTAGAGGGACGACGCCGGTGTGTAAAATTACACTTCGTTGGGATGTAATGACGTTTGCTTGGTGATCTTTGTGATGATGTTTTCTTTGGTCCCTCTATCGCTTTTCTTGCAAAAAGCTGCGAGGCGGACGTAGTGTGGACTAGGTCGATGTATGAGCTCATAAGCCCGGTTTAGTCGAAGCCAAAACCACTTGCGCACGCATAAGCGATTGAAGGCGAGCCGTGTTTTGCGGCAAAAATGTCTTAGCGCCGCAACTCATTCCTACCGAGCCCCCGCCGCGAATGGAAGTCGTACATTCTAGGGCGCGAGTCTGAGTCCATTTCGCAGAGAGATGAGAGAAAGCGCGCGCTGGCCCTCCGACCACCTTATCCGAGCGACAGGCGTAGGTTAGGTCGGTGGGGGAAAAACGAACGTGTCCGGACACTTCTTAACATTCGCGGTGCATGGTGGACGGACATGGTGAGTAGCGACCATGCACCTTGTACGAGGCAGCGAGAAGCGTTTAGGCGAACACACGTTGCACTGATGCGAAAGGTCGCGAATTTACAATATAACGCAGAGAGTTTTTTAGACGTAGAATTTGCGTAGCTGGTCGATGTTCCATGAACTGGGGAGCTCGCGGCCATCCTCCGTTGCGAGGCGGACAGCCCCCGGGCGTGACACCGAAACGACCGTGAATGGTCCCTCCCATTTGGGGAGAGTTTGTTGGTCTTCGATGTGTCTGAATCCGTCGCAGACGAGGTCGCCGACTGCAGAGCGCTGAAGCGAATCGCGCAGCGCGAGTTTGCGGAGGGTTTGTCGGTAGATGGCCGCCGGTCGTGCTTTTAGACGAGCTTCTTCGGCAAGGTCGAGGTCGAGGCGACGCTCGCGCCCTTGGTGGATGTCGTCGGCCATGTTCACTCTTGGGGACCCGAGCACGATTTCGGCGGGAAGGACGGCCTCGGCACCATAGACGAGCTGGAAGGGTGTTTCGCCCGTAGCTCGGCTTGCAGTGGTGCGTACCGACCAGAGGACGGAAGAGAGCTCGTCCACCCACGAACCGCCTTGTCGGGAAAGTTCCGTGAAGACTCTTTCTTGATCCTTGAGTAATTGGCGTTGGCGCTCATTTGCTCCGTTGCTCTGCGGGTGAGCTCTGAGGCGGCGATTTTTGTGCCGATATCTTCGCGATGAGGCTTGAAACGACTCCTTTGGTGAACTGGGTGCGTTATGCGTGATGAGGCGATTGGTACCCAAATCGTGTCACCACATTGCTGCGAAAAAACCTTTTGGTCGCTTGAGCGAAATGGTTGATCTGAACTCGACCTCGATCCACTTAGAGAAAGTGTCGATGGCGGCGAGCAAGAATTTGCAACCCTTTCGACCGCGGGGGAAAGGCCCGAGAATGTCAGCCCCCCAGGTCGAGAATGGCCATGAGAGTGGGATGGTTTGCGGTACGTCGCCGGTGGTGGGATTCTGGCGTGGCCTTGCACGCCGACAGTCGCCACGACATACGGCGTCGTCTAGCGCTGTTGTCCAATAGTATCCCAACCGGAACGCCTTGCTCACGATCGTCCGAAAGGACGAATGGGCTCCGCACGTTCCTTCATGGATATCTCTGAGGAGGAACTGGCCCTCTTCTCGAGATATGCACTTGGAGAGGACTCCAAGTGCCCCTTTGCGGTATAGGGCGCCGTCTACTAGCTTGTAGACGGATGACCGCCTTTGCAGCCGGGAACGCTCGGCTTCTTCCTCGGGCAATGTCCCGTGGGCGAAATATTGGACGAATGGCGCCATCCAATCCGCACCTTGCTCGAGGAAGGAGACGTTGCCGCGTCTCTGGCGCCTCCTCTTCAGAGGGAATGGAGGCTTGTGCAGATGCTCGGCTAGCGCCCGGTGGCGGGCATCTGTGTTGGTGCCTCCTCTCTGAGAGAATGGAGGCTTGTGCGGATGCTCGACTAGCGCCCCCGGAGGGGCGGGCATCTGCGAGGAACCGACCTTGGAAAGTTGGTCGGCCAGGGAATTATCCTTCCTGGGGATGTAGAGTACTTCGAAATTTCTGAAGTACCGCTCCATCTTCCTGACCTCAACCAAGTAAAGCGCCATTGAGCGATCGGAACACTGATACTCCTTGTTGACTTGGTTGACGACCAGCTGTGAATCGCCTTTCACAGTCAGCCGCTGGACTCCGAGCGCCTTGGACGCTCGTAGTCCGGCCAAGAGGCCTTCATACTCCGCCGCATTATTTGTTGCGGGGAAGTGTAATTGAATGATGTACTAGAGCTGGTCCCCCTGAGGGGATACCAATACAACGCCAGCCCCCGAGCGTTCGAAAGCTCGGGACCCATCGAAGTACATGGTCCAGCGACCGGCCTCAGATTCATGGTCCTTGGTGGTGGGTGGGTGGGTTCGTCCATTCCACCACGAAGTCGCTAGAATCGAGATTTGATCGCGGTGCGAGCGAAAGTGGATATCGAACTCGCTAGTTCCATGGCCCACTTCGCTATCCGGCGTGGCGTCCCGTTTCTTAGGATCTCCTAAGTGGAAAGCCGGTCGGGATGACGACCTCGTGCGCTTGGAAATAGTGGCGCAGCTTCCTCGAGGCTCTGACGGCGAGTATAGGAGCTTCGACCTCTGGTAACTCCTTTGGCCGTGCAACACTTGCCGACGTAGTACACGGACGACTGCGTCCTTCTCGCTCTACCACCGTGCCGCGCTTACGGCTGGGCGTTCTTCGAGGTACAACAAGTGGCTCCCGACCTCGGTGTGGCCAAGATCGGGCCGGGCAGTACCGCTTTAGCTCCTCGAGGAACGATTAGCCTCGTCTGTCGAGCACGAAACCATCGTGTTCTATGGGCGCCTTAAAGAAGGGTAGGCCGCTTCGCCGAAATGAAGCGGCTCAGTCTTTCGTCCGGGTTGGCACCGATCTCGGGGGCGATCCTCTCGATGGCCGATCTTCTCGGGTTGGCACCGATGCCTGATGATGTACCCGAGTACTTTGCGATCTTACACCAAAAACACACTTTTCGGGTTAAGCTTTATTCGATGCCTTCGGAGGTTACAAAAGGTCTCCTCAAGGTCGGACACGTGGCCTGAGGGGATTTTAGTCTTAACTACGATATCATCTACATAAACTTCCAGGTTCCGGCCTATCTGCCTCTGGAAAGTCTTTTGCATCAAGCGCCGAAGGTCGCCCGCGTTCCCGAGACCGGGACATGGTCGTGTAGCGAACGTGCGAAGGCGTGATGAAGAAGTCTTCTCCTCGTCCCCTGGGAACAAGCCAATCTGATGATAGCCCGAATAGGCATCCAAAAAACTCATTACCTGGGACTCCGCCGTCGCGTCCACCAGCTGGTCAATGCGCGGCAAAGGGAAGTTGTCCTTGGGGCACGCAGCGTTCAAGCCGGTGTGGTCGACACACATGCGCCATTTGCCCCCTTTCTTTTTGACGATGACCGGGTTTGCAGCCACTCTGTGTGCCGACTTCTCGACGGCCGGCCTTGAGGAGCTTGTCGAGTTCCTCCCGATTATTGCCTGTTTCTCCGGGGAAAATCGCCTGAGCTTCTGCCGCACGGGTCTTTTGCCAGGCTGGACGGCTAGCCTGTGCTCGATCACCTCCCTTGGGACCCCGGGCATATCGGACGGCTCCCAGTGAACACGTCAGAAGTTCCTCCGGAGGAAGGTGACGAGCTCGAGTTCCTATTTGGGGTCTAAAGACCCCAAATGGAGAACCTTGGCGGGTCGGCCTCACGAGGGACCGCCTTGGTTTCTCCCCGGCCGAGGGTAACTTTAGGTCGGGAAGGCGCGCTTGGTGCAGGCATGGCTGGGCAATGCTCGACCATGTCGAGGACTTCTCATCGCAGCTCGGGGCCACCACTGTGTCGCCTTTATGGTGACGCCGCCCGGCGACCTTCAGCATTGGTAGGCGTGGTGCGTGGCGGCCATGAACACAGAAAGGGCGATCGCCAAGAATGGCGTTATAGGCCGACCTGAAGTCCACGACTTCGAAATTGACTAGCTCGGTCCTGAAGTTCATGGTGTCCCCGAAGGTCACGGGCAAGACGATCTGGGCCAAAGGCTTGATCGAGGTGCCGGGGACGATCCCAAAGAACGGGACAGCGATGCTCTTGATCTTAGAACGAGGAACCTGCATCTCGTCCAGGACCTTAACAGATATGAGGTCCAGGGAGCTTCCGCCGTCGACGAGAACCCGCCGACTTTTATGTTCTTGATGGTCGGGCTTCGACCAACGGAGCTTCGGGTTTAGTCATTCCAAGGGACAATCATCCTTGGAGAACGTGTGAGCACTCAGACCACTGAGTTGCAGCACGGTGGCTTGCCTTGGGCGATGTGGCCAACCTCCCGCTGGCCTCCTTCAAGTCCCTCTTTGGATTTGTAGGCCGAGGAGCCCCGAATATGACGCGATGTGATTGTGGGGCTCTGATAAACCATGTCGTCGTCGTCTTCCGTGGGATCCTTGCCTTTACCACTCTCTCCTTGCTCGGAGAGTCGGCATGGGTCCTCGCCTCAGTAACATCTCCGGCAGTGACGCCCAAGTTCTGCGATTCTTGAGGTCGTGGCCGACACTTGGTGGAGCGGGCGGCGGTCGCCGCCGGGCGCCGCCGCGCGATCTGCCGCCGCCTTCTTGGCCGTCCGGACCTCGGCGCCATGACCTTAGTCGATGATCGCCATACTCGGCGGCCATGCTGGCCATGGCCGACCGCCACCGCCCACGCTTCTGGTTTGCGGGCGCGGGTCACCGGCGGTCGGCAAATCCGCCACCGTGATCAGTGTCCGCGACTTCTTTTCTTGTTTGCCTTTTTGCCGCGGGAACTGAGGGTCTCGTGCTCGGAGAAACCCTCGAGGCCATTGGGCGGCAACTTGCCCTCGTCGGCGCCCTCTTCCATTATCAGACCTCGCCGGTGTTGGCGTAGCGATCGGCCATACTGGAATAGCTCGTTGGCGGCAGTCGGTGGATCTCAAGTCTTGTGTGAAGCGGGCGTCGCGGACCCCGAACTTGAAGGCCCGGACTACCGCCTCGTCCGAGATGCTCGGAATGGAGTTCCTCACCTTGATGAACCTTTGGACAAAGTCACGTAACGTTTCTTTATGCATGCGGATCGGCCGCCGAGTCGCGCTTCGTTGCGGCGTGTATAGCAACTCGGAAAGTTTGCCCGCAGGGCCTCAGAGAGCTGCCCCCACGAGCGGATTGATCCCTCCTTCTGGTTGAAGAGCCACGTTCGGGCGGAGCCGTCGAGGACCGTAGGGAGGTAGTTGACCATGACCCCTCATCCCCGCCGGCTGCCTGGATGGCGGTGGAGTAGATCGAGAGAAACTTCGTCCGGGTTCGAGTCCCGTTGAAGCGCTTCGATGTGGCGGGCTTGAACTTGTTTCGACCACGTGACCTCCGGAGGGTCGCAGAAAGCCCGCACCGAATGCCGGCCCATCATGGCGGCCCCTCGGCGTAGCGATCGTGGCGGCCGGAGCCAGCGGTCCTTTGCGCAAAGGCGAGGCGAAAAACACGCCTTGGCGCGCGGCGACGACGGCCGTTCGAGGTGGAGCACGCGAACGCCGCGAACGGGGTGAGACATGACCGCGAGCCCGAGGGGCGGCCGGGATCGCCCGAACGCCCTCGCGATGCCGATCTTGCTTCGTGGTCCCCGGCGAGGCTTCGGAGACACCGCCGGGAATGGCGCTTCGGTCCCGGAAGCGCCCGAGCCCTGAACGCCGGTGGCGCAGGGAGGCCCATGTCGATGGCGAGCATTTCTAGGTTCTCGCCACTAGGGCTCCCATGGCCGCCAAATCCGCAGGTTGGAGAGGCTCGAGGCCGCGCCGCGCCGTCGCCATGGTGCGAAGACGCTTCGGCGCTACTGGGAGGCGACAGAGGCGACCTCGGGAGACGGTGGCGAGCGTGCTCCTGGGAGTGGTAATCGCTGGTTTCCTTGCGGGTCTGGTCGCCGGCCCCGGCGTCGCGTCCTCCTTCCGGTTGACCGGGGTCGGCCGCCGGGAGCATGCCCGGGGACAATTCCAGATGGCTGCCGTTGGCACCATCTTTGGCGATGGAGGAGATCCGGAGATTGCTCCTCCCGGATCTCGTTCTCCCGTCCACGTTGACATGCGGGGGCACGGGACCGCGAACACGACTCAGGAGGTGTCATATGCCGCGGTCCCCGGCCGAGCTCGAGACGGTCGGAGCATCGGGATCGTTCAAAGCCGCCGGACTCCTCCCAGCGGACGAGGGTATCGGCTGCGCGCGAGGAATCGCTCTCGCTGCTGCGCCGGGAAAGACTCGGTTTGGTGTGTATACGGTCGGCCGCACCGCCCACACCATCGGCCGGCGTAATCGCACGCATCGTCGTCCTCTCGTCGTCGAAGACGTAAAGGTCTTGGTTGTCTTGCGAGTTCGGCATCCTCGAGGATTCCTGCGGGAGGACTTGATCGATCCCCACGACGGCGCCAATTGTCGGCGATTCGAGACGGGTCCCCGCCGAGCTTACTTGTTGAATGAGGATCAACTTGGGGCCCTTTCTGCGCAAGGGTGCACGCCTCGAAATCGCCGAGCAAAGGAATAAGGTATGCGAGACAATCGGAAGACACAGGGGTCGTTTTTATCGGTTCGGGCCTCTCGCGGAGGAGATAATAACCCTCGTCCAAAGGATTGCACTAGTATGTGAAAGTGGATTACAATCGCTTGCTCGGGAGGCCCTAAACGATCCTAAGGATTCCGTAAGCAAGCGATATGTGTAAGTGTGTGCGTAGTATCAAGGTCCAACCCTAATACATTGTGCCAGGGGTATTTATAGAATTTACAGAGACAAGTCGAGAATTACAGGAGTTCTCTTGTCAGAGGGCGTGGGCGGTCTGATGGCAGCCGCTTGCCACGGGCACCACGGGGCGTGGGTGCGATGGCGCAGACCAGTCGGCGCAGAGCCGTGGCAACGTAGTCCCCGGGCGGCGATCCCTCGAGCCGCGCGGCATTTAATGCCACGTCGCCTTGTCGCGGGCCCCCGGGCTTGGCTTGCTTGGGGCCGGGGTGGTTCCGTGAGCTGGCTGGTCCGGTCGGCCCATGAGCGACATCCGGGCAAGAGCATGGTCGGCTTGGTCCCGAGCTTGGATGGTCGTATCGGTACAGTGTAGCCAATCCCCGACAACAACCCTCTTCCCTCTCAGCCACTCTTCCCAAATCAAATTAAGAGAGATGCCAGCCAACAAAACACTATATCAGCAGGAGATTATCTGGAGTAGTATCTAACAACAGTGTATGAGAAGTGAGAAGCCTAATGCATCACAGGTGGACATTATTACTTGAACAGGCAACTACTATGTTTACTCACCATGATTCATGCAGTCGTGATATTTATGGCAGAAAAGGAAAGGAATTGCACACTTGCATTGGCTGTGAAACATTAAAACGTTCTGATGGATGTAGGACTAGCAGCATAACGTTGATACCGACTGCATGCTCGATTGCCCTTTTGAGCTAGCTGCAACTGCAATATACTACACACTCTATACACGCTACTACTCTGCGACTTCACACAGTAATTTGGATGTTTACGTAGGGCATGTTTGGTTGCTTGTATGTGCCTTGCATGGCATGAGTGGATGCAGCCTAAATAAATAATACCACTGTTTGGTTGGCTGTGCATTCAAGAAATTTGGCCCAGTGCATGCAGTGTTGCATCCAGCGTCCTGGACCCAAAAAACGCAAGCGCCGGCCTTCTCTCGCGTCCAGGCCCGCGGATGCAGCGCGCGCAGGCCCGCGGATGCAGCGCCCAGGCCTTCTCGCCTCCCTCCCGATCCGCTCCGCAACGCACGCCTCCGCTCGTCTCGCCTCCCTCCCGATCCGCTCCGCACCGCACGCCTCCGCTCCGCACGCCTCCCCCGCCGCCTCCCTCCGCCCCCCTCCCCTGACCGCCTCCCTCCGCTCGCCTCCCCCGGCCCCGACCGCCTCCCTCCGATCGTCTCCCCCGGCCCCGACCGCCTCCTTCCGCTCGCCTTCCCCGGTCGCCTTCCTCCTCTCGACTAATCCGCTCGAGCTCTCCGGCGACCACCGCGGGTAACCTCCCTCCTCCTCTCGCCTCCCTCCTGATACCTCTAGATCTGGTTTCTTGGTTTGGTTCTAGGGTTTATTGGTTAGGGTTTTGGCTGTGCTCATGGTTGGATCAGTGTTTTGGTTGTGCTCATGGTTGGATCAGTGTTTTGGCACCATGTTGTACAAGCTCGTTCATGGATTGAAGTTGTGTTATCTGGAAGCCACTAGAGTTCTGAACCCTAAAATTGTGTAGCTCCTGAAGAGAGGTCATTTTACCAATGCTAGCAATGGAAGAGTCCTCTTCTGCAACAAGACGCCGTAGGCTACCCAGATTATTAACACCAATAAATATAGCAAGATCAGTGTCTGAGCCAACATCTAATACTTGTAGATTTTGTGCTTCATTGAACAAGTTTTGGAACAGTTGGACAAAATAGGGATCATACTGTCCAATTAACACCAACGACCTTAGTTTTCTCACTGATGTAACTACACTGAGCAATTTTTTCTAATACTTGTCATTGCGAGGTATGTTTCCATGCCGATCTTTGTTGTATGCAGAATTAGTTAATATTGACAAATGGTGTACAATCAGCAACATTTCCCTGCTAATGGGTTGCCCTTTTTCTAATGGTATCCATAGAATTCTTGATTCCCTTTTGCAAGAAGCACAACATTGAACACAGGGCACCAGAGTTTTACTTTGCTCAAAAGATAGATTACCTAAAGGCCAGCATTTTTGTTGGGAGATTTTGATCTATCTATGTGTTTTCTCTCAGAGGGAGTATGAAGAATTCAAGGTACGGATCAATGCTCTTGTTGCATCATGAGGTTTAACTGTAGCTTCAGAAGTTTTTTTTTTTACTGCTGAACTTCACAATATTATGATCTATAGAGGTAGTCAATGCATCATGAGGTTTCAACTGTAATGTCTTTATGGTTTCAACTGTGTATTAATCATTTTCCTGAAAGTTAATATTGTGATAAGTTAATTTGTGCATTCTATTATACCTGAGCAACTGGAACTGAGCGAAAATTATAGAGAGGACTTATAAATTTGCATTCTATTATACCTGAGCAACTGGAACTGAGCGAAAATTATAGAGAGGACTTATAAATTTGCATTCTATTATACCTGAGCAACTGGAACTGAGCGAAAATTATAGAGAGGAGTTATAAATTTCAGACCAACACTTATAGAAAGGACTTATGAATGCCCTCCAAAGTCTTATTATTTGCATATAGTTTGGTAAGGGATTGTTATCTGTTGGATCAGGAAAGAGAAGGGGTAAGGGATTGTTGTTTTAATGGAACTGTGGCTTATCAGTTAGTTAGCTGTTCAAGTTGTCAGACTTGTGGTGTGACATTGCTGCTGTATTCGGGGTTGCCATTGATTATCTTATTTATTGTTCAGAATGATGATTCATCATTTATTCTTGTGATCTGTTATTGCTGCTGTATTGGGAGTTATCATGGTTATTTTTAGTTTTTTTTTCTATTAGATAACTTACACATCAGTGCTCCTTTCAGTTAGAAAATTCTTTCTTTACTTACAACATACTTTCGCTGCCTTTGATCGAGTTGTAGGTATGTATATGTTTTGTTGAGCACCTCTGATTCTAGCAGGGGAGGCTTCAGAAATGTACAGAGGTGCTGTCATGGAAGCCATTCCAACCCCAAGACCAACAAAGATCCTACCAACAATGATAACTGCAGGTGTGATGAAAGAGAAGGTGCATCTTTTATTATGCCCTTCTTTGTTTAATCTATTATGCTGTGATGAAAGAGAAGGGGTAAGGGATTGTTGTTTTAATGGAACTGTGGGTTTGTTTTAGCTACGAGCTCATGTATTTTTAACTTGTATTGTTGATCAAGTGTGATCCTAATAAGTGAGCTTTCTTGCCCCCATATATGTTGTAAAGAGTTTGATTGACTTTAATTATTTCTTGGCGGAAAACAGAATGGTGTTAACTATTTGGGATCTTTTGGTTTGAAGTTTAGTTAGGACTTTAGTTGTAAGGATCATTAACTAATGCTTTTTTTATCAATCATGCAGCCGTGCATTTTATGATAAGAGGATCTCTCAGGAAGTTAGCGGTGATGTTCTTGGCGAAGTAATCTCTTTGATGATTATTTACTTGTTTACAATGTAAAGAATTGGGTCACTAAATTTGTTTGTTTTTTGCAGATTTCAAAGCCAGCTTTCACCATTTTACTTGATAGAGACAGACAATGTATACTACGATTAATTAGAGGAACCCACAGCATTGATATTCTTCGTAAGTACCCTGTGCCCGAGTTTGGCGGTATGGATTCTAGATTTATTTATCCTTTATTCTGATTGAGATAGCTTCTCCTGTCTGTGATGCCCTTGCATCCTTTTTTAATTTTTATCCGGTTTTGGTCTCAGATGCATAAAAACGTGGCATCCTTCTTTTCTTTTTCAGCTCAATCCTTACCTGCTGCGAGGATGGCAGCATATGGCGCTGGGATGAAGTGGATCATCCAAGCATGAAAAACTGAAGTTAATTCTACGTAGATGGCGGCTTTTGATTGTGGGAAGTTGTACAGAAGCTGAAACGAACGGCTTTTGATTGTGATAAGAGATGGTTTTAGGGATAAGTTGCTTTTAGTGTTTTGTTTTATCATTAGATTAAATTGTTAGGTACTCTCCTCTATAATTCTGACCCATCTGTTTGGCTATAGCAATTTGCATATTACGATTTGAATTTTATGTTGGCTAGGATGTACAGATCGTAAGGTTATGGAATGGTTGATTTGTGCTATGTCACTGCTCTCACTCATTTTTATATTTTTAATTTTATCTGTATGTGGTACAATACACCAGCCCTTACACAGCTAGCTTCGTCATCCTATCACGCAGCCATGTTTGCCCGCCTTGCTTCTCATGACAACATGCACAAGAGCACAAGCCAGCCAATCAAACAAGATGCAACCAACCAAACAACTTCTCTTGCATCCAGTCATCCCTTCACCCTCCTCATGCATCCAACCAAACAACTTCTCAACTCAGCCTGAATCAACACATACAATCAACCAAACAAACCATCTTGCATCCACTCAACCTGTCTCCCACCATCCCGCATGTCTCGTACGAACCAGGCTAAGCTCATGCAGGCAACCAAACACACCCTACATGTTTTCAGTTGCATGCGCTCTTCACTCACAATTTGGCGCTGTTACTCTGAAGGTTCTTGTGCAGAGTGTACGCGCTACGAGTGGATAGCATCAGCCTTTGGCGCTGAAGCTTTGTGAGCTCGACACGCCATGCACGAATCCAGAGCTCCAGACAAGCTAGCTAGCCGCGAGCAAACTAGACGTCTCTGTTGAGCGCCGTGCGGGTGTGGGCGCTCGATTTTGTTCGGTCGGTTCGGTGAGGTGAATGATGACGCGCAAGTGGATCGACAGGCACGTAAGGGCTTACGAACTACGGCTAGATCAGCTGTTCGTCCGGGCACTCGCGACGCATCTTTTTCCCTTCACCGTCTTTGGTGAAAGCTGCGTGTGTCCCCCGAATTTGCAGAGGTGCAATCAGACAAACGAAAGCGGATGGCGCGGCGTCACAGGTTGCCGGTTGTTTGCCGCGTAATGTATTATGGATGAAGAAATATCTGACATACAACACAGCATTGCTGATCATGTAATTCATGGTTGAGCATAAGCAAGCGAATAATTAGAGCATCAAACACTGTAGCCCATTGTTTTGGTGGACCTTGTTATTGCGATGTATTTTGTTTTGGCCCCGACATGTATCCTGAACGGATGGTTCTGCAGTTTGCTAGGGTGGTGCCCCTGCGAATCACAAATGCTATGCCGTGGATCGACGGCACAAGCTACTGCGGCGTGAGCAAAAGAAGTGCGCACCCCCATGGCTGAAGAAGAAGAAGGAACAAGTATGTGGGTGGTTGTACAGGATACATGTGTAGTTTAGTTGATTTATTAAGCCAAGCGCTACAACTAATCTGTTAAATACCCTATGTTGTTGTATAGGCGGAGATATAAATATAAGCTTGCATCTTTGATTGTTTTGTTTTGTTTCTTTTTTTTTCCCCTGCATACGCAGTAAGGGCCTGTTTGGTTGCCTGCATGTATAAAAATTTACATCCATAGATGCAACTTCTAGTTTTTTTTTTGTGTGTTTGGTTACCTGCATGTTGCTCGGAGCCTGTATGAACTGATGCAAAATTACGTCTCTAGCTTGCATCACTGGAAACGTGGAAATCGGTCGTATGAGCGGAACCAGGCTCCAGCTGAGCTGAGCCTATGTGTTCCTGACATTTTTTCGAATAAAACTAGACCATACTTGCCATATAAATTTCAAAGATTAAAATTTTTATTTTTGGATTTTTTATTTCCTATTGTTTGTTTTTAAAATTTTTGCTTTAAAATTTATTGATTTTCTAGTATTTGTTTTTAATTTGTTTCATCCCTCTCTTAAAATTATCTCACCACTTCTCTTCTAATGCAACCAACCAAACAACATCTCTACGTAGCCTGCTTACTCTCATATAACCAACTAAACAACATCCCCTTGCATTCACTCAGTCTGACTGAGCTCATACAGCCTGGCTGAGCTGAGAATGTAACTAAACAGGCCCTAAGAGGACGCGCGTTGGTAAGTAGGGAAAAGGTGTAGTGCTTTTGACGGTAGATTTAGCATCGTAGATCTGTACTGGTAATTTCTTACTGCCTTTTTTCATCTCTGTCGTTCGTTTAATCGCCACAGTTTAACACATTTTACGCAATCATTTCTGGGAAAAAAAATACGGAATGTAATTTGTTTCTCCCGCAAAGTTAATCTTGGGGGAATTCTTGAGACAATGGGGGCATGTGAAGCTAAGTACGATTCCCTTCCGACTGTCGGAGGTTGTTTTGCCTGTGCTGAGGCTTTAGAGCAACTTCAATCTAAACCCCTATATTTTCCTTCTAAATTACTCATTTAGAGATGGTATAAAAATTAAGGACACCTTATATCAAATTTGTCTTCAACCGACACTCTCTATTACCCACCCCTATTATTTATCTAAACATTATTATTACTATGCACCAATGAATTAATGAATAAAAAAATATGAAGAAAATAATAGGGGGAAGGAGAAAGCCCCTAGATGTAGGGGTGAGAAGGACCTCCCTAAAATAAAGGCTTCTAATAAGGAGTGTGTTGGAGTTCACATTTTTCCAATTCTCCTTATAATTTAGAATAGAGAGAGATATAGGGGTGGGTTAGGCTTACTCTTAATGCCGTTCCTGGATGGAAAGGGCGGTGAAGTACTGCACGTGCAGGGATGCAGAGCCATACAAGTATAGAACTGCATGATGCTGAAGAAAGTGCAGCAGTTGCTCTGATTAGATTAATTAAAAAGCTATAGACATTGAAGTCGATGACGTTAATTGGATTGATCTAAGTGCAAGCCAATGCGAAAAAGATCGATTGCGAAGGTCGTCTAAAGCTGTCACTGATAGTCGCGATTCTCTCGTTCGGAAAGTTCTAGGCTTTAAATATGTTTGGAGCCGAGCACTGGACGATATGCAATTTAGAGCACCCTAATGTTTTATCGCTAAATAGCATTCAAATTTTAAGCCTTCGGATCTAGATTTAATTGATGATATCAATTTACCTCTTCTTCTCACATTTGTCAACTATATAGAAAAAAATTATTAAGTGCTCATAAAAAAAAACACTTGAGTGCCACTCAGTAATTCCCTACAATTTATTCAGAAGACATGCGTGGATACTTGCTATGCAGGTCTTGGAGTTGGAGCTCTCGGATCGGACTACACAAACGTTCCTGAGACAGACATCCTACATGCTGTCCACCATGTCAGTGCATGGACGAAGTTTTTTTTTTTTTGGAAGGAAGCAGCTACCTGCTGGGGGATGCGATGAAGTAATGTGATTGATGCTACAACTGTCTAATGTGTTCGGCTATACATGTAATACGATATAGTAGCGTCAGAATAGGTGGTGCTATGTTGCAGAATGATAAATGTAGCTGTAGGGTGGATTAGAGTGGTAGTGTGTTCTGTTATGTACAGTGTCAATATGTAAGCTGGCCTCTTCTTCTCTGAACTGTTATTTTTATGCGTTGGTTGAACTTTGTAAATACTAAGCATGGTAACTACGTGTGTCATAATTGTGTTCATAACTTCATATCTTTATAATTGTCCAAAAAAAAAAGCGGTTGATATTATTGATATGTGATGTTAGTTGCTTTCTTTGGTACGACAACCCATGGATGAAATGATAGACATGTGGACATCAGATTTGCAGTGTTTTGTTTCATGATTCTGTTCACGAAAAATGTTTGGGAATAGGTTCTATAAGTCATGAGATCACATAAATAACAGAGCTATATAAAACTGGAAACTGACATAGAAACATGTTATCCATAGGATAATGCATTAAACATAAGTGACATAACTTGGTAGCGATGGATACGCAGACCTCCGCTAAGTATGTACATGGCATAAGCATTGCCTGGTGATCACTCATGACAGATGGGCTACAGTTTTCATCTCTTAAACAGTGGCCACTACTTCTGCGCACGCCATTTTGTGCCAGATATTCAGAAACGTTTTATATGGTGCACACTACGGGCCAACGGCGTGTTCAAGAGCTCCTCATGCTTCAGCATGCAACGAGGTGGGGGTGCGGGCCCGCTCCTAGGATTCAATTTGACATTTTGACTACCGGGGTATTTTCGCAAAATTTTGTGTGGTAGTAAATATGCGCAAAACACCCGCAATGAAATCCGCCGTGACAAACGCTTGGGCTTGGCGTGTTACTCATGGGCCTATATTCTTGGGTTTTTCCATGCTATATTGGTCTATTAGGCCCAATTATTTCCTGGTAATCTGAAGAAAATCCAACAAGCTGTTACGCGATCCAAATTTGTGTGGCCGTAACATTTCTTATACACATGCCGAACTTTCGTGGGCCAAACTTCAGCCGGCCGACGCCACCGTATAACGTTTACTGCTTACCATCCGGACCGCACAATTATAATCGAACGGTTGAGAGGAACCCAACGGGACGGATCGTTAATGGCTGGTCGCAACACAGCAAGAACGGCTGATTCCGCTCGCCTTGACCCGCCGCCGCCGGTCGCCGGAGCTCCGCCGCCTTCTGGCCATCGGAAGGCCCGACGTCTGTTTAGTGGATAGTCTGATGATCATGCTCCTACCGTTTCCGATCTCGGGCCACCGCTCTCTTTTAATTGAGATCGAAGCCGATGTGGATGATGTAAAAGGAGTTGCCGAGGCTATTTGCCCCTTATCGAATTGTTCCAGATCAAGTGTTCTTGACACAGATCCCAGTTGGATAAGCTTCTTGGTTTTTGGTAGGGTTTTTTTTTTCTTTTGAAGGTTTGGTTTTTGGTAGGTTTAAACATGAGTTGCAAGGGGGAAGTGGAAACACAGGTGGATCAACATTAATAAGTGATAACCCTATACGGCGAGGTGGCAGCATCGTCGTAGAGCAAAGCACAGTTACTGTAGCGGAAACGACTGCTATGCACTCATACTTCCTGTGCAAACCAACTAACAAAAGTTTCAAAAAATTCTAAAAAATCATGGATGTACATCTCATCTTACCCTATCTACATATAAAATTTCATGATCAAATTCGTCCTATGCTAGAAGTTACAAAAAAGACATCTATGATTTTTTTCAGAATTTTTTAAAACTTTTCTTAGTTGGTTTGCACGGTGTTTGTACGGGAAGCATGAGTGCATAGCAGTCGTTCTCTACTGTAGCATCCCTTAGAAATCCACTGTGGTCGCTTCAAAAGCTAATACGGCTTAAGGTCAAGTGGTAATTATCCCAATTCTAACTAACCTGCACATGCCTACACTGTTGTCTGTCGACACTCGCAGCGGGAGCTAGCTAGGCTAGCGGCTGAGATTGTCTCAGATGCTTCCAACAGGTCGGTGCTACTTGTTGCTCGAAAAACGATTTAAATAGTTATAAAAAATATATAAGTAGAGTACAATATAATCTATCATCTTATAAAATTTAAAATTCAAATTCGTTCTACACATCGAAAAACAAAAAGATAAAATACGGTGAAAATAAAATCCGAAATAAAAAGACAAAGATTAAGCTACTATCCACTAAAAATTTGTAATTTTTGTTTCTAAACGTGTAGATCAAATTGGGATATAAAAATTTGTTGTAGGATAGATCGTATCATATTATTGACGTCAAAAACTTGAAGTAGGATTTTTGGCTTTAGCCCACTAGATAAACACCTGGTTCGAACGTGCCAATTGATTTAACCCTGCAATCGATAAGGTAAAGTCGTGAAATCTTTCAAAACCGATATCGAGCGATAATCGGTATAACTCTGATCAGCCAGAAGCCGATTAGGACGTAGCGAGATTAGCCGATCAAAGCTAATCAGAGGGTAAAGGTAGATTGACTCTGAGAAGGCAATGCGCAGCAAAACAGAGCAAATCAAACCTGGAACAAAATCGATGAAGACTAATAATCGGCGATGTGCAACTTTATTGATCAAAATCGACTTATAGAGGAAAGGATTATAAGACTGAAAACTAAAAAAAAAGACTAGTAGATGTGATTTTGGTTGTGGATATGTTTTCCTAGCCGAACTGGGCTCATCTTATATACCTCCGGCCGATTCGAGTCTTATTACAATACGGTTGTATCAGAATCCGTGTCGGCTTGAATTCCCTAATCATTCTCTTGTTTTCAAATATTTTCACCGCGCATTATTCAAACTCCTGTAGACCTCAGATTGCTGATTATTCCGCATCTGCCAAAGCACATATGTTAGAGCATCGCAAACGTTGCGGACGCAAGCCCCCGCCCGCGCTTGCGGCTCCGGCCGAGATGAATCTCCCGTCCCGTCGCGCGATCGAGAATATGTCTGCCGGATCGGCACCGGCCAAAGCGCCCAGATTTTGTGCCCGCCCAGGCTGGCTCCGCGCGCGGCCCGAGCACGCACGCGCGGCCCCCGTGCCGATCCGCATCCGGCTCCCCCTCCCCTGTACTAGCCATCGTACCCGCGCCCGCACCACGCACGGACCGACGGGATCCCCGCCCGTTTCCGGCCAAAAAGACGCGCACAGGCGGGCGCCCGGACCGTAGACGAAAGCGCGCCCGAGCGAGCCGGCCGGCCGGCCACGCGCGCGACGGAATCTCAGGTCGCGCCGTGTACTACTAAAGCGGGGACACCCGTAGCGCGGCGCAGATCGGTGCTTTTGCCGTGCGCTGCTGCTGCATGCTGCCAACTTTGGCCCGCTACTTGCAGCGGGACGCAACCGAATCGCAAAGCTCCTCTTTCCCCTTGCCTTGTTGCCTCATTGGCCATTGCCTCGTGCTGTGCCTTGCTAGGACACTATGACGGTACAGGGGATTTGGCCTAGTTTCGACGCCTACGGGATAGAGATTCCCGCTGCTGCAGCTAGCGTTGCAGCAGCGCGCGCGTGGTGCCCTAAACTCTTTGGGGCTTTATGGGACTGATGGGTATTAGTTCCATTTCGGTGGGTGCACTTGTGCATTAAGCTTCCTTTCGATCGCCTTTGCTAATTGCCTTGCTCTAACCTGTCAGGACTGGAGGAGGGACCTGGTCTGTCTCTCTCACTCTCGTCTCATGGTCTGCATGATTGATTTCTTCTTTCAGCGAACGGCAGTCGTTTTATTTGTTGATCGATAACCACATTATTCGATCTGGAGGCTGTTGACCACGGAAAGCCTCTGTACTTGGTGTCTGACCGTGACGTACACTTGGCTGGCTGTACCAAATCGAAAGCAGTGGCTGTCTTTTTTGAGAAGAAGCAGTGATTCTTCTCTCTTTTTTATAGAAAGAACAGTGACTCCGTCTTTGCTCAAAGTAGAATTCAGTGAAGAAAACGCCAAATGCTAGCTAGTGCAGAATCGAAACTCTACGCGCTACTAACACCTGTCGTTTAACCGTAGCGTAGGAGCCTTAGGAGATCAGGAGACAGACGCTGCATAGAGCCAGTGGTCAGCTGAGATTGGTAATCGCCGCTATTGGTGCAGCTCAAAACCACAAATGTTGAGTGCGTACACATACTGCGTCGTCGGCCCAAATCCAAACTAAATAGAAACGAATCGGGTTTAGTTTGATGAACTCCACTGTTGAAATCCCCCGTCTCGTCGCGAGATCGGAATCTGTCACTCAAGTTTTCGATGCTGATATCTTTGGACGATCTGCTGCGTAAATCTTCGGGGCAGGCAAACCGCAAAGGGCTAGCAAGCTAAAGCTGGCCTCCAGCCTCTGGGCATGTTACCACCGTACGATCTTTTGGTTTGCGGTCGACTTTAAGTAGAAGCAGTAGTATTCGCGGCTCATCCTTTAAAACTGAAGATATGTCGAGCTACTAGCTAGGCACTGCATTGCGTAGCTATATAGCTAACACAGGGTAACATGAAGTGACCCAAAGCAGTCGACCACTCGACCAGATTCCATTCGACGAGAGCTGCATTGTCGACTTCATTGCTAACTGAAGGCTGCCTTTCCCAATGCAATTCTGTCACACGTAATCACAGCACTAAACAACTGGAACTTTAACAGTTATCTTACTGTACCCGTCACGTAGTCATCATGCAAATTAAAACAGCAAAAGCCTCTGTACAGTGAATCAACAGGGTTTAACTTCCTGCTGAGCTGTTTGCTAACAAAGCTCTGTTTGTTAGTATGTTCATCTCAGCGGACGTCACCAAAGATAGCAAACGGTACCATGCGGTTCCCGCGCTACGTTCGTTCTCCTCCTACCTATAAATACCGGGCTGCTGCCTTGGCTATGGTTCGGCGACTTCCTTTTGACCTTTCTTCTTCCTCCCTCGCTTTCCTGGCTTCAATTCTCCAGCATCTTTCTTCGATCAGCTCGTAGATTTTTATCGATACTTGGTATCTCGCTTCCATACCGTGTAACCAACACCAGCACACACATAGAGCTGAGAGTTTGGGTGGTATATACGTAGAAATGATGATGATGTTCGAGGAGGATGCAACCGGGGCGGCGCCGTCGGATGAGCTCTGCATTGTAAATCTCTTCAACCTTGCTGTCTGTTTGATCTTTTCTTTTTTATGCGAGTACTTACTGTTTGATCATTTCTGTTCCTTGACATGTGATCTCCTTTGCCTTCCTGTACTTCCTTCATTAATTGCATGCTGTGCAAAAATTAAGAAATGCCGAAATAGAATACTATTGAGCATATCATCCGATGCTTGCTTGTTTGATTTTCCTTCTGAGTCTGCTCGCTCTGTTAATTAAGCAAATCTATTTATGGCTACTCGCCAACCTTGAGAAACCATTCACTTGCTTAAGATTGGGCATTCACTTGGCAGTTGGTTGAGAAATATGAATACAAGTTCTTGCTTTAGGAACAGCTCTAGCCAGAACTCGAATAGTTGCTTCTTAGTTGGACCGATTTGACATATTGTCTTTACAGTTAAATTCTTTCCGAAATTCTCCACAGTTCAAGCGATATGTACGTATTAGCGATGATATATCACATTCCAAACTACGCTGAACCTTAGTCAGGGCGTCCACAATATATATTGCACTTTTGTTGATTTTCATGACATGCAACAAGCTGTTCAGCAAAATCCCTCATTTGCTCATGCATGCCAGAACCAGAAAGACATTTCAATAAGATACTTTCGGATCAATACTCATCCATATATCATAAGATCACACTTCTTTGATATAAAAATGCCAATACAATGTCATTCATCAATGATAACATAAAAATAATCGGTGTAAGCAAAAGAAAAACGAGGCCATGCATGTAGATTTTTGAAAGGAAAGGCAGGAGCACTGCCTAATTCATTAAGCCGAGAGAAAGCAAAATCAGCCCGTACAGAGAAGAGAACAAGCCAGCCCAAGCAGGTGAACCACCGGGCCTGACAACCGAAAAACAAGGTAACTTTGCACAATCTCAAAACGCTACGCAGATGGATTAACCACCCACTGGGCTAATGCAGTTAGTGCAAACCTTCGATTTTGAACATCTTGAGTGATGAGATCAAAGAACGATTGCACGTTGTGATACACGTTGTTGAAGATTCTATGTTTCTTTCTTTCCACAGATTCCAGAACGCATAGACTAGCACTCCATCGACCTCTTTCCAACGTTGCTTGGGGAAGCAAGCGCGGACATTTTCCCATCACGTATCGGCAGGTGAGTCCAACCTTGGCAAGATCGTGTTCATCTGCAACCACACAAAGATCTTGTCCCAAACTTGCCTTGCAAAATGAGCAAAACAGAACCAAATGTGTCGCTGATTCCGGGTTTGATCCATACATTGGACACATGAAGCTGCTAGGCCATCCTCTGAAGGCTAGTATGTATATTAGATATAGCCTTATCCACATTTTTTAGCGCAGTTTTCCATGGCAAGGATGAGAGATTCGGTCAAAAACTAAAATCAGACATCGTCCATGCAGATTCATAAAAACTAGAAGGGAAAACGATCGCATCGGATAAAACACCGTGTTTAAAACGTCTTGGTCAGATCAGAAAGCATGTCCCGGCCTACATATAAGGAGCGAGCAACAACTGGACAGACGATGATTTAGGATAATTATAGACTGCAGTATCGTGCCGTTTTCCAGAAATAAGACACATCCTAAGCGAAAATAGCATCCTTGCATTTACAACATAGCAATATGGCATGCGTGTGCTCTGACTTCTGCATTTAGATCCGCCCTTGTTTCTATACCATTCCCGTTCCTGAGCGCAAATGTAGCACAGAAATTTCCGGCTTCTAACTTCCTCGCTCGTCCATCTTATAAAAGGTCATTTGCATCTGCATGGCCGAAGAGGCTTCCTTTCGGTCACCCCTCTTTCAATAACCTACGCATGATTCAACATTTTACCCGACCAGGTAGAATCATTTCTCTTCTCAAGAGGAAATAGAACATTTTGAAGAAAAAATATCCAAAAAGTGCAGTGCAAACCGACCCGATCATCGCTGTTGAGGATCGACCATGCCCAACGACGATTGCTTCACTGTAATTAATTCTCCAACTCAGATCTTGCTCAATTCTTTTTTATATTTAGCAATAATGCTCCAAGACAAACAAACCATTTTCAGTTCTTCTGAAAATGTTTTATCACGTCATCTTTCTTGCATCTTGTTCATGCATGTTTGTTGGATTGTAACTGAAATGGCTATGTGCTGCTTGACTGCCTATATGATACAATAATTGTCAGGTGTGTATCACGCTAAAGCACGAGCAATGTAGAAATAAACATTTAAAAGCACCAAATCCAGATAAAAATAATTCAACTTTGGAACTGTGGCACTACCAGAGAATAGATACCCGAATTTGATTGTTTTTGCTTCTTGATCTTCGTCTTCTTTTGAGAATACAATTGCTTCTTTATCTTGACAACATAATTTATATATCACCGCCGCATTGCTTTTGCTTACGGTATGCTTTTCATAAATTCTCTTCAATAAAAGCAGCAACAATACCCTAAAGAGGGCAGATGGGCATATATGACTACAATTCTTGATCCTCTCTTAAAATTGCCGAGAGAAGAATAAATATTATATTTGATTCTGGAACAAAACATTGCAAAGCACAACATAACGATGCATGCTTGTAGCATCCACTGCTTTCTCAGTGTAAAGCAACATTTCCACTAGCGTCCCGTAAGCTGTAATACAGTCAAAGACATGCAGAAATTTATTGATACGGTCTATTGTTTCCACCAATTTTCTTATTAGAAGAAAACTCGTGTGATAAAGTACTCACATAGTCACATGTTCTTTCCTGTCTGAAATTTACAGGAGGGCATCTCTAGCCCCATAGCTGCTCACATGCTCGACTTCTGTGATGACGGCCTAGGTGATGACCTCTTTGCCGCAGTGACCACTACCTCCGACCAATTTGCAGCATCCTCTGAGGATGTTTCTTCATCCTCCACTGCCACCCCTCCTCTCTGCAGTTACAGCGATGACATCACAGCGGCTGCAGTCACAGCCTTGTCCCCGTTACCCTCCTTTGACTCCACTCTCTCGGCCTTACTTGGGCAAGAGCAAAACCTTGACCTTGACACCGAGCTCCTTGCCCCCATCGACGACACAGTTCCAGCACCAACATACTATCCAGCTGCCACCGAGGAGGCCAACATCGAGCAATTCACCCAAATACGACTTCCAAATACTATAGCTGAACCACTGCCCCCAATGCAAATAAGCAGCACTGCACCTGTATTGATGCCTCTTGCTTCAGGGTACGATGATGAGTGCTTCATAGCGGCACTAGCTGGAGGGTACATGGGCCTCGATGGAGCCCTGTATCAGCAAACAGGAGTCATGATTCTGAGTTGCAATGCAGAGGCGCCACAAGGAGGATTCTTCAATGGCAGTAGTACTAGTAGCAACGGTTTGGTAGTGATGGGTATGAATGATATTGGTGAGTATCAGAGGATGGTGGAAGGTGAAGGAGGACTGACCAGAACATACAGCGACACAGATTCCGTGCAAAGGGCATTTAATAATACTGCAGAGATGAAGGTAACATTCGGAACCTATTTTCAAGAACAAAATAAATAAATGTATGTCAAGATTATGTAATACGCTCAACATTATACTGCTTACCACAGTGGTACCAAATATACTTCCATGAAGTGCTGATAAATAAAAGCGCTTAACTCTAGAAATTAGCTCACAAACAGTACGTGAAATCTCTTCGGCATCTAACCGAATTACTTAACAGATGGGAGGAAACAACCAGCACCTGATAAATGGATGCAATGGAAGCCCACCAATATTACCTCCAACAGAAATCTCAGGCTTGGAAGATTCCACCTTCAAAGTTGCACGTCTATCAGCTGAACAGAGAAAGGAAAAGATCCACAGGTACATAAAGAAAAGGAACGAGAGGAACTTCAGCAAAAAAATAAAGGTAATATTAAGCATTTCGAGCAAAGCACTAGTTGCATGTGCATCTTACCAAGCCAATTGTGCTGACACACAACAAAATGCAGTACGCTTGCAGAAAAACCTTAGCAGATAGCAGGCCCCGTGTCCGCGGAAGGTTTGCAAAGAGCGAGGAACTCTGTGAAGCAACAAGATCAATCTCCCAAAATCATGAACAATATGAACAGATTGTAAGGTTTTTTTTTGGGCTATATTACAGTGTCTTGTCAGAAACTATAGCCCAGTTTAGCTTAAAACATTGACAACCAACAAATGTCAAGGGAAACGTTATTTGATGATCCTTAGAGACAAGACAAGAAATATGGTCGTACTCATCTGGTCATCTTTTCTAATGTTCCAATGCAGTCCTCGATTACGATTTAGAATGTATTGTAATTTATTTCTCCAAAAATCTTGTAGTTGTCCATACTTAGTTCTATGCTTTTGTTTTTCAGGCAGGTGCGAAAGGAGATGACATGCTTGACTCCTCCGACATTCTGGCACATTTAAGTGGGATAAACTCCTACAACTACAAATACAACTGCACCATTGAATCTTGGATATAATTCTCACAACCACACAAAATAAAGTCCATGTTTTGTTTCCAGTTGTGCAACCGTTAAACACAGTTTTCCCTTGATCCCAGTAAAATAATATTACAGCTTTAGAAACACTTTCGCAGGAATAGTGCTTTAGTTCAGGTTATTGTAGGCTTGGTGTATTGTATCAATCTGTTCTCTCTTGGTGCCCTATTTACAAGTGAATGTGATAGTTAGAGTCTCCAGAGCAGTGATTTGTAAATAGAATTGTGTCCTTGTCTTAATAGAAACTAGCAGGGTGGTTGCGCATTTGCGCCGCTAGATTTCTTTTAAAGCTTGTAGTATCAAATGATATAGCTTATATGCTTGAGAATATATTAAAGTATTTTATAGGGTATTTATATTTTTAAGACACCAAAAACATTAAAAATGACAATAAAAGCTTGATGGAAAATTCAATTTGAGAAACGTAATTGAAGTATAAGCTTTGATGGAAAAAAATCATTGAGAATAATAAGTTGTTGAGGTTCTTAGAAAAGTAGTAACTTTTCATCTTGCATAGATCAAGTAGCTATGTACCCCTATTACTTCTCCATCAGTGATTCTTTTTTCAAAATATATGCAGCACATGTACCTCTATTTAATCTCAAAAAATATGCTGATTATTTTACATGGTATTAGAATACATTGTTCACATATACACCGATGCACCTATGGACACTTACTTTGATCTTATCTTCCTTACACGTTGGTTGCCCCACCGATCCGTATATCTTATATCTCTTCTTTATCATCCCCCAACTTTTCTGCTTCAACCTCCAATAACAAGCTCATTCTTGTCGATCCCTCTCAGTTGCTACCCTTTTTAATGCAATACTCTATCATATAGCTATCTTCTATTTCTCTTCAATTATTACTTAATGATGAACGTTGCGAAATCAACATGCATATAATGCTGAACATTACGACATCAACATGCATATTTATACAACTGTCACTTAACTCTCTTGGGACACACGTCACACTCTCATCAGTGGCCCCAAGAGAAAAGGAGTGTGGGCGTTGTGTTGTTGCTGTGGAGTTGATGGTTGAGGAGGCATTGGTTTTTGTGAATGCTTAGGTAGTAAAGGAAGTAGAGGTTGCACTATGATGGTAATGGTGGAGGTTTCAGGGCAAGGTAAAGAAGCCCTTAAACAAGGGGAGAAGATTGCTCGGGATGTAGTTTTGGTGGTCATGGTAATTGTGGAATTAGTGAGTCTCAAATGTGGTGTTGATATTAGAGTTGGTAGCGATGGTACTCGTTGGAGTTGGTATTGGTACTGGTTAGGGATGTGATTATGGTGATAAGTGTTGATGGTGGCAGTGAGTTCGGTGATAGTGATGAGTGTTAGAGCAGAAGCTAGTGGTAGCTCCAGTGGAGTTTATGGAGAGATCCAAAGGTGTTCTGGTAGAAGATGAAACTCAATGTGGCCAAAAGCATGTTGGCAGAGGTGGTGGAAGCCGATGGGGTCGAGGGCGTGCTAAGAGAGGTGGTAAAGGCCAAGGTGGCCAAGGGGTTAGAGTTGGAGACATTGGAGACCAAGGCTTGAGGCATGTGGGTAGAGATGGAGGAGACCAAGAATGAGGAGGTGACAAATAAGATAGTGGATTTTTTGTTAGTTGAGGCTGGGTTGGAGGTGGTTGAGGTTATGATCATGGCAGGTATTGTGGTCAATGGTGGTGTAGGTGATGGCACTCGAATGTTGCATCTTTGTGGTGGTATTGGGCACAGTGGGGGTGGTGTGAACGGCAAGGACCACAATTTTGGAGGTGATGTCAATCTTGGCACCGAAGGCAACTTGGTAAAGGTGGAAGTCTTATTATGGTATTTGCCATTGTGTTGGCTATATGTTCGGTAAAAGTAAATGTCGTAGTGAGAAATTATATGTAACAAGATGGTCATCATTATATCATGCATATCTTGAGGTGGAGTGTTGTGTGAGCTGGATTAGAGTCGAGATGGAATAGAATTTCCGTTGGAATAGAGTGATGTTGTAATTAATACTATAAATAAAATGTGTAAGAGTCCTACGGGACAACACACAATTATTCCCAAATTCTAGGTTGGAGATGGGCAAGTCATTTCAGAGGTTTGCATTGGTCAATTAGAACCAGCAGTACCTGGTAAGATCACGTTGCTGGTCATACCCAATCAGTTTATCACATACCATTTCAGTAAGGTACGCCAAATTCAGGTGCCAAAGCTTTTGCACCTCACTATTGGAGAGCAGGAGTGCAGGACTCGGGCATGGTTTGTGGAATAAAAGATTCACTTGATTTATAAGCACTTCACACGAGTTTCTTCTAATAAGAAAATTTGTGGAAATAAAAGACCGTATAAATCAATTTCTGCATGTCTTCTGACTATATTACAGCTTACAGGACGCTATAGCGGAAAAGTGGTTTTACATACTTAATTTAGAAAGGTGTGGATGCTACAAGCATGCATCATTATGTTGTGCTTTGCAAATGTTTTGTTCTAGAATCAAATGCAGACATGCAGTATTGTTACTTCTTTGCAATTTTAAGAGAGGATCAAGAAATGTAGTCATATAAGCCCAATGACAACCAAAAGGAATCTACACTTCTACAGACGTTGGAAACATTTCCACCTTTACCCCAGTTATACATGGCACATTATACAAGCACAAACTAAAACTAAAGACAGTGCGATGCACATTCGTAATTCATTGTGGATGCAGGCCGTAGCTGGTTAAAAAAAAATCAGTGGCAATTGAGTTCCAAGACTCAAAGGTGCTGAAATAAAAACACACGACAATGGGCATTATTTTTGCGGGAGCGACTTGCGGACGATATATCGATGCAATGGTAAAGCAACAAGTTTCAACAAGTATCAAGGGAACATTTAAAAAGTTATATGTTTCAGTGAGTTTTGTATATTTTTAGAAGTTTCTAAAAAATTCTAAGCTAAAGTTTGAATGAGTTTAAGATTTTAGAACTCAGGTTGTACTAAGTTTTAACTGATGAGTTCTCAACAAGTTCCAGCAAATTTTAACCTAAGTTTACAGAAATTTCAATTAGTTTCAGCAAGTTTCAAACAAAAATTTCAATAGATTTCAAACAAGTTTAAAGAAGTTTCAACTAGTTTCGATAGCTTATCTGCCTACGATGGTAGTACCATACCATTGAGAGCAGCTTTGACACAGTCCGCTATCGATGCACCCTCTTCTCTAGCTCTGACCTCGACTACTGCCGCCGTCATGGAGCCAACTGACAATGCCTGCCACCGAATCTGTCTTTGAGCTCCACATTGAGCCTCCATCTCCCCTCTCTTCCCTGATTCACGCCTAAGCTCCACGTCACACCACTACCAGATATGTGTGTCCCGAGCCACATCGTCGCCTCCCTTCGTCGGATCCAAAGACGAAGGTGAAGCATCGTGTCATAGCCTACGCCAGATCTGGAACCAGAGTTGAAGGTGTGGGAGGGTGGCACCGGAGTTGAAGAGGTGGAGGGCGTCGTGCTCGCGCGAACCCACGACCACCCCGCCGCATGAGCCTATGACTGCTCCACCACGCTGCTTTCATCGGAGTTGAAGGAGGAGGTGGTGATGTAAGACACGACAACAGTGGATCTCGTGGACTTCCTCACCCTTGACCTCGGCAGCATTCGATTTGTCGGGGTGGTATAGTGCGAAGGCGAGGCAGGTTGCAGCACTCGAGCGACAACGAAGCCTTGTCCTACTCGAAGCCATCCGATGGGACGATGGCGGAGGAGGATAATGTGGCTGTTGCTCAGTGCTACATTGCTTGCT
Organism: Guadua angustifolia; assembly: GCA_036346375.1. NCBI lineage: Eukaryota > Viridiplantae > Streptophyta > Magnoliopsida > Poales > Poaceae > Guadua > Guadua angustifolia. Next base: position 54,186,538 of record CM070511.1, read on the forward strand.
CCCTGCGTGCAGAGAGAGAGAGAGAGAGAGAGAGAGAGGGAGGGAGGTGGAAGACAGTTCGGTTGTGACTAAGATTTCTATGATTGAAAGATGTAGTAGTATAGATAAAGATCATGCTGGGGTGGTGAGGGAAGAAATCTAACGGTGATTTGTTATACCATTGGTTTGGTTGCGAACCGTATAGCGTGTCGTAGTTTTTCTCTATTTTGCACATACACAAAATATTTTCAGGTTGTGAAACATTAGCAATGTACCTAAAAGGAGAATCTGAATTGAAGTGGATCTATACCCAAAGCCGGAATACAACTAATTACAGCATAACGTTCAAGGTGTTGCTGATAAGTCATAGCCAATGCAAAAGTAGACGTCTCATTTGGTTGGTTTCTGCTTCCAATTGAGTTAGCCAAGAATACATCTACAAAATAGTGAATCCACAGTTGCTTTAAGGCAAAAAAAAAAAATCCAAATTCACGTATTACTGAATCTCTTTTTAAAGTTTAAGCACTGCCAGTCAGATTCCAGACAAAGTTCCAGCCTGGAGATTAAGGTTTGCTCCATTGTTTGGCAGAGCTCCAGCTCCATTTTTTCAGCTTTGCTCTACAACTCCACTGTAGAGCAACTCCACTGCAGAACTAGAGTTGAAGTTGTGTTGTTTAGCCATAAGATTAGCTTTAGATCCTAGAATGATGGTGAATGGTCAACATTACCCTCAAAAAAGGCGCATCTAAATCCTAGTAGCATCGCCACATTGCAATTCTCCATTTCGGAAAATTTACCACCTACGGCTTACTCAGAATGAAAACCCACAAATTTGCATCTCTGACTGATAGAATCTAGAGACCAAGAGTAAGCATAACACACCAAATATTTTCATACTATTTTTTTTACTGTTATCAGCCATGCACCGATGCATAATTCCATTGATGAAGTCAATGCAGCTGGATCGAGAGTTTGTTGCGCAGTTTTCATCATGCAAACTTAACTGACATACAAGAAGTCGAGAACTAAGAAGCAGGCATTCGATTTCGATCAAAGCAATCTCTAAATATATCAGATATATGCTATCTGTACAGCAGTTGTGTGCCGGGTGTAACTCACTAATGTCGTGTCCTCGGGCACTGGCACCGCAAGGCAGAGCAACTCGGATGCCTCTTGCTCCTCCGATCGGCAGCCCTCCCCATCCATCTCAACTGTTCCAGGATCCAAGAGCACAACTCGGGCTTCAGATTTGCTAGACCGAACTAGGACTAAACTGCTCGGCCTGGTGAAGCCGATTAACCGCACGCAACGCCCGCGTCGACCGCCCCAGCATCGCCCGCCGACCCAGACAGCGACCTCGGAGGCGATCACGGCGATCTTGACGACCACGCCAAGCGCGTCGACCCCGTTCCTGAAGCCCTTGTGGACCTGGAGCCCGAGGAAGCCCTCGATGATCTTGACCGAGTTCTTGGACAGGTTGTACCCGGACTTGAGTATCGCGAAGGCCGCGAAACCGATGGGGGACGCGGCGGGGGGCGGCGCGGCGGCCGCGAGGCGGAGGAGCGACGCGGCGGCGAGCGCGGCCTTGAGGCGCTTGGACGAGGGGAGGGAGGGGAGGCGCGCGGCGGGGCGGAGCGCGCGAGCGGCCTTGTATGACTTGGACGCTGCCTTGGACGCGGCGAGGAGGGCGGCGAGCGGGGAGGAGGCGGCGGCGAGGACGCGCGGAGTCTTGAGCGCGGCGGCGGCGGCGGAGGTGGCGGCGGCCAGCGGCTTGAGCGCGCGGGAGCGGGAGAGGATGAGGAGCAGCCGCACGCCGAGCGCTACGCCGAGGGCAGATGTGGCGGCGGCCGAGATGGGGAGATCCGGAGGCATGGGGCGTCGGGGCGGAGGGCACAGGCCATAGGAGAGGAGAGGGTTGCGTGGAACACACTGGAACCGGCCGCCCGCGAGGCGGGGGTAAAAAGGCCGGGAAGGCACGGGGGGACGCGTGACGTGGAGGCGGCCGCGATCGCGCATTGGGATGGAGGAGCGGTGGACCGTGTGGTCGCGCCAGGTTGTTTACGTTGACCGTCCGGTGTTTCGGCGATTTACTAGATAGTCCTGATGCTCCATATCAGCTAGTTTTTACAGTATTAATAGAACTGTCACATAAGTAAATTGGTGACATAACAATAGAGTTATTAAGATAAGAGAGAGAAATAGTTTCTCATGCAGAAAACTAAGTCCTCCCGTAAACCGATGTACAAAGAAACTAGACAATTTGCGTTGGGAGCAGAATCACGATTTACATCCCCTTCCTCCTGGATCCGATGCATGTATGAAATCATTAAATTTTTCTCTACATAGAAACTATTATGAAAACTATGCATTGGAGAGACTAGGTCTAAGTGAATATTTATTGCACTCTCTCTCCTCTATAAACCACTCATAGAAACTATGGGTTGGGATTACCCTTAGTGCGTCGAATCGTGGGATATGCCTGCTCTGATAGCACGAACATGCCACTCCCCTTTGCTCGGGCCTCGAAGTGGCTGATCTAAGAGCAAGTCCAACTCACCCACTAAACCTCCTCTATCCTAAATTATAAGAAGAATTAGAAAAATGTGAGCTCCAACCCAACCTTTATAAGAACTCCTATTCTAGGGAGATCCTTCTCACCCCTACATCTAGGGGCTTTCTCCTTCCTCCTACTATTTTCTTTAACATTTTTTTATTTGTTATTTCTATTTTTAGTAAATGATTCATGGGTGCAAAGTAATAATAATGTTTAGATAAATAATATGCGTGAGTAATAGGGTGTGTGGGTTTGAGACAAATTTGATATAGGGTGCTCCTAATTTTTACACCACCCCTAAATGAGTGATTTAGGGGAAAAATATAAGGGTTTGGGTTGGAGTTGCTCTAACGGGCCACACCTTGGTTGCACCGCTGCGCGGCGTATTTTCCGTGCCGGTCGTCCGGCTAGAGGTGGCCACTCACTCGGGTTGGGTATTTTTTTCCGATCCGACGCACGGCGATACGGCGCGGTACAAAGTCCGGCACGATACCAAGTGAGTTGTGTCGGATCGGTACGATGCTGTAGCACAGGCAATGTGAGTTTTCAAAACTGGGTACGATGAGCAGTACAGTCCGGCACGACACTATAGCACAGGTTATACCGAGCCGATAACCCAGACAAAAGAAAGAAACCCAATATGAAGATCACCGATTCGCAGAGTATGAGTATTATGGACGTCACCCCCGCCATCGACATCTAAGAAAGACAGGCAAGAGGGAAGAGAGAGCTAAGAGAAATTGAGAGACGGTGCAAGAAACTACTCTCTTTCACCCGTCTTTCTCAAATCTCTCTCGGTTTTCTCACACCCGTGTCTCTCAATCTCTCGCTTCCTCGCCCGTCTCTCTCAATCTCTCTCGCCTATCTCTCTACCCCTCTTTCTCGTCTATTGCCCTCTTTCATCCATGTCTAGCACATCCCTCTTGTCCTATGTAACTATTTAAAAATAAATAAATTTTAGTACTTTTTTCTATAATATTGGTGACCACTGCCTCAACTATATGTGTTTCAGGTTCCTTTCCTCTCGTCGCAATAGTGCAAATAGACCGCACTTTGGTTGATACGGCACGAAGTGCAAATAGACCGTGCCTATGCTCGTCGAAGGTAAGCCGGGTCGGCACGACGAGTACGACGGGCCAACGCGACCTGACATGGTTTAGACACGAAACATGATAGACTTGTACCGGACCGACCCAGCATAACATGATGCCCACATCTACTCTCGGCTTGGCTCAGCGTTGGCACTAGGCACCGGCAGGCCGCGACCGCTAGAAGCTAACCGCGGCGGTGGAAGACGACGTACGATCCAATTGGTGGTGTAGGATAGCCACCGGGCATGTCTGATCGAAAACCATCGAAAAATGGTCCCCAGGCCCACATCTGGCAAGCTTTACCGGCTTCATTGCCCTGGTGTGTTGCTGGGCTTTTGGGCTGCTTCTACTCTGAATTTTGACCAAACGTTAAGACATGCTAGTATGCTGAGACAAGAAATCCAACAGAATGAGAGAGCTATACCAGCAGCATGGTTCATGAGATCAACGAAAAACACTCGAAAATCGACAGTATCGAGCTGGTTCGGTAGTAGAAATCAATCGATAAAATGGTTCAATTTAAAGTTTACGCAACATAAATCACTTGATTTTTGTGAAAATCGAGCGAAACTCGCTCAAAAAATTGGCTAAAAAAACATTCAATTGGTTGGTCGATTTTCTATTTTTTAAATTTTTTTAAAAAATTCTGATTTTTTGACCCTTCGGTTTCTCTGGTGATTTTTGAGCGATTTTTATCGATAATCGAAAATTAAAAATCATTTAAAAATCGTGATTTTGATATTGTGCATCCTGGCGACCAGTCTACGTCTTCGAATAGGGCAGTGCACGAGTATCCATCAGCCACTAGATCAAGCCATAAAGTTACCTCGTCGCTTCAAGACACGCGAGTTGGTGAAGAGTCGGCATTCACTAACACGACTGCATGTCTCTGCTTCGTGCGCTCTGTAATGAATCGAAGCTAAATATTGAGTTGCATGCACCAATCAGTTCATCCAAAAGCTTAAGTTGATAAGGAAAGGTAGGCAATTCACTTATACTTCAACACTCTCCCTCACGTGCAGGCTCCCTCAGACCTAAGACGTGGAATAGAAGTGGACTGCAATTTTTTTTAATTGTGTCAACCGGGTTTTGAACTCGAGACTCTTACTCGATACTATATCGAACAGATGCGCACCAACCAGGCCACCTAAAAACTTAAACCGATGAGTAAGGTGAAGAATCACTTATACTTCAACACAGAAGTCACGAAACGTCTCGATACGACGAGCCGGGATACTCTACATATTTTTCTCTTCGAAGACACGTGAACCTTCGAATTTGCTTCATGTTTGAGAAACTCAAATGCATCACAGGTCACCGTGCCGCGGTTGCGTTACAGCGTTAGACAACCGGGCAAGCTATCCACCCAGAAAGCTCGGCAGATACAACATTTCTTCCCGAATACCGAATATCATACGCTACGCGCTTTCATAGCACATGAAACTACAGAAAAACCGGTTGGCTATGACTTCTTAGTGCTGCATACAGTACGGCGTCCGCGTCCATGCGCTTGAGCTGCAGCTAGCGATCAGGTAACCACCGAATTAATCGACAGTTGCATTGCCGGTCATGCATGACCGATCGGGTATGTGAATGACAAGTGATTAGTTTTCTTTATGGCATGTACGTGCCAAGATGCATGACCTTAATAAAGCATCCTGAACCATATGACATGCATGCTAGTACTGTTGGTTGCGGTGCTTAATTATCTTTTTTTATCGTTGGCACGCAACGAGTCAACACGCATGTAAGGTTATGTACAATCATACATATATATTGTTTATAAGAGCATGCCATCTAGTATTTAGGATAACATGAAGAAGAGAAAAATGTTGTCTACTATTTTATAGACAGTCTAATAGATAGCTTTATACTGTATATATCACTGTACAGACAGTTCATTAGTTATATGAAAGACCATTACTGCATATTTATATAAACATTTCATCAGATAGGTTATGCATAATAATCGCCTATACCCGTATGCATGCCCTAACAAAGCACTTCAGCCGGTACACTTGTCTTCGACGAACTTGCATGCAACTAGCATTTCCTGAATACCAAAACTTGCAAGCAACTCTGACAATTGAACATCAACTACACTAGTGCTAACTCAATGTGAGTTTCTGGCCACTTCCCAAGCAGTACGCCAGGCCGACACCGGAGGTGACGGTAGATATGTTTCAAAGAAAAAAATCAAAATTCAGAGCATAATTAACAATGATCCTTCGATCTGTACTTGCTTGACAATACTTTTTTGCCGAAAATTTTTCAAAATAATATCATGAACTTTGATATTTATTATAAAAGAAAGAACAATAAACGGGCTACACATACATATACACACACCTCTACACGCACACACGTGCATACATTCATCTCTACAAGAAACGCCGGGTTTGAAAATCAAACCCGAATCAGCTGGACAATCACCTTCGCTCAAGGCCACTGGCCACGCTCAATCCTCGCCCGAAAATATGGAATCACGAGCGTAGCAAGTATTGACGGTGATGGTAGACCAAATATTTCCAGGTGTTTAATTTATTCCGCTTAACCAGAGACGAGCTGTTGCGGATTGGGCAAATTCTCCGAGCAAGATTACAAATGATGAAACGATATGTCGGCGAAATTATGACACATGTCATGGTCACTGACAAGGATTATTATCAGGTCAATATTTTATTATCTCTAAAACGTAGGCCTACTTGATAGCTATGTCTATAATCACGATTTAAATGAAGCGTTATCCCATTTATTAGCAAACTAGTTGGAAGATAATGACAACAATTTGAAACAAGGGATGGCCAGTCTTAGTTGATAACGATCAGCTATACGGTCTTATAAGCTCCAACCAGGTAAATTGGTCATAAAATAAGGTAGTTTATCATGTGATTAATATGAAGATGTTTATTGGCATATCTGGCAACTTACAACGATTGATCATGGAGTGAGAAAGTTTAAGACCTAATGAAGACTCATGCGTGAAGATAAAAAGCATATGTAATATTCATACTTGGCTATAAATAGAGTGACCTGCGTGTCCAGACGATGAATCTTCATATAGTTCTTGTAACATTACTTCTCTACTTGAACTGCTCTTGTATTTTCCCGTAAGCTCGACAGGATCCAGGATCCTGACCATCGACAGTCACGTCTCATTTAGTTACTAACCAAGGTTGGAAATCATATACGTATACTACCGTATATAAGGTCTCAAGATTTCTTGGCCGCTCGACGTATCCATGCTGCCTTCGGCACGGCGTGGACGTGCACTTGACCGCCGCATCACCTGCGCAAACAGTGAAACAGGCTGCCATGCGTACGGCTCGTAAATCGTTGAGCCACGTCTCCTGCGTGGCTCGTCCGCTTATTCGGCTTATATATTTTAGCGCCATTACTCGCTAAGAACGTTTGCGTGGTGTGGCGGTAAGGCACCGCACTCTCACGTCTTCGGTCACGGGTTTGATTTCCCGCTCGTGCGAACCCGTGTTATTTTTGCCCGCGCGATGCGTGGCTTAGACGAGCTGGGCGAGCGCGGGCGTGACATGTGGCCGTGGCGTAAGCCGTCCGTTTTTTTGCGAAGAAGCCTTCGGAAGTTGCGAAAATTACATCTAGGCCACCTTTTTTTGCGGGAAAGATCCTCAAAAATCCAAAATTTTGTTTTTTGCGGGGAGGCCCCTAGAATTCTCAAATATATTTTTTGAAATTACAGCTTAATACCCCGCAAATCCTTTTTTTTTGCAAAAGGGGGCTAAAAAATTTCTAATGTTACACAATAGTCCGTTAAAAATCTTTATTACCCCGGAACTCCCATGGTTTGTTTTTAGCACGGTGTTTTCTCGAAAACTGCATCTTTTTTTGCAAAAGGGGCCCAAATAATTCTAATATTATAGAATAGTCCGTCAAAATTCTTTATTACCCCGGAACTCCCATGATTTGTTTTTAACACGGTGTTTTCCCGAAAAACAGCACGAAACTTTATAGGATTACATATTACTTTGGTTTTTGCTTGTTAGCCCCCTAAAAATAGGCCTGGTTTTCACATCATGTCATTTGTTAAATTTGGCGCGGTGTCTTGCCATACCACATCTAGTATTTTATTAAAGTTGGCAAGGTTCCTGACCAAGGAGGCTGTCCACGTGTTAAGGCCTTAAAAAATAGTGTAATTACGTTGAGAGCATTTCAACCGTTTTTATGAAAAGGATCTTTCGGTTTAGCAAAATCACGAATCTTTTGTGAAATGACCCTAGATATATACAAAAAAAGAGCATAATTACGTTTAGATCCTTCCAACTGTTTTTCACGAAAAGGGCATTCGGTTCAGTAAAATCACTTCATGAAAGGACCACAAATAAATACAAAAAAGAGTACAATTACGTTTGTATCCATTTAACCGTTTCGCGCATTTTCTCGATTTGCTCGCATGGAGGAGCAGCGATCGTGATCGCGGCAGCCACGACGGGAACGACCACAGCGATGTTGACCCCTAGATAGCTAGGTATGTGCACAGTGAGGTGCCCGCGCAGGCCATGAGCGTGGAGACAGCGCTACGAGCGACGAGCGTGGAGGCGAAGGAGTGGCGAAGTTGACTTGTAGGTCTGTGTGCGGCGAGGCATGGCACACGTGGCAGCGAGGAGTGAGAATAGCCACCATGGTACAGTGCAATAGACACGGACCTAGGCCAGCCTAATATGGAGACACCTTTGGCTTGCTGATGAGCCGTGCCTGGCACGATACGGTCCAGCCCATGGCTCATTGTGCCCGTATCAGTCTAGCCTAGCCTAATGTCCTCGTCTATAATGTGACACATCGTACTCTTCAATTGTCAAGTGCATTTGATGTAAAGTTAAACTGGACTTGATAATTTACGCCAACACCGACGTCTTTGTGGGTAAATCCCTAGTCCGCACGTCGGTAATGCAGGTCACCTTCCTCACTTTGGTCCACTTGAGGATGTGAGATTTCCCACTTGTGCCAAAAACCACTCAAGGTGGTTGCTGTTGCCAATGTCCAAATGCCATGGAGGTTGTGGTCAGAAAAAACAGAGATCGTTGTAGTCAAACTGGAGATAGCCCATTGCATGCTAGCTCCTATCAAACACATGAGAACGCGCTATCCTTCGTCATGCCTTGTAGTGAACGTTGGGAGGCAATCCCTGTTGATTCTTAATGGAGCCCTGTGTCTATTTATTTGAATCTTTTTTGGTCAGGACAGCATTAGCATCCCCTGTTTGACAAGGAAATGCATGATAAGGAGAAGAAAGTACAAGAGGAGATAATGCACCATTTGAACTCCTGTCCTGTGCGTTGCCTCACATTTCAGTAGTTCACCATTTTGGATTAGTGGAGGCACCTTTCCATTTTCCTCTTCCGATAAATTATTTTAGCGGGCTAATTAATCATATCCACCTTGATAAGAAAACAGAATCGTAACCCAATGTTATCTTCCCTACCAAAATCATTGTGTGCAGTGCATTCCAATTGAAACACCCCAAAATTTCAAAAATAAAATTAATTTGGCTTTTGATTTATCTGGAATTTATTTGGATTTTTCCCGAATTTATTTCGAATTTATTCGAATTAATTTAAAAACTTTCCTTTTCTGGAAAATCAAGCCCTTCCGCCTTCCTTTTAAGCGATCCTGCTTTCCCCTCACGCGCGCCTTTTCCGCTTCCGCCTTCCCACGTCTCCGCCCAAAATCTCATGTCTGCTTCCTCGACTCGCTTTGGCCCAAATTACCAAGATCCCCGTTTCTTCTTCTTCGCCGCTCCGCCTAATCCTAATCCGCCGCAACCGCCTAATAGTTGGAGCCTCTTCACACAGATCATCATGTCGAGCCGTCCCGACATCTCTGTTCCATCCCATCGCCATCTGCGGCCGCCCATTGCAACCCATCTCTCCTCCGCCGCACGCCTGATCTGCCACGCCGCCCCTACGCCCAACCGGTGGAGCTCGCAGTCCATCATTGCGCCACCAAAGTCATCCCTACCACCTTCACCCTCCTCCGTTGAGTCTTTTCGCTACTCGAGTATTTCCCACCGCTCTCTCTCTCTCCCTCCTCTCTCTTGCTCCTCCTCACAAGACGCTTATTTAAACCCCGGCACCGCCATTTCCACACCATGAGTTCCCGCTGCACGCAACTGCTTTTCCCACTCCATTTCTTCCTCGCCTCCGCCTCCGCCGCCACGCCACGATCTTCTTCAACTCCGGTTGCCTTCGCCCAAGCCTCTCTGTTCACTCCTCCCCATTTCTCCACTTCCCGAGTTCACCTTAGGCCCCTCATGCTCCCTAGCCACTTCATTCCTTCCCCATGAGCTAGTTCACGGATTGCACTCCATCTTCCTCATCTCCTGGCCTGAAGCTCGCTTTTCAGATCGCGCCTCCCGCCATCGACGAAGCAATTTCCCACTCGATCGCCTCCCGTCTCCCTGCGACGCGGGCCCCGCCGTCACATCCGCCCCTCTCATCAAGCACAGGTGTTCTCCGCTTCGTCGGCCTCCTCATTGTCTTGCTGGTTTACCATTTATACTTGCAGATTGCAGCATCGCCATGAAGTTGCGCCCATGGGCCGAAAGCCTGAGCACTGTGCAGCCCATTAGCACAGTTCCTTCTTTTATTTCTTTTTCGGATTTTGATTTAATTAAAATCCGAAAAATGCAAATAAAATCCTAGAAAATTCCCAAAAATCCCCAAAAATCCAAAAATGCCAAAAATACATTTTCTTGACCGTTTCGAGCCACTGAGTCCAAAAATGATCTCCGTTTCGCCATACCAAGTCCGAAAATTCCCGAATACCCCCGAGCTCCGATCCCCATTTCTCTCGATTTTCCTTTCCATTGCTTTTTCTTTGTTTTGATTTATTCGTTTATTTATTGTTTGCGTTTTCTCGCGCTAGATCCGACGTCGACGCGACCGTTGGCACAATCTCAGAGCAAGAGCAGTACGAGGAGCTGTCGCAGGAACAAGAGCCGTTCGGGGCCAGACACGACATCGACCGTCTCTCGTTAGGCGAACCTTTAAACCTCGCAAGGCAAGCCACACTCCTTGAACATGTTGAACCCAGTTCCACTACAGTACTTATGTATATTTCTTGTATTGCATTATTTTTGTTATTTTAGAAAACTAGAAAATGTGGTAGTTTCGAATAACATGATTAGATACAACCCAATGTTAAACCTGTTGTTATGCCTTAATTCCTTTTTAACCCTAAGAGATAAAATATTGAACCCTCGTAGATGTAGCAATTCATACAATTATTACTTTTAGACAAATGCTTAAAATCTCCGAGATGGCTTGGATGATGTTGGTTTTATAAAATTGCTACGGTCAGGGGGACGAGATTGGGCGGACCACGAGGTGGATGTTTACCAATCCCCAACCGATGACGAGGCCAAGGGTTGAGGCATGGTGGTGTCATGATTGGTACCAATGATTTGTGGTATGTCATTCGGCCGAGTCTTTGGCATTTAAGGACCGATGTCTTGGGCAAAGTAAATAACTTCAGATCCCGCTCAACCACAAGTTGGGCCGGCCAATCCCGTTGACTTGGCCCAACATAGCTCAGTACATTGTACTCCCCTTTTGAATACCTACAGGAGGAAGCTCCCGATTCTGGATAGAGAATGGGCCGTTAAGCGACCGGGGTGGAACGGGTATGGTGCGGCCATCGGTTCTCACAACAGTAGGTATCCTCCGTGACCAGGCCGCTAATCCCGCACCGGCCCGTGGGATCCTGGGGTACGGTAGGGTCCAATTTAGCCTACTGGGTAGGAGCTAAGAAAGGGAAGTTCAACGAAATGCTATGATTATCCCGGCCCGGCCGCATGCATAAAAGTTGCATGTTATTCACGTGTGGCACTAACGGTCGATGATATCTTATGGGTAAAGTGAGCACCTCGCAAAGTGATATCAATGGTATTCGAATCTGTGCAGGCTTCCTGTTAATGAAGCCGAGTTAATTTAGGGTGATTCCCGTAATCGCGTCCTCGTAGCTTTCTTAATTAAAATATGACGATGATGTGAACTTTGCAAAAGAACCCCCAATGATTATCTTGCTAATTATGATTTGTGTTTCAAATGTAAAATAAAACTAATACTCGCAACTTGCATCCACAATACTTAACACCTGTGCCTGCCTTTGTTTACCATTGCATGTAATATTCAGAATTTTCATGTGGTTTGTTGAGTACGGTTGTGTACTCACCCTTGCTCCTAATCCCCCCCCTAGATTTCCGAGAAGGCGATGACTCCCAGAAGTGCGTAGATGGCGATGCTATTTGGTTTTGAAGGCCTTGATCTATTTGCTCGAGTCTTTCCTGTGGTTATTTTGGTAATGTACCTGGTGCCAGCCGCACCTTTTTGTAAAACTCTGGCCGTTAGGCCCGTAATTTATCTATAAAATATTCGCTTTATGTCTGACAATGTACACTTAGTTACCTACAGCTAAATTTCTGGGTAGCTGTGAAGGTATTTATACGCACCCCCTAAAAAGTGCGATCCGTTACACCAATTCCATTCCAAAACGAGCTGCACCGATAAAAGATTGCACAAGGTCATACTAGTAGTGTACCACTGCAGCAACGGTCTTGAAGTCTTAACAGACAAAGTACCATTAAGTCGTCAGCCGGACTGGACTAATTCAAAGTTCAGTCTGCTGCTCAATCATACCTGCCCAATAGCTTCTCTCGGCTCCTCTGAAAGCTCAAAACTTCTTCAGATTTACCCGAAAAGTTTTGCTGTGAATTCATTGTTACCGTCTTACCGATCACAAGGAGACGGCGGAGTTCGGAGACGAATCCACTGGGATAATCCACCGCACGTGCTTTTGCTCTGGATTCTCCTCCCTGAGCGTGTCATCTTCCTCAACAGATGCAGACTTACAGAGAGAAACGAGCTGGTGCATGGAGAAAGGTTACAAAACCTGAACGCGCAGTTGGCTAAACAGCTCCGGGAGGTGGCCGTTAGCAAGCGACGGAAGTGAAAAAATTTAATGGGCATGCATACTTTACAAACATGATTCTATAATCTTTTTCAATAGCTTGTAATATTATAAATCATTTCACGTTTTATCATTTCATAAATCTCCTACCCGTGAATCATTAAATCGGACAAGAATAAATAAGAGTATATAATAGAAAAATTGACCCCTAATCATTTTTGTGGTTTTTAGATATCTAAGTAACAGTTACCGTTGAGCAGGATCGACCAATCAAAAATCGATTTACGCGCAACTAATTAAGTTGCGGTCTCTTGAAGAGTGCACCAGATCTCTTCCCGCCTAGGAACTATTCACTTATGCCCCCCCCCCCTCACCACCACAAATCTCTCTCTTTTTTCAAAAATAGCCTCTTTCCGCACTTTAAAGTCGTGAGATCCAATTTTTCATGCTAGAAGACCGCAGGGATCCGATTCTCCGTGTGGTACTGTAGTAATCCTGTTCTACAGTATATGGTTACTGTAGTGCATGAGATTACCGTGGCAGGTAGCATGGAGGGGTATATCCAGTGCAATCAGCATTTTGGTGCAATCGCTGTGCAATCCAACTAAGAAAAGTTTCAAAAAATTCTGAAAAAAATCATGGATGTATATCTCATCTTACTCCATCTACATATAAAATTTCATGATCAAATTCATCCTATGTTAAGAGTAATAAAAAAGACAAATTTAGGGTGCATGAATAATGCACCCTAAATTTGTCTTTTTTATTACTTAACATAGATTTAATTTGATTATGAAATTTTATATGTAGATGGGGCAAATGCACCCTAAATTTGTCTTTTTTATTACTCTTAACATAGGATGAATTTGATCATGAAATTTTATATGTAGATGGGGTATGATGAGATGTACATCCATGATTTTTTCAGAATTTTTGAAACTTTTCTTAATGGATTGCACGATTGCACCAAAACGCCGATCAGACCTGATATGCTTCCATTTTTATGATATTCTTTAAGAGAGAGCTATTATTATTTTTTTTTTAAAAAAAAGAGCCAGATATGCTAAGCGTTTCGCCGCCCAGCATCCCACCGCGGCTGCGGTTAGCGTCGCGTTGGTGGGCGCGCCCCGCCGAGGATGAGATCCAGAGACTGGGAGGGAGTGAATGACTAGACGTACACGCTTACCGCTTGCCCCCTCTTCTCCAAGATTCTTTACTGCATGGACCCTACAGGTCTCAAGAATAAAATACCTGTAGACACGTACTCCCTACCTCAACTGTCCAAGGCATCAGTAACATGCACACTCTACATGCGATGATCCCGTTTCTCGTGGAACAAATAGTACTACTGCTATACTCTTATTTGACCACTTTTCGTATTAGAAAAAAAAGTTTCTTTTAACAAAAAATTGCAACTTTGCAAGGAGTAAGTAAATACGTGCAAACAAAAGTAAGGCCGTGAGAAAAAAGGACCAGTTTTAGTCAGTAAAATTTCCAAAGGTCCAAGATGCAAAGGAGCCCCCACCCCACTTTTCCCATTACCCGGCGCTCGTGACGTGAGTCGTGACCCCCATCTCCCTGTCCGTGTCCACCACTGCGCCGGGCGCCGAAGTCCAAGCCCTAACGTTCGGCCAGGAGCACGACGGAGAAGTGAGAACTAACCGCTCCGCTCCGACCAAAGTGGTGCAGAAATTCCCGCACAAAACCTTTACGACTCTATGGAATTTAGGACCTGTCCTAGAAGCAATCAAGCGAACACACACTCGAACACGCGTGTCAAGAACTGAACGCAGAAAAATCAAGGCCAAAGCCAAGTTTTTTTAGTGTCCAAAACCACCTCTTGGTCCTTTTTCTCCGTTTCTAGGTCCTGTGGTCTGCTACAAGTTGTGCAGTTTGGACAGTTTAGTCCTTTCTTTCACATGGTCTTCGCGTAGCAGCCGACCTTTCCCACTACGATCCCCGGCTGATCTTGCCATTCCCCTTCTCCGTTTCCCTTTTTCTGCTCCAAAAGCTCCAGCTTGCCGGTCAATCTCCTTCTGCATTCTGCACTCGCTCCTCACGCTCTGCGTCCTTGGCAATAAATCCTTGCATTTCTTGATGGGCCTTTAACGGAGAGGAGTTACCGTATTGCTCACCTATTAAGGCTTGCTCCGATTTGGTAGGCGTTTCGATCCTTTCGCGGCCGGTTGTAGCAATTCTTTCTTTAGCTTGCATGCGTAGGCGCAGGCAGGCAGGGATGGAAACTGTGGCCTCGGCCTCACGCGTTACCGAAAGCGGCAGCTCATCGAAGGCCATATATGCCGTCGTATATTAATTGATAAGGGGAGTGTGGGAAGTAAAGGACCTAGCTTTCTCCTTAACTCCTCTTCTTGTGCCCCTCTCCGTTCTGGAAATCTTCCATCCAGCCTCATTTTCCAGTCTCTTCTTCTTTCTCTCGGAGGCCTTTTGGGTTTTGGAGGTCTCTGGTTGCTAGTTTTGGGGTGTTGTTAGGGCAGAAAAGCTGCCTCCGTTTGTCTCTTCTTCTCCATTCTAGCAAGTGGTTATCTTGTGCCTTTGGTTTTGATTCTTTCTCTGTCCATTTGATAGCTTGGTTAGGTCCTAAGTCCTCTTCACCTAATCTTGTTTTTAGTTTCGGTTGGTGGGTCATCGGTTATCTGTTTATTGGTCCAGTTCTTATATAGCAGCCTCCAAGCCTTCTTGTTCTGTTCTTGTTCTCTTCACATTAGTCCATCTGCCTACTCTTTCCAAGGCCTTTTCTCTTCTTGTTACAAGTGTATTGTTTGCATCCAGAAGAGAAGCACTCGCCTGTGCTGGGAGGTTGGGAGGCAGTGCTTGCTTCAGGCGTGCCTTGGATGCTGCGTGCTGATCTCCGAGGTGAGGAATCTGATGCACCCTCTACTCCTTCTTGGTGATCAAATGATGCCTCTGTTGTTTTGCCAGCTTTCGACTACGCAAATTGGCCTGCTTTTACTTGTTTGTTTTTTTCACAGCTTCTGTTGCTGTTGTAAAGGATGTCTGATTTGTGCTTGCTTCTTGCTTGAGAAAAGATGACATCAACTTTCTTGTTTCTTTTGTGTAATTGAGACACAGGCTTACTTTAATGCTTTGTTAAAGGTGCCAACAAAGTGAAGTTCTGGTGAATACGCTCTTTTAAGCAGGTGATCAATGCATTTATGGTATTCTTTTTTGGTTGGGTTCTAGTGCTTTTCTGCAGCGTGGGCGCGGCTTCACCTTTTGTTTTATTTCTAACCACTTTTCTTTTCTGCGGTTGACTCTTTTGACACAACAAGAACTTCTTGATGAAAACCTTTCCCGTTCATTTTTTTTGCTCTCTTTTTCTTCATCTGTCCCGACTCCCGATTCTTGAGAGTTGATAGAATCCGAGGTCAGTAAAGCAGTTTGGTTTCTATCTTTTAGCTGTTCATCTCCTCGTGCTACAGGGCACAGACAGAACGACCACATGTTTGATCAGATTGTCCTTTCTTGTACAGCATGCGTTTCCAAGTGCTGATATTTATTTTCCCTAGAGTGTCCATATCCAATGCTTCAGGTAGAGCGTAGTAACTTTCTTTCAGCTGTGCATTCTAAGCAACGGAGTACACTTAGTACTACTAGTTTGTTCTCTTGTTTCTACGGAGAAGGAAAACCTTCAGAATTTATATACTGTTTTGATGGGTAGAGTGTACGCGATCAACTTACGGAGAAAGTGTTAATGTGTGGTGCTATTGCCGGTGAGATGGTACGTCTGGGGAATTTATAGCTGGGGGCACTGGTTAAGCTGTTTCCATTAGGAAGAGGAAAGGCCTTGGTGTTTGGTTCCTACTGATGCCAAGTTTTTCGTGTCCAAGCACTTCTGCACCACTGCAGGGTACAGGTTTCTTCAGTAGCACTTCTGTTGAGCAGAGGATGTTCCGTAAGAAATGGACTTCACATGGGCACTTCTTTTGGCAACTGCTAGTTATTCGTATTGTTTTGCAATTTGATTGGTCAACCATGAAACAATATGCATGTTTCTTCCATGATCAATGTGCAAAGTTTATATCCTTGATACAGATGCTGGCTTTTTTGGGGCAATTTATTTGGTTGTTATACATTGGGGAAAGTCATTGCTCCTCTTCTATACTTTCCGATCCTCACACCGATATTCAGTAACTGCTGGACCTGCCATCCGAGACAGCCAAGCAGTATTTATGTAGTTTTAAATCACCTGTTTGTCAACCGCACTTGGTTTATCTGTGAACTGAACATGCTTCTGATGTTGTGCAGGTGATCAGGTCTTGTTTCACCGCATTCAGTTGATTTTTAGTCCTTGAACAAAAGATGGAACTTGTGTACTTGGAAAGGAGAAACGGATTCCATGACGAGAGTGCCACTCCAAAGTTCAGTGGAAGGTTAGAAGACCACCATCAGCACCTGCCCGTTGTTGCGCCTGAGGTTCAGTCTGATTTGGGTCAGATAAACTACAAGCAGCCATTGCCATCAGATGAGAAGAAAACCAGGAGCTACCAGTCATGTCACAAGTCACCGTGTTCTTGCAGTGGCGACACACCTCATTTAGACTTGTACCCAGGGCTTCCTGCCAAGATGATGATCTTGGAGTTTCTCATCAGAAGCCTGAGGCACCCAACAAGGACCCACAATGTCAGTGATCTTGACGACTTGATTGGCGACGGAACTAGCTCTGGGAGTGTCACTCTTGGTCCTTCGGAGAAAATGATGATGGACTCTTTACATGCACTTGTGAATGCGAAGACAAGACCGAAAAGTCCGTCCTTCTTCCTTCCAGGAGCTAAGATGAGAAAAACCCGGTCAAGATCCCGCATCATAACACAGTCAGAGATATTGAAGCTGATATCCCTGAGACATGGGAAACCTGCTCCCCAGGGCGTCGCCATTGAAAAAAGCGTGGCTGCGTTCAGCATGAAGGAGAAGATGGTGCCTTCTTGCTCAGATACAGCTTTTATGAGCTCAAATCGCCCTGTTCTGTCGTCATGCCCATCATCTCTTAGGGCGGGTCTTCTACAATGCATATGGAAGGATGGGCTCCTCACTTTGAACTGTCGCTCGACGATCCTATGGCAGTATACACAGCAAACCTTATCAAGGTACACGGAAATAACGAAGCCCTCGACTATGTCTACCTGTTCCATTCAGGGAGCAAGGAAAAAAGATTGGATAGGCAACTCAAGCAATGTATCAAGACTTGTCGGAAAGATGAAGGTGTCAAGATCTTTAGTTCTCAACTTGGATAAGTTAAGTTTTATGGAAACTGAATTTGTCCTGTATGGTTCTCCTGATGAACTGAGAGCAATGCAAAGATCCGACAGTGTTACAAAAGGGAGCAAGGGGCTAGTCAGAAGAGTGGCAGAAATCATGAAACCAGCCAACGTTTCCTCTAGTCCGAAACATGCCTTGAAGTTTGGCAAATTTTCCTCTCAACAGTTTGACGACTTATCTGAAATACTTGAAGGTGAACTGAACATTGCTAAAGAATCAGGCTTGACAAACCTCATCGCCGATGATTTGCCGACCAATCAGGAGGTAGCAGCAATTGTAGTGAGAGAACAGCGGCCTGAACGGCAGAAAGAGCCCGTTGTTGGTGGTTGGGGCCTGAAGTTTCTTGAGAAAGCTGGAGTCAGTCATTCAGAAGGCAGTAAAGATAGTAATGTTCAAAACAGGAAGGGTACTGCAAGGTGTATAAATGCTATTGTTCCCCGAGGCTACCACGGCGGTGCGGCTTCCAAGAACGGCGGCCCGTCGGGGCTCATCGAGAGATGGAGATCCGGTGGGCGTTGTGACTGCGGCGGATGGGATCTTGGTTGCCCCGTTAGAATACTGAACAATGATGGCTGTGGCTCATCGCCTCAAGCAAAGTCGCAGTCGCAGGGCAACAAATGGGTAGAGTTATCAATCAAGGTAATTCTGGGCCTCTTTTGCTGCAGAATTTTGCTATTCTAATCAGATTTTAGAAGTGATTTATATTTCAAGAATGTTTTAGAAATGACTTGAGTTGGAAAATTCCCATATTTCTTCCATCTACTTTCAGGGCGTGAAGAAGAATGAGCCAATGCTAAGACTTGTGGACGTCACAGAGGACCTGTACATCCTCTACTTCGATTCGAGCCTTTCACCGTTGCAATGCTTCTCAACAGGAATAGCGATTATCCACAGCCAAGCGCCACAGCTCTACCCAAAATTGTGAACGTACGTTGTTAATCGTGTTTAGCGCTATATAGGTTGGAAGCATTTCTTCCTCTTGTAAAACCATTTTTCAGTTGTTTTTCAGAGAGAGAGAAGGCAGTGCAAGCTGTTCTCTTCCTCGCGTTGCTTTATCAGTTATTTGGCCGAATGAGCTGAAGCTCTGAAACGTTGAAGTAGAAGACTCGTCAATACCGATAGTACTGAAACCAAGAGAAAGAAGATTTTACAAATATTAGACCCTCCACATTTCAGTTTACGATGCGCTAGATGGAGAATATTACGTGCACACCGCTTGCCGAGACCAAAAATAAAAAATATGTGGAGATCTATGCACACCATTACTATCATGCATCTCTTTATGTTATTGCCACCGAGTAGGTGGTGGTAGCATGAGCTTTGAATCTGCGAACTTCTCAGAGAAGGAACGAATTTGGGAGCACGCACATCGACACATTCACATGAAAACATTTCCGAAATTCTGCTTAAATTAGGACTGGCTCAGCGGACGAACCAAATTTATAAACTGAAGTGATAAAAAACTACGTCTTTAAGGGCATCCGCAATGGTGCCTAGTCAGCTATCTATAAGAAATCCATATCAGCATCTATCCTATGTGGCAAGCAATTAAATGAAGAGAGAGAGCGCTGCTATCTACAGACCTGTAGATTGTCTATTAATTAAATGAAGAAAGAGAGAGAGAGCACTCTATCAATTAAAAATAGCTATAGACATCTATATAGATTCACCATTGCAAGGGTTTACTATAGCATCGTATATAGATGACATGAATCTTACTATAGAGAGCAACTATCTTTAACCATTGCGGATGCCCTAAGACCACCCAAACGCATTGCGGAAGCGTGTACGGTGTACTACAGCCAGGGATTACAAAACCATTTTTCAAAATTCGCGGTACGGTTTTCGTAAAAACCGCACAAAAAACGCTTCAACCGCAAAAACCGAAAGGTTTAAAAATAAAAAAAAATGAATTTTTTTTGAAAAAATCGAAAACCGTTCGATTTTCGACGAAAAACGCGGTTTTTCACAAAAAAAACTCTCGGTTTTTGACGAAAACCGACCCGACCATATGATTGTTCTTCGAAAACGCAGCTTGGCTCAGCGTTCGCACTAGGCACCGGCAGGCCGCGACCGCTAGAAGCTAACCGCGGCGGTGGTGGAAGACGACGTACGATCCAATTGGTGGTGTAGGATAGCCACCGGGCATGCCTGATCGAAAACCATCGAAAAATGGTCCCCAGGCCCACATCTGGCAAGCTTTACCGGCTTCATTGCCCTGGTGTGTTGCTGGGCTCTTGGGCTGCTTGTACTCTGAATTTTGACCAAACGTTAAGACATGCTAGTATGCTGAGACAAGAAATCCAACAGAATGAGAGAGCTATACCAGCATGGTTCATGAGATCAACGAAAAACACTCGAAAATCGACAGTATCGAGCTGGTTCGGTAGTAGAAATCAATCGATAAAATGGTTCAATTTAAAGTTTACGCAACATAAATCACTCGATTTTTGTAAAAATCGAGCGAAACTCGCTCAAAAAATTGGCTAAAAAAACATTCAATTGGTTGGTTGATTTTCTATTTTTTAAGTTTTTTTTCAAAAATTCTGATTTTTTGACCCTTCGGTTCCTCTGGTGATTTTTGAGCGATTTTTATCGATAATCAAAAATTAAAAATCATTCAAAAATCGTGATTTTGATATTGTGGATCCTGGCGACCAGTCTACGTCTTCGAATAGGGCAGTGCACGAGTATCCATCAGCCACTAGATCAAGCCATAAAGTTACCTCGTCGCTTCAAGACACGCGAGTTGGTCAAGAGTCGGCATTCACTAACACGACTGCATGTCTCTGCTTCGTGCGCTCTGTAATTGATCGAAGGTAAATAGTCGCGTCCTTCCAGAAGTCACGAAAACGTCTCGATACGACGAGCCGGGATACTCTACATATTTTTCTCTTCGAAGACACGTGTACCTTCGAATTTGCTTCATGATTGAGAAACTCAAATGCATCACAGGCCATCGTGCCGCGGTTGCGTAAGACAACCGGCCGGGCAAGCTTGCCAGTAGCCACCCAGAAAGCTCGGCAGATACAACATTTCTTTCCGAATACCGAATATCATACGCTACGCGCTTTCATAGCACATGAAACTACAGAAAAACCGGTTGGCTATGACTTCTGAGTGCTGCATACAGTACGGCGTCCGCGTCCATGCGCTTGAGCTGCAGCTAGCGATCAGGTAACCACCGAATTAATCAACAGTTGCATTGCCGGTCATGCATGACCGATCGGGTATGTGAATGACAAGTGATTAGTTTTCTTTATGGCATGTACGTGCCAAGATGCATGACCTTAATAAAACATCCTGAACCATATGACATGCTAGTACTGTTGGTTGCGGTGCTTAATTATCTTTTTTTATCGTTGGCAGGCAACGAGTCAACACGCATGTAAAGTCATGTACAATGATATATATATATATATATATATTAAGAGCATGCCATTTAGCATTTAGGATAACATGAAGAAGAGAGAAAAATATTGTCTACTATTTAATGGACAACCTAATAGATAGTTTTATACTGTATATATCACTGTACAAACAGTTCATTAATTATATGAGAGATCATTACGATACAATATATATAGCATCGTTGTATAGGTTATGCAGAAGACTGCTCTATACTAGTATGCATGCCCTAACAAAGCACTTCAGCCGGTACACTTGTCTTCGACGAACTTGCATGCAACTAGCATTTCCTGAATACCAAAACTTGCAAGCAACTCTGACAATTGAACATCAACTACGCTAGTGCTAACTCAATGTGAGTTTCTGGCCACTTCCCAAGCAGTACGCCAAGCCGGCACCGGTAGATATGTTTCAAAGAAAAAAAATCAAAATTCAGAGCATAACAATGATCCTTCGATCTGTACTTGCTTGACAATACTTTTTTGCCGATTTTTTTTTAAATAATATCATGAACTTTGATATTTATTATAGAAGAAAGAACAATAAACGAGTTACACATACATACACATATCTCTACATGCACACATGTGTATACACTCATCTCTACGAGAAACGCCGGGTTTGAAAATCAAACCCGAATCAGCTGGACAATCACCTTCGCTCAAGGCCACTGAGCCACGCTCAATCCTCGCCCGAAAATATGGAATCACGAGCGTAGCAAGTATTGACGGTGATGGTAGACCAAATTTTTCCAGGTGTTTAATTTATTCTGCTTAACCAGAGACGAGCTGTTGCGGATTGGGCAAATTCTCCGAGCAAGATTACAAATGATGAAACGATATGTCGGCGAAATTATGACACATGTCATGGTCACTGACAAGGATTATTATCAGGTCAATATTTTATTATCTCTAAAACGTAGGCCTACTTGATAGCTATGTCTATAATCACGATTTAAATGAAGCGTTATCCCATTTATTAGCAAACTAGTTGGAAGATAATGACCACAATTTGAAACAAGGGATGGCCAGTCTTAGTTGATAACGATCAGCTGTACGGTCTTATAAGCTCCAACCAGGTAAATTGGTCAAAAAAATAAGGTAGTTTATCATGCGATTAATATGAAGATGTTTATTAGCATATCTGGCAATTTACAACGATTGATCATGGAGTGGGACAGTTTAAGACCTAATGAAGACTCATGTGTGAAGATAAAAAGCATATGTAATAGAATTAACTGTCACTTCATAGCTGGCTATAAATAGAGTGACGTGCGTGTCCAGACAATACTTCTCTACTTGAACTGCTCTTGTATTTTCCCGTAAGCTCGACAGGATCCAGGATCCTATCATCGATCGACAGTCACGTCTCATTTAGTTACTAACCAAGGTTGGAAATCATATACTTATACTACCATATATAAGGCCTCAAGATTTCCCGGCCGCTCGACGTATCCATGTTGCCTTTCGGCACGGCGTGGACGTGCACTCGACCGCCGTATCACCCGCGCAAACAGTGAAACAGGCTACCGTGCGTACAGCTCGCAAATCGTTGAGCTACGTCCGACGTGGCTCGTCCGCTTATTCGGCTTATATATTTTAACGTCGTTACTCGCTAAGAACGTTTGCGCGGTGTGGCGGTAAGGCACCTCGCTCTCACGTTTTCGGTCACAGGTTCGATTCCCCGCTCGTGCGAACCCGTGGTATTTTTGCCCGTGCGATGCGTGGCTTAGACGAGCGTGGGCGTGACATGTGGCCGTGGCGTGAGCCGTCCGTTTTTTTGCGAAGAAGCCTTCGGAAGTTGCGAAAATTACATCTAGGCCACCTTTTTTTGCGGGAAAGACCCTCAAAAATCCAAAATTTTGTTTTTTGCGGGGAGGCCCCTAGAATTCTCAAATAGATTTTTTGGAATTACAACTTAATACCCCGCAAATCCTTTTTTTTTTTTTTGCAAAAGGGTCTCAAAAAATTCTAATGTTACACAATAGTCCGTTAAAATTCTTTATTACCCCGGAACTCCCATGGTTTGTTTTTAGCACGGTGTTTTCTCGAAAAACTGCATCTTTTTTTGCAAAAGGGGGCCCAAATAATTCTAATATTACAGAATAGTCCATTAAAATTCTTTATTACCCCGGAACTCCCATGATTTGTTTTTAACACGATGTTTTTCCGAAAAACAGCACGAAACTTTCTAGGATTACATATTACTTTGGTTTTTGCTTGTTAGCCCCCTAAAAATAGGCCCGGTTTTCACATCATGTCATTTGTCGGCTGGCACGGCGTTCGCCGCGCCCGCACATCTAGTATTTTATTAAAGTTGGCAAGGTTCCTGACCAAGGAGGCTGTCCACGTGTTAAGGTCCTAAAAAATAGTGTAATTACGTTGAGAGCATTTCAACCATTTTTATGAAAAGGATCTTTCGATTCAGCAAAATCACGAATCTTTTGTGAAATGACCCCAGATATATACAAAAAAGCATAATTACGTTTAGATCCTTCCAACTGTTTTTCACGAAAAGGGCATTCGGTTCAGCAAAATCACAGATCCTTCATGAAAGGACCACAGATAAATACAAAAAACAAATGTAATTACGTTTGTATCCATTCAACCGTTTCACGCGTTTTCTCGATTTGCTCGCGTGGGGGAGCAACGATCGCGATCGCGGCAGCCACGACGGGGACGACCACAGCGATGTTGACCCCTAGATAGCTAGGTATGTGCACAGTGAGGTGCCCGCGCAGACCATGAGCATGGAGACACGGCCTTCTGACGGCGTGCGTGGGCGAAGGAGTGGCGAAGTTGACTTGTAGGTCTGTGTGCGGCGAGGCATGGCACACGTGGCAGCGAGGAGCGAGGATAGCCATCATGGTACAGTGCAATAGACAAGGACATATGCCAGCCTAATATAGAGACACCCTTGGCTTACCAATGAGCCGTGCCTGACACGATACAGTCCAACCCATGGCTCATTGTGCCCGTATCAGCCTAGCCTAGCCTAATGCCCACGTCTATAATGTGACATATCGTACTCTTCAATTGTCAAGTGCATCTGATGTAAAGTTAAACTGAACTTGATAATTCACGCCAACACCGACGTCTTTGTGGGTAAATCCCTAGTCCGCACGTCGGTAATGCAGGTCACCTTCCTCACTTTGGTCCACTTGAGGATGTGAGATTTCCCACTTGTGCCATGGAGGTTGTGGTCAGAAAAAACAGAGATCGTTGTAGTCAAACTGGAGATAGCCCATTGCATGCTAGCTCCTATCTAACACATGAGAACGCGCTATCCTTCGTCATGCCTTGTAGTGAACGTTGGGAGGCAATCCCTGTTGATTCTTAATGGAGCCCTGTGCCTATTTATTTGAATCTTTTTAGGTCAGGACAGCATTAGCATCCCCTGTTTGACAAGGAAATGCATAAGAAGGAGAAGAAAGTACAAGAGGAGAGAATGCACCATTTGAACTCCTGTCCTGTGCGTTGCCTCACATTTCAGTAGTTCACCATTTTGGATTAGTGGAGGCACCTTTCCATTTTCCTCTTCCGAGAAATTATTTTAGCGGGCTAATTAATCATATCCACCTTGATAAGAAAACAGAATCGTAACCCAATGTTATCTTCCCTACCAAAATCATTGTGTGCAGTGCATTCCAATTCCACTCCAAAACGAGCTGGACCGATAAAAGATTGCACAAGGTCATACTAGTAGTGTACCACTGCAGCAACGGTCTTGAAGTCTTAACAGACAAAGTACCATTAAGTCGTCAGCCGGACTGGACTAATTCAAAGTTCAGTCTGCTGCTCAATCATACCTGCCCAATAGCTTCTCTCGGCTCCTCTGAAAGCTCAAACCTTCTTCAGATTTACCCGAAAAGTTTTGCTCTGAATTCATTGTTACCGTCTTACCGATCACAAGGAGACGGCGGAGTTCGGAGACGAATCCATCCACTGGGATAATCCACGGCACGTGCTTTTGCTCTGGATTCTCCTCCCTGAGCGTGTCATCTTCCTCAACAGATGCAGACTTACAGAGAGAAACGAGCTGGTGCATGGAGAAAGGTTACAAAACCTGAACGCGCAGTTGGCTAAACAGCTCCGGGAGGTGGCCCTTAGCAAGCGACGGAAGTGAAAAAATTTAATGGGCATGCATACTTTACAAACATGATTCTATAATCTTTTTCAGTAGCTTGTAATATTATAAATCATTTCACGTTTTATCATTTCATAAATCTCCTACCCGTGAATTATTAAATCGGACAAGAATAAATAAGAGTATATAATAGAAAATTTGATCCCTAATTATTTTTGTGGTTTTTAGATATCTAAGTAACAGTTACCGTTGAGCAGGATCGACCAATCAAAAATCGATTTACGCGCAACTAATTAAGTTGCGGTCTCTTGAAGAGTGCACCAATCTCTTCCCGCCTAGGAACTATTCACTTATGCCCCCCTCCCCCCACCACAAATCTCTCTTTTTTCAAAAATAGCCTCCTTCCGCACTGTAAGGTCGCGAGATCCAATTTTTCATGCTAGAAGACCGCAGAGATCCGATTCTCCGTGTGGTACTGTAGTAATCCTGTTCTACAGTATATGGTTACTGTAGTGCATGAGATTACCGGGGCAGGTAGATGGAGGGGTTATTTTTATGATATTCTTTAAGAGAGAGCTATTATTATTATTATTTTAAAAAAAAAGAGCCAGATATGCTAAGCGTTTCGCCGCCCAGCACCCCACCGCGGCTGCGGTTAGCGTCGCGTTGGTGGGCGCGCCCCGCCGAGGATGAGATCCAGAGACTGGGAGGGAGTGAATGACTAGACGTACACGCTTACCGCTTGCCCCCTCTTCTCCAAGATTCTTTACTGCATGGACCCTACAGGTCTCAAGAATAAAATACCTGTAGACACGGACTCCCTACCTCAACTGTCCAAGGCATCAGTAACATGCACACTCTACATGCGATGATCTCGTTTCTCGTGGAACAAATAGTACTACTGCTATACTCTTATTTCACCACTTTTCGTATTAGAAAAAAAAGTTTCTTTTAACAAAAAATTGCAACTTTGCAAGGAGTAAGTAAATATACGTGCAAACAAAAGTAAGGCCGTGACCCGTGAGAAAAAGAACCAGTTTTAGTCAGTAAATTTTCCAAAGGTCCAAGATGCAAAGGAGCCCCCTTTTCCCATTACCCGGCGCTCGTGACGTGAGTCGTGACCCCCATCTCCCTGTCCGTGTCCACCACTGCGCCGGGCGCCGAAGTCCAAGCCGTAACGTTCGGCCAGGAGCACGACGGAGAACGGGAGAAGTGAGAACTAACCGCTCCGCTCCGACCAAAGTGGTGCAGAAATTCCCGCACAAAACCTTTACAACTCTATGGAATTTAGGACCTGTCCTAGAAGCAATCAAGCGAACACACACTCGAACACGCGTGTCAAGAACTGAACGCAGAAAAATCAAGGCCAAAGCCAAGTTTTTTTAGTGTCCAAAACCACCTCTTGGGTCCTGTGGTCTGCTACAAGTTGTGCAGTTTGGACAGTTTAGTCCTTTCTTTCACATGGTCTTCGCGTAGCAGCCGACCTTTCCCACTACGATCCCCGGCTGATCTTGCCATTCCCCTTCTCCGTTTCCCTTTTTCTGCTCCAAAAGCTCCAGCTTGCCGGTCAATCTCCTTCTGCATTCTGCACTCGCTCCTCACGCTCTGCGTCCTTGGCAATAAATCCTTGCATTTCTTGATGGGCCTTTAACGGAGAGGAGTTACCGTATTGCTCACCTATTAAGGCTTGCTCCGATTTGGTAGGCGTTTCGATCCTTTCGCGGCCGGTTGTAGCAATTCTTTCTTTAGCTTGCATGCGTAGGCGCAGGCAGGCAGGGATGGAAACTGTGGCCTCGGCCTCACGCGTTACCGAAAGCGGCAGCTCATCGAAGGCCATATATGCCGTCGTATATTAATTGATAAGGGGAGTGTGGGAAGTAAAGGACCTAGCTTTCTCCTTAACTCCTCTTCTTGTGCCCTCTCCGTTCTGGAAATCTTCCATCCAGCCTCATTTTCCAGTCTCTTCTTCTTTCTCTCGGAGGCCTTTTGGGTTTTGGAGGTCTCTGGTTGCTAGTTTTGGGGTGTTGTTAGGGCAGAAAAGCTGCCTCCGTTTGTCTCTTCTTCTCCATTCTAGCAAGTGGTTATCTTGTGCCTTTGGTTTTGATTCTTTCTCTGTCCATTTGATAGCTTGGTTAGGTCCTAAGTCCTCTTCACCTAATCTTGTTTTTAGTTTCGGTTGGTGGGTCATCGGTTATCTGTATATTGGTCCAGTTCTTATATAGCAGCCTCCAAGCCTTCTTGTTCTGTTCTTGTTCTCTTCACATTAGTCCATCTGCCTACTCTTTCCAAGGCCTTTTCTCTTCTTGTTACAAGTGTATTGTTTGCATCCAGAAGAGAAGCACTCGCCTGTGCTGGGAGGTTGGGAGGCAGTGCTTGCTTCAGGCGTGCCTTGGATGCTGCGTGCTGATCTCCGAGGTGAGGAATCTGATGCACCCTCTACTCCTTCTTGGTGATCAAATGATGCCTCTGTTGTTTTGCCAGCTTTCGACTACGCAAATTGGCCTGCTTTTACTTGTTTGTTTTTTTCACAGCTTCTGTTGCTGTTGTAAAGGATGTCTGATTTGTGCTTGCTTCTTGCTTGAGAAAAGATGACATCAACTTTCTTGTTTCTTTTGTGTAATTGAGACACAGGCTTACTTTAATGCTTTGTTAAAAGGTGCCAACAAAGTGAAGTTCTGGTGAATACGCTCTTTTAAGCAGGTGATCAATGCATTTATGGTATTCTTTTTTGGTTGGGTTCTAGTGCTTTTCTGCAGCGTGGGCGCGGCTTCACCTTTTGTTTTATTTCTAACCACTTTTCTTTTCTGCGGTTGACTCTTTTGACACAACAAGAACTTCTTGATGAAAACCTTTCCCGTTCATTTTTTTTGCTCTCTTTTCTTCATCTGTCCCGACTCCCGATTCTTGAGAGTTGATAGAATCCGAGGTCAGTAAAGCAGTTTGGTTTCTATCTTTTAGCTGTTCATCTCCTCGTGCTACAGGGCACAGACAGAACGACCACATGTTTGATCAGATTGTCCTTCCTTGTACAGCATGCGTTTCCAAGTGCTGATATTTATTTTCCCTAGAGTGTCCATATCCAATGCTTCAGGTAGAGCGTAGTAACTTTCTTTCAGCTGTGCATTCTAAGCAACGGAGTACACTTAGTACTACTAGTTTGTTCTCTTGTTTCTACGGAGAAGGAAAACCTTCAGAATTTATATACTGTTTTGATGGGTAGAGTGTACGCGATCAACTTACGGAGAAAGTGTTAATGTGTGGTGCTATTGCCGGTGAGATGGTACGTCTGGGGAATTTATAGCTGGGGGCACTGGTTAAGCTGTTTCCATTAGGAAGAGGAAAGGCCTTGGTGTTTGGTTCCTACTGATGCCAAGTTTTTCGTGTCCAAGCACTTCTGCACCACTGCAGGGTACAGGTTTCTTCAGTAGCACTTCTGTTGAGCAGAGGATGTTCCGTAAGAAATGGACTTCACATGGGCACTTCTTTTGGCAACTGCTAGTTATTCGTATTGTTTTGCAATTTGATTGGTCAACCATGAAACAATATGCATGTTTCTTCCATGATCAATGTGCAAAGTTTATATCCTTGATACAGATGCTGGCTTTTTTGGGGCAATTTATTTGGTTGTTATACATTGGGGAAAGTCATTGCTCCTCTTCTATACTTTCCGATCCTCACACCGATATTCAGTAACTGCTGGACCTGCCATCCGAGACAGCCAAGCAGGATTTATGTAGTTTTAAATCACCTGTTTGTCAACCGCACTTGGTTTATCTGTGAACTGAACATGCTTCTGATGTTGTGCAGGTGATCAGGTCTTGTTTCACCGCATTCAGTTGATTTTTAGTCCTTGAACAAAAGATGGAACTTGTGTACTTGGAAAGGAGAAACGGATTCCATGACGAGAGTGCCACTCCAAAGTTCAGTGGAAGGTTAGAAGACCACCATCAGCACCTGCCCGTTGTTGCGCCTGAGGTTCAGTCTGATTTGGGTCAGATAAACTACAAGCAGCCATTGCCATCAGATGAGAAGAAAACCAGGAGCTACCAGTCATGTCACAAGTCACCGTGTTCTTGCAGTGGCGACACACCTCATTTAGACTTGTACCCAGGGCTTCCTGCCAAGATGATGATCTTGGAGTTTCTCATCAGAAGCCTGAGGCACCCAACAAGGACCCACAATGTCAGTGATCTTGACGACTTGATTGGCGACGGAACTAGCTCTGGGAGTGTCACTCTTGGTCCTTCGGAGAAAATGATGATGGACTCTTTACATGCACTTGTGAATGCGAAGACAAGACCGAAAAGTCCGTCCTTCTTCCTTCCAGGAGCTAAGATGAGAAAAACCCGGTCAAGATCCCGCATCATAACACAGTCAGAGATATTGAAGCTGATATCCCCTGAGACATGGGAAACCTGCTCCCCAGGGGCGTCGCCATTGAAAAAAAGCGTGGCTGCGTTCGGCATGAAGGAGAAGATGGTGCCTTCTTGCTCAGATACAGCTTTTATGAGCTCAAATCGCCCTGTTCTGTCGTCATGCCCATCATCTCTTAGGGCGGGTCTTCTACAATGCATATGGAAGGATGGGCTCCCTCACTTTGAACTGTCGCTCGACGATCCTATGGCAGTATACACAGCAAACCTTATCAAGGTACACGGAAATAACGAAGCCCTCGACTATGTCTACCTGTTCCATTCAGGGGAGCAAGGAAAAAAAGATTGGATAGGCAACTCAAGCAATGTATCAAGACTTGTCGGAAAGATGAAGGTGTCAAGATCTTTAGTTCTCAACTTGGATAAGTTAAGTTTTATGGAAACTGAATTTGTCCTGTATGGTTCTCCTGATGAACTGAGAGAAATGCAAAGATCCGACAGTGTTACAAAAGGGAGCAAGGGGCTAGTCAGAAGAGTAGCAGAAATCATGAAACCAGCCAACGTTTCCTCTAGTCCGAAACATGCCTTGAAGTTTGGCAAATTTTCCTCTCTACAGTTTGACGACTTATCTGAAATACTTGAAGGTGAACTGAACATTGCTAAAGAATCAGGCTTGACAAACCTCATCGCCGATGATTTGCCGACCAATCAGGAGGTAGCAGCAATTGTAGTGAGAGAACAGCGGCCTGAACGGCAGAAAGAGCCCGTTGTTGGTGGTTGGGGCCTGAAGTTTCTTGAGAAAGCTGGAGTCAGTCATTCAGAAGGCAGTAAAGATAGTAATGTTCAAAACAGGAAGGGTGCTGCAAGGTGTATAAATGCTATTGTTCCCCGAGGCTACCACGGCGGTGCGGCTTCCAAGAACGGCGGCCCGTCGGGGCTCATCGAGAGATGGAGATCCGGTGGGCGTTGTGACTGCGGCGGATGGGATCTTGGTTGCCCCGTTAGAATACTGAACAATGATGGCTGTGGCTCATCGCCTCAAGCAAAGTCGCAGTCGCAGGGCAACAAATGGGTAGAGTTATCAATCAAGGTAATTCTGGGCCTCTTTTGCTGCAGAATTTTGCTATTCTAATCAGATTTTAGAAGTGATTTATATTTCAAGAATGTTTTAGAAATGACTTGAGTTGGAAAATTCCCATATTTCTTCCATCTACTTTCAGGGTGTGAAGAAGAATGAGCCAATGCTAAGACTTGTGGATGTCACAGAGGACCTGTACATCCTCTACTTCGATTCGAGCCTTTCACCGTTGCAATGCTTCTCAACAGGAATAGCGATTATCCACAGCCAAGCGCCCCAGCTCTACCCAACATTGTGAACGTACGTTGTTAATCGTGTTTAGCGCTATATAGGTTGGAAGCATTTCTTCCTCTTGTAAAACCATTTATCAGCTGTTTTCGAGAGAGAGAGAAGGCAGTGCAAGCTGTTTTCTTCCTCGCGTTGCTTTATCAGTTATTTGGCCGAATGAGCTGAAGCTCTGAAAAGGGGTGCAGACATGTACAAAGCCTACCGATAAACGTTGAAGTAGAGACTCGTCAATACCGATAGTACTGAAACCAAGAGAAAGAAGTTTTTACAAATATTAGACTAGACCCTCCTCATTTATCAGCTTACGATGTGCTAGATGGAGAATATTACGTGCACACCGCTTTGCCGAGACCAAAAATAAAAAATAAAAATCATGTGGAGATCTATGCATACCATTACTGTCATGCATCTCTTTATGTTGCCACCGAGTAGCTGGTGGTAGCATGAGCTTTGAATCTGCGAACTTCTCAGAGAAGGAACGAAAGCACGCACATCCAAATTTCCGAAATTCTGCTTAAATTAGGACTGGCTCAGCGGACGAACCAAATTTATAAACTGAGGTGATATAAACTACCATGTTAAGGCCACCCAAACGCATTGCGGAATAGCGTGTACGGTGTACTACAGTTGTATGACAAATAAGGCTGAGTTTGTTTAGGCTGGAGCTTGAACTTATTTGGCTGGAGCTGGAAGAAACTACTGGAGCTGGATAAGGATGACAATTTTTCGTAAATAATAGTTAAGTTGTAAAGGTACCAGGGAAGTAGGATTTTTAGAAGCTCTAGCCACCCCGAGAAGCATCGTTTTCCTTACTTCTCTCGCGTAGTGCAAATTGGGCTAGAAGCTTCTTCACTTTGTCTGGCTGGAAAAATACTGTTTGTTTTGGCTTGTGGCTTATAGAGGTGTAGAAGCCAAATAAGCCCAAGCTCAAGCCTAAACAAACCGAGCCTAAATGCTCTGGACCAACATGACTTTCTTCGAATCCCATCTACATTCAACAAAAACAAATACAAAAACCATACGTACATGTGGTACACATACTATCTTAGCCTTCCAAAGTGCATCAAAATGTGCATTCATAAACTATCTTAGCCCTCCAACGTGGTTCAAAATTCATGCAAAATATGATAATGATTAGAAGAGAGATGGAGGTTTGGAAAAACTATATTCTAGGACCTAATAGGCTAATAGACATGTACTGAGAGCTAAAATCCAAACCAGATACAGTAAACTCAATAACACATGCATGAAAAATCATTGACAACCGAGTACAGACGTAGCTCAGTTGGCAAGCACTGCCGTCCTGCGTGCTGCCAGCGTTCGAACCTCCCACGCGGGTGCTCAACCAGAAAATGGTGAGATAGCACCTACCCGCTCTGAAGACATGTAGCCTCCAAATAATTCCTTAGACATGTAGCTCTATGGTGATTTCTGTGCATCCTAGTACCCTCAGAAAAATTGACAACTCAAAAACTTTCATGCAAATGGCACAGAAAATTGGCGACAGACACATTAGGTAGACAAACTTCTGTTCGCTAAAAAACTGCGATGACAAAACAAAGAGGAGCAATACAAAGTTGCACAAGTTTCCTAGCACACAGTTGCAACCGATACTGAGATCATATAGCAGTTTTAACATCTTCAGAAAAATTCTCAGACAATGGCATTTGCTGCACTGGCGATCCTAGGCCAAAGGTCCGCACACTCCTTACCAATGGGCCCAGTAATAGCAGAACCTGAAAAAGATAAATCACATGATCCGTTAACACCAGTCCAATGTTGCCATATGTTCTTCTAAAGCAGTGGAAGTCATGGCAATGCATTCTTACCTTTCATCTCACCCTTGGGATTGACAATCACTCCTGCATTATCTGCAAATGAAATTTAACGCCACCGATCAGTTAAATAACTACAGTGTTTCTTAATAACATGTAAGAGAACTGAGCTACAAAATGGTTGCCAAGCACACAGAACAACCATACTATACACTACACATGGGAATAACATTTTGTAAAAATGAAAGAAATGTATGTCTCATGGCAAGTCCCAAAGTTTCACTGCAGCGATGCCACTACCCAAGGCGATGGAATATGAGACCATTTTCAAATGGAGGAAGCGCCCCAAGACAAATATTCTTGAAGGCTTTAACCTCTACACCCAAAAAACTTCTTTTCTGACGTTTGCTTAGGACTATGCAAACATGTAATGTTTGCTCCAGAAAAAGCTTAAGGACCTTGTAGTCCTTCCGTCACTAAAGGGGCTGTCCCCTACATTTCCCACATTAACTTGCAACAAATAACTCCAATACAAATGACAAAACAAAACTACGTAAGAGGTAAAAAAAATACACATCAATAGCAAGATCAGGCATAACCAAAAATAACTAAACTAAGGCAACCATATGTTTAGAACAAGAAAAATCAAAAGTCTTACAAGATAATATAACAGGAAGGTGCCAATGAAATGAAACACTGCAAAATAAAAATGATTGCCTCATGGCATCCCCCAAAGTTTCATAGCAGCAATGCCACTACCAAACGGGATGGAATATAATACCACCTTGAGATGGAGGAATTCCAGGGGAAACCTCAACATCCTACTATTTACTTTATGACGGTTGCTTAGGAATATGCAAACATGCAAGGTTTGCTCCATTGAAAGCTGGGTTGCCCCCGTCAAACAGTAAAAATGTTCACTGTTGTCTATCAACACATCAAAAACGAAGTACTAAAATATATTAACTTGTTCACTGTTGTCCATCCCCAGTGAATTGCCACTTCCACATTTCAGATAAATACCTGGGAAAATAAAATTTGACCAAAAAAATGGTACGTCAAAAAGCTCCTTTTTATTACATCAAAAAAAATAAATCACACAGATCCAAAATCTGAGTATATAAAAAAAGTTTGAACCCAAAACATCCTTCACAACAAATGAATAACTTGCGGGACGAGCAATTGAGTGCAATCAAAACCAACTCTGGAATTAAAACACTAAACAGGGATAATAGCATAATGTGCTTTTAAAACTAGTTCAAGGTATGGAATATGCGCCTCATGGCCGATCCCAAATTTTCAAGGCAGCAACGCCGCTATACAGGGCGATGGAATATGAGGCCGCCTTCAGACGGAGGAGCTCCACGAAAAAGAATTTTTCGTAGGAAAACGTCAACATCAGAATGCTTAATCTATGACGTTTGCTTCGGAATATGCAGACATTGTATCGTCTGCTCCATCAAACGCTAGAGAGCCTCGCGGCCCTCCCGTCATCACAATTTTACTTTTACATTTAAACTAGTAAATGGCATGTAATGCTGGTATTTTCCAAGTAAATGGTAATCCAATCTAGATTCATATAGAAACATCACAGCAAGAATAGATCATCGCAGGGATGAAAGATAAGCGATCTGGATTTTACCTTCGAAGTACATGTAGACACCGTCCTTGCGGCGCCACGGCTTGCGCTGGCGGACGATGACGGCCGGCATGACCTTCTTACGGAGATCGGGCTTCCCCTTCTTGACGGTGGCCATGACCATGTCGCCGACGCAGGCGGACGGGAGGCGGTTGAGGCGGCCCTTGATGCCCTTCACGGAGATGATGTAGAGGTTCTTGGCGCCCGTGTTGTCCGCGCAATTCACCGTCGCCGCCACCGGCAGACCCAGCGACATCCGGAACTTGTTCCCCGCCGAGCCTCCCCTCCCTGTAAGGGATCACACCATAAAAGAGAACAAAGAGATTGAAACACCCCTGCTACATCGATCGTAAAAACACAGGCGTATCAATCGGGAAAGAAGAAGAGGAGGTTCACCTCGCTTCGACATGGCGGCGGCTGGTGTGAAATCCGATCGTTAGGGTTTCGCCTGGGTCGCTACTTATAGATCTGTGGGCTAGGGTTTTGGCTGACTTCAAAGACTAAAATGCCCTTGGTTTCTGACGGCGGAAGCCGTGGGTGTCCAATGGACCAAACTGGGGAGAAGAGAAGAGCTTTCTGGCCCATAAGTTACAGGCCCATTTAAAGGGGCTCTTCTAGCTATCGAACCTTCATTCCATGAGTATGGACTGAACAAGACCTTACCCACCTCGCCGCCGGTCCGAGCTCTGCGCTCACCACTGCCGTCCCCAACCGCTATCTTCTTCCTCTCGGCACCATCTTGCTCGGCCTCTGCTGCTTTCTTCCTCCTCTCCAACGAGCTCCGCGCACCTCAACCACGGCTCCGGTCCCTGCCTCCACCACCCGCGGTCGATGGCGCCCTCGCCGCCATCTTCCCCGCCCCCAACCGCCCACGCTAACTCGTCTCGCCAGCCGCCCCCTGAACCCGCGGCCGGCGGTGCCACCGCCTGCCTCCCTTCCTCTACAACTGGGGGCCCGTTGAACCCGTCGCAACCCCTTTGTACCGACGGAGATCTCGCCACCGAGGAGAAAGAAGGTATGGTTGTCTTTTTCTTGTCCAAATGTTCGTTCGATAAACCATAACCATGTATGTCATGTTAGATAGGCATTAGTATTGCAATTTGCAAGCAAACAAATACAGAGTGGGTTCCTCTCAAATAAATAAAGGGTGAAGTCTATGTAACAATTCCGAAATTTGGTCAAAAGTCTATTTAGTATCCTGAACTTTAACTCCATTTTGCAATCTGGTTTAAATAATAGCTAACACAATTTTGCATAGTAGTATTATTTGTGTGACACAATAAGTGGGCAGTTTTGTCATGTATGATAGATCAATGACTGGTAGGACAATAGGGCTTCTCTCCCACCAAGCTCCCAACCATACTTCCACAATGGTCGGCCCCTGTAGGTCCCTCGCTCTCTATTTCAATTGGGGGAGAAGCTCTTATGACCGTATCTGTTGGTCACCTAGACTTGCTCGGCGTATCATTCTATGTGACAAAATCATTCACTCATCATGCCACTTGAACAATACCACTATGCGAAATTGGGTCAATGTGTTATTTGAACCGTATTACAAAGTTCAGAGGTTAAATATATGTTTTATAGTTTAAGGTGCTAGACGAACTTTTGACCAAAGTTTAGGATGTTAAATAAACTTTTCCCATGAATCATATAAAATGGGAAGATTTTGATTCTAAGCATTACATTTTTTCCGTACTAATCAAGTCATTATTTTTGTCAGACCCTGGAAAAACACTTCCGAAATTCTCTGTGTATCCTGTACTAGTTCAGGAAAAGCTAGTACACACAGCAGAAATGTTATCACAGCATATCCAACGTATTTTATTAATAATCAGATTTTACAATAATTATGGCACGCAGGCTAAATAAAGGATTACAGCGAAAGCAGAATAAAATCAGTACCCAATAGATTACCAGCTAGTTATCATCATCTTGGGCTTGCTGACCTTGTCGAGGAATGCCTGCCGGCACCACCCTCTCGCCGAGCACCTCGCCGCCGCAGCTGCCCCGACCCACCCCCAAAATGTCCTTCTTGGCCATCGTCCTAATCCAGGCATTCCTCTGCGTTCCTAGAGCACTGTTGTTCTTCTCGCCGGCGTTCACCCTAAGCCCTAGAGCACTGTTGTTCTTCTCGCCGGCGTTCACCCTGAGCATATCCATCTTTGAAGACCTCACCTGCTCCCCCCTCAGCCCCATCTGCTCCCTCCCCTCGTCCCTCCAGCGTAGGTAGTACGGCGGGAGCGTGCCCAGCATCTGGCCCTTGTACTTGCCGAAGTCAAGCACACGATCCCTCGCCGAGTGCGAGGACTCTCCCGATGAGGCGGCGGCTTTGAGCGGCTGGAGGAGTCTGACAGGCTTGGGCAGCGAGGTGGTGGGGCCGGCACGGTGGTGGGAGCTAGGAGGGAAGCGGAGGAGGCACCGTTCGGAGTGGGAATTTCGGCGACGGCGGGGAAGAAAAGGAGGCTCTTGTGGTGGCAAGCAGGAGCACCGTGGAGCCGTGTGCGGTGGCCGTCAGGTGAGGAGTTTTTGGTGGAGATGCGCCGCCGCATTGCGCTCATGGCGGGAAATTATCCACTTACAGTCACAGGCACATGTTGCTGCTCTAGCCAAGCTCAGTTAAAATCTCCTGTGAGGTCTCGAGCTCAAAAGGTCCATACTGCCCACAGCCATCAGGCCATCCTATCGTGGATTCGTGAGGCGTTCGCCACTAGAGGAGTTCCGGTGGTACGTAACCACGAATCCCCCCTCCTGATAATACCCTCGCCATGTCTGGTATAATCTGCTATTCTGGTTTCCATCCCATTGTTGTTGCATGCCAATGTCGGTTTTGTTTGTATGGCGAGGTAGATCGGTTGCGATCTCAGATAGTCGTGGCTTTGCTTGCATAATTTCTTGCAGTTGTCTGCTTATAGAACTCTGTTCCAATTGTATCCTGCCTGCGTTTATTTTGCTGTATAGTTTGAGATTGTGAAGGTTTGGTTCAGGATATGATTTGGCATTGTAAGTGTTTGGTCTAGAATGTGTTTGGTCTATCGTGAGATGTGATTGTGCGTATGATTTGAACACTAAGATCTTAAGAACTGCATTGGATGTGTAATCCTAAGTTGAAGGATGGGCAAGTGGATGCATTCATTTGCCATCTGCCTCGGTAGTCAGTAGAGAACCGAGGCTGGAATTTCAGGTTACTGGATGTTTGTTGTAGGAGTTAGGAACCATAGTGGAGATTTATTTGACGTTTGATCCTTGATTTATCATTGGCAGTTTATTGGACAATTTTTTTTAACGTTTCATCGTCTTCTTTGGAGATTGAAAAAAAAATATCAGTTAAGGAGACAACTGAATTTGGTGTTTTATCACCGTTATTTTTGTGTTTTATTCACCGTTTGGATACGTTGACTATTATGGAGGTTTTGGCAACGTTTTTTTAGAATTTGATGACACCCTAATGTTAGCATTATACTCTTCGGAATTTTTCTAGTAGAGGTTTTGCTCCAATGTCAATTTTAGATGAAGGTTTGAAGTGCAAGGAATTTGTTTCTGCGTGGATACTACAACGTTGTTTTTGTTTATCTTTGCTCAATATGAGGAGTCTACTACAATTTATACTCTATTGATGGCACAAGAGTTTTCTTCATATTAACATTTTTTGAGCGGTTTCAACCATATTATGGATTTCAGTAGGCAGTTTGTTGAATTTTATGTTCCAGATGGAGCACTCAAACAATCCATGCTATGAGTTCTTCACAGGTGATGTTTTGGCTTATGCCGTTTGATAATTGAGTGTTATTTCAGGATGTCAGTTGTACAGACTCAGACTTTACTGGCGTTATGAATCATTGAAGACCCAATTTTCTTCGTCTGCTTTGTTGTAGTTGTGTGTTTGGATTGACTGTTCCAGTCTTTCTCTCAACCTACTGGTGGTTTGCTCAATCTTGCTTCGTGAAAGGCGTTTGGATAAGACTGTTTCAGTCTTTTATACCCTTTGTGGTTTTTTGCATTAAAATTGTTTGGCTTGACTATTTCAGTCTTCCTTGTTCAATCGTCCATTGGACTTTAAACACAATTGTATTCTATGCTTTATTTACCCTTTAGGGTTTTCTAGAAACAGTAGCCTTATAGATTTTGAGTTAAGGGGAGATTGGTTGGAAATAACTCAATATCTCTAACTACTATATCTTTTAGTTTTATCCAAATAGGTTATTAGTCTAAATCGTCTACAACTAGAACTTTTTGGCTATATAAGCTAATCTCATGTACTTGTAATCTTGAAGCATTATAGTGGATTGTTGCCCATGGTTTTTTCTCGCAAAGGTTTTCCACGTTAAATGTTTGTCTCCGTTATTTTGCCGTGCATTAACCCTAGCACTCTCATTTTATTACAATAAAGGGTAATCAATCCCAGTTTCGTCACTAATATGGGATGGCATCGCCTTATTTTTTAGCTTTAATATGTCGATATCATAACAGGAGTGACTTAGAGCTTAGTGGCTATTGTCTGTGCTTGCCTGCTATAGATGGCCTTTTAACCCCAAAGAACCTCTTTAACACATTGCCTTTTAATATGCAGTTGATGGCATTGATAGGGGAACAGATTGATGAAAGCAGGAAATTTGTGGAGTTGTTGCTAGTGTCCGCAGGCATCTTTTCTCGAAACATTTTCCTGGCATATTTTCTCGAAACATTTTGCATCAGCTCCAATAGAAATGTAACATATTTTGTTGACCATAAACTTTATCAACCCTATAGAAACTAATTTTCTTTCACAGAGTTACTTGGACATAGACACGGGCGTCAGAATCCGACTCAGCAAAATTTTTTGGACACGGAAAATACTACTCAGAATAGGACATGGATGTTGGAATCTAACTTTGATTCGAGACGTTTGATTTTCTTTTTTCAGCCCTTTTTGTTCATCATCAGCTTGTGTTGATGTGACATGTTTACATTCCACTGGCTGTGATGGTTGAACTTACATGCTATCTTTGCCAATTTAATGGCTCAAGTTGTGTTAGTTTTCTAGAGCATATCCGTCATAGTTGTAAATACATTAAGGAGCTCTTTAATATGTCATACCCAATTGCATTGCCACACTTTTGATTTAGATATGAACTCCATAGCCAACTTATCTATCGCATTTTAACATTTTAATGTAGTGTCATTTGATACAAAAGAAAGGGCTTCTAGGAAAAGGTGGCATATATCATAGGCATAAGATACATAGGCATCGTGACTCATGCTCTTGTGGTGCGCAATACTGAGCACCTAAGCTCAAGTCATCAGAATACTGTTCTACAATCATTTTCCAGCGATATCAAGTTTCTACTCTATACACCTAAGTCAAAACTTTTATATGCCACACAGGTAAAGATTGGCAAGAAATGGAAGGGGATCGTCGATTTCAACGATAAGATGGTCTACAGCTTCCATATATGTCGACTGTGCACTATTTTTCATTTGTCTCGTGCAGTATATTCTTCTCCGTGATGCACTTACCCAACAAGAACAGAAAAACCAGCAACCTCATTTGAGTTAGGCACCAGACAAGGATGTCGCATGCTATGATCATAACTTTGTACCTAAGTTGGCATGGCTGTTTCGCAGGATGACTCCAGAAGAGAAATCAAACAGAGGCAGAAGATACAGCATACGGGTGTTCTACAAGAGCCCATGGTGGTACCAGAAACTGGGAAGTTGGGTTTGGAATCCTGCCGACATAGGTGCCTATTTACCCGATAGCCTGCTTGCTCTAATGCTGCTTCTGGGAGCCACTTGTACCTGCTTATGCTGTCTCCGACTCTGAAAACTTCCATACGATGAAAGGCATAGTGCGGAAGACTTTGTAGTGCTAGTGTGTCTGAATTTCAACAGCTTGCTTCCGGAAATGGTCCTCATGCTCGTATTACAGTCTTTGCTTCATTCCGCTACCCTGTATCACTGTTACCGTGTTTTTTTTTGGGTCCCCGCGTGGTGAACAGCATGAGCGTGTACATTCTGGGAAAATGTCGCTTTGTTTTGTTAAGGATAGAGTTGATGATTTTGCTGCCGGAATGGCTGAACGTTGAATTAGGGTATGTATGTTTTTGCTTCGGATTCTCTGAAAGCTTATTCTGGATTGTGGTTATAAAAAAGCTGATTCTTCAAAAGCTGTAATCCAAAAACACAAATAAAGTGGATTATGGATTCTGGTGTATATGGGTGGGCTTGATTGTGAGAATCGATTCATAGAATCAGACTATTTATTTTTTATTCTGCTTTTGAGACCAAAATTCAATATCAAAAGTAAAACAAACAACCTTGATTAAATAAATTGTTCTACCCGGGCTAACTCCGGCCCGCCGAACACGAAGGAGCGGAGCAGCCCAAGATGGAGAGGGACTGATCGATATAAAAACTGTTCTGCTCCACTATCTAGGAAGTAACGATTCACGAGGCTGAGGACAAGGAAGGCGTTGGGAGCGCCGCCGGCCGGGGGCTTATTATTTGGTGCAGCCGCGGCGGCCGGCAAGGGCGGGGATGGGGGAGGCAACCGGGGGCGACGACGGCCAGAAATAGGCCCTAGAGTAGAGCGTCCGTCACGGGAGCAGGCCGCAGTTGGGCCACCAAGAAGTTGCCACAAAGAGCGTTAATAGCTTTGTGCGAAGGGAAGACCAACAGGGCTGAGAAAAGAGGTACGGTGCATGCCTGTGCCCAACTTTATAGTTTACACTGTATTTTGTTTGAAATTTTGAGGAAATTTGGATTGGCCAGAGCCATTAGCTAGGAAATTTACAGTTTACACTGTCAGGCCCATTAGCTAGGTTGCTCGCTTGGATTTAGCCAGTTCAAAAATTTAAAAAGGGAGCATTTTTCTCTCTACGGTGTGGCTGCAAACCGAACGAAAATTTTGGGAGGGTGGAGGAAGATCGTTTCAGCTGAACAAACAGTATGTGATTTCCAAACCAGCAAAATAGCCATTTGAAGTTTGAACTCTGCTTCGGAAATATGATCATTTAAGCAGTCTGTGATTTCCAAACCAGCAAAATAGCCATTAGAAGTTTGAACTCTGCTTCTGAAATATGGTCATTCGATTCAAAACTTAAAAGCAAAAAAAAGAAGGAATTTGCATCAGCCGGGAATCGAACCCGGGTCTGTACCGTGGCAGGGTACTATTCTACCACTAGACCACTGGTGCCGATATGAACCCTGAGTTCGTGCAATATTATTCAAAGTAAACATTCCGTAATTGAATCTCGAAGCGCAAGGCTGCAGACTGCATCTAACCTACAACTCTTGACATCATGCTGCACTCAGCCCAGTGCTAAAAAATCTCACCTGCCCTCTACTCCTCTTCCTTAACGAATTACCAACGAAGCAGTACAGACCATGGGAATATGCTCGACAGTCCTACGTACGGCGGTACGAGTTGAGCTTTCAGAATTAATTTTGGCAATGCAATATATGCAAAGCCGTAACGTACTTCCAGAAGTAGCAGAGCTCAAGAAACGAACCCTCATGCCAAATCTTTTCCTCCATCTCCCCAGAACAGCGATCAACGGAGATCTGCAGCTTAAGCAGTTGATCTTCCGAGAACACTGTCCACAAAAACACAGCATCATTTTTACTGTAGCACAGTTGGGTGAATTGTGACGTTTATCGTCTCAATCGGACGGTCCAAATGATTAAGAACTGTATAAGTTGCCGTCCCCGGTATGATTTCATGGTATCCCTTTCCAACAGCGACATGCTTACACGGCTAGAAAAATGAGAACGAGATAATCATACCCTCTTCCCGTGCTGTGCTCAACTGCTCGCGAAACGGATGGGCCACTAGCGGTGGTCTCCCTGACCCGCGGTCGCTGTCCCCTTCCTCCCCAGCTCACATAAGCATTAGCGGCAGTGACGCAAACTTTCTTTGGTCCTACGGCTCGTGTCGCCACCCAGCTCAGCACCAGCTGCAGCTCATCAGAGAAACAGTACGGATTGACGAGCAGATCAGTACAGACAGACAGCAAAACAGGGGAAATAAAGTGGAAATTGGAGCCTACAACACAGGTCCAGATCAGGTTCGGCTCCCCTAAATCGAGAGGGTGGATAGAGCTAGCAGAGATCGGCCGGTCCATGTGAACACGGCCGATGCTGGAGTCTGGATTGCACAAGTCGCTGCCATGTAGAAACGTGCTGTGTGTGTCTGTAGCGGCTGATTAGTCTGACGCTGATGTCTCAACTTTAGACAGCTACGTTTCGATAGATCTATCGAGCCGACGGGACCTGCAGCTAACCCATCTCGTTGCAGAATGATCTAGACTATCGATTTTTGATCCAACGATCGATCCATAACTATTAAAATTGCAATCCTTACATGACTACATTGTATCTCTTTTCCTATTATTTGATGATCGATGCTCCATGCGAAAAGGACCAAATATATATATATATATAATGGCTGCAACGGTGCATGATCGGTGAGTGACATCTTCTTTGCTCTGTTTTCTTAAAGAAGTTTAGTGTAGGACTTTCAATTTTGAGGATCTTGTGAGGATATCGGTTTGCTTGCTGCAATTGGTAGATGCCAAATATGTATGTATAGCTAGCAGCTGTCCAGTTAAGGGAACCGAATCGCATGCGTTGACATGCAGCGTACGTCTGCATACACGACCCGACACGTGCACATGTTTTTTCTGGAAAATACTGGCGTAGTACGTACGTACGTAGAGTAGGTGCGTTTGGTTGGAGGACGAGATTGGATGAGATATAGTCATCCAGGTCTGAATAGGATGGAGTCATCTAGGTGGCTGTTTGGTTGGATGAATGGGATGAGTCAGTTTTTTGTTTGGTTGGATGGATGAGGATGGATGGGATGAGCCAGTTTTTTGTTTGGTTGGATAAATGATGAGGATAGATGGTTTGTTAATTCTAACAGGGAGAAGAAAAATCGTTTTAAAAATTTTGGAATGAAAAAAATAAACCGACTATAGCTTTAAAATTTTTTAAAAAATAAACAAAAATACAGAAAAGGGGAAAACCGTAGCTTGCACATGCTACAGTACTCACGCGGTCGCTACAGTATTTCGTGACACTGTAGATGCTACAGTACTCGAGCGGGGTCAGATTCGAACGCAGGAGCTCCTGCTCCGAGGCCAAAAACCTTAACCAAATGAGCTAACTGAGGGTTATAAAAATTAAGAGCTAAAAAATATATAAACTAAGCACATGGTAAAAATCTGGATAAACTCATCCGGCCAAATTGCTAGAATCCATCCATCCAGCATCTTTGAAGTATATTCTCTTTTTTTAGATGTCCTCATCCACTTTTGCCGTTGAACCAAACAAATGGACCTTTGAACCAAACACTACCTAACAGTGTTGGCGTGTGCAGATCTCAACATTGGCTAGGGCACAACCCCGTAGCCTTGTGCGTTGGCTCGCTGGTTTTCGTGGGCGTATTGGCGACGCCGACGAGCTTTTGTGGTGAAATGCGCCGGGGGGCACGATCCGTGTACACGACGGTGCCGCGTGTTTGCGACTGTGTTTTCTGGGGGTTTTCGGGGGCGATGCCGAAGCTTG
Organism: Guadua angustifolia; assembly: GCA_036346375.1. Classification (NCBI taxonomy): domain Eukaryota; kingdom Viridiplantae; phylum Streptophyta; class Magnoliopsida; order Poales; family Poaceae; genus Guadua; species Guadua angustifolia. The sequence continues at coordinate 54,230,569 of CM070511.1, forward strand.
CGTTCGTGTTGTTTTCCATGGGGTGGTTGGCTGATCTCGTCTGCAGGGTACGCAGTGCTCGCGCACCGGCGGTCCCTGCCACGTACGGCGGAAAGCGAGCGAGCGAGCGCTTAGCCGGCGCTTTTCCGGACTGGACTGCAGGAACAGGAACCTCGACGACGTTGTGTGCATCCAAAGCATGTACGGTGCCCACCGGCAGCAAAAGAGCCAGGGAGAAGGATCCGATTCCGAGGCTATTCCAACTCCATCGACGGCGAAAGCCCGACAGCCACACGCGTGCAGCTTGTTCCCATCCGGCTAAGACGGCTGTGGCCTGCAATGCTGCAACCAAAAGCATGTATGGCTCGACCAACATCCATGGTACGTACAACGGTTACTGGTTTAGTGGTATCTCCTAAAAACTCTTCATTAATTGATCGAGGTGTAGGATCTAAACATACCAAGAGTGGGGTGAATTGGTACAAACTAATACCTAAACCTAACTTCTTTGATTTTTATTAATTCTAAAAATTAATAAAATGATGACCAAATTTGAAGAATCAGTCTAGGATAAATAATCTAATATCATGAAAGAAAACTAGATTAAACATGCAAATATAATTACCGAAGCGTAAATACTTGAGCACTAAATAAAATCTTCACTGATTGATCTCAACAGAACACAAGATTGCCTGAGGTTGATGACAAGACAATACCAAATATGCTGTGATGCAGTATCAATGATAACTAGAAGAAAAACAAGGAACTCATAAGCATATACGATGGAGAGATTTGTATTAAGTTACACACTGTTGCTTTCGTTGTATTGTAGTACTGCTGCTACCAAAAGATCTCTCGGTGCAAGGCTACTGCACGAAGGAATCGACACTATGCCGCTTGCTTGTAGTAGCGCCGAATTACGTGACGCCGGCCAGCTATTTGTGCCTGCACGAGGGTCGCGCAGCCTGACCTTTGCTTCACGGTGCGCCGCCGCGTTGTTTTTCTTTTCCTTCCGCCGTTCCGCGCGCCGTCTCGTCCGAAGATCTCTTCATCTTTTTTTTTATGCAGCTCCACAAAAATTAGAAGCACCCCCTCCTATTTATACTTAGGGGGTGTTTAATTGATATAACTCTAGCTTCACTAAAATCCATAGAGTTTGTGGAGTAGGGTATTTCTAGCTCCAGAAATTTATAGAGCTAGAACTGTGGGTACATTAAGAGTGTTTAGATGAGTCATCTTATTTATATTTTAGACTAAAAATATAAACTTAATTCACTTTATTTTAGCCTACAAACTCCTCCAGATCTGAGGTGAAATTGGAATCTGAAACTCTGACAAACAGGGCCTTAGAGCATCTCCAACAGTGCCTAAAATCCATTCCCAAAACCTGATTTTGGGCTTGATTGCAAAAAAAGTACTCCAACAGATTCCTCTTTCTAGCTCCTCAAATTTTGCACGCCTAAAAACAAAGACTCGACTCCTCATTTTTGTGCGCTCTGTCCGCGCTCCCAATCAACATTATTTCGCGTCCAGGATGGCCCACCAGACCAATTCAAAGGTATTTTTGGGAGAAAATATAGGAACTGTTGGAGAATAAGGTATTTTGTAGACCCAAAATTTTTTTGGGAAGGTCCCAATCTAAGAATATTAGGAGTCTAAATATTAGGAACTGTTGGAGATGCTCTTAGCAAGCCTAACTTTGTATCCCTAATCACCTGGCCTAATCACACATGGCCTAATACATGCACATAACCCAAAACTTACATATGCACATGTATGGTCCACCCACCGCTCTCGCATGACTCACTCGCCTACACGGCCCGCTAGTCGCCACGCTACGTTGTTCATCTGCGTAGATCTCTACACATCCTGTCTCGTTGCACTTGCGTCTTTCGCGTGCTGCGTCTCCTGCACATGCGACCTCGCGTGCCACCTGCACCTCTGCGACATTCGCGTGCTTCTCTCAGGCTACGCGCTACCTGTGTGGATTCTCCCCGACTTGCAACGTACATCCGTCTTTGTCCGCCTGCGCTGCAACGTACATCTCGCGTCCCTACGTTGCACTTCCTATTGCCTATGCTGCGTCTCTTGTCACAAATAAAACAAACTCTCATAGTATCTTATTCCATAATAAATATTGTTGTCCGCCACTACTTAGATACTTCATTGCAATGACGCGTAGTTGCCATTAGGGCTGCAAAAAAAAGTTTGAGACTCACGCGCTACTCGAATTCGGATCACTTTAGGCTCAATTCGAGCTCTAAACAAGTCGAGCCTGAGCTTATCCGTACCTTGCGAGCTTCATCAAGCTGTGAGCCTAGTAAATTTACAAATCACTCATTAAATATTACTATATGTTAGCTCTTACCAAATTTACTCGAGTTAAGCTCAAGTTTAAGTTTTTTTTATTGAAAATTAGCATATATTGAATTGTTGATCGTTACTTAAGTTTACTCAAACCGAGCCTGAGTCTAGATCTAGACTCAGACCTCAACTCACACTCGCTCCAGCTCAACTTAAACTTTTAACAAGGACGAGGCTCGCTGAAGCACTACTTGTTTATTGGCCTAATTGCCACGCACGGCATGAACAGTTACACCGTACAAGCAGTTGTTCCCTCACACGATAGCTGCTACCTAGAATAGAGCCAGATCGAGGCGCCACTTTTGTCTTCGATCACCAATAACCTTGATCGTGAACGCTTCCTTCCATAAGCTGCAACCTGACAATGCCGTGCGTGCCAGGGTCCCGTAAAACTCGTCGAGGGCTATTAGTAAACGCGCGGGGGCCCGTGGTGGGGACTGCCAAGACGCTGTACAACAGCACTGGTACTGCACGAGTGTAAGTAAAAAGATGCCTATAAATTAGTACAGGTCCCAGAAGTAGCTAGCCAGGTCGCTGAAGAGAGAAGGCCAGAGCTGAGTGAGATCCCGCAGAGTTCAGTGATGGCGGTGACGACCGAGAACCTGGCCATGGAGAGCGGCGAGCAGGGAGCGGAGTACACGCAGGACGGCTCGGTGGATCTCCGGGGCAACCCCGTCCTCCGGTCCAAGAGAGGAGGCTGGACTGCCTGCTCCTTCATCGTAGGTACGTACTACGTCTGACCTGCTTGTATGGGACGGCGCCATGGATGATGAAACTACGAACCGTTCGGTGTGCAGTGTATGAGCTGTTTGAGAGGATGGCGTACTACGGGATAGCGTCGAACCTGGTGATCTACCTGACGGATAAGCTCCACCAGGGGACGGTGGAGGCATCAAACAACGTCACGAACTGGTCCGGCACCGTCTTCATCACGCCCTTGCTCGGCGCGTACGTCGCCGACGCATACCTCGGCCGCTACTGGACCTTCGTCGCCGGCTCCGCCATATACTTCGTGGTAATTCATTAGTCATCCTAGCTCCTCGCTAGTGCTTTCAAGTTCCATTTTTAATCTTGTTAATTTTGAAATTAAGGTACAAGTAATATACTGTACTAGCACTACGGATGTCAGGGCGTGTTGGTTGGTAAGGAAAACCAAGGATGCACGGGGGATGCATGCAAATGTACGAAAACCACGCTCTGTTGTTTTTGGATAAAAAAAAATAGCGAAGTGGAATCTTTTTCTTTTAAGATTGGGAAATGGAATCTTGGTCGCATGCAGCACTCGTCTATAGATAGAGTTCATGTGTTGGTACTATACCGTCCTTCGATTTTTGACCTGGTGATTGACTTGTAAGAGAGATGCAGAGCACTCGTATATATGTTTTTTTACTAGTACTGCAGATGATCCGTTTCCGTTATTTGGATGGCGTAACACCGGATACAGGCGACCTTTCAACCCAAAAAAAAAAACAGATATAGACGACCTGAAATTTTTGTCTTGTCCTCTGTTCAGATTAGCATTTGACCGGACTTCCAAAGGCAGATCTATCTGCAGAATTTTTTGATCCACAAATGGGCCTAGAGGGCTAGAGCGTCGATGTCTGCGGTGGGTAGATTACAGTATTAGCCTTTGACTGGTCAACACTTTTTTTTAAACCCAGGGGTGCAGTTGCCTAAGAAAGTTATTTTTAAGACAACAACGGAGAGATCACGGCACCATATCTCCGAAAATCCACCAATAAACCCACAAAACGTGCAGTTAGTGAGCTCGAACCTTTACCATTAATTAGATATAAGATACGGGTGTCATACTAGTCAGACTAGCCAAGCTTTGGTTGCCAAGTAATTTGATTATTACACTTGTCATAATTCACAATCTTCCATTTCGTGATGATTGATGATTGTCCTAACGAGTAGTAGTTCATACAAAATTTGGACAACACAAATTATTGGATACCATACTTAATAACTTAAACAACAACTCGTAAGCTGTCTTTTATGGGTTTGTGATATTTTATTTCTAAAATCAAATTTAGAGTAGGACGTTTGCGCGTTCTAAAAAACTAATTTGTATATATATGGAAGCAATATTGTTCACTCAAGTACCTAGCTTTATCTCAGGTTTACGATTAGTAAACTTAATTAAGTACATGTCACTTTTTTATATGTAAGTAGTTCACTTGCCTACGTATCAAAGCTAGTCGAGTGAACTTGGCAACTTGGTGGAGTTTGATGTCGACCATTCATTCAGGATCCATGACTAAAATGTAGCATTTTTATCCAATAAAAGCGAGTTTAGATCCCAAACATCGAATCTAAAAACATATGGACTAGAGATATTGTGTGAGAGAGAGACTACTACTTGACCCAGCCTACCTAGGTATCTAACATTACGTGCATCACTACATACATGATATGTAGGACATGTATGTTATGGGCTGATATTTTTCCCTGATTCAACCATTCTTTTTCTTTACTTAGTCACCAGTGCATAGCCAGGGTAAACACACATAAATCGGTTGAGTACAACAAGTTTTTCCGACATAATCAGGCCCGGTAGTTTCCATATATCATGTTCCAATAAAGATTTTGAGCATGTGGTAGGAAATAACTATCAAAAGCTGTTATGTCTACAGTGAAGCTGATGGGGCTTACTTTTCGTTAATTACTAGCGCATTGGACTTAAGTAATGTTACGACGTTATTATCATGTTTCATGTGGTCCCATCTCCCATGCGTGTGGGTGTGAAATGCTTTGCAGCTGCTACTCTACAAGTCAATGCACGAGACATTGTGATCCCCAACTTGTCGTGTCTGTCTACTACTCTTCTTGTTTGTAAGCAGCATCAATCATCACAATCACTGGAAACTTACACCCTAGTTCTGCCAATTGAGCACAAAAGGACGCAGTCATAGAGACAGGACACTTGTATTGTACTGGCGAGGTAGATTCTGACATACTTCTGCCTACTATGTGTAAGATTCGTTTAAGCTGAATCATCGTTGGTTCCAGATTATAACTAAGGACGGTCCCATGCCTATTTTTTCTGCCTAATAAAAAAAAGTTTAAAACGTTGAAATTTAACATAAATTAGTTTAATTCGTACATGAGATGCTAATGCCATAGAAATCAGCGTTTCCCATGCACATAATCCATATCACCTTGGATCGTCTAAAGTTACTACTTTAGAAATGACGACGTGGATGCTTACGTTGAACATTCATGCAGGGAATGGTGTTGCTGACGCTGGCCGTCACCGTGCCGTCGCTGAAGCCGCCGCCGTGCCACGGCAGCGTCTGCCCGCCGATCTCGACCCTGCAGCTGGGCTTCTACTTCGGGGGTTGTACATCATCGCCTTTGGCAACGGCGGCACCAAGCCGAACATCTCGACCATCGGCGCCGACCAGTTCGACGATTTCGACGCGCGGGAGAAGATGCACAAGCTCTCCTTCTTCAACTGGTGGATGTTCACCATCTTCACGGGCATCCTCTTCTCCTCCACCGTCCTCGTCTACCTCCAGGACAACGTCAGCTGGTCCGTCGGCTACGGCATTCCCACGCTCGGCCTCATGATCTCCATCTCCATCTTCCTCGCCGGCACGCGGCTTTATCGGCACAAGGTGCCGCAGGGCAGCCCGTTCACGCGCATGGGCAAGGTGGTCGCCGCCGCCGTCTGCAAGTGGCGACTCCCCGTGCCGGCCGACGCCAAGGAGCTGCACGAGCTGGACCTCGAGGTGTACACGAGCAAACGCATGTTCCGGATGGACTCCACCAACGTCATGAGGTTCCTGAACAAGGCCGCAGTGAAGGAAGACGACGGCGGCTCCTCGCTGGAAAAGTGGAGCCTGTGCACGGTGACCCAAGTGGAGGAGACCAAGCAGATCATCAATCTGGCCCCCCTAGTCGTGACGATGTTCGTGCCGTGCACTTTCATCGCCCAGACGAACACCCTTTTCGTGAAGCAGGGCGTGACCATGAACCGGCACATCGGGCCGCACTTCCAGATCCCTCCGGCCAGCCTCGGCGCGTTCGTCACGCTGACCATGCTGATCGCCGTCGTTGTCTACGACCGGTTGTTCGTCAAGGCCATCCGGAAGTATACCAAGAATCCCAGGGGGATCACCTTATTGAAGAGGATGGGCATTGGCATGTTGCTGCAGATCGTAACAATGGCGACGGCGTCGGTGATCGACAACCGGAGGCTGAGCTATGCGCGGAGCCACGGCCTGGACAAGACTGGCGGGCAGCTGCCGCTCACCATCTTCGTGCTGCTGCCCCAGTTCGTGCTCATGGGCTTGTCGGATGCGTTTCTGGTGGTGGGCAAGATCGAGTTCTTCTACGACCAGGCGCCGGAGAGCATGAAGAGCCTGGGCTCGGCCATGTCCCTGACGGCGTACGGCATCGGTAACATCCTCAGCAGCTTCCTCCTCTCCTTCGTGTCACGTATCACGCGCGAGAGGGGGAACCCGTGGGTGACCAACAACCTCAACGCCTCGCACCTCGACTACTACTACGCGTTCCTCACCGTGCTCGGCGTTATCAACTTCCTGGCCTTCCTGGTGCTCAGCAGCAGGTACTCGTACAAGGCTGAATCGACCGAGACGATCGACATTGTCATGAGCGCGCAGGGGGAGACAGGGAAGGTTCACTCAGAGCCCAAGGCTTAAGCTAATTCAGCTCTGTAAAAGGGGTATGCCATGATGCGAATCTTCGTGTATCTCACTGCCAAATGCACAACATTGCAGGCGCTTACCTACAGTGGCGGAGCCAGGATTTTGTCAAGCCTAGGGCCGAAATTAAGCAGCAATAACTAACGCCAATTACTGCTCACATAGAAATACAACAAAAACACTACATAAATACACAATTAAAGATAAATTTGAATTCCATACTTAACATTTCAATAAAATAGATAAAATATGTCAAAATAATAAATGTAGTGGAGTGGTTGAAAACTTAATACCTAATTAAGAAATGTTTGGTGCATCCGAGACTATCATATTTTCATCACCAATAGAACAAGAACCTGAACCTGTAAAAAAGGAAATTGCATATGTAAATTGGACACAGAAAACTACGAAGATAACTATTAAGACAAATTGTATTAGAAGAATATAACATACCACTAGCACGAAGACTACGAGGTAATTGTTGCTTACGAGACCTCATACTTTGAAAACGTTGTAATATCTTGTTATCTTCAATGCTTGCAAATACATCTCGCTCAATGTAGCATATCATACTATCATTCATCCATTCATCATTCATCTTATTACGCAACTCTGTTTTGACAATGTTCATAGCTGAGAAAGTTCTCTCTACTGTTATTCTGCGGTTGCAACGGGCAAAATCAAGGCCAATTCAATGAGATGATATACCAATGGAAAAACTGTATGTCTATCAGTCTGAACCATCTTCACAGCAAGATTACCAAGGTCATTACAACTTAAAAAATCTGAATCAGCTCTCACATCAGCAATGAATGTCTCAAGTTGGTCCTTAAGTACTATGCAATCATATTGGGAGAAGTCGGCAGTATACATCTTAGCTAGCTCAATTAGCTTGTCTTCATCAAAGTTGGCAAAAGAATTCTTTGGATCAAGACAAGCAATACATCTCAATAACTGAGTATTTCATGTATTTCTATTACATCAAATTGAGTTCAATCAGTATTCTGTAATCATTCAACATTTCAACTGAAGTACCAACTATGAGCTATCATTCTATCATTGAATCATAAATCATTCATTCATTCTATAGAGTATAGACTTTCAGTCTATACTCTATAGAATGAATGAACGATTTATGATTCAATGATAGAATTCTCAGTCTATACTCTATACAATCAGTGGCGGATTTATGATTCAATGATAGAATGTAGACTGTATAGATCAAGGCATCAATCAAATAAGAAAAAAAGCAATACCAGTTTTACTGATTGTCTGGTTCACTGATCATTGATCAAATCCAGAGTGGCATCAACTCCATCAAGGCATCAATTGATTTGATTGTCTCTCTCAGTCTCAGTCACTCTCAAAGTCTCAACTCAACTCTCAAATCCACCAGACCACAGAGACCAGTAGACCACCACTCGGTCCACTCGGCCACTCCACCAGCCCGGCTCCAAGGCTCCAACTCCAGCGCCTCCAGGCTCCAGGCTCGCTCCAGCCTCCAGCGGCGGCGAGATGGCGCCTGCAGACGCGCCAAGACGGCGAGCAATGAGCGAGGCAGCGCCAGGTGACAATGAGCAAACAGCGCAGATCCAGCCACAGCGGCGCGGCGTAGATCCGATCTCGGGGCGGCGTGGCGGTGGCGGCGATCAGCGAGATCCGATCTCTGGCCGGCCGTCAGACGGCGAGGGCGAAATCTGGCCGCGGGGGAAGGCAGGGCAGGCGACGAAGTTTCGGGCGGTGGCGGGGATTTGGATCTGGGGCACGAGCCGGGATTTGGATCTGGCCTACCGAGGGGCGAGGCGGGGCGGGGAGTGGGGCGGTGGCCGGTAGGCGGCGCTGACTCTGGCTCGCTGGCCGCTGCGGTTGCCGCCCTAAACTCGAGGCGTTGCTTTTGGTCATCTTTGTCTTTGCTCGTCGCCTCGCCCATTTTTTCTTTTGCTTCGCCGGGCCTTTGCTTTGCAGCATCGCAATGTGGGTGGTGGAATAGACCGAGACACAGGGCCCAAACTAAAATCAACAATAAAAATACACTGTAATTTGGGCTAGGCACGGGCCCAGCCCCAGGGGCCCTGTGCCCAGCCCGCCTCCACTACTACCTATTATCATCCTGTAAACAACACGAAATTGGAACGGCTAGTGGTTTTACAGGGACATCTATATCTATCTTTCTTTTTATATACTAATCGAAGACCCCTCCGTTAATCACAAAATATTAGAAATTCCTACGTTATCTAAAAAAAGAAAAATTGCTAAAAAAATCCCATATTTTTTTAAAAAAAAGAAAAAATCTTGGCCCTCCAATCCCCTTAATTATTTTCATCCACGGCTTAGATATATTTATCTATTCATAAGAAATATATGGTAAATCTGATGTGTACCATATAAAAGATAATTATATCATAATATTTAGACGTGTAATTGCGCAGGTAAGTCTGCTAGTTATAATTAAACGTAAAAGGTCCATATATGATACCCTGAAATTTGCTCAAAAGTCCGTCCGATACTCTGAGCTATGAAACCAAACATTTGATCTCTCAAACTATGCAATCCTGTTTAAATAGCACCCTAATCCGATTTCACATACCGGTGTCGACGTATTCCGTCTGACAGGACCCCGTCAACGAACATGGTTGACTACTCCCAGGATGGAAGGTATGGTTCAGTAGAGGGTGCCTTCGTGGCCGGAAACCCTAATGTCTTTCTACGATGGATCCCGGGGGTCAGCAGATCAATGAACACGGTGATGTACCCAGGTTCAGGCCCCCGCGCGCGGGTACTAGCCCTACGTCCTGCCAGATCTTCGTTGAGGAAGTGTGGAGGCGACTACAATGGTTCTCCTGGTCTAGTGCTTCTTCCAAGCTTTCGACCTCTATGTCTCCTGTCAGCCCCCTCTCCTCCATGCACTGAGGCGCCCTTATATAGACTGGCCGGCCCGGGCAGGTGAGAAGATGACGCTATACTGATCTATGACTCATTAATTACACCCATCATTCGAGCCTTATCTCACTGACTCATGACTCATTTATTACGCCCGTCGCTATAGCCTTGTCCTTCAAGCCCCATTTAATGCTGCTGCATGGGTTCGCCTGGTCCGCCCGGGATATGACACTTCTGCGACGGGTTTGGTGAGAGGCGTCAGAGGGATGGGCCGTTGTCGTGTCGATAGCAGACACTACAGGATAACACGTCTTCATGGCGCAAACCGCTTGAATTCGAGTATTCAAGCAAGATGACCGCTTGGAATTCTAATATTCATCTTTCTTATCTACCGCTTGTAAAAGTATTCCAAGCGGTATATACATTAAAAGCGGTACTACCGCTTGTAAAACCGTTTTAAAAGCGGTAGTACCGCTTGAATACTCGAATTCCAAGCGGTCCCATCGCTGGAATACTCAATTCAAGCGATACTACCGCTTGTAAAACCGTTTTTAAAGCGGTAGTACCGCTTGAATACTCAATTCCAAGCGGTCCTCGCTTGAATACTCAATTCAAGCGGTCCTACCGCTTGGAAAAACAATTGCATTAGTTTAATATATATCCACTTAATAAATGTTCGCCAAATTTATAATAATATCAAGCACCCATAACATACAATCCAAGCACCATAACATATAATTCCACGAGAAAGCAACGTACCAAAGTTTCATTATCACAAATCATCCACAGGTACAACATGTGAGTACATCACCAAAATATATAAAGAGCAAAAGTACAAAGTTTACTCCCCTCGCATGCATGTCACATACATGGACATATACCAAATATAACTAGAGTACAAAATTTACTCTTCCCACAGACATAGACATATCTATTCGTATGTTCTACATACTTACACCAAAAGTATACACAATAACTAAACCACTCAACAAATCTTTAACTCTCTCCTTCCCCTTTCACCTGTAAAAAAAAGAAGCATTTTCTTCTTAGAATGTGAAAGATGACATCAAAGCAATTGTATATAGTGTACAGTTTGCTAAGAAACATGCGACCTACCATGGGATAGCATAGGCACAAGATGCTTTCCATCCGCCAAAAGATTTGCTAATATGATCACCATGAGCGCAATGCGACTTGCAACTCAAGCAGTGTGTGAATAGAAACACAATCTCGATGCTCTACATGCATATTGGTACATCTGAATCTCTGAACTTTCGGTGCGACTATGTTCCCAAAAATACAAATTGAAGAAAGATATGTTTTCTAGGAGAGGTTTTATAGACAGTCAATGATTAAATAGCGCATGTTTGTTATAAGTTAGCCAAACGAAACAATTCAAGATCGATGAGGCACGAACATCAAGTATTATCCAAAATATTTAAAATAGATTGTATGATATTTGAATGGGACATCTTGATCATCAAATATATGAAATGATAGCATCATGCTCACCTCAAATTTATCGAGTAACTTGACCATGCTATTTAGCACTTTAATTAGTGGTCACTCGACGGCAGATAATTCTTCAAAAAGTGAAGGATGAAACCAAGAGAACACGGCACGAAATGTGTTAAGTAAAAAGGTAAGCTAATTTCATTCTGTTCCAGGTTGTTAGTTCAAGTTCATAAACTAAGAAAAATGATAACAATGACAAACAACTACTGACTAAATTCGGTGAATGCAAACAAATTAAGAAGGAATATGAGAACTATATAATGCTCAGACCAAATCATTGGAAAACATCAAATGGTGCATCTCGAGAAGACATTAAGGGCCTAAAGTTTGCACTAGAAGCCCGAGGATATGGTAAATGCTTTATGAAGTTTTAAACAATAAGTACATTACAAAGACAAATGTTTAGAGATTGACGGGCTTCATTAGATTTGATGTCACGAAAACTCCCTAAAATACATAGGAAAGCTTAAGGATACCCGAACTGAATAGTTCAAAATGTGTAATTGGTAGTTTTATACTCATGCTTAAGGAATAGTATTCACCATACTGTCTTGCTTGCTCTCATCGATAATTTTTCAATCTCGATTGTTAACAAACTAATAGCATGGTCAACTAAACCCACTTTTATCAAGGGTTCAATAAGCATGGCGGAACCGTCAAACTTCGACAATACATTTACGTAAGAATCATCCCAATAATAACAACCAAAACAAGTCATTGTTTGATGTCTTAACGTCTTCTTTTTTTTACAAACCCACACAAAGTCTTGGAGGATGGCATATTGTCAAAAGAAATGAAGCAATACACACTAAATACATCCTTTCTTGCCATTCCAACAACGCAACCACAGAACAAATCTTAAACCGCAAAGCCCCAAAGAAAATCCCCACCAACCTAATCGGACCACACTCGACCTAAGGTCCCAACTCTCCCCACGCATCCTCAAAGGCAAGCACGCGAAAGTACGAAGACATAAGGAGGCAATCAAGTGGTGAGCTCGCCGGAACCCCGAGACCCAGCAGCACAGCCTTTACTCTGCTCCGGCTCCTTCAAGATCCGTGCCGAGCAGGGAAGGAGGAGGAGAAGCGCAGAGGGCAGCCAGGCCGGCGGCGGATGGCCCAGCGTCCGTACACCGGGGGTCTGGAAGCTGTGGAGTCTACCCAAATCCACCCAAACCCTAGATTTAAACCTCACCTCGGCTGAAGGGGGATTTCGCAGGGGGATGGAGGAAGGGCGCCGGCCGGGGAGAGGAGGAGGGGTCATGGGGTCTTTGGAGGAGGCGCGGGACTTAGGGAGAAGGCGCCATGGAGGAGCTCACTGGAAGGGGCGCCATTGAGGACCTTCTTTGGAAGGAGGCGCCATGGAGGAGCACTTCTGGGAGGGAGGCGCCATGGAGGAGCACATGGAAGAACCTGGCTGGTTGTTGGGAGGAGGCGCAAGGCAGGGAGAGCAGACGCCAGGAGGAGGAGATCGAAGGGGAGGAGGAGCAGACGCGCTGAGGATGGCTAGCTGATTTTCCCTACCCACACGGCCAAAACTCCCCCACAAGGCCCAAAATAACAGCCCCTAAAGTCCATTGAAATTATTTTTCCAAGCGGTATGATGACTTATATAACTTACTTTTCCAAGCGGCATTACTGACTTTTAATTAAAATTCTTTTTCCAAGCGGTATGACAACTTATATAACTTACTTTTCCAAGCGGTACTCTGACTTTTAATTAAAATTCTTTTCCAAGCGGTATGATGAAATTATATAACTTACTTTTCCAAGCAAAGACTCGACTTTTAATTAAAATTCTTTTTCCAAGCGGTAAGTCGACTTTTAATTATTATTTTTGAAGCGATATACGCTTGCTAATGGACCATCTCAGAGTGAGAGTCCTTCGATTAATGGCCTTGACTCGGCATGTCGGGAAGGAGACTTCGAGGCGAAGCCTTCTCCTTATTCCTTTGGTCGCCTCCGTGGCCTGACAAGGGGGGTCCAAACGCCCGCCCACTTGCCAAGCCGCCTCTTAAGCCACCCGCCCGACGAGCAGGACGTGATCGCCCACCTGCTCGCCAGGGGGCCTTCGCCCGGCGGGTAGGACATGATCGCCCACCTGCCCGCCAAGGCACCACGTGGGCTTACCGCCCGGCAAGTAGGGCATAACCGCCCACCTGCTCGCCAGAGGACCACGCGGACTCCTCGCCCCGCGGGCAGGGCATGATCGCCACCTGCCCGCTAGGGCACCACACGAGTCGCTCGCCCGGCGAGTAGGGCGTAATCGTCCATCTGCTCGCCAGGGGGCCTTCGCCCGGCAGGCAAGACATGATCGCTCACCTGCCCGCCAAGGCACCATGTGGGCTTCTGCCCAAGCGAGGCATGATCGCCCACCGCCGCCAGGTCATCGTGCTCCTCGTCCGTGCGCGAGCATGATCGCCCACCGCCGCGAGCACCACGCGGTTTTCGCCCGGCGGCGAGTGTATCGCCCACCGCTCGTCGAGGCCTTCGCCAATGGCGAGGCATGATCGCCCACCTGCCCACTAGGGCACTACGTGGGCTTACCGCTTAGCAAGCAGGGCATGATCGCCCACCTGTTCGTCAGGGGGCCACGTGGGCTCCTCGCCCAGCGGGCAGAGCATGATCGCCCACTTGCCCGCTAGGCTGTCATGCTGGGCCAAGCCGCTTCTTGGGCTCACTATTCCGCGGCGGAGAGGGTACCCCGGTGCAAAGTACACCGACAACCGGTATTGCCCATGTGCATGTGATGAGTGGGCAGTTTTTCCACGTAGGATGACATGTGTGGTCAAGTTTATGTAAATGACAGGAGAGACTTGTAGGTGCTTCTCTTCGAAATTGAAATAAGGAGGGATGGAGTTACAGGACCGACAACCATGAAAGCATGATTGGGAGTTTGGCGGGTGGAGCAGCCATGTGGGGCTCACATGTTATTGACATAATTTGGCCAACGTGTTATCCTACGTAGTAAAACCGTCAACTCATTAATTGCATCACATGAGAAATACTACTATACAAAACCATATAAGGTGTTGTTTAAACCGAATCGCAAAGTTTGGGGTTAAATGTCAGGTTTTATAGTTTGAGTTGCTAAATGGACTTTGGATCAAAGTTTATGGTGAGATATGGACTTCTTCCTAATTAAATTGATCTCAACTACGAAATCTTTTGTTGGTGCCATGTGTTGTGTGTACGCTAATGCTGTTTAAAATGCCAAGAAAAATCAGAACTGCTTGTACATGTACCGCATGTACTATCGTGCTACATATGAGAACGAGACACATTCGTTTCCATCACCATCCTCTCTCTCTCTTCCCCCAATCCAGAGGGGTGAAAACGGGACGGATAATTCCTGCTGGATCCGGATCAAGTCAGGACCAGATTCGGGATAGGTTTTAGATATCCGATCAGATCCGAATCTGGATATTTGAATCCGGATATTTAAATCCGGATATCGAATCAGATTCGGAGTACGTGGTATCCAAAAAATATGGGATGGATATCGAATATTGAACCCTTTTAGATATCCAGATAAGACCTGGGACTCGGAGGCCCGCCCAGCCCACTCGCCCAACGCCTCAAGCAGGGTTTCAAAAACCGATGAAAATCGCTCGAAAACCACGGTTTTTGACCTTACCACTCCGGTTCGAGATCCAAAATCGCGAGATCGTCACCACCATCCCAACCATCGGTGATATGTACTTATTGCTCGTTGAATTTGTGTGCCCTCACGTACAATTATTGTTATGGCTGTTGCATGTTTTTTAGGCTCGGTTCATTAATTCAGTTGGGGACAGTTGTTGGTACGATATTCTGGGGAAAAAATGCTCTATTAGTTTTTCTCTTAAAAACGAATCTGTTATTTCTTGAATGATGAGGATTTGATAGATTAAAACATGATTTGATTCACAACCCAGTAAGGTTTGTCGAGTGCCTCTTGGCTCAAACAGTTTCATACATTTGGCCGGTGTGCATTCAATCTTCTCTTTTGACTCGAATCTCTTCTTTTACATTTTGCGTACGTTCAATCTTCTTTTTAACTCCATTTTCTTCTTTTGCACTTTGTAGATCTTGAGGAAAGTGATGGCTTTTGTGACAGCAAGGAACCTTATTATAGAGAGTTGCATTATGTCAAGATTAGTACCTTAGTTGTTTCATGTATTACCTCATTGTCTTGCAGATTATGTACTTTCTTTCTTCATTGTTAGGTGCACTTTTAGGGCATGTAAGTATAAAAAGAAAAAATGTTTATGTGATTATAGCAAATATGATAGACTTTTTTCGTTCTGATTGTAACATCGTGCATAAAACTTCAAAGTAGCAGGGTTTGCGGCAACTTTGGCTGAGGTCATCTTTGCCACCTGCAACAGCTCCAAAGGAAAATAAAACATATTCAAAATCCAGGACTTCTGATCGTGGACGATATAGACCACCTCATTTACGAAAAAAGGATGGAAGAGGGGATGCTTCATTGGATGGTCGAAGTTTGGACAGTGAATCTTCTCGATATAATTTAAGCTCATCAGATTCAGATCTGAGTGATACCGATGGGTATGCAAAAAATGGAGAGCATTTCTGGAGTTCAAAGGCTAGATTAGCTACCATTCTTTGTGTACAGGTATGTAGGTACAGAACACATTCTAATTTGTAAATCACATATTTCCATTCTTAATTCTCATAGATCTGTTGGTCATTGTTTTTCTTGTGTGTTTATCATCAGAGCTGCTTGATGTTTTGTGTATAAGCAACAAAAGATACTATTAGATGATAGTAAGGCATTTATTTATATGATTTGATTCACCGTTTATTACTCAATGTACGCGCGTGTTATCAGTACATCTTTATCCGTTCCCGATCTGAATCCATCACATATCCGACCCGTATCCATATCTCGAATTATCCGGATTCGTATCTGGATCCGGCTAGCCCGTATCTGGTTCCGAGTCTAAAAAAATATAAGTTAAGATAAGAAAAGAGCAATATCGACCCATATTCGACCTGTTTTCACCCCTACCAATCCCCACTCCAAAGGAGTGAGAAGAGAGCACGAATCTTGGACATCATTGGATGGTGGAAATAGTGTAGGCACATGTGGGAAAACCACACTCCCGACAAGAGTTTTTCTGATTCACGAATTTAACAGGAAATTGTTCAATTGAGTTACCATGAAATATCTCTATTACTTTTAATTACGAATTGATGGTGGTGGTCCGTTCTCTCCTTCCCCTCCCGGGAATACCCACGAAACCGTCATTGTCCCGATCTTCTATACATTGGTGAACGTAGAAAGTTTTAATTCGGTTGATATGCATGCATGCGTGATCTGCGGCATATCAGACTCTTATCTCAATCAGCCGATTCTATTTTCAAATACTACACGACCGATTCTTTTTCCATATACTGCACACATACAGCTTTTGAGTTACCATGTGCCTTTGAGTTGCCATATACATCCTTTCCATTAAATATTTACTTGCACGTGTAGATAAGATCATCTTTTCTTTTTATCTAATCATGTATTGACTTAATTTTGACCAGCAGAGGCGAGGAGGCGGTGGAGCTAGTTGATGGGGCGAGGCTATGGTATGGCCGGAGCAAGACGTACGGGCCACGTACGCCGCTAATGGTGGTAGCCACATACGGATGATGCCTACCACTTCAACGCCTTTGCGCCCATGAAGCAACAGGTGATGTCTCTCTCGGTCGATCGATCTCGAATTATGGTGTTACAAATTTACAATCCCAAGTGTTGTAATGTTATTATTTAAGTTTATGAAATTAAAGATAATTTTAAACTCGAGTTTATAAACAGGTGCTTGAAATTTGTATGCTTCGATGGATTGATTTAAACATTTAACTATTGCATATTCAGAGTGAAAATTATTATTTAGATAAGATTAATGCTCTTTATAAATAAATTTTTTATCACAAATTTATTTTTCGTCGTACACGTAGCTAATAGGTGTCTCAAAAAGATACAGAGGCTGTTTGGTTTGCTTCCAATTGTTGCCAATGTTTGCCTTACCAAATTTTGGTAGTGTTGACCAAATTTGGCAAGCATTTGGTTTGCAACCAAAATTTGGCTAGATTCTCTTCTCTATTGGCACCTCTAGTTCATTTTGTTACCAATTGTTGGTCAAATATTGACAACCAATTTGGTCACTAAATTTTTAGCATACCAATTTTTAGTAAGATTTGGGGGCTGTTTGGTTTGCTTCCAATTGTTGCCAATGTTTGCCTTACCAAATTTTGGTAGTGTTGACCAAATTTGACAAGCATTTGGTTTGCAACCAAATTTTGGTTAGATTCTCTTCTCCATTAGCACCCCTAGTTCATTTTCTTGCCAATTGTTGGCAACCAATTTGGTGACCAAATTTTTGGTATACCAATTTTTAGTAAAGCTTGATTTGACAAATTTAATCTCAAATCAAACAACCCCTTGATTTGATAAATTTGATCTTAAACCAAACAATCCCATAATTTCTATGCGATGGGCCTAAACCATACAAGGCAAAAGCTAAAGCCGCTCGAAGCCTCCAAGTTCCAATGGTACTTTTCAGTTCAGTGCAGGTCATTTCAAGGCTTTTTGCAAACGGTACAGATTTGAGATTTGCTTCATGACATTACGGCTTCACGATCCATCGATAGCGTATAAATGTGGCGCACAAGTCAGTGATCCGGACCTCCAGGCTCCAGTCCAAAGTCTTCTGCACTTGTTATCTGGAGTATCCGGAGCGAAGTGACATACACGTTTTGACTGACATGCATTTTCTTCGGAAGTTGTAGTTGACAGCAGCTCTACGCGTCAATCAGTGAGCTAGCCATGTGAATAGTCAAATAGATAAAGACAAGCATGAACAGGCTTTGCAAGTTGTCCAGTGTGCACGCTCCACGGCCTCTTTTCAAGTTGTGGTTGGTAATTGGGTGAACAATGTCAACAAGAATAGAACTGTTTACTTTTCTAAACCACCATTTTTTTACACAACTAATTCCCGTAGAATTTTTTTATAGAAAGGACTCAATAGCTCATACATTCCACACACGGCGAGCGAGAAGATCGATTCCGCGCCAGATAATTGCCGCACAATCCCACCACAGAAAAAAGAAATGTCGTGCCCCTACTCCACCGAAAATCAATTCCTTCGCCCCCATTCCACGGTAAGTGCACTAAATGCTTTGGCCATAGCCGGATTCTGCACCGGCGATTTTCCACGCCCTTATTCTACAGTAACTTGAATTCCTGCGTTTTACTATCGCGGAAATGCACCATGATTTTTCACACCCTTATTCTACAGTAACTTGAATTCCTGCGCTTTACTATCGCGGAAATGCACCATGTGTCGCTCCATAGTGATTTTCGCACTCTTCGTGAGCGGAATGTGCGGGCTAGCGGGACATTTCTGTAAAAAAAAATTCAAGGGATTAGTTCTGTAAAAAAAAATTAGGGTGACTAGAATAGTAAACAGTTCACAAGAATACACCAACTGGCACTACAGGATGACTTTTGTATCTGCGTGCCAAATCAATGTGCATGATAGAGGTGAAGCGCATTAGCTAAACATGTGTATAATCATTAATGATCAAAAATGACATTTTTAATCATTAGATCAAAATCAAAACTAGACATCCAAAGACCAGGAAAATTGACTTAAGGCAACTTGCAAATAACAGAACAGAAAAGGAAATTGGATTCTTTGTTTCATTGTCAACTCTCTTAACAAAAGGGTTGTCATTGGCAGGGCGTTTGAAAGTTTGGACATCGAACACGTTCAAAGTCTGTGGCATTCCTTTCCAGAAAATCTGAAAAAAATTGTGCATACAAATGAACTTTTGCTTAAAAAAGAACTCTGCGGCACTTGTTGAGAGAAAAATATTATTCTCCAACATGTCACCTCATATATAGTACCGAAGCTACCTTTGAAAGCTCAAATTGAGGACAATAAGGCTCAGTTTGTTTAGGCTTGAGCTTGGGCTTATTTGGCTTCTACACCTCTATAAGCCACAAGCCAAAACAAACAAAGATTTTTCGGCCAGACGAAGAGAAGAAGCTTCTAGCCTAATTTGCACTACGCGAGAGCAAGGAAAACGATACTTCTAGGTGTGGTTGGAGCTTCTAAAATCCCACTTCCCTGGTACTCTTACAACATAACTATTATTTACGAAAAATTGCCATCCTCATCCAGCTCAGTAGATTTCTTCCACTCAAAGACTTCTTCCAGCTCGACCAAATAAGCTCAAGCTCGGCCTAAACAAACTCAAATTTAAGAGCAACTAGATAAGGAAGCGGGCAAGACGCCGCTACCAAGTAACGGAGAACAAATTTATGTTTTTCGGAGAAAAGCGGAGCATGAAAACAAATTTTACCGCGTGCGTGAACGAAAAACAAATTTGTGTTTTTCTCAGAGGAAAAACGGACCACGAAAACATTTTTTCCGGGAAAAACGGAGCACGAAAATATCTTTTTCGCAAAAAATGGAGAAAGGACTAAACGCGACGCGTCGTCGCGCGTAAACGTAAAAACAAATTTGTGTTTTTCTGGAGAAAAACGGACCACGAATTTTTTTTGGGAAAAGCGGACCACGAAAACATTCTTTCCGGAAAAACGAGGAAAAGCGAAGCACGAAAATATTTTTCCGAAAAGAACGGAGGAAAAAGTCTAGAGATAGAGTGAATATATTTTTTCGGTGGCGAAAACATTTTTCCCGAGAAAAAGCGGAGAAAGGATCTAAATGTAAAGAGTAAGGACACGAATGTTACGTTTTTGGACCTATCCGCTATCTGAAAAAATTAGAAAAGGGCTTGTTTGCGATTTGAATTTAACGGAAGGTTTTTTCTGTAAAACGGCGCACGAGGGACCCAAACGCGATTAATAAAAGAAAATTTTTCCCTCACAAAAAATTACGAAGGATCTATTTGTAATTTGTAGGGACCTATCCGTAATTTGAAGAAAGCGGAGGGGGTTTATAAAATGGCCTAGGGGTGGCGTGGGCGGCTGGTCTCGAGAACTTTGCAAGGTTTAATAGGAGGATAGATAAGGCAGAGCGGCACACGATACCGCGCCGAGTGAAAAAATTTCACCTAGGACTCTTTTTGGTAAAAAAACTTATTTTTTGGTTTTTTTTTTGGGTATGTTTTAAAAACGGGCTGATTATAAGCGGTTGGTGAATTTGTGTAGTGAAAAATTTTGGACCGATTTTTTTTGCAGAAAAACATATAAAAATTTGGTAGATTTTTTTGAAAAAAAACATAACTTTTGTTTTCTTGGTGGGATTTATTAAAAAATGGCTAGTTAGGAGCTATCGGCAAATTCGCATAGCAAAAAAAAACAGTCTTTTTTTTTTTTGCAAAAAAACATAATTTCGGTTTTCTTAGTGAGTTTCTTTAAAAATTGACGTAATTTCGGTTTTCTCGGTGGATTTTTTTAAAAACTAGCTAGGAACTATCGGTGAATTCGCATAATTTTTGGGTTTTTTTGAAAAATAACCACATAAGGACCTTTCCATGATTTTGGAAATTTCAGAGGATTTTTCGGAAAAAATCGATGAAAGGACCTTCCCGCAATTTTGGAAATTCCTAAGGACTTTCTTGTAAAAAGATGTACGGCGAGGCCCTCACCGCGCTCTAAATCCAGGCGGCATAAGGGTATTTTTTGTTGCTGTTTTTTAAAAAATTGGCTGGTTAGGAATCGTTGGCGAATCTACGTAGCAAAAAAAATTAGGCTTATTTTTTTGTAGAAAAACATATAAAAAATTTGGGACGATTTTTTTAGCAAAAAAAACATAACTTCGGTTTTCTCGATAGGGTTTATTAAAAACTGGCTGGCTAAGAGCCATCGGCGAATTCGCGTAACGAAAAAAATTCAATCTATTTTTTTTTTGCAAAAATCGTAATTTCAATTTTCTCGGCAGTTTCATTAAAAACTGGCTGACTAGGAACCATCGGTGAATTCGCCTAATTATGGGGTTTTTGCAAAATAACCATGTAAGGACTTGACCGTGATTTTGAAAATTCGAAGGAATTTTTCGCAAAAAAACGATGAAAGGATCTGTCGCGATTTTAGAAATCCTAAGGACTTTCTTGCGAAAAAACGTACGGCGAGACCCTCACCAAGCTCCAAATCCAGGCGGCGTAAGAATAAGTATAATAAGAATCCTGACTAGTGTGATCAGTACAGCAATCACAACGACTGACCATTCGAGGGCAGTGACAAAACAAGGCTCTCGTTGATTATGCTTCCGAAAACTTTCGTATTCATTCTTCTAAAGTTGACTGAAAAAGAAGTTGCCATCGGTGACAGTGCTAGCTGTGGACCAAGCAAGGATTTAAATTTCGTTTTCAGATGAAATTTCATTGTGTCCAAAATCCAATATCTCGTCGAGATCTTAGAATTTCGTAGAGATGAGATTCAAAAACAAAAATTCAAATCCAGTTTTATTTCTACTAGTAAAAACAAAATTTCAACTGAAATTCCCAAAATCTCGGCGAGGTTTTCCCGAGATTTTGGTGAATATGCACCAAGCAAAAAATAGCTCAAACGACGATAAAAAAAATTCAAAATTTTTTTGTGGAGGTTATTAACACATTAATGATATTTCCATAAAAAAATCTTGATAAAACGCTGACCGGAATGTTTGAACCGAATAAAAAATAGAACAAACCACGTTATAAATTTTTTAAAAAAATGTACATAGTTACGATGCATCACTAATATTCTCATAAAATTTTTAGAAAATGATCAAGCTTTATGAATTTTCAAAAATTCAGAAAGTGCCTCTATTGCGATAAAAGCCTTACCAACAAATTTCGACCAAATGAAAAATGGTACAAACCACATTAGAAAATTTTGAAAATTTCTTTGAATAGTTCTGATATGTCATTAATATTTATGTAAAGTTTTCATAAGAAGATCAAACTTTAACGAATTTCAAAAATTCTAAAAGTGTTACATCCTGATAAAAACATCATGATCAACACATAGATTTGCTTTAGCAATAAAAAAAAGTTTTAAATTTTTGAAAATTTTACAAAAGGGTTCTAAGGAAATGCTTAAGATCTTATAAAAATTTTGAATTATGACCACACCCTAGTGAATTTATAAAATTCTTACAAGGGCACTCTACCATTTATATTCTTTCTATTTTTATTTTTGAAATATAACAAATGAAGTTCAATGCTTACATAGATTTGATTAAACAAAAAAAATTAAAATTATTTTAAGCTTTATAGAATGGTACTGAGGATATTCTTAAGCTCTCATAAAAATTTTGGATCATGATCACACTTGAGAAAATTTATAAAATTCTAACAAGGTTACTGTCCCAATTATGTTAATTCTTTTTTTAATTTTTAAAGACAACAAATGAATTTCAATTATTTTAAAATTTTTTTGTATATTCCTACACTGTAAAATATAGTACCATAAATTTTTTAGACCATGAACAAGTTTATATATTTTATAAAAATCTGAAAGTGTTTCGGTTGAAATTTTAAAATGTATTAAAAATTCATTTTTTCAATAAATTTTCGTTAAAGATCACTTTCTAAAGTTTTATTGTACCAAGTCCGGTCAAATCTGGCCAGAAAAAGTCAAAACCGGCCCAAAAAAAACCCAAGATTTGGCGAAATCTCGCTGAAATTTCTGAGATTAATATAACAATTTAATTTTTTTGCTCTGGCGGGATTTTTTGATCCCATTCCCAGCTGGAATCCAAAATCTCAGTCCAGATTTATGATATTTTGGCCTTTTTTGCACTATGGGACCAGGTACTGAGTTGATTGACTGTGAAACATAGAAATCTATCCATTTTTCTACCTGGTTTAATGCATATTTTAAGATCCGATAGGATTATTCGTGCACATTATTGACTATACTAGTGTACTGCCACTCAGGCATGCGTGCATTTTTGACTCACTTTCGCGGTGTCACTTTCAAATTTCAGTCG